>JAVGWX010000008.1:8193070-8793070 GCA_036924085.1 Ariolimax columbianus
GCGTCAGGTCCAGCGTGCCAGAGCTGCCAGGACCCTTCTACACATTCACGCGGTGATCCTGGATAACAGGCTGCAGAAGGGCAGACTGGCTAAGGAGAAGGGATCGAAGAGGAAATGATAACCCGGTACTCAAAAAATGCTTTCTGAAGTCAGATGTGTTGGACCGAAAGGTGCAAATATCGCAGTCAAGCTGTAAACTACGACACAACGCATTCCGTTCTCTGGACTACATTCTGCTACTTAAGCCCTTTCAGGGTTTGGTAGTTTGAGATTGAGAACGAACGAAGCCAAGCCAAGCTAAGCCAAACATACATGTGTATGCATGATGCCAGGCATCCGAAGGTACCCGTGGAAGGTCCGTTTTGCCTCTGGCTAACTTGTTCCTCGGAAAAAAATAAAATTTCTTCAGAAATTTAAACAGGGACGAAGTGCTTGGACAGCAAGGATCATTAAACCTATTGTTGGGGAGGACAAGCCAGAGTCACTGCGGCCCGTATCATTTTTTCTGTCAAGGTCGAAGAGGCAGCAGTGAATGAGCTGACAGCAGTAAACGACTCATAGCTGGGTGCTTGTATCAGGGTCAGGGAATCGTAGCTGACCAAGACCCTATTTCACCTCCAAGTGTCGGTCCAGGAAACAGATTGCATTTATGCAGTCTGTCAGAGAAAAAAGATAGAACTGAGACGGCAAACTGGTCTCATAAATCATGTACTGAACCCGGATTTGTCGCATCGAAAGGCGCACATATTGGATCCTCGCTGTAAACTAGGTCACGACTTCACAGCGTCACGACCTTACAGCGTCACGACGTCACTACGTCACAACGTCATAGCGTCACGACGTTACAGCGTCACAGCCTTATTACGCCACGACGTTACAGCGTCACGACGTTACAGCGTCACGACGTTACAGCGTCATGACGTCATGACGTCCTATCGTCACTATGTCCCAACGTCCCAGTGTCATTACATCACGACGTTACAGCGGACTGACCAACGAGGTGGGAATCAACATTGTAATTCCCAAAATGGTGATCTTACTGACGAGTTTTACATTTCACTAGTCGGGGTTGGGGGAGGGGGGGGGGGGGAGAGGGTAGGGGAGGGACAATTTCTTAAGGACACATCGGGAGATAAGAAAAGCCACTGTAACCTGCTACCACAGAGACATTCTGTAGCGGTATCTCCACTCAGCACGAGTAGCTTAGAGCACAACAACAGATAACATCAAATGTTTTGTCGCAATTTTTGTCGCAATTTTTTTGTCGCAAGTTCTGTCGCAAGTTTCTCAAAAAAAGCTAAATAGTAGCATTGACCTTAGTTTATTAGTGAACGAAGAAAAAAATAATGAAGAAAAAGGGAAAATGAGTGAAAAATGAGTCACTAAAATCAAATATAATTTCTAAGAAAAAGACATCAATTTTCTTTTGCGAACAAAGTACTGCCAGCGTAAAACCCCACACATACAAATAGGAAGCATTTCAGGGTGGGTAACTCTGGTTAGTAGTTGGTCACGAGTCGTCACCCGTTGTCTCTTACTGATAGAACCTCTGGAGCAAGATAATGAATCTAATTTATGGCCCGGAGGTACTGACGTGAGGAGCCCTGGGCTCTCATTAACAAGGTCTAGCTCATGTCGTCCGTGCGTGCCAATATAAATGATTCAGCCCGGGTAGTCAAATCCCCAAGTCTCTTGGTTCGTACATTTTTTATAGCAAGGGTGAAGTGTAGAGGCTAACAAGTCCGTCGCTAGAATTCTTACCCACGATTAACACTTCCTATTCACCCTAGTGTCACCGTTTTCCATGCTGATGTAAAATGTTCTGTGTGAGATACGTTTGAAGTCTGCAAATCGATGCTTCCAAAATATTGGTCTGTAGCAGAGGTTGAAGTCGGGGATGAATTATTAGAAAATTCATTGTACCCTTCCATTGCACTTTGGTTGGGCTAGCTTCTGAGGGCGCACAAACCTAGCATAGGTACATACAGACGTACACATGCATCCAAGCACTGGTTTATGCGTCCTGATATCGCCCAATGGACTACGGTCTGGGGTGGAAAATTGCGCGCCTCCGCCAGTAGAAACTAGTGAGGCAAACATCTAAGCAACAACAACAACAACTTACTAGACTTCAGGTTTTACAATGAGGTTGGGTCGTTTCTTCCCTAACTTAACGTGTCAATCAGCATATTGAACCAACAAATTTGGTAGTAAGAAACGAATACTCTACCAGTCTTCATGTCAGGCGCTCTCGTTGTATTGAAAAACAGGCCTAACGCACAAACTGACTTTGCGACATTTTGATATTAAGGCATTCTTTTAATTTCTGGCAATTTTGTAACATTGCTATGAGAAAGCAGGTCTTAAAAAAACCAAAAAGGAAATACAGGAAGGAGTGTCTGTGTGTGTGTATGTTTGTGTGCGCGCGTGGGATTGCGTATGTGTGTGTGTGTAAGGTGTGCATGTGTGTATGTGTGTGTGTCGAAGAACACATTTCAGCCGAGAACAAATGGAAAGGTTTCCATATTTGGGCCAAATTATTAGGGAGAGTATC
This sequence comes from Ariolimax columbianus, assembly GCA_036924085.1. NCBI lineage: Eukaryota > Metazoa > Mollusca > Gastropoda > Stylommatophora > Arionidae > Ariolimax > Ariolimax columbianus. Next base: position 8,195,625 of record JAVGWX010000008.1, read on the forward strand.
CCTAGTGAAGTTGAAATCTAGGATCGCTGAAGTAAAAAGGGCGGGACTTCTAACACAAAGTAACATCAATGTGAGCTGCGAATATGTGTAATCTTCACGTATAGCTGGCACATTGCAATGTAAGGGTCTGACACATTCACATATAGCTGGCCCATTGCAATGTAAGGGTCTGGAACATTCACGTATAGCTGGCACATTGCAATGTAAGGGTCTGGAACATTCACGTATAGCTGCCACATTGCAATGTAAGGGTCTGAAACATTCACGTATAGCTGGCCCATTGCAATGTAAGGGTTTGAAACATTCACGTATAGCTGACACATTGCAATGTAAGGGTCTGAAACATTCACGTATAGCTGGCACATTGCAATGTAAGCGTCTGAAACATTCACGTATAGCTGGCCCATTGCAATGTAAGGGTCTGAAACATTCACGTATAGCTGGCACATTGCAATGTAAGGGTCTGAAACATTCACATATAGGTGGCACATTGCAATGTAAGGGTCTGAAACATGAACTATAATGAACAAAAAAGCGAATAGACTTTAGCGGATTTTAGATGTAGTGGCATTGCTGGACGCGTAGGGTTAAGCGGTACTGAAAAAGAAAGGTCGAACAAGGAAGTGATTTTTGGTATGGGGCAAATAGTCTACGAATGGAAAGTATACAAATATGTAGATTGTTTTGGTTTGGCCACAATATGAGACTTGGAGGCCTATTATTGATAGTACTGGAAGGCACATTTAGGAATAGGACGATCAAGAAGTACGTGCAGGAACATCGGGGTGCAGGCGTGTGTAGAACTGAAGACAGGGGCGTCACATAATCAGACAACTTCAACACCAGTATCAGGGATGACTAACAGAAGACAGTGGCGTGACATTATCAGTGAGTTTCAACACCAGTCTCAGGACGGACTAACAGAGGACAGTGGCGTGACATTATCAGTAGGTTTCAACACCAGTCTCTGGACTGACTAACAGAGAACAGTGGCGTGACATGATCAGTAGGTTTCAACACCAGTCTCAGAACTGACTAACAGAGGCCAGTGACGTGACATGATCAGACGACTTCAACACCAGTCTCTGGACTGACTAATCTGTTGATGACGAAGCAGCAAATATGAAACGACGAAAAAAAACCACACGATGTCATAGCTCTGGGCACAACTACAGCACTTAATCGGCCATGAAACGACAAGGTAAAGACCCCAGTTGTTTAAATAAATCTCAGCTCCATTGGTGACACACATGTTAGATATTGGAGCAGTTTTTCTTCTTGCCTTTGTAGCCACTTATAGTAAATTCTTTATCGTTGACACATTGTCTCTTGTAGCGTGTTTGAAGGGGCTCTTCTACATTCTGGGGCGTACTGAAGAAGTAGTATCTGGTATCTGGGTTCTGCTCGGATACACATTGTCAAGTCCCACCTGGTTGGTCGGACTGCTGGAACACAACCTGTTCATAGGTGCCTAGCCTTGATTTGAGGTGGTGATTTGGTCAGTTTGTTTAAATATTCGTGTTGTACCTCTCTTCTTCTTTTTCTCTCTTATTCTGCTATTTTACTTTCCTCTTCTTCTTCTTCTTCTTCTTCTTCTTCTTCTTCATCTTTTATTTCTTTCGAAATTTGTCCTCAAAATGATGTTGTGTCGTAGTTTACAGAAAGACTGAGAATACTGCGTCACTCGGCCTGACACATCCGGTTCAGAATGGCCATTTTGGGACCAGATTTACTGTCGCTCTGCGAACAATATTCTCTTAGACAGACTGGACGAGTTAAATCTATTTCCTTGCCAATTATTGGAGGGGAAATAATATCTTGGTCAGCTGTTGTTCGTCTTGGTCAGCTGTTGTTCGTCTTGGTCAGATGTTGTTCGTTTTGGTCAGCTGTTGTTCTTTTTAGTCAGCTGTTGTTCGTTTTGGTCAGCTGTTGTTCGTCTTGTCAGCTGTTGTTCGTCTTGTCAGCTGTTGTTCGTCTTGTCAGCTGTTGTTCGTCTTGTCAGCTGTTGTTCGTATTGTCAGCTGTTGTTCGTCTTGTCAGCTGTTGTTAGTCTTGTCAGCTGTTGTTCGTCTTGTCAGCTGTTGTTCGTATTGTCAGCTGGTGTTCGACTTGTCAGCTGTTGTTCGTCTTGTCAGCTGGTGTTCGTCTTGTCAGCTGTTGTTAGTCTTGTCAGCTGTTGTTAGTCTTGTCAGCTGTTGTTTGTATTGTCAGCTGGTGTTCGTCTTGGCAGCTGGTGTTCGTCTTGTCAGCTGTGGCTTCTATTGGTCATCTTGGTTTCATCTTGGTTAGCTGTAGTTCATCTTGGTCAACTGTGGCTTGCTGATTATCATGCAAGCAGCCAGCTATGAAATGCTGACCCTGATGCAAGCAGCCAGCTATGAAATGCTGACCCTGATGCAAGCAGCCAGCTATGAAATGCTGACCCTGATGCAAGCAGTCAGCTATGAAATGCTGACCCTGATGCAAGCAGCCAGCTATGAAATGCTGACCCTGATGCAAGAAGCCAGCTATGAAATGCTAACCCTGATGTAAGCAGCCGGCTATGAAATGCTGACCCTGATGCAAGAAGCCAGCTATGAAATGCTGACCCTTATGCAAGCAGCCAGCTATGAAATGCTAACCCTGATGCAAGCAGTCAGCTATATCGTTGACCCAGATGCAAGCAGTCAGCTATATCGTTGACCCAGATGCAAACAGTCAGCTATATCGTTGACCCAGATGCAAGCAGTCAGCTATATCGTTGACCTAGATGCAAGCAGTCGGCTATATCGTTGACACTGATGCAAGCAGTCAACTATATCGTTGACCCAGATGCAAGCAGTCAGCTATATCGTTGACACTGATGCAAGCAGTCAGCTATATCGTTGACACTGATGCAAGCAGTCAGCTATATCGTTGACCCATATGCAAGCAGTCAGCTATATCGTTGACCCAGATGCAAGCAGCCAGATACGAGTCTCTGACTGCTATGATCTCATACACTACTGCCAACACTGCACTTAATAGCATTATAAAATATTGCTATATTCTTTGCGGCGTGTTATCCATACTGACGAAGGCCATCATGTATCGTTACAATTGTAGATGCCTATACATATTTTCCATTAACTTAGTGAGTACAGTAAAAACGTTTTAAGAGATGCAGATTATCAAGAGAAGTTTCATAAATGGGGCATGGACAGAATCTATGTTTCAATTTGATGTAAAAGACCTCAGACACCTTTTAGCTATTTAACTTCACTGGTTAGGTAGAGTCAAATCTTGTTCCAGTTCCACACTTTCGGATATGCCAGAGCATTTAAGCTTTCAGGGCAGGTACAAATTCGCTTACAATTCATTTTAATGATGCTTTTGTGACACTATCGGGACAATTTGGGAACATTTAAAGGGAAGTAATTTTTGCACGAAACAAAACGTGTTTCTGTGTGCCTGTGTAGTCATAACCAACTAATGCTGTATACTTTCATTGCGAAACTTTATTTTTAATCGGCACAGTGGTCTAGCGGCGTGATCCTCGCCTGCTAGTGCATGTGGTTCAAATCCTAGACAAGTCCTATGATTTTGTTTATTCTAATTTACGTTAGAAATTTAATTTAAACTATTAAATTAATTTTATTTGAGAATGCAGCCAGATTACAGCGTTAGTGCAACATTCTACATAAGAACATCACAAAGAAGGACAAGAGGTAGACCAAGGAAGAGATGGATAGACACCATAAGCAAGACATGGCGTAAAATGAGGGAAAAATGTTGCTCAGGCCATGAGAGAAACAAAAGGCTAATACATAGCACGACATTGGGCTTTAACCCGCTAGAACACTGGACTACAACCCACTAGAACATTGGGCTACAACCCGCTAGAACATTGGGCTACAACCCGCTAGAACACTGGACTACAACCCACTAGAACATTGGGCTACAACCCGCTAGAACTTTGGCTACAATCCGCTAGAACATTGGGCTACAACCCGGTAGAAAGTGACACGACAAATGAAAGACGATTCTATTTGATTATGACGTCATTTCCGTATACCATTACGAATATATATGTGCGCGTATGTGTGTTTGTTTTATAATATTGCAGACGCACGTAATTTACTTTGATGGCAGACATATTATGTCTTGATGTGACCCTGCCCTTCACATAGTTTTCCTCTTTGACTGTTCAGTTTTTCTGTTATTTAAATAATTCTTACTTCCGACAAAGCAAGGTTATTTAGAATATAATGAGAGTGGTTACTGAGTTTATGAAACGTATTAGGTAACTCTGAAATAAGTAGTTCACGCATTGTAGACTTGATTTGAGAAGATACGTCGAGAAGCAGACAGATAACAAGCTCAGTTCAAGTGCCATATCCGCATAGAAAATCGGTCGCAATGGTTCTCCGGTGTACTCTATTTCTTGCCGTAATGGTGTAATCTGACAGGCTTTTTCCAGTCCATCTCCTGATGTTATCCACCTACTGAAACGTTGTACGGCTTTTGAACGACTTTCCTCCATCCTACCCTCCAGTATGGTCTTCAACAAGGTGGTATGTCTTGTTATATGACCAAAATAACGTAACTGTCTAACTCTGATTTCGGTAATTAATTCTCTTTTCACTCCCAACTTTTTCAATACCTCCACGTCTGTTTTCTTCTCTTTCTAAGAAATGCGACCCACTCTTCTTTATACCCACATTTCGAAGGCTTCGATACTCTTTTCCAACTTGTTTTTCAGTGTCCATGTTACTGACTGACAAGAAAGAACACTTTGGACTATTTAACATCAGTGCAAGGTACGCATATCTCCAGGAGAAGGGACAATATATTGACCTCATTTTCACAACGTGTATACGAAAACGTGCTATATTACAGCATTCTAGTCAACGAGGTGGGGATTGACACGATGAGACTTGTGAGAAAACAGGGAAGCTATATACATCTGAATGACCCAGAATGTAAGATGAGCCACTGTAACCTGCTACCAGATACGATTTATCTATAATAACGAAATAAGTAGGAGTAGTTCTCCAAACAACACCATCATGATGGTAAATAAGACGGGCAACAGCAGAATTGATCAACATATGTTGATGTTGTGAAGTTGATTATCAATTTGTCAGTTTGCGTTCAGTCGGGAGAGTTACAGTCGTGATTGTGAGAAGAGGAAAAACAATGAGGGAAAGATTAGAGAGAGAGAGAGAGAGAGTGAGAAAGAGAGAGAGAGAGAGAGAGAGATGGGTTAGTGGTGAGAATTACAATCGTGATGAGGAGAGGAAAAACAACGAGGGAAAGATTAGAGAGAGAGAGAGAGTGAGAGAGAGAGAGAGAGATGGGTTAGTGGTGAGAATTACAATCGTGATGATGGAAAGAGGAAAAACAATGAGGGAAAGATTAGAGAGAGAGAGAGAGAGTGAGAGAGAGAGAGAGTGAGAGAGAGAGAGAGTGAGAGAGAGAGAGAGTGAGAGAGAGAGAGAGAGTGAGAGAGATGGGTTAGTGGGGAGAATTACAATCGTGATGATGAGGAAATAAAAACAACGAGGGAAAGATTAGAGAGAGAGAGAGAGAGAGAGAGAGTGAGAGAGATGGGTTAGTTGGGAGAATTACAATCGTGATGATGGAAAGAGGAAAAACAGCGAGGGAAAGATTAGAGAGAGAGAGAGAGAGAGAGAGAGAGGAAGATAAGGAGAGAAAGACAAATACAGAAAGAAAGAAAGAGAGAGAGAGGTGGGTGAGTCGGGAGAGAAATAGACGCAAATACAGAGAAAGACGTGGAGTTAGAGAGAGAGAGAGAGCGAGTTAGGGAGAGTAGGATAGAGATAGACAAATAAAAAGATGCAGGTGAAATGAGAGAGAGAGAGAGAGAGAGAGAGAGAGATAGAGACAGAGTGATCGCGACGAATAGAGCGAGGAAGAGAGAGATAGAGGAAGATATGGAGAGAAAGACAAATGCAGAAGGAAAGAGAGAGAAAGAGAGAGAGGTGGGTTAGTGAGGAAAAATAGACGCAAATAAAGAGAAAGATGTGGAGTTAGGCAGAGAGGGACAGAGATAGACAAATAAAGAGATGCAGGAGAAATTGGGAGAGAGTGTGAGACATAGAGACAGAGAGATCGTCACAAATAGAGCGAGGGAGAGCGATAGAGAGATAGAGACAAAAAGAGGAAAAGAGAGGTAGAAATAAATATAAAGAAAAAAGAGTGGAAGAAATTTAAAGACAAATAGACAGAGATACAGAGAAACTAGAGAAAGAAAGAAAGGGATAGGGATATAGGGATAGGTAATGATTCAACTAGAGAGAAAACGAGAGGGATAGAGATGAAGACAGAGATAGGAAAAAGAGGTTGGAGGATACAGATAAATAGAGGGAAGCAGAGAGAGGTAAAGAAAAATAGAGAGGATCAGATGGAGTGAAGCAGAGTGCTAGAGAGAGAAAGAGGGAAGAGAGATAGAGAGACGAAGAAAGAAAGAAATAAAGACAAGTATAGATAGATAATAATAAATTCATAGAGAAAAGGCGATGGCCACATAAACACACACACATACAGAGAAAGAGAGAGAGAGAGACAGAGAGAAGAGTGGAACAGAGAAAGAGATAAATACAGAACGATATAGACAAACAGAGACATAAGGAGATAGACAGAGGAAGGGAGAGACACTGAAAGACATACAGAGACATACAGAGAGAGACAGAGACATATATGGAGAGATAGAGACATACAGAGACAGATATATGGAGAGAGATATAGACTATTTAGCGCAGTCAAGCTGTAAACTACGACACAACGCATTCCGTTTGCCAGACAACATCATATTTACAAAACCCTTTTCAGGGCTTATTAGCGTGAAATTGAGAATGAGCGAAGAGGAAGAAGAGACAATTACCGAAAGATATAAACAAATAGAGAGATGGAAAGAGATAGACACATATAGAAAGAGAATGACATAGAGAGAAATAGAGATATGGAGCGATTGAGACAATTAGAAAGAGGAACAGAGGTACATAGAGTGAGGAGTTTAGAGACATATATAAAGAGATAGAGGGAGGGGGAGGGGGGATAGTTACAAATAGAAAGACGGAGACAGAGAGTGAGAGAGAAGGAGAGAGAAACAGTCAAATAGTGGGAGAGAGAGACAATTAGAGAGGCATATAAATAGATAGATAGATCTATAGATAGGTAGATAGATAGATAAACAGATACAAACAGAGAAAAGTAGAGATATTAGAGAGATAAATTAATAAAAAGATAACGACAGACAAATAGAGAAAGACAAATAGAGAGAGAGAGAGAGAGTAAGAGAGAAGGACAGAGACAGGGGCACATATATAATAGACACAGGGAAAGTAAGATCCAGGCGGAGAAAGAGAGAGACGAGGAGAGATAGAAACAGAGATACAAAGAGACCGATAGATATAGAGAGAGATAGAGAGAGAGAGAGAGAGAGAGAGTAAACCACAAATACACATGCATAAAAAGACATCACTAGATGAAATAAGTAACGGAAGTGTGTGATCGCCCAGGCGAGACAGTACAGCACTGTATAGTTATAACCTTTTAAACTCTCAAGCGATGTCCATTCACTTTCTCTGTCATTAATGCCTATTGTTGCTTCTGACAAAGACCTTTCTTGGAACGTCTGACAGTCTGTAGTGTCTGATTGTCAGACGTACACACCACACATCAATGTATTCTATGGCCGGTACTGTAGCTGATTAGCAGCTACAATTAATCATGTAAGGCTACACTTAATTTCAACTTTCACACAACATAAAAAAGACTGCCACATTTCACTGCTATGTAATCTAAAGCGCAAACAACATAGAGACATTCACTCTTTTGTTCTTTTAAAACGAGATTTAAACCAAAAAAACAAAAAAAAAGAAATTCCCAGTAGAAATCTAAAATGTCGAGGCAGAATGGAGCCACACAACGTAAACCATTAAAAAAACATCCCGACGGATTCGCTTCCGATGGTTCTAGAAGATGTCAACAAAAGACGAGGGTGCAGATGAAATCGATACGGCTTTTAAAAGATTCATCAACGAAATGTCACCTCATGTTACTCCGTCGCTAGGCAACCAGGGTCACATGTAGTAAAACTAACGAACGCGATATTGGAACACTATCCGAAGTAGTTTGCTGGGAAGATGAAGGTGGCTGCTCGTGCAATGCCCTTTCCTGTCAGGTCTTCAACGACCAACACATCTGCTTCGTGTCTGTTTTTCGATCCTTGCAAAACAGTGACACCAATATAGGTCACCTCTTCAGGAAGTCTGCGTCACATCGCTTTGTGTGCTTCTGTAGTGGTCATTTCTGAAGCAAACTGTTTAACATGACGAGGGAGCTAGCTCTAAACACTGCCCTCTTTATTTGCCTTTACGACATGCGTTTAAGAATATAGTTGGTTGCTTTACTGTACCAGCACGTATAACTTGATTACGCTGATTGTGCAACTAATACCACACTTGATGAAGATGTGGCTGTTGCTGTTGTTGAAGGCCCACAATATTCTTTTGTGGGCCCTGAAAAGGATTTTAAGTGCCGGGTTGTCGTAGCTTTCCTCACATCGCGAGCGTGCTGATGAAGGTGGACCTCCAGGTGGTTGTGTTAAGCTTGACTTCATCTGCATGTCTCTCACTACTATGGAGATCATGTCGATTCCTTACCTAGTTAGCCAGGCTGTCGTGAAAACAGCCCGTTTTCAGGAAGGGCTGCGTGGAAGCCGAGGTGAAGGTTTTCGCCAGTATGTTGTGCCTGACCCTGACTAACATGTCTTATCAGTATGTTGTGCCTGGCCCTGACTAACATATCTGATCAGTATGCTGTGCCTGACCAGACGTTAGTCTTCGTCCCATGTCGGTGCTAAATACGATTATCAGGTTAGAGTGGACGGGTTCTTTGCTCCCTAACATTCAAAGAGATTTCTTCTGTAGCAGGAATTATTGGTGATATCAGTGTTGAATGTCAGCATCATCCTTCCTCTTTTGTTCCCAGAGGAGCATGATGTCACTCCTACAATTGGCCTATTTAAGGCAACCAAGTGACACCACTATTCTTGTTGCTGTGGCATGTGCGAAATTTTGTTCTACATATTGAAATTGCTATATCCACACACTACCCTTATGAGTCGCTTTATTTTATATGAGGATGTTGCTAACTCCATTTACTACACTACTCATTGCTTCTCTTTTATGTACTGATGTTGCTAGCCCCATTAACTGCGCCAGTCATTCCCTAAATGACTTGCACAGAATGGTCAGACCGTCCTGTTGATTTTAACCCCACAATGAACCTCAGGTCTGAACGGGGTTTCTTCTTCTTCTTCTTCTGCGTACACAGTCAGACAGTAACCATTATTTTTTCGAAAAAAAGCGGCGGTCATCCTGAGGCTCTCGCCACTGCCATAGAGCTTGTCTTGCAGTTCCACTGGTAATGGCCACATCTGCTCTCTCTGATCCTCGTATGTCGGGCAGTTCTGCAGAAGATGTTCAGTGGTCATTTTACCAGTACCGCACGGGCATTCGTCGGTACACCCTATCTTCAATTTGTTGAATAGGTGGTACCTCAGTCTGTTGTGGCCAGTGCGAAGTCTGAAGACAACGACCTGCTCTCTTCGGTTCAACTGGTAATAGGCATCGTTTTTGGTGTAACCAGTATGTTCGGTTTCCCATTTGGTCATGTATCTGGCTTTGATACGCCGTTTTGACTCTTCGTACGTCATACTGGTATCTGTTTGTGGTAGTCTTGCACCTTCTTTTGCCAGTCTGTCTGCCTCCTCGTTGCCTTGGATGTTGCAGTGTGACGGAACCCACTGTACCACTACCCTTTTTGGTGCGGACTGTTGGCACAGTTTGCAGAGTGCTGCTCTTAAGTCATTAAGCTCAGTGTTTTTCTGGCTTTTTAGCGCTGTGACTACGGCGAGAGCATCTGTCAGCAGGACTATATGGCTCTCATTTTCACTGTGTGTCACCATTTCTTCCACTGCCGCCCTCGTGCCTCTGCCTCCGCTCTGAAATTGCTTGTGTACTTACCAGTAGCGAATGACAGTGTTATTTTTCTGCCATTTGGTAGGTTCAGGAATGCTCCTGCCCCTCCGTTCTGTGTAGTGTTTGTTACAGAACCGTCGGTGTATGCATGGGTCCAGTCCATGCTTGGGTAGCTTTTCGTTATGAAGCTTAGGGTAGTGTCTCTCCTTTCTTTTTCACTCTGGCAGTTTTTGTTTGCAATACCTGGTATATTTTCTACCACCTCTGGAAATATATCCTGCCTCCAGGTAGGTTTTCGTACAGTAGTGATGGGTTTTGGTGTTGTTAGTGCGTTTATGGGATCTTCGTGCATCTTTGCTTTGGCTATTTCTGCAAAGTTTCTCCGCTTTAGTTCCCCATTTCCCAAATTGTTTAGTCTCTGGTACATTGGATGGTCCGCCAGTCTTCGGAGTTTCTCTGACTGCAGCTGGGCTCTGCAGTCTCTTCTATCGGTCATGGATTGCAGTTTTGTAATCCTTTCAAGTTCTACAATTGGCGTTGACTTCATGCCACCTGTTATAATTCTCATGGCTTGGTTTTGAAGTTTGTTAACTTTATCGAAGTTCGCCTTCGCTGCTGTTGTCCATGCCGCAATGCCATACTCGAGAACTGTTCTCACTCTTCCAGTGTACAGTTTCTTTAGTATGCCTTCGTCTGCTCCCCAGCTTGTGCCAGCAAGTTTCCTCATGATTGCCATTCTTTCTGTGGCTTTCATTCGGTTTCTATCAATCTGACTTTTCCATGTCATGCGCCGATCAAATGTGACTCCCAGATAGGTTGGGTTGTCGTTTGGCTGCAGGATTTTGCCATTTAGACTTAATTTGGTACTTTGGGGTTTTAATGAAAGCGAGAATATTGTGCATGTGGTTTTCTCCTCGTTTATTTTGACCAGCCATGAGTTCGCCCACTCTTCCAGCGATGTTAGGGCCGTCTGCATCCGATTTCTTGCTATGGTGAGATTCTTTTCAGAGGTCCACATAGCCAGATCGTCTGCAAACATTGAGCTATGGACTCTTCTTGGTATATTCTCTGTAATATCGTTTATATATACCAGGAAGAGTGTGGGTGACAATACTCCCCCTTGGGGTACTCCCTGCTCGAGTGTCACTTTTTTGCTCATCTGCCCTTGTACTTGGACTCTGGCCGTTCTTTGTTTGAGGTAGTGGTTGATCCACTTGTACATCTTCCCACAGACATCACTTCTTCTTAGCTTGACTCTAAGTCCATCCTTCCAGACTTTGTCAAATGCCTTTTCCAGATCCACCCGAACAGCTACTGTGTGTTTCTGTGCCTGGTAGGCATCTTCTATCTCCTGGGCTATGAGGATGACCTGGTCCTCAGTGGATCTGTGCTGTCTAAAGCCGGCTTGCTGTGGAATTAGTATTCGTTTTTCTTCCAGATGCCACATCAGTCTGGTGTTTATCATCCGTTCCATCAGCTTGCCGACACAGCTCAGTAGGCTGATGGGCCTGTATCCATTTGGATCTGTTTTATCTTTTCCTGTTTTTGGTACTGGTACCAGTATTGCGTCTTTCCATGCCTGGGGTACAATACCCGTTTTCCAGCTTTGGTTCAGGACTGATAGTAGTTTCCTCTTCGCTGTTTGGCCCAGCCCCATCAGCATTTCGTTTGTTATCCCGTCTTTTCCGGGAGATTTCCTTTTCTTTAGTGTTCTCATAGCCTCTTCCATTTCGCGCATTGTTAGTTTGGCCATCATGTGCTCTTCGGGAGCCGTATTTATGTTTTCGTGTCCCTTTAGCTCTTCGCTAATGTCTGTATGCTTATCTGCAGGGACCTCGATGTGGTTTGCTCTGGCATAGTGATCGACAAAGGCGTTTGCGGCTTTCTTACCTGTGATCAAGTTCTCGCCCTGCTTGATAGTAATTTGTTTATTTGACGGGGTTTCGTCGTTCATGGCTCTGACTAGCTTCCATAGCTTGTTCCCGTCTTTGTCCAGGTTTAGACTTTCCGTTTTATTTTTCCAGCTTTCTCTTGCTGTTTGCTTGAGAGTGTGTTTGTACTTCGCCGCGGCGGCTTTGAGGGCGATGTTTGCCTCCATAGATTTTTCTCGCTCTGCCATGTTCCTAGCATTTGTTACTGCATCTTCCACTTTCTGCAACTCATCATTCCAGTAGGGCTTATAGTTTTTCCTAGCTCCTCTTGGGATGGTTTCAGTGGCGGCTTGCATTATTGCCTTGCTTAGGCTCTCTACCATGGGCTTCATTTTGGTGTTTCGTGTGTTGATGGTTTCACACAGCCCATCTGTCAGGATTGCAAATCTGTCCCAGTCGGCTCGTTTGTAATTCCAACGTGGGAGCGGTTTTGTTTCCTGTGGGCCTACTTCCATGTCAATGGTTAGCCTGATCGGCCTGTGGTCGCTACCTGCCAGTTGGTTTAGCACCTGGCGGTCTATTTTATGGTGTATGTCCTGTGTGGAGAAGGCCAAATCTGGAGTCGAGGTGGTATGCCATGTTCTTGAATAGAAGCTAGGGCTATCCTCCGGCCTATTGATTAGGGAGAGATTTGCATCTATCTCCCAATCTTCCACTTCGTCACCTCTGCTGTCTGTGTCAGAGTATCCCCGAGTGGCTGTTGAAATCTCCAACTACTATGCAGTTGGAGTCTCTGACCTCCATACTCGAGAGCGATAGGTCTCTGTTTGGTGGTCCGTACAGATTGAAAATGCGGAGCTTCGTCTCTTGAGCCATTATGTCAACTCCTACAATTTCTGCTTGTCCGGTGTGATTGACAGGTACCGCGCTACTCGGTATGCTGTTTCTGGTCAGTATCAGGACCCCTCCTTTGTGGCCTTCTCTATCTAGACGGAAGCTCTGGTATCCTCTGATTGAGAATTTATGGTTATTGTTGAGGTGCGTTTCCTGGATACATGCCACGTCAATCTTACCTTCATGCAGGTGGTGTGTTAGGGAAAGTTTTTTGTTAATGACTCCCTCCGCATTCCACTGTAATATTTTGAGGGTCTTGAGGTTTTGGCCAATAGACGTTACCCCATAGCCATGTGCCCTGACTCCACGACACATGGGTGGGTGACCACCAGTAGTCAAGGGTGGGCCCCTTCGAGGCGTGGGGCCCGGCGCTATCGCTGCCTGGCGGGTCTCCTCAGGATGAGCGCCATGCGTTTTTCGAATAGGTTGTGCTGCCATCATACTGTGATTTACGTTGCACTGTTTTGTTAGGCTTGCGGCCCCGTGCATCCGATTTCAACAGGCGTTTCTGTAGGGATGCCCTCCTTAGCCTTTGGCTGTCCCCAGCCTATCTGCAAGGCAGCAGTTGTTTACGATCGGAGTTTTCTCTCCTATGGAAGTTGTCTTACCAGACTATCGAGTCTTCACTACTCGTGTCTATAGGGTGCAATGATGATATGTGATATATGAGATGGACTGGTTTACCCGGAAGAGAGGCAGTCCAGTGTGTCTGTATCCCAGGATCGTCACGTCCTGCCAGAAACGTAGCATTTGCATGTGAGTGGGGTATCTCTTTTTCCCTTTATTTTCTTGGCTTCTATGCAGGGATGGTACGCCTAGCATTCCCCGCCACCTGGGGTGTTGACACAGTGGGGCAGGTGTGCAATGTCCGCTGGTCTGCATCTCTTCTGCGTCCAGCATGATAGTTATGGCTGATAACGTACAGAGGTAGATATCGTAGCCGGAGTGCATTTAGCCAGAGGACAAGCCTGGTAATGTCACAGAGAAGTTGATCGCCTGGTGTGCGGACAACTCTCATGGTCAGTGGTTGAGTCTTGCCAGTTCACAGTGTGGTGGCTGCTCTACTGTTTTCGACACCCCGACCAGGTTCTAAGTCTTAGATTGGTGTTTTTCGCACCCCATCGCCGTATAGGGTGAGTATCAAGCAGTTGTCAGCCCGCTTTGATTTGCGGGCGGCAAGGACCTCTTACTGTGGCTCTACCTGATAGGGCTGGGGCGCAAGCCCCAGGTCCCGAGCATGTAGGAGCCTCCCATTGCAGTGGTGCTGAGATTTTGGGCGGGATTGCGGCTTACAAGGGTTCGGCCGTAATCCCCCACATGGTAGCCTCGCGCCCTTGGCTTATCAGCCTGGTACGTGAACCAATGTGTCTGCGGCTCCTCTCGATTTGAGCTGGTTTTCCGTAGCAACGCCCTGTCATTAGTAGGGTAAAACTGACCTGTCTTCAGATCTATTTCCAGCACCCGTTCACTATTTGGTCAGACGAATTTATTGAGGGCTTTTGTTTGTCAATGACCAGGTATTTGAAATCTGCGGTTTCTGCGGAGTTAAACACGATTTCCGTAGCGTTCTTTCATTTGAGTGTTTGAGAGCTGACTTGTCGTCCGTGAGTCTAATACCAGCGTACGTTCATTATTAGACCCAAACGGCAGTGCTCCCGATTTGTCAGTTGTTCTACAGTATTGGCGTGTTCAGTCAAATTAAGCCGCAGGTTCCACACCTGGTGGTGCCCTTCCGTCAATTCCCTTAGCGAGACAATCAAGTTTCTTAAAGGGTAGCCCCAAAAATTTTCGAGGGTCTAATTCCAGCACATGTTCTCTATTAGACCCACGAAGGTGTACTTTTTGATAGTCATTCTGCAGTATTTGCGTGGTAAGTTAACTTAGGTCTCAGGCTCCACTCCTGATAGTGCTCTTCCGTCAATTCCTTTATCAAGCACTGGATGCAGACAAAACCGAGCCAAAGTAAACGCGCCGGCCACCCAGGACGCTCAGCGAAGAGCACCCGTGGGAGAGAGCCGGCAGACGGTAGGGCAGGAGACAACGGGCAGTGAACCGGCGCGAGCCGGACCGCCCGCCTGCGCCTGAGATCCAACTACGAGCTTTTTAACTGCAACAACTTTAATATACGCTATTGGAGCTGGAATTACCGCGGCTGCTGGCACCAGACTTGCCCTCCAATAGATCCTCGTTAAAGGGTTTAAAGTGTACTCATTCCAATTACGGGGCCTCGAAAGAGTCCCGTATTGTTATTTTTCGTCACTACCTCCCCGTGCCGGGAGTGGGTAAGTTGCGCGCCTGCTGCATTCTTTGGATGTGGTAGCCGTTTCTCATGCTCCCTCTCCGGAATCGAACCCTGATTCCCCGTTACCCGTTACAAACATGGTAGGCATGTCACGTACCATCGACATTTGATAGGGCAGACATTTGAAAGATGCGTCGCCGGCACATGAGGCCATGCGATCAGCACAAAGTTATCCAGAGTCACCAGTGGGGACGCCGCAACCCCGCGAGGGGAAACGACGATTGGTTTTGAACTAATAAAAGCGCTCTTTCCGCGAGGGTCGGAGCTTGGTAAGCATGTATTAGCTCTAGAATTGCCACAGTTATCCAAGTAGGATCGTGTCATCTAAGGAACCTCGACTGATTTAATGAGCCATTCGCGGTTTCACCGTGAGACAGTGTGAACTTAGACATGCATGGCTTAATCTTTGAGACAAGCATATGACTACTGGCAGGATCAACCAGATATCTGTCGGAGACGTACGTACAGCACACACCGGTCGGCGGAGGAAGGGTGTGTAAAAAGCCTCGCTGGGACGACGGCCGCAGGGACCGACTGACGGGACGGACTGTTTGTTCCACCCGTCCCTCACTCCGTCGACCTAGGACCGCCTGACAGGGGCCTCCCACACGCACCAGACGACCGACCGACCGGGCTCGCTCGAGGAGGGATGGCAGCGCTCTGTGCAGAACGGATCCCAACGACCTCGGCGATGAATTTCACTGGGACTAGAGACAATTTGGCCTGCCCTTCTTCTCCGTAGGGAGAACGCAGGGCCTCGAGGCAACGATTCCTGCTTTCCATTTGCCGGTCACAAGCTCTTTGCGAGAGTCGGACCACCAGCGAGACGTACTGTCGAGCTCTGCTATAAGCCTTAGATAAATCACCACGGACGGACCACGTTTCCTGATACGGACCAGACCAGCGCACCTCGGTGGAGGAGCCGCTGCAACAAACCGCACCAAATTCGCTCTACGGGGAAAGGCAGGCGAGCGTTTTCCGCAAGCCCGCGCTATCGCTCCGCCTGGCGGGACTGAGATCGCTTTACGAACACTGGTTGAAATTGAGTCGCTGCGGCGAGACAACTACCCCAGATTGAACGGGGTTTGAGAGGGGGAAGACGGCTATTACGGATGATAATGACACTGTTTAAATTACACTACCTGATGTCGCACATCACCATTTACAAGCACCAACGCAACAACAACAGCTCCAACAACAACAGCAACAACAACAACAGCAACAACAACAATAGCTCCAACAACAACAGCTCCAACAACAACAGCAACAACAACAACAGCAATGACAACAACAGCTCCAACAACAACAGCTCCAACAACAACAGCAACAACAACAACAGCAACAACAACAACAGCTCCAACAACAACAGCAACAACAACAACAGCAACAGCCTGCATTATTTCTGATCTTGGTGATACTGTTACTGATAAAATATGTTCTTCTACTGCTATGGTGTCCTCAGATCTGTTGTTAGTATGTTATCCTCAGATCTGTCGTTATGTTATCCTCAGATTTGTCGTTATGTTATCCTCAGATCTGTCGTTATGTTATCCTCAGATCTGTCGTTTTGTTATCCTCAGATCTGTCGTTATGTTATCCTCAGATCTGTCGTTATGTTATCCTCAGATCGGCTCTTATTGTATCCTCAAATCTGCTGTTATTTTATCCCCAGATCTGCTGTAATGGTATCCTCAGATCTGTTGTTAGTATGTTATCTTGAGATCTTTAGTATGTTATCCCCAGATCTACTGTTATGTTATCCTGTGATCTGCTGATATGTTATCTTCAGATCTGCTGTTATAGTCAGATCTGTTGTTACTGATCACGCGAGTGACACGGGTTTGAAAGAATTCAGTCCAGTCCAGTTCAGAAACTATCTCCACATCGAAGGTCGGCTGTAATGAATCTCCAACGTCTTCTCTCTCACTTGCTTTATGATACAATCTACCAAACTTTTTCATGTCAATCTCTTGATGTTTCTTCCCACTTATAACAAACAATAGATGCACTATATTTTTAAAAGCAAATCGGAAAATTATGGCTCTATGAGACCTTTTCGTATGTCCCGAGACCTGGTGAAGAGGGTATATATGGGTCCTCCTAGCTGTACTGTAATGCACTAATTGAACATTTGATTTCACTCATTCATTATACAATTAACTCCACTTATCCTGTGATTCGGATATCTACCCAATTATTATTCATTTTCTTCTTCTTGCGTTGTATCGTAGTTTACAGTTTGACTGCGATATTTATACATTCGGTTCGACACATCCGACTTTAGCAGACATTTTTGAGTACCGGGTTAACCTTCTCTCTTCGACCAGTTTTCCTTAGCCAGTCTGCTCTGTTGCAGACTGTTATCCAGGATCACCGTGTGGAGGTGTAGAAGGGTCTTGGCAGCTCTGGTTCGCTGTCCCTGACGCTTGCAGTCAGCTATGGGTCGCTGATCCTTGCAGCTCATGTACTGATCAACATCTTGATCCCCGTTATACATTTAACTTCACTTCATCCATGCTTCGAACTTGGACCCAGTTATTATACATTTAACTTCACTTCATCCATGCTTCGAACTTGGACCCAGTTATTATGCATTTGACTCTACTTATTCTTAAAAGTGAATCTGTACACAACTATTATTATTCCGTATTTTTAAACTTTCATCCATTCATCATAAATTTGACTTATTCAGTATAGCAATCCAGTCAAAATGTCCTATTGCTTTTCTCATACAATATTATTAAGTATTATTTTTCCAATCTGACTGTTTAGTTATTATCCCCCAATAGTATCCCAGATTTTTTAATTTGAAGAGACCCCTCGATATTCCGTATTCCAAAACTATCTTCCATGTATTATTTTTCTTTAACTTTCTTTTTCATTTTCCAAATCTATCCCATAATTATTTCCCCTGTCTTCCTGTAAAGTTTAAGACTGACTAAACATTCAGGAACTATTACAGCTAATAGCTGTGCAACTAACCAATCTACCACTCTATTCTACCCCCCCCCCCCCCCACACCCGGCTCTAATATAAACATATTGACAAGTTCACATATACTAGCTACAAGAAGCACCATAAGACAGTGTGGTAGCTGCATCTCATAATCGCTGAGAATGTGTTGCACACATAACCATTCAATTTCGTAGAGAAATGACCATCTTTAGCACCAACAACTTTCAACACAAACCAAACTCTAGCATCAACTAGAACCTCAACCATCTTGACCAGATAACACCCGAACGACCTCCTGTCCTTCCCACAAAACAAGCTCCTTGAATATCCATCTAAACTCAATATACTCTACCTGAATAGCCATCTAAACTCAATATACTCTACCTGAATATCCATCTAAACTCAATATACTCTATCTGAAATCAATCTGCTCAATATACTTTATCTGAATATACATCTAAACTCTATACATCTATTCTCTATCAAAAGATCTATCATTAACACCCGTTTTTTTACATTATTTATATAAAACTATTCAATTTAATGTTTCCAGAAGTCCATCCAAAACGTCTTAACAATTGTTTTCTAAATGAACATCTACACTTAAAATAACCTCTCTAAATCTCTCTTCAAGCTCTCTAGTTTATTTTATTGCACGAAGGTTTTTAAAAAAAAAGTAACAGCAAATTAAATGTTTGTGAGATATATAATTCAATTAGAGATACAAACGATGCATCATTTCTCTATCTAACCTCCTCCTTTTCAATACACGTCTCATACCGTTGTGCCAAAGTCTTATTCCATGAGATAAATAATGGTTTTATAGTTGTGCCTTCAGCAAGGAATACACCGGTGCTTCCATCTGGTTGTCATTCCAGAATCTTCGTCCTCCCAAAACGTCCTTCAGTGATTAACACTAATGAAAATCAGATGGAGGAAAGCTAGGGCTGTATGGAGGATGAAGTAAGATCTAAAATCTTATCCCCGAATGGTGTTCCCGAGTTGCAGGACCCGTGTGGAAGTCTGAGCACGATCCAGCATGTACTCATCAGTCAGCATGCTAGACACTAACCGTGGACACACCGCGAGATAGAGGACCTCTGTGCCAATAGTATGTAGGGGTCCGATACGGACATTCAATTCCCTGACCAGAACCTCTGAAGAAATGCGCCTGTTTTCACGAATAATGTCATCTGGGGGAACCACATTCTCATCACTGGCGGCCATCCTCTGACGACCTGATCGTCGCTCTTCCTGGATTGACGTTCACCCATTACTTAATGCATCTCGCCACACGTACACTCTTCTCTCACCAATGCAGGCATCGTCATTACTGTTCCAGCATTGATCTGTGAGTGCCACGAGGTTTCACACCCTTAGACCACACAGATTTGATCATATCTCGCTGCTGCTCTGTAGTGCAAACGGCTAAGGGCGCCGCCATTTTGTATATTCTCCCATTCCAATTAAGCACGCCGCGCCATCAATGGGGCAGTGCCAACACTTCCATAATCATGTATATTCCCGGCGCAGGAGTGTGAAATGCCTGGGGTATTGTTTTGTCGGGAAATATTGTCAATTTGCTGTTACATTTTGAAACTCCCTCGAACATCTAAACTCAATATAATCTCTGTGAATGTCCGTCTGAACTAATATCATCTCTGCGAGTTTAAATATAAGCTCTCTAACATCTCGTATTGTCCTTTCAAACTCAATATAATATCCGGAAAACTTCTTAAAAACATTCAGATATCTCTGAAAATACATCTAAATTCTGTTAACATAGATCTACATTTTATTACCTCAGTGGATATCCATTTAAACTCTCTAACCTCTCTTAATCTTCATCTAAATACAAAATAATCTTTCTGAATATCCTTCTGGAATTGTGTAAGATATCCTTCCTGAATGTTGTCCTAACACTGCTCGACTGAAAGCCCGCGTTAGCCATTCTTATTACAGGAAATCCGGATACTCTTTGAACTATGTGCGAGTCTGTACACGCAACCACTTCAATGTTCTCAGTGTCCCGGTGCCAAAAACTGAGAAGTCAAGGTAAAGTTGACCTGCCACAAGAAGCATATGGTAGGCAATTAACGCTTTAATGATATCAATTACTGGGAAGTCAAGGAAATGTTCACCTGCCACAAGAAGCATCTATCTATCTTCAGTCCACTTATGTCGTTAGACGTCTTGATGAGGTGTAACATTTCTTGTTCCATACTTTTTTTTTTTGCAGGCGAATATCAACTGGAGACTTGCCAGGTCAATCCCAGCATATGTTAGTCCCTGGAATATACGATTGCCTATTTTTGGGAATGGTGGTGGTGGACGCGTAAATTAGAGCAAGATAGACCCGCAGTCTGCCAGGCGCCATCTATGCCGCTTCGCTAACCACACAAGACCTGATGTTATAGCCACACAGTCCCCTTTTTGCGACATATTCTCTGTGGGCGAGAATCCCTAGAAACATTTGAGTAGATTTTTAACTTTGAATTTTGCCTGAGCAGCGACCGTTAGGCCTACTCTTTTCAATTTCCAACTGCTAAGGTATTTTTAACGTGCGCGCCACTGTACACGGGTGCCTGATCTCACTAATCATAAATAAGGGAAATATTTACTTGATGATCAACGAAGATGATCCACCGGGAGGCACCCGAGGCAAACACCTTACCTCGAGACCATTGGGTCCCCCAGAAGTATATCGTAGAAAACTATCGCCTTAATGAAGTCAATCAGGTTAGTACAGGGACAACCACAGAGTAAGTACATGTTGACGCCTCTTCTTGCAAAAGGGAGACAAGTGCAGCAATGACACACTGTACGTTATGGAGCAAAGCGTTGACAAGAAGACACAGAAAGCTTGAACATACCTATAACTGACCTATTCCGTCTGGTTACCCATGGGACACAGAGCTGCAACGGATGCTCTTCACCGAAACTCAAGCTGAGGTGTCATCTGATATATCTTCCGCTGTTCATATCGCATCCAACCGTTCTTACGAAATGTTCTTTGTCCCTCATTCTCGTATCTTCCATTGTGGGCTTCAGTTCATAGAATGTTTGAGGATACTTTCAGGTTTTACTCTAAGGGTGTGTGCCGTCCATCTCCACTTCCCCACCACAATCTCTACATGTAATGTCGTATACCATGTAACAGATTTGCGTTTATTATCTCCCCTGGCAGCTAACACGAATTATGCAATGGGGGCGTATGTTGGGGAAGATCAAGGTCAAGGTTTCTCTTACAAAGGAAACCGTTGTTTCTAAGGCTGTTTCATCTCCATACAGCTTTTGTCTCATATCTATCTCGTGAGTCCAGTATTGTTCTCTCTTTTCCTGCGTGAGCATACGATTTTGTAGAATGTGTTATACTGTCAGGGTATGCTCCCCACATGGACACCTGTCTCAGTCCTCATAGTGTTGTAAAGATGACCCTTGAGTCTGTTATGTCAAGTTCTCAGTCTAAAGAGGATGACTTGCTCTTCTCTAGTTAAATTAAAGTAGTTTTCTTCTTTTGTTGATCAACCCATTTCCCCTAAAGTTGGCTTTAATAAATAATTGTTTTGGCCACATTATATGTGATATGTCTGTTTGGGTATGCTCCTGCACACTTTGCTAGTGTTTGTCTGGAGTTTCATTGCCTCCAATATTGCAGGGAGATTGATCCACTGTATGACCAACCTTGGGTGTTCTGCTGAAAGATGAATCAGGGAGATCATACATTGCTCGAGATCTTCATCTTTGTGCTGTTTTAGGGCTGCCAACACTGACGAAGCATCAGTCACGAATCCTTTTTTTTTTTTAATTGACATATTTTTCTTGGATTACAAGCTCAGCTGTGACGTCCTGTGTCACTGCTACGGCAGGGAAGTTGTTGCAATGTATTCCTGTTATTAGTACTTGACCTTTTCTTCGCCGCTCTTTAGCGTGTAATAGACAACACAATTCTTATTGGATGTAGCTTTCTTAGCTGATTTATCTGTATATGCGTGCATCAACGTTTTTATACTCTCCTAAGATATTCTTCCGTGATACATTTCCTTTCTAAATCAGTTCCTTTCTTCCATTTTCCATCTATGGTTTCTTTCATCTCAGAGGAATTTGCTTTTTTTCCATGGTGAAATTTGGAATGTTTATTTTTGATAGGTCTGTAATCTTCTTCTTCTTCTTCGTTCGTTCTCAATCTCCCACTACTAAACACTGAAAGGGCTTAAGTCGCAGAATGTAGTCCAGAGAACGGAATGCGTTGTGTCGTAGTTTACAGCATGGCTGCGATATTTGCACCTATCGGTCCAACACATCCGACTTCAGCAAGCATTTTTTGAGTACCGGGTTAGCATTCCCTCTTCGATCCCTTCTCCTTAGCCAGTCTGCCCTGATGCAGCCTGTTATCCAGGATCACCGCGTGGAGGTGTAGAAGGGTCTTGGCAGCTCTGATTCGCTGGCCCTGATGCTAGCAGTCAGCTATGGGTCGCTGACCACTGCAGCTCATGCGCTGCTCATCATCTTGATCCCGTTCTGTAATCTGAATGTGATACTGTAAGTTACTTTTCATGTTTCCGAGTAATTTAGTAGGACCAATTTCAAATTAGTGGCGAACAACCAATCTTCTTCTATGAAGAATCATGTCAATGTATGAGTTCCAATTTTGTGTGAAATGAGTGGCGGTGAGTGGGGGCTTCTCTACTATAGTAAAGGTCAGGTTGTTGATAAGCATAGTGGAGCATACAGAACAACAAGCTGCAGCACAAAGATGAAGATGGACTGCAGCTCTGAGATGGCTATCTAAGACCTCTTTAATAGGGACCGTCATGGTATCAGATCCCCAGTTCTTGCATCGGAAGGTACAGACGGACTGGTTAAGATGACTGGAAGGCAGCTGAAGAGACTTAGAGGCATCAAACCAGCAGGAGCTGGTGTGGCTCTGCTGTCAATGTCATTCTGGTGTTTAGGGCAACAATCAGTGGACATCCTGATTTCACAAGAACAAGTTATGTGTACCCTAGATGTGGAGCATTTTGAAGTTTATCAATCACCACCTTGTTGGAGGATGACACCGCAATATATGAATCAATTTGTCACAGACTGCAGAGCTTTGATATCAAACTAGGTTCAAACGAACTGTGGTGCAAGAAAGGACCGAGCAGAATTGTGTACACCTATCGAGCTGCAAGAATCATCAGTATCCCCACCCTTCATCATTTAATGGGAAAACCTGATCACCTATGGGTGTGTCCAGAGGCAGTGAATTCGATTCTAAGGAACAGAACAGAACAGTTGAGATAAGATTTTACACGATGTGGATACCACCTTTTTTGGCACCGTCCCAAAGACAGGATTCCAACTGCAGTCTGGTCAATAGCTTGAGCATTAATGCATTCAGACAAGCATGAGTTCGTGGAAGATAATCCAAGACAAACTGACGCTGGGAGGAACGGGAAAGGAGACATGTATCATGTTTAAGAGATCACGTTGATGTGAGACAGTCGTAGCGTCTTCATGGGACGATCAGTGGTGGATAGATACGGGTAAATGACACACTGAGACGTGCATAGGTCCACTGGCACACTGAGACGTGAATAGGTCGCACTAGCACACTGAGACGTGAAAAGGTCCACTGAACCTGATACGTGAATAGGTCCACTGACACTGAGATGTGAATAGGTCCACTGGCACACTGAGAGGTGACTAAGTCCACTGGCACAATGAGACGTTAATAGGTCTACGGACACTGAGACGTGAATAGGTCTACTGGCCCAATGAGACGTGAATAGGTCCACTGGCACAATGAGACGTGAATAGGTCCACTGACACTGAGACGTAAATAGGTCCACTGGCACAATGAGACGTGAATAGGTCCACGGGCACACTGAGACGTGAAAAGGTTCACTGACACACTGAGACATGAATACGTCCACTGGCACACTGAGACGTAAATAGGTCGCACTGGCACACTGAGACGTGAAAAAAGGTCCACTGAACCTGATACGTGAATAGGTCCACTGACACTGAGACGTGAATAGGTCCAATGGCACACTGAGACGTGACTAAGTCCACTGGGACAATGAGACGTGAATAGGTCCACTGACACTGAGACGTGAATAGGTCCACTGGCACAATGAGACGTGAATAGGTCCACTGGCACAATGAGACGTGAATAGGTCCACTGACACTGAGACGTGAATAGGTCCAATGGCACACTGAGACGTGACTAGGTCCACTGGCATACTGAGACGTGAATAGGTCCACTGACACTGAGACGTGAATAGGTCCAATGGCACACTGAGACGTGACTACGTCCACTGGCATACTGAGACGTGAATAGGTCCACTGACACTGAGACGCGAATAGGTCCACTGGCTCACTGAGACGTGAATAGGTCACACTGGCACACCGAGACGTGAAAAGGTCCACTGAACCTGATACGTGAATAGGTCCACTGACACTGAGACGTGAATAGGTCCAATGGCACACTGAGACGTGACTAAGTCCACTGGGACAATGAGACGTGAATAGGTCCACTGACACTGAGACGTGAATAGGTCCACTGGCACAATGATACGTGAATAGGTCCACTGGCACAATGAGACGTGAATAGGTCCACTGGCACAATGATACGTGAATAGGTCCACTGGCACAATGAGACGTGAATAGGTCCACTGACACTGAGACGTGAATAGGTCCACTGGCACACTGAGACGTGACTAAGTCCACTGGCACAATGAGACGTTAATAGGTCCACGGACACTGAGATGTGAATAGGTCCACTGGCACAATGAGACGAGAATAGGTCCACTGGCACAATGAGACGTGAATAGGTCCACTGGCACACTGAGACGTAAATAGGTCGCACTGGCACACTTGAGACGTGAAAAGGTCCACTGAACCTGATACGTGAATAGGTCCACTGACACTGAGACGTGAATAGGTCCACTGGCACAATGAGACGTGAATAGGTCCACTGGCACACTGAGACGTGAATAGGTTCACTGACACGCTGAAACGTGAATAGGTCCACTGGCTCACTGAGACGTGAATAGGTCGCACTGGCACACTGAGACGTGAAAAGGTTCACTGACACACTGAGACATGAATACGTCCACTGGCACACTGAGACGTAAATAGGTCGCACTGGCACACTGAGACGTGAAAAGGTCCACTGAACCTGATACGTGAATAGGTCCACTGACACTGAGACGTGAATAGGTCCAATGGCACACTGAGACGTGACTAAGTCCACTGGGACAATGAGACGTGAATAGGTCCACTGACACTGAGACGTGAATAGGTCCACTGGCACAATGAGACGTGAATAGGTCCACTGGCACAATGAGACGTGAATAGGTCCACTGACACTGAGACGTGAATAGGTCCAATGGCACACTGAGACGTGACTAGGTCCACTGGCATACTGAGACGTGAATAGGTCCACTGACACTGAGACGTGAATAGGTCCAATGGCACACTGAGACGTGACTAAGTCCACTGGCACAATGAGACGTGAATAGGTCCACTGACACTGAGACGTGAATAGGTCCACTGGCACAATGAGACGTGAATAGGTCCACTGGCACAATGAGACACGAATAGGTCCACTGACACTGAAACGTGAATAAGTCCACTGGCACGATGGGACGTGAATTGGTCCACTGGCACACTGAGACGTGAAGAGGTTCACTGACACACTGAGACGTGAATAGGTCCCCTGGCACACTGAGACGTGAATAGGTCCACTCACACTGAGGCGTGAATAGATCCACTAGCACACTGAGACGTGGATAGGTCCACTGACACTGAGACGTAAATAGGTCCACTGACACTAAGACGTGAATACGTCCACTGACACACTGAGACGTGAATAGGTCCACTGACACTGAGACGTGAATAGATCCACTGGCACACTGAGACGTAAATAGGTCCACTGACACACTGAGACGTGAATAGGTCCACTGACACTGAGACGTGAATAGGTCCACTGACACACTGAGATGTGAATAGATCCACTGACACTGAGACGTGAATGGGTCCACTGACACACTGAGACGTAAATTGGTCCACTGACACACTGAGACGTTAATTGGTCCACTGACACACTGAGACGTGAATCAGTCCACTGACACACTGAGACGTGAATTGGTCCACTGACACACTGAGACGTTAATTGGTCCACTGACACACTGAGACGTGAATTGGTCCACTGACACACTGAGACGTGAATTGGTCCACTGACACACTGAGACGTAAATTGGTCCACTGACACACAGAGAACATACCATAATAGGGGAATAGAAGTACATCTAAAACATTTAACCATTAAACTCTTCAACTTCTACAATTTCCAGCAGCGCCATTAATCACAGACTTGATGTCGATGTGAATGATAGTTATGCAAAAATAACTGTATATGGGAGTCTCATATACGACAAGGATAGCCAGACATGCGATCGAACTCTTGTTTTTTTTCTAACCAACTAGATGTAAATATTTTACAAATTTTCTCTGGTATATACTTTCTAGTGGCTTCTTATATTCCTGCTTAAAAAAATGGACCTTGCTACTCCTCGCTGTAGGGCAATGATAAGTGTTTTTCAGCAAACTTACTGCTACGGAAATCAATATCGATCTCTACCTCGGTGGACAGGCTGCTGTAACACATCACGTTTATATGAGCATGATGTTTGCATTAGGTGTGTTCAGGATAAGTAAGTTTCACCATTTACTAATGTTAGTCTTAGTGTCCAAACTCGTTTACAAAGAATGCTCAAATTTCCAGTCGATCCAGCAGTAAATGTGTACCTAACGTATGCGTGCGGGAATGTATACAGCAAGGAAGGGAACTGACCAACCCACCTCACATAGGCTGCGGGGACTGATCCCTCCACCTCACATAGGCTGCGGGAACTGATCACTCTACCTCAGATAGGCTGCGGGAACTGACCAACCCACCTCAGATAGGCTGCGGGAACTGACCAACCCACCTCAGATAGGCTGCGGGAACTGACCACCCCACCTCACATAGGCTGCGGGAACTGACCACTCCACCTCACATAGGCTGCGGGAACTGACCACTCCACCTCAGATAGGCTGCGGGAACTGGCCACCCCACCTCACATAGGCTGCGGGAACTGACGAACCCACCTCACATAGGCTGCAGGAACTGACCAACCCACCTCAGATAGGCTGCGGGAACTGGCCACTCCACCTCCGATAGGCTGCGGGAATGGATCACTCCACCTCACATAGGCTGCGGGAACTGATCACTCCACCTCACATAGGCTGCGGGAACTGACCACTCCACCTCAGATAGGCTGCGGGAACTGGCCACCCCACCTCACATAGGCTGCGGGAACTGACGAACCCACCTCACATAGGCTGCAGGAACTGACCAACCCACCTCACATAGGCTGCGGGAACTGACCAACCCACCTCAGATAGGCTGCGGGAACTGGCCACTCCACCTCACATAGGCTGCGAGAACTGATCACTCCGCCTGACATAGGCTGCGGGAACTGATCACTCCACCTCAGATAGGCTGCGGCTTGGTACATTAAGAATTATCTTTATCCCCGACCGCAATTGTTGTCATGGGACAGTATCACTTGTCACAGTGGACACAGGGCCAGTATCACTTGTCACAATGGACACAGGGCCAGTCTCACTTGTCATAATGGACACAGGGCCAGTATCACTTGTCACAATGGACACAGGGCCAGTATCACTTGTCACAATGGACACAGGGCCATTATCACTTGTCACAATGAATACAGGGGCATGTTAAACTTCAAATACAAACATCTATTATGCGACCCCAATGTGACGACATAAGGCGAAGGCGCGGGCGTTGGACAGGACACATATTCTAGCCAGGTCAGGTTAGGTCAGGTCAGGTCAGGTCAGGTCAGGTCAGGCCAGGTCAGGTCATCCCGTAACCGGTGAGGTCGTTGGGGCACACATGAAGACATCCTCACAACCACCACGTCACCCTTCTCTGTCAGCGGCCGCTGCCTGTGCCTCTTCGGGTCGGAGATTAGTGCATTCTTTTATGTTGTCCTTCCCACCTCTTTTTTGGGACGGCCTCTTCGTCTTCTGGCTTGCACCTCTCCGTGCAGGATCGTATATGCAAAACCATTTGATCTCGATATGTGACAGTACCAAGCGAGTTTCCTTCTTTTGACAGTTGCCAATAGGTCTTCAAAAGGCCCTATTGCTGTTGTAATTCTATCTCGTATTTCCTCATTTGTAACTCGATTTTTGTACGTGACGTTTAAAGGTCTTCGGAAACATCTCATCTCTAAGGTCTGTATCCTTCGCTGAAGGTCAGCTGTAACTGTCCATGTCTCACAAGCATAAATGAATATTGACAGAACACATATTACAAAAATGTTAGTCCTTGTACTGGAATCCACAAAGTAGGAGTCGAGGCCCATCTTTACATCCACAGAGAAGAGAGCTTGTGACAAACATAACGGCAGCATTGAAGACGTGGATGGCACTGGAAATGACGATTTGCCGAGTGGGTGTTGAAAACCTATGATCCACAGGAATCGGATAATATATTATGCGAAACTCGTTTCTGTCGCAACGAAGACCTTATTTTATACATCAATAAAAGAGGGGAAAAAAACTCCTCTAGTAGACAAAAGCATGGTGTTGAAGTGCGACTGAGTGAGTTGTAATCGGCTTGAGTAAAGGAATGTGCGGTGACCCATTATATTGATTGATTACAGCTAACGTTAGGCAATAACTTGATCCAGTACTCCCAAGCGACTGAACTGGTAAATTGAAGTCGCTTACTCGAGTACCAAGATTTGCGGGTAAAAATACGACGCCATTTTCTGAGCAAAGAAACGGTCGAGGAAAAGACAATATTACAGAACGTTCTGTGCTATAAATAGCCAGTGCTGCTATCATCCCGCTAGCCAATCTCCCTTTTCATATTACGAAGGGGGGGGGGGGGGGGGGACCGTTGTGCGCATCAGTGCCGGTTGCCGGAGTAGACCCGTTGGATCAGTGGCCTGGGCTGGCGCTGTAATTGCACGCCTGTCAAGGTTTGCTCGATTCCGATCTGATGAATGCGGTCTCAGGGTTCGAGGCCATGATTGCGATCCTGTTTTGGACTGAATATCGATGTTTGGGCCTTGCCTGTTTTCACAAGATTTTCCATCAGGAGAAAGGAGTCTTCGATCTACCCTTCGGCAGCTTAAGAGATCGGGGGAAAAAATGCGGGAATGAAGAGACGAGGAGAAAACGGAAGAAAAATGGGAATAAAATCCAGAGAATCATGGAGGGGGAGAGGTAGTGAAGAAATGGAATTAAAATTTGGAATGCGAAAGGATGTTTTTGGAGGTCGTTTCAAGGGGAGTATATTTGGGAAGATTTTACGGACACGGGAGATAATGCAAAGGGTAGTCTGAAAAGTGGCTAAAGTTGGAATTTAAAGCTTCAAGTGTGGACATGGAATGGGATTTCAAAAGTGGCTTTCAAATGAAACTGAATACATACATTCTGTGAGGCGGATGAGCAAGAATGGAAAAGACGTGTATGATGCAAGAAAATCGGAAAATGAAGGGAAAAATTTTCCTAGGAAAGATGTTCATTAAAAAAGAATGGAATTTGCAGACACGCAGGAAGAAGATAGAGTGGAAGGATATCGTTGGAAAGCACAGAAAATGTTCGAAAGTTTCAAGAGGAGGGTGACAGCTCTTCAAGTGTGAGATGTGAGGTTTGCTGATGGGCATGGTGAGGATGTCGGGGTGAGGAGGAAGAAAGAAAAGTGGGTGGAGATATGTTAAGATGCTGCGAGTGACTGACTTGTGAGTGTTTTGAGAGGCATAGTTGCCCAAAATGTTTCCATGAGGCTCTGGATGGGACAGAAACGAGAAAAGGATCACTGTCTCACTAAGTGCATATCGTAATAGGCGACTAACATTGTAATTCAAATCTTTGAGAGTAGACCACTCTAACCTGTTGTACTTGCACACTCCGTCACCGTCACGGGCAAGACGTTTCTTTCATTCGGAATAACCATCTGCAGTTGAAAGAAAGCTCTGATGTTGTTATTGTTTTTGCTGCAGCTGTTGTTATTGTTTTTGTTGTTGCTGCAGCTGATTGTTTTGTTTTTGTTGTGGCTGCAGCTGATTGTTTTTGTTGTTGTTGCTGCTGTTGTTATTGTTTTTGTTGTGGCTGCTGCTGTTGTTTTTGTTTTTGTTGTTGCTGCAGCTGATTGTTTTTGTTTTTGTTGTGGCTGCAGCTGATTGTTTTTGTTGTGGCTGCAGCTGATTGTTTTTGTTGTTGTTGCTGCTGTTGTTATTGTTTTTGTTGTGGCTGCTGCTGTTGTTTTTGTTTTTGTTGTTGCTGCAGCTGATTGTTTTTTTTTGTTGTGGCTGCAGCTGATTGTTTTTGTAGTGGCTGCAGCTGATTGTTTTTGTTGTTGTTGCTGCTGTTGTTATTGTTTTTGTTGTGGCTGCTGATGTTGTTATTGTTTTTGTTGTGGCTGCAGCTGATTGTTATTGTTTTTGTTGTGTCTGCTGCTGTTGTTATTGCTTTGTTGTGGCTGCAGCTGATTGTTTTTGTTGTGTCTGCTGCTGTTGTTATTGCTTTGTTGTGGCTGCAGCTGATTGTTTTTGTTGTGGCTGCAGCTGTTGTTATTGTTTTTATGTTGTTGCTGCTGTTGTTATTGTTTTTGTTGTGGCTGCTGCTGTTGTTATTGTTTTTGCTGTGGCTGCAGCTGATTGTTTTTGTTGTGGCTGCTGCTGTTTTTATAGTTTTTTATTGTGGCTGCAGCTGATTGTTTTTGTTGTGGCTGCAGCTGATTGTTTTTGTTGTGGCTGCAGCTGATTGTTTTTGTTGTGGCTGCAGCTGATTGTTATTGTTTTTGTTGTGGCTGCTGCTGTTGTTATTGCTTTGTTGTGGCTGCAGCTGATTGTTTTTGTTGTGGCTGCAGCTGATTGTTATTGTTTTTATTGTGGCTGCTGATGTTGTTATTGCTTTGTTGTGGCTGCAGCTGATTGTTTTTGTTGTTGTTGCTGCTGTTGTTATTGTTTTTGTTGTGGCTGCTGCTGTTATTGTTTTTATTGTTGATGCAGCTGTTGTTATTGTTTTTGCTGTGGCTGCAGCTGATTGTTTTTGTTGTGGCTGCTGTTTTTATTATTTTTTGTTGTGGCTGCTGTTGTTGTCATTGTTTTTGTTGTTGCTGCAGCTGATTGTTTTTGTTGTGGCTGCAGCGGATTGTTTTTATTGTTGCTGCAGCTGTTGCTATTGTTTTTGTTGTGGCTGCTGCTGTTGTTATTGCTTTGTTGTGGTTTCAGCTGATTGTTTTTTGTTGTGGCTGCAGCTGATTGTTTTTATTGTGGCTGCAGCTGATTGTTATTGTTTTTGTTGTGGCTGCTGCTGTTGTTATTGCTTTGTTGTGGCTGCAGCTGATTGTTTTTGTTTTTGTTGTGGCTGCTGCTGTTGTTGTTGCTTTGTTGTGGCTGCAGCTGTTGTTATTGTTTTTGCTGTTGTTGCTGCTGTTGTTATTGTTTTTGTTGTGGCTGCTGATGTTGTTATTGCTTTGTTGTGGCTGCAGCTGATTGTTTTTGTTGTGGCTGCAGCGGATTGTTTTTATTGTTGCTGCAGCTGTTGTTATTGTTTTTGTTGTGGCTGCTGCTGTTGTTATTGCGTTGTTGTGGTTTCAGCTGATTGTTTTTGTTGTGGCTGCAGCTGATTGTTTTTATTGTGGCTGCAGCTGATTGTTATTGTTTTTGTTGTGGCTGCTGCTGTTGTTATTGCTTTGTTGTGGCTGCAGCTGATTGTTTTTGTTTTTGTTGTGGCTGCTGCTGTTGTTATTGCTTTGTTGTGGCTGCAGCTGTTGTTATTGTTTTTGCTGTTGTTGCTGCTGTTGTTATTGTTTTTGTTGTGGCTGCTGCTGTTATTGTTTTTATTGTTGATGCAGCTGTTGTTATTGTTTTTGCTGTGGCTGCAGCTGATTATTTTTGTTGTGGCTGCTGTTTTTATTATTTTTTGTTGTGGCTGCTGTTGTTGTCATTGTTTTTGTTGTTGCTGCAGCTGATTGTTTTTGTTGTTGCTGCAGCGGATTGTTTTTATTGTTGCTGCAGCTGTTGTTATTGTTTTTGTTGTGGCTGCTACTGTTGTTATTGCGTTGTTGTGGTTTCAGCTGATTGTTTTTGTTGTGGCTGCAGCTGATTGTTTTTATTGTGGCTGCAGCTGATTGTTATTGTTTTTGTTGTGGCTGCTGCTGTTGTTATTGCTTTGTTGTGGCTGCAGCTGATTGTTTTTGTTTTTGTTGTGGCTGCTGCTGTTGTTATTGCTTTGTTGTGGCTGCAGCTGTTGTTATTGTTTTTGCTGTTGTTGCTGCTGTTGTTATTGTTTTTGTTGTGGCTGCTGATGTTATTATTGCTTTGTTGTGGCTGCAGCTGATTGTTTTTGTTGTGGCTACAGCTGATTGTTTTTGTTGTTGTTGCTGCTGTTGTTATTGTTTTTGTTGTTGCTGCTGTTGTTGTTATTGTTTTGTGTGTCTGCAGCTGTTGTTATTGTTTTTGTTGTGGCTGCTGCTGTTGTTATTGTTTTTTATTGTGGCTGCAGATGATTGTTTTTGTTGTGGCTGCTGCTGTTTTTATTGTTTTTTATTGTGGCTGCAGATGATTGTTTTTGTTGTGGCTGCAGCTGATTATTTTTGATGTGGCTGCAGCTGATTGTTATTGTTTTTGTTGTGGCTGCTGCTGTTGTTATTGCTTTGTTGTGGCTGCAGCTGATTGTTTTTGTTGTGGCTGCAGCTGATTGTTATTGTTTTTATTGTGGCTGCTGATGTTGTTATTGCTTTGTTGTAGCTGCAGCTGATTGTTTTTGTTGTTGTTGCTGCTGTTGTTATTGTTTTTGTTGTGGCTGCTGCTGTTATTGCTTTGTTGTGGCTGCAGCTGATTGTTAATGTTGTGGCTGCTGCTTTTGTTATTGCTTTGTTGTGGCTGCAGCTGATTGTTTTTGTTTTTGTTGTGGCTGCTGCTGTTGTTATTGCTTTGTTGTGGCTGCAGCTAATTGTTTTTGTTGTGGCTGCAGCTGATTGTTATTGTTTTTATTGTGGCTCCTGATGTTGTTATTGCTTTGTTGTGGCTGCAGCTGATTGTTTTTGTTGTTGTTGCTGCTGTTGTTATTGTTTTTGTTGTGGCTGCTGCTGTTATTGCTTTGTTGTGGCTGCAGCTGATTGTTATTGTTGTGGCTGCTGCTTTTGTTATTGCTTTGTTGTGGCTGCAGCTGATTGTTTTTGTTTTTGTTGTGGCTGCTGCTGTTGTTATTGCTTTGTTGTGGCTGCAGCTAATTGTTTTTGTTGTGGCTGCAGCTGATTTTTATTGTTTTTATTGTGGCTCCTGATGTTGTTATTGCTTTGTTGTGGCTGCAGCTGATTGTTCTTGTTGTTGTTGCTGCTGTTGTTATTGTTTTTGTTGTTGATGCAGCTGTTGTTATTGTTTTTGCTGTGGCTGCAGCTGATTGTTTTTGTTGTGGCTGCAGCGGATTGTTTTTATTGTTGCTGCAGCTGTTGTTATTGTTTTTGTTGTTGATGCAGCTGTTGTTATTGTTTTTGCTGTGGCTGCAGCGGATTGTTTTTATTGTTGCTGCAGCTGTTTTTATTATTTTTTATTGTGGCTGCTTTTGTTGTCATTGTTTTTGTTGTTGCTGCAGCTGATTGTTTTTATTGTTGCTGCAGCTGATTGTTTTTGTTGTTGTTGTGGCTGCTGCTGTTGTTATTGCTTTGTTGTGGCTGCAGCTGATTGTTTTTGTTGTGGCTGCAGCTGATTGTTTTTATTGTGGCTGCAGCTGATTGTTATTGTTTTTGTTGTGGCTGCTGCTGTTGTTATTGCTTTGTTGTGGCTGCAGCTGATTGTTTTTGTTTTTGTTGTGGCTGCTGCTTTTGTTATTGCTTTGTTGTGGCTGCAGCTGTTGTTATTGTTTTTGCTGTTGTGGCTGCTGTTGTTATTGTTTTTGTTGTGGCTGCTGATGTTGTTATTGCTTTGTTGTGGCTGCAGCTGATTGTTTTTGTTGTGGCTGCAGCTGATTGTTTTTGTTGTTGTTGCTGCTGTTGTTATTGTTTTTGTTGTTGCTGCTGTTGTTATTGTTTTTGTTATAGCTGCAGCTGATTGTTTTTGTTGTGGCGGCAGCTGATTGTTTTTGTTGTGGCTGCTGCTGTTATTTCCTTGACGGAGTAGCGCTATTGTACCAGACAGATGTGTTAGATTTGATCCCTACCCCGGGCAGACACCTGAAGAACTTCACCTCTGTCCCAACCACAGAGAGAGCATGTGCACTGAGCCCAAGGACGGAGTGGATCTGTTATACCTGCAGAGAATTAGTACAAGAAGCCCTATCATTATATTTTGTGGCAGCGAAAAGGTCCCATATTGAAAATATGTTTTCGGAAGATGCAACACAGTAAATAATCTGACAGCCAGCGATTCATAACTGGCTGGTTCTATCAATCAGGGTACTAGAGTTGAACAAGGCCCTATTCCGATTTCATGTGGCAGCCCTGCAAACATTCTGCACTAGTTCAGTCTGGATATGAGGAAAGGAATATCAGTTGGAAGGCAAACACGGTCCCCAACAAAAATTCCAACTGAAACTGGATGTGTCGGACCGAAAGGTGCAAATATCGCAGCCTGGCTGAAAGCTGCCACTAAACATCCATTTCAGGCCGAACGCAGTAGAACAGAACTCAAGTGACAGAGTAATAAATAATTCGTTTCTTGGGAATGATGACAATATAAAAAAAACTAGATACACAGTCTGAGAGAGAGAAGGAAGAAGTTAATAGAGGTTCATCATCATCATCATCAACCCATCTGGTTCCCTGAGGACCACAGGTAGAGCTGCAGAGGATGTTGCCCATTGTTTCTATTCTGAGCTGTCTTTGTGAGCTCTTCTCACGTGACTCCAGCTGCACGGGCCTGTTTCCCACAGTTCCTTACAAGCTGTTCCTTGATCTCTCAACTCGTTTATTTCCCCGTGGGTTCCAATCCAACGCACGTTTTGTAATATCGCCGAGCTTCTCTGTATTTGTGTGTGTACATGAACGTATGTACTTCTTAAATTGTACACTTTTAGAAACATTTGTGTTTTTGCGTTATCATTGCGATCATTTCTGGTTCAACTTTATTTAACCTAAATTGCCTACAAGGCTGCGTAGCCTAGAGATGAAGCGTCCGTTTCACAATTCCGACGCACCAGGTTCAAATCACGCTGGTGTCCAGTTTGGCAGACATGTTTTTTTCACTTCCCCCATATACAGAAAGTAACGATAACCTACCATACCGCACACTTGCCAAGAAACAGATAACAGCCAAAAAGGTTGGCTGTTTTAAGAAGCGACATTCTTCAAAGGAAAAGCTACATCCTTTATTTGTAATAGTTACCTACTTTGATTCAACCATTCTTGGCCACTTTCCGTCCAACGGTTGTAGCGGTACGTACCTTACAGGTTGTTGAACCGATTCACATTGTTGCTGTTGTAATCTGTTAGATCTGGGGTAGTTGTCTCGCTGCGGCGACTCAATTTCAACCAGTGTTCGTAAAGCGATCTCAGTCCCGCCAGGCGGAGCGATAGCGCGGGCTTGCGGAA
The DNA here is from genome assembly GCA_036924085.1 of Ariolimax columbianus. NCBI lineage: Eukaryota > Metazoa > Mollusca > Gastropoda > Stylommatophora > Arionidae > Ariolimax > Ariolimax columbianus. Next base: position 8,231,226 of record JAVGWX010000008.1, read on the forward strand.
AACGCTCGCCTGCCTTTCCCCGTAGTGCGAATTGGGTGCGGTTTGTGGTAGTGGCTCCTCCACCGAGGTGCGCTAGTCTGGTCCGTATCAGGAAACGTGGTCCGTCCGTGGTGATTTATCTAAGGCTTATAGCAGAGCTCGACAGTACGTCTCGCTGGTGGTCCGACTCTCGCAAAGAGCTTGTGACCGGCAAATGGAAAGCAGGAATCGTTGCCTCGAGGCCCTGCGTTCTCCCTACGGAGAAGAAGGGCCGGCAGGCCAAATTGTGTCTCTAGTCCCAGTGAAATTCGTCGCCGAGGTCGTTGGGATCCGTTCTGCACAGAGCGCTGCCATCCCTCCTCGAGCGAGCCCGGTCGGTCGGTCGGTCGTCTGGTGCGTGTGGGAGGCCCCTGTCAGGCGGTCCTAGGTCGACGGAGTGAGGGACGGGTGGAACAACCGTCCGTCCGTCCCGTCAGTCGGTCCCTGCGGCCGTCCCAGTGAGGCTTTTTACACACCCTTCCTCCGCCGACCGGTGTGCGCAGTACGTACGTCTCCGACAGATATCTGGTTGATCCTGCCAGTAGTCATATGCTTGTCTCAAAGATTAAGCCATGCATGTCTAAGTTCACACTGTCTCACGGTGAAACCGCGAATGGCTCATTAAATCAGTCGAGGTTCCTTAGATGACACGATCCTACTTGGATAACTGTGGCAATTCTAGAGCTAATACATGCTTACCAAGCTCCGACCCTCGCGGAAAGAGCGCTTTTATTAGTTCAAAACCAATCGTCGTTTCCCCTCGCGGGGTTGCGGCGTCCCCACTGGTGACTCTGGATAACTTTGTGCTGATCGCATGGCCTCATGTGCCGGCGACGCATCTTTCAAATGTCTGCCCTATCAAATGTCGATGGTACGTGACATGCCTACCATGTTTGTAACGGGTAACGGGGAATCAGGGTTCGATTCCGGAGAGGGAGCATGAGAAACGGCTACCACATCCAAGGAAGGCAGCAGGCGCGCAACTTACCCACTCCCGGCACGGGGAGGTAGTGACGAAAAATAACAATACGGGACTCTTTCGAGGCCCCGTAATTGGAATGAGTACACTTTAAACCCTTTAACGAGGATCTATTGGAGGGCAAGTCTGGTGCCAGCAGCCGCGGTAATTCCAGCTCCAATAGCGTATATTAAAGTTGTTGCAGTTAAAAAGCTCGTAGTTGGATCTCAGGCGCAGGCGGGCGGTCCGGCTCGCGCCGGTTCACTGCCCGTTGTCTCCTGCCCTACCGTCTGCCGGCTCTCTCCCACGGGTGCTCTTCGCTGAGCGTCCTGGGTGGCCGGCGCGTTTACTTTGAAAAAATTAGAGTGTTCAAAGCAGGCCTCGGCTGCCTGAATAATGGTGCATGGAATAATGGAATAGGACCTCGGTTCTATTTTGTTGGTTTTCGGAACTGGAGGTAATGATTAACAGGGACAAACGGGGGCATTCGTATTGCGGCGTTAGAGGTGAAATTCTTGGATCGCCGCAAGACGAGCTACTGCGAAAGCATTTGTCAAGAATGTTTTCATTAATCAAGAACGAAAGTCAGAGGCGCGAAGACGATCAGATACCGTCGTAGTTCTGACCATAAACGATGCCGACTAGCGATCCGCAGGAGTTGCTTCGATGACTCTGCGGGCAGCTTCCGGGAAACCAAAGTGTTTGGGTTCCGGGGGAAGTATGGTTGCAAAGCTGAAACTTAAAGGAATTGACGGAAGGGCACCACCAGGAGTGGAGCCTGCGGCTTAATTTGACTCAACACGGCCAACACTGAAATGATTGACATGCCGAGACCACTCTTCTGGAGTCTAACATGGAACTGGTGCTGGACTTAGACCCCCAGAATCTGGGGTTATGTCCCCTGTGGCTCGGTTTTGTCTGCATCCAGTGTTTGATAAAGGAATTGACGGAAGAGCACTATCAGGAGTGGAGCCTGAGACCTAAGTTAACTTACCACGCCAATACTGCAGAATGACTATCAAAAAGTACACCTTAGTGGGGTCTAATAGAGAACATGTGCTGGAATTAGACCCTCGAAAATCTTTGGGGCTACCCTTTAAGAAACTTGACTATCTCGCTAAGGGAATTGACGAAAGGGCACCACCAGGTGTGGAACCTGCGGCTTAATTTGACTGAACACGCCAATGCTGTAGAACAACTGACAAATTGAGAGCGCTGCCGTTTGGGTCTAATAATGAACGTACGCTGGTATTAGACTCACGGACGACAAGTCAGCTCAAATGAAAGAACGCTACGGAAATCGTGTTTAACTCCGCAGATTTCAAATACCTGGTCATTGACAAACAAAAGCCCTCAATAAATTCGTCTGACCAAATAGTGAACGGGTGCTGGAAATAGATCTGAAGACAGGTCAGTTTTACCCTACAAATGACAGGGCGTTGCTACGGAAAACCAGCTCAAATCGAGAGGAGCCGCTGACACTTTGGTTCACGTACCAGGCTGATAAGCCAAGGGCGCGAGGCTACCATGTGGGGGATTACGGCCGAACCCTTGAAAGCCGCAATCCCGCCCAAAATCTCAGCACCACTGCAATGGGAGGCTCCTACATGCTCGGGACCTGGGGCTTGCGCCCCAGCCCTATCAGGTAGAGCCACAGTAAGAGGTCCTTGCCGCCCGCAAATCAAAGCGGGCGGAAAACTGCTTGATACTCACCCTATACGGCGATGGGGTGCGAAAAACACCAACCAAAGACTTAGAACCTGGTCGGGGTGTCGAAAACAGTAGAGCAGCCACCACACTGTGAACTGTCAAGACTCAACCACTGACCATGAGAGTTGTCCGCACACCAGGCGATCAACATCTCTGTGACATTACCAGGCTTGTCCTCTGGCTAAATGCACTCCGGTTACGATATCTACCTCTGTACGTTATCAGCCATAACTATCATGCTGGACGCAGAAGAGATGCAGACCAGCGGACATTGCACACCTGCCCCACTGTGTCAACACCCCAGGTGGCGGGGAATGCTAGGCGTACCATCCCTGCATAGAAGCCAAGAAAATAAAGGGAAAAAGAGATACCCCACTCACATGCAAATGCTACGTTTCTGGCAGGACGTGACGATCCTGGGATACAGACACACTGGACTGCCTCTCTTCCGGGTAAACCAGTCCATCTCATATATCACATACCATCATTGCACCCTATAGACACGAGTAGTGAAGACTCGATAGTCTGGAAAGACAACTTCCATAGGAGAGAAAACTCTGATCGTAAACAACTGCTGCCTTGCATATAGGCTGGGGACAGCCAAAGGCTAAGGAGGGCATCCCTACAGAAACGCCTGTTGAAATCGGATGCACGGGGCCGCAAGCCTAACAAAACAGTGCAACGTAAATCACAGTATGATGGCAGCACAACCTATTCGAAAAACGTATGGCGCTCATCCTGAGGAGACCCGCCAGGCAGCGATAGCGCCGGGCCTCACGCCTCGAAGGGGCCCACCCTTGACTACTGGTGGTCACCCACCCATGTGTCGTGGAGTCAAGGCACATGGCTATGGGGTAACGTCTATTGGCCAAAACTTCAAGACCCTCAGAATACTACAGTGGAATGCGGAGGGAGTCATAAACAAAAAACTTTCCCTAACACACCACCTGCATGAAGGTAAGATTGACGTGGCATGTATCCAGGAAACGCACCTCAACAATAACCATAAATTCTCAATCAGAGGATACCAGACCTTCCGTCTAGATAGAGAAGGTCACAAAGGAGGGGTCCTGATACTGACCAGAAACAGCATACCGAGTAGCGCGGTACCTGTCAATCACACCGGACAAGCAGAAATTGTAGGAGTTGACATAATGGCTCTAGAGACGAAACTCCGCATTTTCAATCTGTACGGACCACCAAACAGAGACCTATCGCTCTCGAGTATGGAGGTCAGAGACTCCAACTGCATAGTAGTTGGAGATTTCAACAGCCACTCGGAGAGATGGGGATACTCTGACACAGACAGTAGAGGTGACGAAGTGGAAGATTGGGAGATAGATGCAAATCTCTCCCTAATCAATAGGCCGGAGGATAGCCCTAGCTTCTATTCAAGAACATGGCATACCACCTCGACTCCAGATTTGGCCTTCTCCACACAGGACATACACTATAAAATAGACCGCCAGGTGCTAAACCAACTGGCAGGTAGCGACCACAGGCCGATCAGGCTAACCATTGACATGGAAGTAGGCCCACAGGAAACAAAACCGCTCCCACGTTGGAATTACAAACGAGCCGACTGGGACAGATTTGCAATCCTGACAGATGGGCTGTGTGAAACCATCAACACACGAAACACCAAAATGAAGCCCATGGTAGAGAGCCTAAGCAAGGCAATAATGCAAGCCGCCACTGAAACCATCCCAAGAGGAGCTAGGAAAAACTATAAGCCCTACTGGAATGATGAGTTACAGAAAGTGGAAGATGCAGTAACTAATGCGAGGAACATGGCAGAACGAGAAAAATCCGTGGAGGCAAACATCGCCCTCAAAGCCGCCGCGGCGAAGTACAAACACACTCTCAAGCAAACAGCAAGAGAAAGTTGGAAAAATAAAACGGAAAGTTTAAACCTGGACAAAGAAGGGAACAAGCTATGGAAGCTAGTCAGAGCCATGAACGACGAAACCCCGTCAAATAAACAAATTACTATCAAGCAAGGCGAGAACTTGATCACAGGTAAGAAAGCCGCAAACGCCTTTGTCGATCACTATGCCAGAGCAAACCACATCGAGGTCCCTGCAGATAAGCATACAGACATTAGCGAAGAGCTAAAGGGGCACGAAAACATAAATACGACTCCTGAAGAGCACATGATGGCCAAACTAACAATGCGCGAAATGGAAGAGGCTATGAGAACACTAAAGAGAAGGAAATCTCCCGGAAAAGACGGGATAACAAACGAAATGCTGATGGGGCTGGGCCAAACAGCGAAGGAAAAACTACTATCAGTCCTGAACCAAAGCTGGAAAAGGGGTATTGTACCCCAGGCATGGAAAGATGCAATACTGGTACCAGTACCAAAAACAGGAAAGGACAAAACAGATCCGAATGGATACAGGCCCATAAGCCTACTGAGCTGTGTCGGCAAGCTGATGGAACGGATGATAAACTGATGTGGCATCTGGAAGAAAAACGAATACTAATTCCACAGCAAGCCGGCTTTAGACAGCACAGATCCACTGAGGACCAGGTCATCCTCATAGCCCAGGAGATAGAAGATGCCTACCAGGCACAGAAACACACAGTAGCTGTTTGGGTGGATCTGGAAAAGGCATTTGACAAAGTCTGGAAGGATGGACTTAGAGTCAAGCTAAGAAGAAGTGATGTTTGTGGGAAGATGTACAAGTGGATCAACCACTACCTCAAACAAAGAACGGCCAGAGTCCAAGTACAAGGGCAGATGAGCAAAAAGGTGACACTCGAGCAGGGAGTACCCCAAGGGGGAGTACTGTCACCCACACTCTTCCTGGTATATATAAACGATATTACAGAGAATATACCAAGAAGAGTCCATAGCTCAATGTTTGCAGACGATCTGGCTATGTGGACCTCTGAAAAGAATCTCACCATAGCAAGAAATCGGATGCAAACGGCCCTAACATCGCTGGAAGAGTGGGCGAACTCATGGCTGGTCAAAATAAACGAGGAGAAAACCACGTGCACAATATTCTCGCTCTCATTAAAACCCCAAAGTACCAAATTAAGCCTAAATGGCAAAATCCTGCAGCCAAACGACAACCCAACCTATCTGGGAGTCACATTTGATCGGCGCATGACATGGAAAAGTCAGATTGAGAGAAACCGAATGAAAGCCAGAGAAAGAATGGCGATCATGAGGAAACTTGCTGGCACAAGCTGGGGAGCAGACGAAGGCATACTAAAGAAACTGTACACTGGAAGAGTGAGACCAGTTCTCGAGTATGGCATCGCGGCATGGACAACAGCAGCGAAGGCGAACTTCGACAAAGTTAACAAACTTCAAAACCAAGCTATGAGAATCATAACTGGTGGAATGAAGTCAACGCCAATTGTAGAACTTGAAAAGATTACAAAACTGCAATCCATGACCGACAGAAGAGACTGCAGAGCCCAGCTGCAGTCAGAGAAACTCCGAAGACTGACGGACCATCCAATGTACCAGAGGCTAAACAATTTGGGAACTGGGAAACTAAAGCGGAGAAACTTTGCAGAAATAGCCAAAGCAAAGATGCACGAAGATCCCATAAACGCACTAACAACACCAAAACCCATCACTACTGTACGAAAACCTACTTGGAGGCAGGATATATTTCCAGAGGTGGTAGAAAATATACCAGGTATTGCAAACAAAAACTGCCAGACCGAAAAAGAAAGGAGAGACACTACCTTAAGCTTCATAACGAAAAGCTACCCAAGCATGGACTGGACCCATGCATACACCGACGGTTCTGTAACAAACACTACACAGAACGGAGGGCCAGGAGCATTCCTGAACCTACCAAATGGCAGAAAAATAACACTGTCATTCGCTACTGGTAAGTACACGAGCAATTTCAGAGCAGAGGCAGAGGCACTGAGGGCGGCAGTGGAAGAAATGGTAACACACAGTGAAAATGAGAGCCATATAGTCCTGCTGACAGATGCTCTCGAAGTAGTCACAGCGCTAAAAAGCCAGAAAAACACTGAGCTTAATGACTTAAGAGCAGCACTCTGCAAACTGTGCCAACAGTCCGCACCAAAAAGGGTAGTGGTACAGTGGGTTCCGTCACACTGCAACATCCAAGGCAACGAGGAAGCAGACAGACTGGCAAAAGAAGGTGCAAGGCTACCACAAATAGATACCAGAATGACGTACGAAGAGTCAAAACGGCTTATCAAAGCCAGGTACATGTCCAAATGGGAAACCGAACATACTGGTTACACCAAAAACGATGCCTATTACCAGTTGAACCGAAGAGAGCAGGTCGTTGTCTTCAGACTTCGCACTGGCCACAACAGACTGAGGTACCACCTCTTCAACAAATTGAAGATAGGGTGTACCGACGAATGCCCGTGCGGTACTGGTAAAATGACCACTGAACATCTGCTGCAGAACTGCCCAACATACGAGGATCAGAGAGAGCAGATGTGGCCATTGCCAGTGGAACTGCAAGACAAGCTCTATGGTAGTGGCGAGAGTCTCAGGATGACCGCCGCTTTTTTCGAGAAAATAATGGTTACTGTCTGACTGTGTACGCAGAAGAAGAAGAAGAAGTAATCTGTTAGATGTTCTCATTCGTTCAATGTTTCAGATGAAGGCTTTGCGACCGTAACGTCTGTTTTGTATTGTTTCTGTCATGGCGGTGGGAGCGAGCCACACTTATAGATTTTTTATTCGAAATCCGCCACAGCTTCTATTACTTTTTATAATCTAGTTCCATTTATTCGCTGAGTGAATGCCGGGGGAAAGGAAGAGGTTAGGCAGGTGATGTCTTACTTGAGAAGAAAGAACAGAGCCACTGCACCTCAATGCATGTCATAAAAGGTAGTAGTTATTGTTGTTATTATCCCATAGCAGCTCAGCAAGCCTGCTTTAAGCAGCACAATGCCATTCTAATATATATATATACAGGTCTTCTTCAGTTGTGTTACTGCTTCGTACAGTGTGTTGGGGGACTCATGAAGACATCCTCACAACCCGTAAAAGGTGACAGAGGAGAGTTGTACATGGAGATAGCAACGTCATCGCGTGGAACAAATTCTGAAAGAAAAGAAACCACTGCAAATGTATGCAAAGAACTTTGACGCAGGCTTTCTAAACGACGAAAGTTGTAGTGGTGGCCCAGTATTCCGGAGAAAGGATAAAAAGAGACGTCTTATATATTTCCCCTTTCTCTACTCAATCTCCAACTGTGGCTGTCAGTCACTTTGTCACACTCCTGTGTTAGCTTTAACCTCTACCCATCAGTTACAATGTATGCAACGAAGACATTTGTTGATAACAGTCAGCAGTCTATACCGTCTTCTTCTTCTTCTTCTTCTATGTTCCGCTCTGATAAAGACAGTGTGTCATGGTTTGTAGCGAGGCTGCGATATATGCGCCTTTCTGCCCGACATACGTGATTTCAGATAGCTATTTGTGAACCGTGTACTTTTTAAAGTATCCCTTGGCCAGACTACTCTAGTGACTAGTGTATCCTGTGTCCAGGGTCACGACATGGAAGCGGAAACGGGTCTTGGTCAGCTCTGGTTCTCTGACTCTGGTGTAAGCAGCCAGCTATGAAACTCTGTCGTCAGCTGATTGATTCACTGTGGCGTCTTGGACACCCATTCTGTAACTGATACTCTTAGTCAAATGTCGAGAATCGAAAACAAATTGCAGCACTGACTTTATGTTAATGAGTTTCTTTTCTTTTATGTAGTCTCATAGCACACTGCCGTCAGGGATGAAGTGGTAGAGCCTTCCTTGTACTAAGCCACAGCTTGGTGATGTAGGGTGGCGAGTTTCCTGCCTCGCTGTTGTTTTCCTTCCGTAGCCACTAGCCAGATACCAATTTACAGCTGGGTCGATTGGAGCTGCTGATAGCGGCAGTTGATCCCCGTACTTTTGCCACGAAAAGCGAGTACCCTAACGCTGTACAGATCAGCAGATCAGTAGAGGGGTTAGTAAATTATTTTGGCGGATTGGAGAAAGCGGTTTGGGGGATGGGGTGGGGAGAGGAGGGGTGATGAAGAGGGTGGGAACAATGGATGCTGAATAGTGATTTGTAATACTTTAATATGTTTTAGATGTAGGAAAAAATAATGGAGAGAATGTTATTATCAGTTCGACCCGTTCTTCGTCAAGGGGTGATCACCCTTGAGAGGGTCCCAACTCAAGATCCAGTCGTTTCTGTCGCCGGCGCGTGTCGTCCAGTGTGATAGTAGTCTGTCGGTAGGGTCGTGAATGTTATACTTGTTACAATTAAATAAGGCGTAGAGTGTTATACTTGTAAAAATAATTCCTGTCAGTTGTACTCTATGTATGGAAGTTACAAATAGTGAGACTCTCATCAGACGGTGAGAATGTATTTTTTGTAGGAAGGACTAAACGGCGAACGTCCGCAGCACCGAAAGAGGTACACTGTGAAGTACAAAGTAGTGACATGGTTAGACGTGTGAAAGTTCACAGTAATAGAATGATTAGGTTTGTGAAAGTTCACAGAAATGACATGTCTTAACTTAACGTCTAACCAGGCAAAACATACTGATTGGGCATGTTAGTCAGGGTCAGGCAAAATATACTGACCAAGACCCTCACCTTGACTTCCCTGCAGCTTTTCCTGGAAACGGGCTGTTGTTATGGCAGCCTGGCCAACAATTGATCCCCTCAGCAGTGAGTCACAAACATGTGTTGCCAAGCATAACACAATATACTGGAGGACCCAGGTCCATTTTTATCAGCACGCCCATGATGTCAGGAAAACTACAACAACCCGCAACTAAATGTCGTTTTCATGGCGCGCAAAAGGGTACATCTACTTAATGTTAGTGCCGCTTCAAAAATAGCAGCAATGAAATGCCTTAAAGTGTGAAAGTTCACATCACTGAAAATGCTTCTCGTGTGGAAGTAATAATGCTGAAAGTTTTATATTAGATGACAGTAAAGGTAGTCAGGGATGAAGTGTTAGAGACTTCAAGGCACCAGATCTCAGCTGTTTTTGAAATGCGCGACAAGTTTCTTCTGTCACTTTACATTGCATTCCCTAACTGTGAGTGAGGTTCCCGTTAGCAGCTGAATGAACTGAAACTATAGATAATGAAATTGCTATGAGTTTTAGAGTACAACGTGGTGTCAGAAAATGGCTTTTAGCGTGACCTATTCTATTTTTAACACATGTAAAGGTTATTTCTGACATTCCCTCTTCCGTCCCTTCGATGGGGACGTCCTGGCCTAGTGGTTATGTAGCACGGCTCATAACCCGAAGGTGCTGGGTTCGATCCCCATCAAGCACCGGTCGTTACCCCTGGGAAGCAAACCCATAGAAAATGCAGGAGGAAGCAGACCCTTACATGAAATGCATGCTGAAGTCGGATGCACTGGACCAACAGGCGCAAAATAAAAAACCACAGTGCAACGCACACTGCCCTGGGGATTAGAGAAATTAGGCGAACGAGAAAAAAAAACACAAAAAAACATTCCCTCCGAAAAACGTCTGCCTTGGTTGGAGGTCCCGTGTCTAATTCACGCGGCATTTTTTCATGTTGATTTTCTGTTATTTTTCTGGATCTTGGGGAAGAAGTAGAGATTGGACACCCGTATCAGTGTCGCGCACGGTAAAAATCTCTCGTCTGTTGGAAATCGAAAAGAGTAGACTTAACGTCCACTTCCCTGGAAAAAGTTCAAAATGATGTTAAAAATCTACCCAATCTGTTACGAGATCCGGTGCAACGGACTTCGTGCACTGTGTTGAGGTTATTAAAAATTATGGAGAAGAACAAAGCACTTATGGGTTAAACCGTTTCCAATGACGATGATTTTTCGAGAAAGTAAACTACACTAACTATATAATATTTTACAAGAAATGACACAAATAACAATGTTCTGCTTCAAAATTGTTAAATTTGAAATGTAAATCAGATATGGCTTGTTATTTACCAAAACATAAAAAAGTGCAAGTGATGAAATAGAAAGAAAACGAAACAATTTTAAGTGCAACCTCATGTCGACAATTTTTAGCAACAGGGGGGATAATCAAGTTAAAAGCAAGAACGACAAGTACACAAAAGACAACCACGCGCGCACTAACACAATGCTCTGATAATGAAAGATAAAAGCAATGCGCCTAATTAAGAACGACATTGCGCATTTATTGACAGTTCCTTAAGTTGTTTTTGCATTTAAAGTTCAGGCTGGATGATCGACAAGCTATGCCAGAACTGTTATTTTGATGAGCTTGTCAAAAGACAGCGGAACCAGAAGGAAACAATTACAAGAAATAAATAATTAGCAACTCCTGTAATTTTAGCTGAGATTTTTTGGGACAACGGAACTTGTTCGTATATTACCCCACTTAATCAGGTTAAGTGGTGTCATTTGATAGCATGCTGGACAGTGTGAGATTACTGTCGTAAAATTTAAAAACAATCAACTCCCTTATCCAATATGGTGGACACAACTTTTTGTGAAATTTATCAATTTTTTAACGTTATTATTGAGAGAATACATTAAGTTTATTTGGATATTTAGCTATATCATATTGAGTTTAAATAGACGCTCAGCTAGTGTTCAATAGATGGCATTAGAGTGATTGTGCAGCGACACGGACACACATTGATCGACGCAATACACTTGGTGCAGTCCAGACGACTTAAGCTCCCCACGGCGTTCAACAGCACAAGTGGAAAGAAAACTAACTTAGCAAGTTTATACTGAGTTTAGATAGACATTCACTAAGTTTATATTGAGTTTAGATGGACATTCAGTAACTTTATACTGAGTTTAGGTAGACATTCAGTAAGTTTATACTGAGTTTAGATGGACATTCACTAAGCTTATACTGAGTTTAGATGAACATTCAGTAACTTTATACTGAGTTTAGATGAACATTCAATAAGTTTATACTGAGTTTAGATGGACACTGAGAGAGATTATATTAAGTTCAGATGGATTCTCTTATATATATATTGAACTTATATGGGATTTCACATATATTATTTTTAATTTAGATGGATATTCATAAAAATTATATTCCGCATTTTCAGATAGGGATAAAGAGAGATTTGAATGTGCTAATTAGATATTCAGATAAATCATGTCCCCAAATTTTTAGATGCTCATTACATTCAGAGAGATTCATCATCATATTGTGCCATGCCGGTTGGCGATCACAGACCTCCATCAGCTTCTATCACGTGTGTTGTTGACCAACTCTGTTGTTGATTGTCACCCATGCCGTTCTTTCAGGCTGTCCAACATCTTCTCTTTCGGCGCTGCCCTATCTCTCTTTCCTGCTATCTGTCCCACTGTCGCAACGTGTTCCAAACCACCTTTTATTATAACATGCCCAAAAAAAGAATGACTGTCTTGTTCTGATCTTTGCAATGAGTTGTAGCACCTTCAGTGCCGAAACTAGTGACCTGAAACAAGCAGCTGAAACCCTTATAGACCATATGGAATAGGCAGAAAAGCAAGTGGTCATTCTCACAGACGCCTTCTCAGTGTTAACGGCTCTCAAGAACCAGCACAAAGATGAACTCGGCGCTCTGACAGACTCGCTCGAACGCCTGTCCAAGTGCTTAACAAAAAGCATAATCCAGTGGATATCAGCCCCCTGCAACATTCCAGGCAACGAGGTGTCCGACAGACTTGCCAGAGAGGGACAAATGTTGCAGCAGAGTGATACAGAAATCACATACAATGAACCAAAAAGTAACCATCAGCACATCGTACAGTGCGAAATGGAAAAAGACCACCCTGACACATAGAAAACGATGCCTACCATCAACTCTCCAGGCGAGACCAGGTGATCATTCTCCGGCTACCCACAGACCACACCAGACTTAGATGTAATCTGTACAACAAGTTCAAGATTGGCACTACAGACCTTTGTGCCTGCGACACAGTCCCCATGACGGCAGACCACATTTTACAATCATGTCCACTGTATACCGACACAAGAAGTAACATTTGGCAACAGCCAATGTCCTTCCCCGAGAAGCTGTACGGAAGTTTTCACGGAGCCTCAAGTCGACTTCTGCCTTCGCTAGAGTCATTGAAGTCGAGGTATGTAGACAAACGAGGAAGAAGAAGAAGAGTTGTCTTTGTGCCTGTGCCTTTTCGAGTACTGTATTATATTTTGTTAAAATGGACATTCTTATATATTATATTGAACAGTTTTAGATGGGCATTCAGAAATGTAACATTGATCAATGCTACTTGTAGAGAAATGCTTCAGTGCTTCTTCTCTTTGTTGTTGTCTATGGCTTGTCTCGGGTGACCAGATAAATCGTTGCGGCACTGAAGAGTGAAGATTGATTGATTGATTAATTCGCTGAGTGATAAAGTGAATATAAAGCTAATGATCAAGGTAGTCCATACCCGACGCTGCTGTAGGGGATGAAGTGTTGTAAGCTTCACTTTACTAGGTCGGTCATATTTGTTTCCTTTCCTTCCCTAACAGTAAGCCATGCACTCACTTACAGCTGCGGCAAATTGATCGTGTCCAAATCGAGAATAGAGCACACTACCTTTGCAGTAAGAGTTGAATGCTCTATCACTCTGCCACACACATTAAGAACTCACTAAAACTTAAATGAGCTCAGAGAAATACTGACAATTGCGCCATCCTTTCAGAAGTGTGCTGATGTACTCGATGACATCTCATTGCAACATTCCAGGAAATGTAAAGGCTACCAGATTGTCAATTGAAAGCTCTCAAAAACATGAACACGAGTCGCTTAAGCATTTTGTTAATCTTTGGATAATTCTGAGGAGGAATTTGATCGCTCGACGAAATAAGTTTCATTACAGAGTATTTGATCCAATTGTACGACATGAAACAAAAAGTGCACGAGTCAATCTAACATGTGTCTGTGCAACATGTTATTAGATCAGGAAATGGCAAACTTGTTGCTCTCAAACCGGCACATAATCAAATCGATAATCATTCGAGCTGTACAGTCGATATATTGACTTGCACACCTTCTTGCAATGCTGCAGAACCGATATATCACCTTGTAAACTTTCCTGCAATGCTGCAGAACCGATATATCACCTTGTAAACTTTCCTGCAATGCTGCAGAACCGATATATTAGTTATTCTTATATTTAAAAGTTTCTCAATAACAAGATTTCCCAAATTTATATCATGATCCTCTCATTGATCAGTTCTAGGACTGAATGTAAGATTGTCTGAGCATGTCTCTCCATTTTACGCTATCCTCTGGTTGATCAGACCTAAGACTGGTTGTAAGGTTGTTTTAGTGTGTCTCGCAATTGGACTCTATTCTCTGATTGATCAGTCATAGAAATGGCTGTAAGGTTTTCTGAGCATCTCTCTCCATTTGACTCTATCCTCTAATTGATCAGTCATAGAAATGACTGTAAGGTTTTCTGAGCATCTCTCTCCATTTGACGCTATCCTATAATTGATCAGTCATAGAAATTACTGTAAGGTTTTCATTACGATGAGGACTAGAAAGTTAATGAAACATTAGAGAGATCTGACATTGAGACAGAAGGCTCCACATGTATGTACGTACTTTCTACAGTTAATGAAACGTTAGAGAGATCTGACATGGAGACAGAAGGCTCCACGTGTTTCACATTGACAAAATGAAATGTGATCAGAAGTCCAAGATATCCCAGAGAGAATGAGTTCACGTTAACACTCTCCACACCCCCTCCCCCCCCCCCTCCTTTCCCATCATTGAATACAAGAGAAGTCACATGTCGCAGATTCAGAGCTGTTTCTTTGTACTCGTAATTTTGATAGAATAAAATGACTAAGACAGTTAACGTGAAACAAAAATCATATGCAAACCAATGTCACATTTTAGTTCTTAGTCCACCTGTACTTGTTCAGGTCCTAGCTCTGGTATGAGCTGGGTATAGTTTGGAGAATGAGTTCTTGCTTATTGGGCTAGGTTCGAGCAGCTTATTACTCCGCTGCGCCGGGACAAGTGCCGCGGTGGGTGTGCGACCGATGTGCGAATCCATCTTAATAAACTCGAAATACTAGAGCAAAGTAGACCCACAGCCTGTTAGACACCATATATGTTGCTCTTAACATACAATCTAACCAGGGCCGGTGTTATGCCATGTCACACAGTTAGTCGATTCTAACGACGCGCTCTCTGTGGGCCAGTGGTGCTATTATTGTCCTTGTCATGTGGACTCAGGTGGACCATTCGGGGCATAACCGTTACATATGTTAATTAAATAATAGATCCAAACAAACAAACAAACAAACAAACAAACAAACGTTGAAATCTACTTTTACCGACGAGGCTAACATTTGGTCAGACAAAACACACTGGTCAGACAATGTTGACCAGGGTCAGGCACAACTTACTGATCAGACAATTTTGACCAGGGTCAGGCACAACTTACTGATCAGACAATGTTGGTCAGGGTCAGGCACAACACACTGATCAGACAATGTTGGTCAGGGTCAGGCACAACTTACTGATCAGACATTGTTGATCAGGATCAGGCATAACACACTGATCAGACAATGTTGATCAGGGTCAGGCACAACTTACTGATCAGACAATGTTGGTTAGGGTCAGGCACAACACACTGGTCAGACAATGTTGGTCAGGGTCAGGCTCAACACACTGGTCAGACAATGTTGGTCAGGGTCAGGCTCAACACACTGATCAGACAATGTTGGACAGAGTCAGGCAGAACACACTGATCAGACAATGTTGACTGAAGCTAAGCATAGCACAACCACCTGGAGGACTCTGGTCCACCATCATCAGCAGGCTCAGGATGTGAGGTAATCTACTGCAACGAGCCACTAACGTCCTTTTCAGGACACACACAAGAGTAACATTCTCATTGTGGGCATTCGCAAACAACCTCAACCGAATGCATACAGAACTTCCGAAGAGACCAAGGGGTTAATATGAGGATATAAATGAATATATGAAATACAGATCATTCAGGCTTCGCGCAAAAATTAAATAGCTAGACAACAGCAGAGATGACGTCACGGGTACGTGAAACAAGCTGATCAAGACCCCCTTCATCTCATGTCCTCGGGGGGGTGCCCAGAAACAAGCTGATCAAGACCCCCTTCATCTCATGTCCTCGTGGGGGTGCCCAGAAACAAGCTGATCAAGACCCCCTTCATCTCATGTCCTCGTGGGGGTGCCCAGAAACAAGCTGATCAAGACCCCCTTCATCTCATGTCCTCACGGGGGTGCCCAGAAACACACTAATCAAGACCCCCTTCATCTCATGTCCTCGTGGGGGTGCCCAGAAACAAGCTGATCAAGACCCCCTTCATATCATGTCCTCGTGGGGGTGCCCAGAAACACACTAACCAAGACCCCCTTCATATCATGTCCTCGTGGGGGTGCCCAGAAACAAGCTGATCAAGACCCCCTTCATCTCATGTCCTCGTGGGGGTGCCCAGAAACAAGCTGATCAAGACCCCCTTCATATCATGTCCTCGCGGGGGTGCCCAGAAACACACTAATCAAGACCCCCTTCATCTCATGTCCTCGTGGGGGTGCCCAGAAACAAGCTGATCAAGACCCCCTTCATATCATGTCCTCGCGGGGGTGCCCAGAAACACACTAATCAAGACCCCCTTCATCTCATGTCCTCGTGGGGGTGCCCAGAAACAAGCTGATCAAGACCCCCTTCATCTCATGTCCTCGTGGGGGTGCCCAGAAACAAGCTGATCAAGACCCCCTTCATATCATGTCCTCGCGGGGGTGCCCAGAAACACACTAATCAAGACCCCCTTCATCTCATGTCCTCGTGGGGGTGCCCAGAAACAAGCTGATCAAGACCCCCTTCATATCATGTCCTCGCGGGGGTGCCCAGAAACACACTAATCAAGACCCCCTTCATCTCATGTCCTCGTGGGGGTGCCCAGAAACAAGCTGATCAAGACCCCCTTCATCTCATGTCCTCACGGGGGTGCCCAGAAGCAAACTGATAAAGACCCCTCTCACCTCATGTGCTCCCTGTGGTGCCCAGAAGCAAGCTATGTCCGTTTGGCCAATTAGGTGGGGATCAACACTGTGATCACCGTAGTTGTCAGGTTACGGAAGAGCCTCATATTGCACCACAGGGATAATAGTCTACGTTCTCAAGGACGTAACTCAAGAGTTACTGTAACCGCCATCAACGTAACGTCGTCAAGAGTTAACTCAAGATTATATACTCATCATCATGTTATTCAACCCTAGGACTAGCCGACAAGCTCATGGATTTTGTCCTTCCATTTCTGCCTATCCTCTGCAGCTGTCTTCAGCCATATCTCCGCAAGCCTGAGTCGAAAAGGTATTTCTAGGTCTTCTCCCCCCTCTCCTTGCCCACATAATGTTCTCCAAGACATTTTTGACTGGGACCTTTCTCTGCAGATAATATCCCAACCAGTCTAAAAGGAATGAAAGCCATATAGTCCTGCTTACAGATGCCTTGGCCGTAGTCACAGCACTAAAAAGCCAGAAAAATACTAAACTTAATGATTTAAGAGCAGTACTCTGTCAACTATGCCAGCAGTCCGCACCAAAAAGGGTAGTGGTACAGTGGGTTCCATCCCATTGCAACATCTAAAGCAACGAGGAGGCAGACAGACTGGCAAAAGAAGGTGCAAGACTACCACAACCAGATACTAGTATGACATACGAAGAGTCAAAACGGCTTATTAGAGCTAGATACATGACCAAATGGGAAACCGAACATACTGGTTACACAAAAAACGATGCCTATTACCAGTTGAAGAGAAGAGAGCAGGTCGTGGTCTTCAGACTTCGCACTGGTCACAATAGACTGAGGTACCACCTATTCAACACATTAAAGATAGGTGGCACTGACGAATGCCCGTGTGGTACCGGGAAAATGACCGCTGAGCATTTGCTGCAAAACTGCCCGACATACGAGGATCAGAGAGAGCAGATGTGGCCATCACCAGTGGCAACACTAGACAAGCTTTATGGCAGTGTCGACAGCCTCAGGATGACCGCTACTTTTTTCGAAAAAAATAAAGGTTGATGTCTGACTGCGTACGATGAAGAAGAAGATATCCCAACCAGTCAAGTTGGTTTCTTTTTATCTTCCGAATCAACTTTCTCTCTTCTCCCATCTCCGGCAATACCTTTTCATTTGATTTCTTCTCGTTCCAGCTCACAGTTTCCATCTTTGGATAACACCGCATCTCAAAATCCTCCAAGTATTTTTCCTGACCTTTATTTATAGTCCATGTTTTAGATCCATACAATGCCACAGTCCAAACAGATGTGTATAAGATTATCTTCCTTAGAGACATACTAATGTTATTGGATGTAAGGATTCTGTTTCTCTCTAAACACTTTCCTTGCCATTGTAATTCTAGATTGTATTTCTCAATAGCATCGTGCATCTTCTGTTATGGTTTGATAAAAAAAAGGGGATTGGCATACCTGGTCGACTTCTTTTCATTTTATAGTTACTCTTTCACTGGCTGGTTCTTTAGCTATGATCATCGTCATGGTCTTCTCTATGTTCACTTTAATGTGATATATATCTGCAGAGTTACTAATTTTATTGAGCATCGTTTGTATATTCTCCTCCGTCTCTGCTTTAATTTCTTGGTTATCAGCTTATTTTATTGCCTCCAGATGTTCGCCATTTACCTTTACTCCTAGATTGTATTTCTTCATTGCTTTAGCCATCATCACATTTGAGTACGCATTCAACAAGCCAGGTGAAAGTGGACATCCCTGTCTTACTCCCTTTCTTATAGGGACCGCGTCTGTGGGTCATTCTCTTAGTGATATGATGGTTTTTAGGTTTGTGTATAGCTTCTGCATCAGCCGGAGTATTGGTTCCTCAATTTCATCATGTTTGAGGATCTCAAAAAGCCTCTTCCATGACACTCTATCAAACGCTTTCTCATAATCTATGTAGCAGATGTACAGGGGTCTTCCCCGATCTATCGTTTTCTCCGCAAGGAACTTCAATGTGCCAATTGCCTCTCTGGTGCCTGATCCTCTCTGGTGCCAATTGCCTCTCTGGTGTCTGATCCTTTCTGGTGCCAATTGCCTCTCTGGTGTCTGATCCTCTCTGGTGCCAATTGCCTCTGTGGTGTCTGATCCTCTCTGGTGCCTGATCCTCTCTGGTGCCTGATCCTCTCTGGTGTCTGATCCTCTCTGGTGTCTGATCCTCTCTGGTGCCAATTGTCTCTTTGGTGTCTGATCCTCTCTGGTCCCTGATCCTCTCTGGTGCCTGATCTTCTCTGGTGTCTGATCCTCTCTGGTCTCTCTAGTGCCTGATCCTCTCTGGTGTCTGATTCTCTCTGGTGCCTGATCCTCTCTGGTGTCTGATCCTCTCTGGTACCTGATTCTCTCTGGTCTTTCTGGTGCCTGATCCTCTCTGGTTCCTGATCCTCTCTGGTGCCTGATCCTCTCTGGTGCCTGATCCTCTCTGGTGCCTGATCCTCTCTGGTGCCTGATCCTCTCTGGTCTCTCTGATGCCTGATCCTCTCTAGTGCCTGATCCTCTCTAGTGCCTGGTCCTCTCTGGTGTCTGATCTTCTCTGGGGCCTGATCGTCTCGAGTGCCTGATCCTCTCTGGTCTCTCTGGTGCTTGATTCTCTCTGGTGCCTGATCCTCTCTGGTGCCTGATCCTCTCTAGTGCCTGATCCTCTCTGGTGTCTGATCTTCATTGGTGCCTGATCCTCTCTGGTCTCTCTGGTGCCTGATCCTCTCTGGTGCCTGATCCTCACCGGTGCCTGATCCTCTCTGGTGCCTGATCCTCTCTGGTGCCTGATCCTCTCTGGTGCCCGATCCTCTCTGTTGCCTGATCATTTCTGGTGCCTGATCCTCTCTGGTCTCTCTCGTACCTGATCCACTCTGGTGCCTGACCTCTCTGGTGCTTGATCTTCTCTGGTCTCTCTGGTGCCTGATCCTCTCTGGTGCCTGATCCTCTCTGGTGCCTGATCCTCTCTGGTGCCTGATCCTCTCTGGTCTCTCTGGTGCCTGATCCTCTCTGGTGCCTGATCCTCTCTGGTCTCTCTGGTGCCTGATCCTCTCTGGTGCCTGATCCTCTCTGGTGCCTGATTCTCTCTGGTCTCTCTGGTGCCTGATCCTCTCTGGGGCCTGATCCTCTCTGGTGCCTGATCCTCTCTGGTCTCTCTGATGCCTGATCCTCTCTGATCTCTCTGGTGCCTGATCCTCTCTGGTGCCTGATCTTCTCTGGTGCCTGATCCTCTCTGGTATCTCTGGTCCCTGATCCTCTCTGGTCTTTCTGTTGCCTGATCCTCCCTGATCCTCTCTGGTGTCTGATCCTCTCTGGTGTCTGATCCTCTCTGGTACCTGATCCTCTCTGGTGCCTGGTCCTCTCTGCTACCTGATCCACTTCTGAACCCAAATTGATTATCTTTCAACAGTCCGTCTATGTGGCTTTTTATTCTCTTTCTCATATATGCCCAGAGGATTTTGTTCTGAAATGTTCGCATTCATTCGTGTTGGATTTCGTTGGAAGTAGGATTATTGCTGTTGTAGTGTAATCCACAGACCAACTTCCTGTGCGATAGATAGCCTGTACCATCTGAAAAAGTCGACCCTGCATGGGTTCAGCTGCCGCTTTTAGAAGCTCTATTGGTGTGTCTTCTATACCTGCTCCTTTGTCCTTTGGGATCGTGCGAAGGGCCAGTCAAATTTTTCGCGACATATGTGTGTCTTCCTCTTCTACTTCTTTCACGCTTGATGTATTTGAGATTTGAGCTGTATAGTTATCTTCTTCTTTATATAGTTCGGCTGCGTATTCTATCCATCTCTCTTTCTTTTATTTTGTGAGCTGGTTTGTTTTATTTTCCGATATCAGGTCCGACCTTCCTTCTTTTCCCATTTGTTTGGTTTCTCTTTATTAGAACATTTTTTTTAAGTCAGAAAGTGATCAATGCTTAGATTACATTACCACAGGAAGTAGTGGATGCAGGGGCAATTAATGCATTTAAGAATAGATTAAATGCGCATAGCTTTAAGAGCAAGGAAATGTAAATGAAACGTGCTCTAAACAGACTCTGCAGAGTCTTCTAAACCAGTATAAAGACGTTAAGCTACGTTAAGTCAGCACGAGGAGTTGCGAACATCAACAACAACAGCGACAACAACCAGCTTAACAGAAACAAGTCCCACAGGCACTTGCGTCTTAATTCCCCCCTAAACAAAATAAATACATATTTTTTAGTACGAACTTGAGTTTGTAACGTCACAGTAAAGTCCACTTGTTAAATGTTGGGAACGTTAAACATTGGGCGAGAATAAACGAGGATTTCCGCTACTGTATCCCCTTGTTGCTGCCGTCTTAGCAATGCATTTCTTGAATCTATCAACGTTGGTCCATGATAAGGAGAGTAAAATCCAGTAGTGTCAGGCGATGTAATAACAACCATGTTATCTAACCCTAGGGCTCACAACCAGAAGGTGCTGGGTTCGATCCCCATCACAACAGGGGACGTTACCCCGGGGAAGCAAACTCTTAGAAAATGCAGGAGGAAGCAGACCCTTACATAAAATGCATGCTGAAGTCGGATGCACTGGGCCGACAGGGGCATAATAAAAACCACAGTGTAACGCAAACCGCCTTGTGGAATAGATAAATAACGCAAACGCAAAACAAAAAAAAACAAAAAAAAATCTAACCCTAACCATAACCTTTTTGAACCTATTCATAGTCCTAAACCTAACCCTGAACTTAATGCTAACCCTAATCCTAACCTTAACCTAATCCTTCGCGAAAATGAATATAACCATATTTTCTACAATTGTATCTTTGTTTTGTGAAATTCTTTACTTATTTATTTTTAAAAAATGATATCAGCCTGTCTTTCCCTCAACCCGATATAGATTGCCCCGTTACGTACGATGGGAACCCAGGGAACTCTGTTTGAGGTGATTTAAGACGTAAGTACCGCTCTTCACATTCCGCAGGGACTATCAACAAATGTCTGTACCATTTTAATCGACAATCTACAGGTATGAATTATCAATGAGTCGAACTGTGCTATTTATAGAATGATTCCTGAACATCTGCTGGAAAAGTATCCAACATACTAGGAACATAACAATGACACGTGATCACTGTTAGAACCATTCATAGACACGCTCTTTGAAAACACTTAGAACCTAAGTCTGACTACTACTTTCGTTACATATATTTTTGTGGACGAACGAAAGCGTTCAATAAAGCAGAAGAAATATAACAATTTCTTTTCTCATCAAATCTGTTCATTGCCACCATATGTTCCAATATTCTCCTTTCCATAACAGACAGACAAGGCCGATTCAAGGGCCATAGTAATTATGAGTAATGATCCAAAGAGTATCAACGACAGAAAATAATGACCCAAAAGGCTTTGCTGGCAGACTGGATTAATCCATAGGGCCTCTTTCTCAGATAAATTAGAGCTTCAATTTTATATAGGGTATCGACATCGCTCGCTGAAGAGAATCGCTAATTAGCTGGGCCAGAGACAACAAGCCCACACAAGACACTTATTGCCAAAATGTGCGTATTCTTCTATTACTCGCGTTTTACCAGTCTTGAATATTCTAGCAAGATTGTTAATTTGATGTTTCCTGATCAGAGTTTTCAGCTAGTTCTCAGTTCATACTAGAAGGGGATGTATTCATATATTTCATAATCGTTTCAATGGCACAGACAAATTATTGGTTTGAAATATATAGGCAGATGTTTACGACATGCGCTATAGATATTACATCTTACATACACTATAAATAGTAGATCATACAAACACTATATATATTATTAGATCTTACATACGCTATAAATATTAGATCATACAAACGCTATAGATATTATTACATCTTACAAAGGCTTTAGAAATTAGATTTTAAAAACATTCAAAGATTCGAGTCTAAAGAAAATATTTTCGTTATTATAAGAGATGTCTGGTTCTTCTGAATCTTTCTCTTCATGTTCCATTTCTGTGTGTGCTATTTTGCACGCGAAATTGACTGTCCATATATGGACGGGGAACTGCAAACACACATTGAACGTCACACAAAAACGAGGAATTCGGTGTATGCATATTTATCTTCTCGGAACTAGTTTCTTAGTCTCTTCTCTTCTACCTATAGGTGCAGAGGTTTGCCAGAAGAACTGGTTCTAGTGTAATCTACGATCTCTTATAGACTGTTGTACATTGTTATCCTAGTGAACTTTGGGTCGAGATATCAATTTTGGATTATATCTTTCCCACGACTGCCGTGATATCTGATTATCTTCCATTTTGCAGACGTGGTCAAACCATCCAAGTTGAGATTGCTCCACGCGAGTCTACAAGGGCTGGGCTTCCAGATTGTGTGGCATTGGCTGATTCTGGACCTTGTCTCTTTACTTGTTACGTGGGTCATCTTCCTTAAATATATGTTCTGACCTATTTGGGTTGTTTTCATTATCCATGACTCGCGCCCATAAAACAGAACAGAGACCAGGGGCGTATGCTGGGTGGTATAAAGTCATTTCAGTTTTATTACTTATCTCACTTTTCGTGAGGAATCCTCCATTTATAGTATGAAAATTTTACTATCCTCTGTCACTTGTGTAGTCAACTTTAAAAAAAAAAATACCTCCCTTCTGGTTTAATACAGCTCGAAGGTATTTGAACTGCTTGGCCTGTTTCAGAGGCGGTTCATTCAAAAAATGTCATGTCTCATTTCTTCATTTTGGACCACTGTGATTTTTTGGTTTTGAGCTACTAATAGTCCTGTCTCTATTCCCGATTTGCCCTTTTCAGATTTGAAGGTTGATATGGAGATGTGCCTCTGATTTAGTTATCAGCGCTACACAGTTGACAAACGCCAGTCCCTACATATAAACTTGATCTGAATTGCTGCATCAATTTTGGCGATGTGATCTTCTGACGCCACAATATACGCCTGCCCTGGTCTCGGAAGATCTTCCGTTAACTCATGTCCTTCTTTAAACATCGTTGTCCAGTTCTTCGCTGTTGTCTTTGACACACTTTTGTCACCATACACTGCCTGCATTCTGCGAAAAATGTCAACTGGTCGACATCCTTCAGCTGTTAGAAATCGAATCACCGCTTGCTGATCAACTCTGTACGGATTCCGTATCACACCCGCCATATTTTCAACGGTTTGCCGAGGAAACTATGAGTCGGAGGAAAATGAAATTTTGCAAACGTGACAGTTGGTATGTGCTGCTAACACCATAATTGACGTCATCATGCGCATCGTACGTATGTTCACTTGGTGCAACTAGGTCCGGTTTCGTTTGAACACGCCTCGAGGAATATACGTTCTTACCAATGCTATTCTGAGCAACATTTATCACAATATATGAATCATGACAGCCATTTCAACGGTTGGAAGGGGCGGGCGCGAGGGCTGAAAGGGGGGAGGGGTGATATTGTGGGAGGATATTGTGAGAGAGTGGGAGAAGGATTGGGGAGGGGGGGGGGGGGAGGGGAGACTCACCACCGAGACACGGTTCTCAAAATACTCTCAACCGTTCAGACATCACAAACGCCAACTTGTCTGTAAAGTGCACCGCCATTTAAATATATTGAGCCGCATTATAATAACGTAATTCTTCGTCCCATACCTTCCGGATGGGCCTGTTATTTAGATTAAAAGTTGCAGGGACTTGCAACGTTTAATGTATAGGACAACATTAAGGCGCCCAAGTTGTATGGTGGCCCAACTTGGTCATCAATGAATGTTACAGTCATAAATATACAGGATATAATGTAGTCCCACTAGTGAATCACATCACGACAATACGATGTCAGGAATTGCTCCCAACAGAAATGTTCATAATGGATTGCTGTTAGTTTGCTAGAATCATGAAGGATATTTGGAACCACAGAATCGGTTCTATGGCTTCAAAGACAAGCATATCTCGGCACCCGCCACACAATGATGGGGTTTGGAAGAACATATCAAATATCTTAACAATAGTTGCTGTAGGAGAGGCTAACACGTGGGCTGGACAACAATAGTTGCTGTAGGAAAGTTAACACGTGGGATAGACAACAATAGTTAATGTAGGAGAGGTTAACTCTTGGCCTGAACAACAATAGTTAATGAAGGAGAGGTTAACTCTTGGGCTGGACAACAATAGTTAATGAAGGAGAGGTTAACTCTTGGCCTGAACAACAATAGTTAATGAAGGAGAGGTTAACTCTTGGGCTGGACAACAATAGTTAATGAAGGAGAGGTTAACTCTTGGCCTGAACAACAATAGTTAATGAAGGAGAGGTTAACTCTTGGGCTGGACAACAATAGTTAATGAAGGAGAGGTTAACTCTTGGGCTGGACAACAATAGTTGCTGTAGGTAAGTTAACACGTAGGCTGGACAGCAAAAGTTTTTGTAAAAGAGTTAACATTTGGACTGCATGTATAGTCATTATAAGAAAAGATACAATATTTACTAAACTACAATGACTTTAGTAAGAGAAGATGAAAAGTAGACATTACAACAATAATTAGTGTGGGAAAGAAACAAAATGTAGATCATGCAACAATAGTTCCAAGAAAGAATAAGTCTTGTTGTGTACAAGAATAGCTACTGTAATAGATGGAAACGCTTGTCTGTACAACAATAGCTACTGTAATAGATGGAAACGCTTGTCTGTACAACAATAGCTACTGTAATAGATGGAAATGCTTGTCTGTACAACAATAGCTACTGTAATAGATGGAAACGCTTGTCTGTACAACAATAGCTACTGTAATAGATGGAAATGCTTGTCTGTACAACAATAGCTACTGTAATAGATGGAAACGCTTGTCTGTACAACAATAGCTACTGTAATAGATGGAAACGCTTGTCTGTACAACAATAGCTACTGTAATAGATGGAAACGCTTGTCTGTACAACAATAGCTACTGTAATAGATGGAAACGCTTGTCTGTACAACAATAGCTACTGTAATAGATGGAAACGCTTGTCTGTACAACAATAGCTACTGTAATAGATGGAAACGCTTGTCTGTACAACAATAGCTACTGTAATAGATGGAAACGCTTGTCTGTACAACAATAGCTACTGTAATAGATGGAAACGCTTGTCTGTACAACAATAGCTACTGTAATAGATGGAAACGCTTGTCTGTACAACAATAGCTACTGTAATAGATGGAAACGCTTGTCTGTACAACAATAGCTTCTGTAATAGATGGAAACGCTTGTCTGTACAACAATAGCTGCTGTAGTCAATGGCCTTCTTTTGTTATCTCCGATTTTTATTTGAATCATCTGAGTGGTATATTCGTTAGAGTAGTTGTTGGTAAGAGCAAAGTTTGACCATTCATGTTGGAAAGTCGGGGAGATGGTTCGATTTGGACTTGCACCACAAAACACAGGATAACCACATTTACAGAAGACTCAAGAACTCAAGCCACAGTTCCTGTGTATCTTCTTCTTCTTTTTCTTCTTCTTTTTCTTCTTCTTCTTCGTCCTCAATCTCCCACTACCAAACCCTGAAAGGGCTTAAGTAGCAGAATGTAGTCCAAAGAATGGAAAGCCTTGTGTCGTAGTTTTACAGCTTGGCTGCGATATTTACACCTTTCGGTTCAACACATCCGATGGCGAACGCAAAAAAAACAAAAAAAACAACAACACTTTCGACTTCAGCAAGCATTTTTTGAGTACCGGGTTAGAATTCCCTCTTCGATCTCTTCTGCTTAGCCAGTCTGCCCTACTGCAGCCTGTTATCCAGGATCACCGCGTGGAGGTGTAGAAGGGTCTTGGCAGCTATAGTTCGCTGGCCCTGATGCTAGCAGTCAGCTATGGGTCGCTGACCACTGCAGCTTATGCCCTGCTCAACATTTTGATCCCCCTGCGTATCTGACTCTGAAAGAATCTTTACTGCTGAGGTCAGTTGTATAGTCAGCAAACGGAACTTTGATAGCAAGCAAATTATTTCGGATATTTCTGAAATAGAGTAAAAGTCGGTTTATGGCATACTCGCCATTCCTTTGAGTTTCAGTGGGTACATGAGGCCACCAGCGCAGTTGGACTCTTTGCAGGAAGTCTGTGCCAAATCATTTATGATTCCTTTCCAGTGATGGTTCTTGTTTCAATTTATAACACATGATAAGGTTGCTAGTCCCAGCCAGTCTTGATTAGTAATGTTCACGATAAATAAATGTAAAGTGTGCCCCCACCCCGCTCTCCCCCTGTCCAGATAGAGTCCATGACGATTGAAATAACGATATTATCTAAAAATGTTGTGTAACTAAACGAATGACAAAGAATATTACAAGTTCGATCCGTTCACAATCGGCGGAAATGAATTACCAGAGCTAAGATGTGCAGATGATACAGTCGTCCTCTCGAAGTACGCTGCGAGGCTAGGATAGATGATCCTGTCGGTAAAACGACCAAGCGGGCAACAACATCTATTCAAAAACACTGACCAAACTATGATAATGAGCACTGAGAAGGCAAGACCAGGCCTACAGTTATCACAGAGAAACAAACAGTTAAGAACGTCACGAGTTTTGAATATCTCGACTCGACTGTAAATAATAACGGAGATAGCCAACAGAAATAAATAGAAGGAAAGAGATGGCTCTACAGAGGTGAACTAACACGTAAAACTTAGATATAACACTATCATATAATGACAGCAATAAATATCCGAGGACTTGCATCTTCTGGTGGCAACCCACGAATGCGAGACATGCTCAACCACACAAACCCAACGGACGAAGATTGGATCCTTCGAACACTAAAGAAACTGTACACTGGAAGAGTGAGACCAGTTCTCGAGTATGGCTTTGTGGCATGGACAACAGCAGCAAAGGCGAACTTCGATAAAGTTAGCAAACTTCAAAACCAAGCCGTGAGAGTTATAACAGGAGGCATGAAGTCAACGCCAATTGTAGAACTTGAAAAGATTACAAAACTGCAATCCATGACCGATAGAAGAGACTGCAGAGACCAGCTGCAGTCAAAGAAACTCCGAAGACTGACTGACCATCCAATGCACCAGTGACTATACAATTTGGGAAATGGGAAACTAAAGCGGAGAAACTTTGCAGAAATAGCCAAAGCAAAGATGCACGAAGATCCCATACAAGCACTAACAACACTAAAGCCCATCACTACTGTACGAAAACCTACCTGGAGGCAGGATATATTTCCAGAGGTGGTAGAAAATATACCAGGTATTGGAAACAAAAACTGACAGACTGAAAAAGAAAATAGAGACACTACCCTAAGCTTTATATAAAAAAACTACCCAAGCATGGACTGGACCCATGCATACACCGACGGTTCTGTAACAAACACTACACAGAATGGAGGGGCAGGAGCATTCCTGAACCTACCAAATGGCAGAAAAATAACACTGTCATTCGCTACACAAGCAATTTCAGAGCGGAGGCAGAGGCACTGAGGGCGGCAGTGGAAGAAATGGTGACACATAAAGAAAATGAAAGCCATACAGTCCTGCTTACAGATGCTCTGGCCGTAGTCACAGCGCTAAAAAGCCAGAAAAACACTGAGCTTAATGACTTAAGAGCAGTACTCTGTCAACTATGCCAGCAGTCCGCACCAAAAAGGGTAGTGGTACAGTGGGTCCCATCACACTGCAACATTCAAGGCAACGAGGAGGCAGACAGACTGGCAAAAGAAGGTGCAAGACAAACAGATACTAGTATGACGTACGAAGAGTCAAAACGGCTTTTTAAAGCCAGATACATGACCAAATGGGAAACTGAACTTACCGGCTACACCAAAAACGATGACTATTACCAGTTGAACAGAAGAGAGCAGGTCGTGGTCTTCAGACTTCGCACTGGCCACAATAGACTGAGGTACCAACTATTCAACAAATTGAAGATAGGTGGTACCGACGAATGCCCGTGTGGTACCGGGAAAATGACCGCTGAGCATCTGCTGCAGAACTGCCCGACATACGAGGATCAGAGAGAGCAGATGTGGCCATCACCAGTGGCAACACAAGACAAGCTCTATGGCAGTGTCGACAGCCTCAGGATGACCACTGCTTTTTTCGAAAAAATAATGGTTACTGTCTGACTGCGTACGAAGAAGAAGAAGAAGGATCCTTCGAACGGGATCAAGACGCTGAGCAGCACATGAGCTGCAGTAGTTAGCGAGCCATAGCTGACTGCTAGCATCAGGGCCAGCGAACCATAGCTGCCAAGACCCTTCTACACCTCCACGCGGTGATCCTGGATAACAGGCTGCAGCAGGGCTGACTGGCTAAGGAGAAGGGATCGAAGAAGAATTGCTAACCCGGTACTCAAAAGATGCTTGATGAAGTCAGATGTGTTGAACCGAAAGGTGCAAATATCGCAGCCAAGCTGTAAACTACGACACAACGCATTCCGTTCTCTGGACTACATTCTGCTACTTAACCCTTTCAGGGTTTGGTAGTGGGAGATTCAGAACGAACGAAGTAGAAGAAGAAGAAGAAGAAGAAGAAGAAGAAGAAGAAGAAGAAGAAGAAGAAGAAGAAGAAGGATCCTTCGAACTAAAATTTCACAGCAGTGTGTTGAAAATACGACGATCATCGAACAATGAAAAACGCCGAAATTCTGAAGGAACTCGATATAAAACAGGACTGTCTAGTAAACATGATAAAGTTTAACAAATTACTTTAGCCACATCAGACTCCACACTGGTTTAAAAAGAACGATACTTGAAAGCATAGTACATGGCAAAGAGGAAGAGGGAGACCGAGTAGAAGATGTACCAGGGACATTACTGGGGCTCGTTAACAGGGGTAGAGGCGAGAGAGCTGGTCAAGGATCGAGAGTCTTAGAGATCAGCTGTAATGAGAGCGACGTTCTGTGAGAGCTAGATAAGGATGGAAAGTCTTGCTAGCCAGGGATGGAAAGTCTTGCTAGCCAGGGATGGAAATTCTTGCTAGATAGGGATGGAAAGTCTTGCTAGATAGGGATGGAAAGTCTTGCTAGCCAGGGATGTAAAGTCTTGCTAGCCAGGGATGGAAAGTTTTGCTAGCCAGGGATGGAAAGTCTTGCTAGATAGGGATGGAAAGTCTTGCTAGATAGGGATGGAAAGTCTTGCTAGCTAGGGATGAAAAGTCTTGCTAGATAGGGATGGAAAGTCTTGCTAGCTAGGGATGGAAAGTCTTGCTAGATAGGGATGGAAAGTCTTGCTAGATAGGGATGGAAAGTCTTGCTAGATAGGGATGGAAAGTCTTGCTAGCCATGGATGGAAAGTCTTGCTAGCCAGGGATGGAAAGTCTTGCTAGATAGGGATGGAAAGTCTTGCTAGATAGGGATGGAAAGTCTTGCTAGATAGGGATGGAAAGTCTTGCTAGCCAGGGATGGAAAGTCTTGCTAGCCAGGGATGGAAAGTCTTGCTAGCCAGGGATGGAAAGTCTTGCTAGATAGGGATGGAAAGTCTTGCTAGCCAGGGATAGAAATTCTTGCTAGATAGGGATGGAAAGTCTTGCTAGATAGGGGTGGAAAGTCTTGCTAGCCAGGGATGGAAAGTCTTGCTAGCCAGGGATGGAAAGTTTTGCTAGCCAGGGATGGAAAGTCTTGCTAGATAGAGATGGAAAGTCTTGCTAGATATGGATGGAAAGTCTTGCTAGCCAGGGATGGAAAGTCCTACAGATCGGCTGTCATGAGAGCGACGTTCTGCAAAGGACATGCGTCATGATAATGATGAATAACTAGATAACAGAAATTATACAATAAATATATGTAGGCAGCGTGTCTACCCATTGTGTTGTTATCGCCTACGCGCCATCTTAATCGTATCTCCCATTCGCTTCCTACAAAGCATAGTACGACCCCAACAGCTGACCACATCAAAACACTTCAACTCTTTCTAATCCAATTTCTATAAAGATATCGTTTTCACGATGCGGTTACTAGCCCTAGGTACAACTCTCTTTGGTTGCCTTTTATGAAATGATTGAAAGGTGATACTGACTGTATTCCTGCCTCCTCTGACACATTTCGGGTTAACAGGAACAACGCGTGAAGTTTGAGATAAACATTAACCACAGATGCCAGGGGGCCCATAATTAAATGTGCGCCATCAATAACAGCACTCACATGACTGTGAGACGGTACATTACATGTTAGAGCTCTTGCGTGGACATTAATAAGTGGCTGTTTCAGAGATAACAAAGTTGAAACAAGGGATTACACAATGTCGTCTGCTGTTCTCGACATATATTTTTAATGTTTGACTGTTGCAATTCAGTACATTTACTTAAACATATACCTACCTACCTATCTACCTGCCTGCCTGCCTGCACTCAAGCATGCACGCACGCACGACCGCACGGATATACATACAAACATACATACATACATACACACATACATACACATACATACATACATATATACATACTTACATAAACACACACATGCACTGAGGCACACACGTACGCACTCGCGCGCACACATACATACATACATGTATATATATATACACACACATACACGCTTTTTTCACTGCTGACCTACGTCTGTTGGACTCATAACAATGAGGACTAAAGGCCTCTCGTCTCTACAGTGCTGTCTAAGCTGGTCTTAAAAAATGTCACTTCTGATTTACAGAAAATTTTAAAAAATACATGTCAAAGCTTTGCACCTGCACAATGAAAGTACGGGACATGTAGACCAAAGAATGACATTGATACAAGAAGTCCCCCAGGACAGTGTGCTATAACCTATATTGTTCTAAATCTTCATCAGCAACATAGCAGATCATATACAAGTGGGTGTCCACGTCTTGAATGTGGGTAGCTCAATCAGAAATCAATCCGGCAGATTACATGATTCATGGGTCGTCATCAGAGTCGATTCGTGAACTGAATATAATTAATGGCACCTGAATACCAACGAGAACAACATACACAATGTGTTTGCTTTCAAAGACGGCACTCGGAATGGCACCGAAACTGAATGAACAACATACACAATGTGTGTGCTTTCAAAGACGGCACTCGGAATGGCACCGAAACTGAATGAACAACATACACAATGTGTGTGCTATCAAAGACGGCACTCGGAATGGCACCGAAACTGAATGAACAACATACACAATGTGTGTGTGCTTTCAAAGACGGCACTCGGAATGGCACCGAAACTGAATGAACAACATACACAATGTGTGTGCTTTCAAAGACGGCACTCGGAATGGCACCGAAACTGAATGAACAACATACACAATGTGTGTGCTTTCAAAGACGGCACTCGGAATGGCACCGAAACTGAATGCACATAAGCTAATTGATTGGGGAAAACCCCAATTTCTAGAAAAAACATGGGCCATGACAACGAAGATGGCATAATGAAATTTAAATGTGTCATGAAAAAGCTAAGGAACGAATGATCCTGACAAACAAACCAGCGGGAACTGTAAGGGACACAGACATCGAAAACTGACATTTATTAACACAGAAAGCGCTAAATCAAAATTAGATTATGGAATGTCACCAAAGGCGATGGTTTCAAAATCGAACTATAAAATGAAATCTGCTAAAATTTAAAAGCAAGTAGAAAGAATTATTACAGAAGCTAGGAATCAATGACCACCAACAACAACAAAATGTTTACAGAGTATTACAACAGGCAGACACATTCGAACAGCTTTAACAAATCATTAAATTAATACAGGACTGGAAAGATATTGTCGAGGCAGAGTGCTGTACACAAAACAAATCAAAGTAACTAGCCCTGTCCATGCCAACTGTCACACATGTTAAAGGAAAGCCCTAAAAGACACGCAGCACATTATCATCATGAAAGAAACCAGATTTCCAGACTTGAAAGTTAGCAAAGCAAAACAGACGAAATATGACTGCCCACCAGATACAGAGAGACAATGTATAGACTTCAAATGGGGAACTGAGACCTCAGTTCAATCTCCTTCCATTTAGCATTCCCTGGAAACAGGCTGTTTTCAAGGCAGTCTGGTTGACAAGATGTGAATCGATGTGATCCCTGTAGTAGTGAGCGCCACGCAGATAAAGACAAGTATAACACGACCGACTGGACGACCACAGTCTACTTCATCAGCATGCTCGGGATGTGAGAAAAGCCGCTACAACACGGCACTTAGAGTCCTCCTCAGGGGGCACGAAAGAGTAAACTTACTCATTGTGGGCATTAAACAACAAGAATAACATTGACTTCAAATATATTCAAAAGACATATCCATACATGTGGCTTCTATAGCTGGTGTTAGTGGATTATTGAAGTCTTTGACAGCATTGAGATAACAGCGGTTATGAATGTCATGAGACACTAATGTGTTGAAGAAACGTTTGCCCAGGTGACAGAAGCGATCAACGGGGGCTGATCAACATAAATTACCTTATCGTGCTGTCCAATCAACATGCATTACCTTATGGTGCTGTCCAATAAACACACATTACCTTATGGTGCTGTCCAATCAACATACAATACCTTATGTTGCAGTCCAATCAACATACAATACCTTATGATGCTGTCCAATCAACATACCAATACAACGTGACGTTCAACAGGGTGAGACAATCTCGCGGAGACATCTCACGGCAGTCCTTGAGGAAGTTTTGAAAGGGCTGAACTGGAAAGATAAAGTTATTATCATAGAAGTAAAGATGTTCACCCACCTTTGCTTTGCTGGTGATAGTAATCTTCTGTCACGGCATAAGATAACATGGGCAATGTCTAAGTAAGCTAAACTAAGCAAGTATGACAGTTTGCAGAACAATTAATGAAAAGAAAATCCACACCTTTTGTCCACTAAGCGAAGTTCGGCTTGGAAGTTATCCCGTCGAAAACGTTAATTAGAACAATTGCTTGGGTTAAGATATTACAAAGCCCAACATATTTAATGGCGAGATTTAATGCAGGAGACAGCACGATAGTTGAACTTCAATCAAAACCATACTTAAGGAGGAGAGACGTTAAGGCAAGAGCTCACACCATTAACAGCATGGTTATTCCAGCCTCGGTATATGGATGCGAGAAGTATTTATCTAATTGATCCAGTGTAAAGCAGATGAAGAGACGATACAGTTTGGCTAAAAGGCAATGAAAGCAAAAATACTGAAACTCTCTCTACTAGATACATTCACAACACTAATCTCGTTGGTTGGCTGTCATTCAAGATGGCACGGTCTTGCTGCACAGTATCTATCTCAAAGCCACCTCTTGCCTACTTTCAGTGAAATTTCCTCAATCTTAGGGCCTAGCATTGTAGCCACCAACTGTTAGGCATTTCTTGCCAGGCACACCCGACAGTTCCGTTGGAAAGAACCATCCTCGCGTCATCATGAATGTGTTCCGCACGAGCGTACAAGCTATACACTCTCCGCTATTGATTATTGATCTGCACCTCAAATAGATGTAACGCCATATCTCAGTACTACCGGTGGTCGTAACAATACATGTGCGAGGGAGTGCATGCCTCATCCATATTGCCAGCCCCCCCCCCCCCCCCCCACCCCCTTCCGTCTGATTGGCCAACATTGATTGTTGTAGCACCTGTAACTTAGGCACTTGGTGATGATATTCCTCTTCAAGTTGGTATCCTGAACCACAAAGATGTTAAAATCTAAAAGCATTCTTTGGAGAATGGCTGCACGCTGATAGCTCTGCGACAGTTCCAGTAATCTATACAGATATATTTTAAGGCAGTTCTTCTTCTTTGTTTGTTCTCAATCTCCCACTACCAAACCCTGAAAGGGTAAGTAGCAGAATGTAGTCCAGAGAACGGAATGCGTTGTGTCGTAGTTTACGGCTTGGCTGCGATATTTGCTCCTTTCGGTAACACATCCGACTTCAGCAAGCATTTTTTGAGTACCGGGTTAGCATTCCCTCTTCGATCCCTTCTCCTTAGCCAGTCTGCCCTGCTGCAGTCTGTTATCCAGGATCACCGCGTGGAGGTGTAGAAGGGTCTTGGCAGCTATGGTTCGCCGGCCCTGACGCTAGCAGTCAGCTATGGGTCGCTGACCACTGCAGCTCAAGCGCTGCTCAGCATCTTGATCCCTTAAGGCAATTCGATATACTATCCCTTTACCTATTCCTTTTCCAGTCCTTCTCTTTTGTTCGTGTCTTTTCTATACCTTTCTCCCGTTCTGTTTTCTAGTTCTTTTTGCTCTTCACTGACAGTATAGACACGCATGACTACCTTGGACAAGTAATGAAACCTATTCGTCATTTAGCCACTGTGCAAGGCATCTTCCTCATGTGTTCCCTCACATAGTTCTGACCCTTTGAATGCGTCTCATTACACCAGAAAGCATTTTATCATAGGACAACTAAACCATGCAGGTCGTCCGCTTGTTTTATGAAGTTTGTTTAACTTGTAGGAATACCCGTACAGTCCATACTTCTTTCGATGCTTGCATCACTAGTTAAGTGAGCCGAGTCACCAACAGCAGAGGTATATGCTTTCCCAAAATGGGCTCTTTCCATGAATATGGACAAAGTACGTCGGAACTCACAACTGTAACGTGATTGAGCATTAATGTGGCAATGAGTAGGAAGGTTTGGACAGAGATGAAAAAAAAAAAAAATCAACATAACCAGACATGTAAAGTTTCTTGTTAGTAAGCGGTTTTACCCATAGAAAGTTAGAGGCATCAACAACTCGTGACGCAATCAATATGTGAAATTAGTCATGAATAAAGTGTATAGCATCTATCAGTTCAACAAGATATAAGTAACAGTGACGTCGCACGCAGACATTGACGACAGTCTACAACTGTGACGTACCACGCAGACATTGACGAGTCTACAACTGTGACGTCCCACGCAGACATTGACGACAGTCTACAACTGTGACGTACCACGCAGACATTGACGACATTATACAAAGATGACGTACCACGCAGACATTGACGACTGTATACAACTGTGCAGCAGAAAGGAAGCATATCTGGCATATACCTGACAGGTGGACACTATTTTACTAATTTTCTGACAGGTGGGCACTATTTTACTAATGTTCTGACAGGTGAGCACTATTTTACTAATGTTCTGACAGGTGGACACTATTTTACTAATGTTCTGACAGGTGGGCACTATTTTACTAATGTTCTGACAGGTGGGCACTATTTTACTAATGTTTTGACAGGTGGACACTATTTTACTAAGGTTCTGACAGGTGGGCACTATTTTACTAATGTTCTGACAGGTGGGCACTATTTTACTAATGTTCTGACAGGTGAGCACTATTTTACTAATGTTCTGACAGGTGAGCACTATTTTACTAATGTTCTGACAGGTGAGCACTATTTTACTAATGTTCTGACAAGTGAGCACTATTTTACTAATGTTCTGACAGGTGAGCACTTTTTTACTAATGTTCTGACAGGTGGGCACTATTTCACTAATGTTCTGAGAGGTGGACACAATAATACTAAGCAATGCAGTCCTTACCAAGATATGTTCCACACAAACATCATGAATCGATCAAAAGTTGAATGAGACATGCCTTGTTGAGTGTCTGATTAATGTAGTATTAGAGCACTGGATTTTCACAGCACGTGCATCACGCTGCAGTTGACCCAGCTGAAATGAGTACCTGGCATACGAATACGATGAAAGAAACTTGGCCACCCGAATTCCTGAAAGCTGCGACTTAGTATACGGACGTCTCTAACAACTTCAATTTCCGACTATGGGGCAAACCTTTATCTTAATCTCCATAAACAGAAGCACAACAAAATACTTGTTAGCGAATAAAATATTATGAAGAGACATCCAAGAAATACGAGGGGTATTCAAATGAAACCGGACCTAACTGCACCATGTGAGCATACGTACGATGCGCATGATGACGTTACTTCTGATGTAAACAGCACATACCAACCGTCAAGTTTGCAAAATTTCATTATCCTCCGACTCATAGTTACTTCAGCAGACCGTTAAAAACATGGCAGGTGTGATACGGAATCCGTCCAGAGTTGATCAGCGAGCAGTGCTTCCGTTTCTAACAGCTGAAGGATATCGACCAGGTGATATTCATCGCAGATTGCAGACAGTGTATGGTGACAAACGTGTGGTGGACGTAAGCTACGGCGACGGTCCACCCGAATTGCTGCATCAA
This sequence comes from Ariolimax columbianus, assembly GCA_036924085.1. NCBI lineage: Eukaryota > Metazoa > Mollusca > Gastropoda > Stylommatophora > Arionidae > Ariolimax > Ariolimax columbianus. The sequence continues at coordinate 8,267,971 of JAVGWX010000008.1, forward strand.
TTTTGGCAATGGCATCTTCTGACACAACAATATACGCCTGACCTGGTCTCGGAAGATCTTTCCTCAACTCACGTCCTTCTTTAAACATCGTTGTCCAGTTCTTCACTGTTGTCTTTGACAATCGACGAGGTCTTAGTCAGCTCTGGTTTGCTGAGCCAGATGCGAGCAGTCAGTTATGAGTCACTAGGTGCTGACAGCCTATTCACTGAGCTGCATCTTCAGCCCCTCAAGTATTGCACTGCTTGGGAAACTTTGCTCTTTATTCTAGAACAATATCTGTGTTTTTCTAAAGAAGGAAAATGAACTGTTGAATTGAGTTTTTGGTGTGAGTTATCTGTCGGTAGCGACAGTGGTGCTGATCAGAGCGGTTAATTTCTATGGAATTTGAGACTAGGGGTGGGTGGTGGTAAGCTGGGCTCTTAAAGTACTGCACGCAGTAAACTATATGGATGCACAGTTTTGTCAGCACTAAGGGCCAGCCAGAAGGAGAAGGTTCTGAAAGGAAACGTGGCTGTAGTTTTAAATGTCGTATCCGTGGGCTGTATGTTGCTGGTGGGGAGGGGGCGAAGGGTGGGGTGGGGTAAGTGGACCTGTAGGTCATATCCAAAGGGATGGATAGAAAGAAGAAGAAAAATGCGACATGGGAGGAAACATTTATTTGAGTATAAAAGAGCTGATTGGATGTAGAGAAAACTGTAAAGGGAGGGAACAGCAAGGAATGGTCTGGAAACATTGGAGGAGTTGTGTCTGGAACGTTCCTTGGGACAGCTGGGTGGTCGGAGAACTGGTGTGAATTGGGATTGGGTTAAAAAAAATTGGGTGGGGAAGTGAGGGGTCTGGTGCTAAAATACTGAGATAGATCGTTACTGGAAAATCGATTGGATGGTTGCTTAGACCGATGGGATATTGCAAAAGGGGGGATAATCAAACTGCCAGTCGCTTCCTTATTGGACGGGGCCATGTTTATGCTCCCGCGCGCTAATGACAGGCACCAAAAACACAGAGCTCGGTCGTCCATCTTTTGTATTACACCCTGTCGTTGTTGAATGGATGGAGATATTCATTTCTCCTCTTCGTCTGCAGCACTTTCTACTTCCTCTAGCCTTTCTTTTTTGACGTCAAATGTGAAATAATTATGTGTAACATGACTTTCAGCGATTTAATTTATCCTCGCACTTCATTTCTACATCTCCGCCTCCATCACCACGAGCCGGGTTGCAATAGCCAGGACAACAAATTAACATATTTGTCCCACTTCGTACAACAACCTTTTCTGGTGTGGTAATCAATAGAAAATTGCATTTTCTCAAAAGACGCCAAGTTTTATCACATTACCAGGACGCCTTTAACAAAATTCCTTGGGATCTGAAGTGAAATTGCCATCGATCCGTCTGATGTCCCGACCAGCTATTTCTTATGGACGGGTTGGCGTTACGTGTGAGTCTGAGCGGCAGGGGGAAATATATTCAAGCCAGAGATGTTGGATGAGTACTCAGTTTAAGATGCATGGCATGCGGTCACCTAAGAACTAATGCGTCGAATTAAGAGACGTCACTTATAGATTCAGTTGGAACTGCCCGGGTAATCTGGACTGGTTTGTGTGGGATCGTATGTTGTTCTGTCTGTGTGTTAGAGGTGTCTGTGCACGGTTGTGTCTGAATGTTAGAAATGTCTGTACATGGCTGTATCTGTGTGTTAGAGGTGTCTCTGCACCACTGTGTCTGGGTGTTAGAGGTGTCTGTGTGTTAAATATGTCTGTACACAGATGTGTCTGAGTGTTAGAGGTGTCTGTACACAGATGTGTCTGAGCGTTAAAGGTGTCTGTACACAGATGTGTCTGATCGTTCAAGGTGTCTGTACACAGATGTGTCTGTGTGATAGAGGTGTCTGTGTGTTAGAGATGTCTGTACACATATGTGTCTGTGTGTTAGAGGTGTCTGTGTGTTAGAGATGTCTGTACACATATGTGTCTATGTGTTAGAGGTGTCTGTGTGTTAGAGATGTCTGTACACAGGTGCATATGTGTGTTAGAGGTGTCTGTGCACGGCTGTGTCTGAGTATTAGAGGTGCCTGTGTGTATACGGCTGTGTTTGTGTATTAGATGTGTCAGTACACGGCTGTGTATGTGTGTTAGAGGTATCTGTACACGGCTGTATCTGTGGTGTGTTAGCGGTACCTGTGTGTACACGGCTGTATCTGTGTGTTAGAGGTGTCTGTACCTGGCTGTGTCTGTGTGTCTATGTGTTCGTGTTAGTGTATCTGTGGTTTTATGTCTGGTATGGCGTGTTTATATTGGTATGTCCAGCGTTAGTGTGTATGTGCTTGTTTTCTGTATATGTGTGGATATGAATGTCTTTGTGCTGGTGTATAAGTGTAAATGTGCCGGCGTTAATGTATTTCTCTCTGTTCGTGTGTGTATATTAGCGTGTCTGTATGTGTATATCATGTTAATGTGTTTATGTTTGTAAACATGTTTGTGTGTTCGTCAGTCTTTGTTTTTATGTATATGAACTGTTTTGGTAATCTGATTGTAAGTGCGTTGGTATAGTCCCTCTTATCATATGACAAGGGTTTGTTTTGTTATTGTATATGTGTTCATTGCCTGTTTGATCACCCCTAATAATAATAATAATAGCTGTCCATCGTTGTCGATTAGGACCGCCGACATCATCCTTGTCACAGATTTCCCTGTTGGGTGTGGGTGTGCATGTGGCTGAACAGGCCAATGCGAGCACGAAACCATCTGCTACATATCGGGCACACGAGGTTTGTAGAAGGGGATGGTGTTCCCGCTGCTCGGGATTTCCGCGTCTCGCGTCTGTTCTGGGCTTTCACAACACGGTCATCTTCACCGGCAGCTACACCCGATTTGACTGCGCTTCTCCAGTCAGATCTGTTTTGCGCAAGACATTCCCAGGTGTCGATGTCTATCTGGCAACTTTTTAGTGAGTCCTTCAGACTGTCTTTAAAACGTTTCTTTGGGTGCCCTCTCTCGCGCCATCCCTCTCTCAGCTCGCCGTAGAGAAGCTTCTTTGGGAGCCGCTCGTCTGACATACGGACGAGGTGTCCGGCCCATCCTAGTCGTGCTTTTTCTAGCAGTGCATGGCTGCTGGGCATGTTAGCCCTCGAGGTCACCCCTACAATTGTGTTTACCGCAGAGTATGTCTATTGACTGTTTGGACTTATTTATGTTGAAAAGTTTGTAAACATTTTTTATGCTGACGTAAAGCAGCGTTTGTAACCTTGTGCGTGTTTCAGAATATTCCACGACAATCTGAGGTGATGCCTTTCAATTTTGCAAATTTATTATGCAAAAATCATTGCTCTAAAGCCACCTTACAAATAATTAGAATCAGCCACCGATAGAAAACCACCCTACACAAGAATGGAGTCGGCCAGTGCTCTAAAGCCATCTTACAAATGATAAGAATAGGCCATTGCTACAAAGCCACCTTACAAATGATAAGAATAGGCCATTGCTACAAAGCCATCTTACAAATGATAAGAATAGGCCATTGCTACAAAGCCACCTTACAAATGATAAGAATAGGCCATTGCTACAAAGCCACCTTACAAATGATAAGAATAGGCCATTGCTACAAAGCCACCTTACAATTGATAAGAATAGGCCATTGCTACAAAGCCACCCTACAAATGAGTCGAGCCATTGGTCTAAAGACACATTACAAATAATTAAAATCGGCCAGTGCTCTAAAGCCACCCTGCACATGATTTTAATCAACCATTACTCTAAAGCTACCATCCAAAATGAATTAAATCAAGATGAAGAGGCCAGCCAGTTGAACCTACTCTAATGTTGATCTCTCCTCCAAGAAATAGAGCGTCAGGGAAAGTTAAGTTAAACTAACAATTGTCATGAAGTCCCGCTATGATTTAAAAAATGTTCTTTGGTATGTCTGTCTCTGACATGATTGAGTTTGTTCTTAGGGTCTGGCTCTTTGTACGCCTCAGTCTCTGACATGATTGATATTGTTCTGTGGGTCTAGATCTTTGTACTCCTCAGTCTCTGACATGATTGAGTTTGTTCTTAGGGTCTGGATCTTTGTACTCCTCAGTCTCTGACATGATTGAGTTTGTTCTTAGGGTCTGACTATTTGTACTCCTCGGTCTCTCAATTGATTGAGTTTGTTATAGGGCTCTTTGTCTCCCGTCTTTGCCGTGGTAGCTACTCTTTTTCATTCTCCAGGCATGACCAAATCACGAACATTGAGATTGTTCAATACAAATTTGCCAGATTGAGTTTCGAGATCTTCTTTAATACATTATTCGTTACTGGAATAATCCATTGTTGTTACCTTGAACATTTTTGGTCATTATCAAATTCCTGAAGTTGACTTTTCAGAGCCAATGTCCATGAGTGCAATACGTGTGATAACACATGTACATTCGGAGAGCGTTACACATATATGAAAAAAGAAAAGTAAAGTATAGACTCTTTTCACACGTCGCTTGTCGTATTCAGAATGTGAAATAAGTCTCACATTGTCTTGACCAACGGCACACTAGGGGGAATATGGTTGGCATCAGGCAGAACGAATTTACTGTCCAGACTTGGTCTGGCGCCAAATTAGAGACTGGGTCGACTACGGCGCCGTTTGCGTTGCAAAAAAATATCCTGTGTCGATTGGGGACTTGACTATATCGATAAACTGGACAAGCAGTGTGCTACCCAGTGTGCTAACCAGTGTGCTACCCAGTGTGCTACCCAGTGTGCTACCCAGTGTGCTATCCAGTGTGCTACCCAGTGTGCTATGCAGTGTGCTATCCAGTGTGCTACCCAGTGCACTACTTTGGCTATGTTGCTCTGTGAATGATAATTGACGATAATTAATGTTGTCGAAAGTGCCTGCAGCTTAGCAACACTAACGGACGAGTTGTTTCAGTGTGTGATATCTGTGTGTGTGTGTGTATGGGAGCGAGAGAGAGAAGGAGAGAGAGGGAGAGAGAGAGAGTGATAGGTAGAAAAAATGGAGACTAGGTCCACTGACACACTAAAAACCAACATGATGTAATACGCGACTAACATGCTGTGTAACTATTCTATAATCATCTCCACATTCTGGCATTAGTACACCTTGCAACACGCCCCTGTCTAAAGCTTGTCTATTCTATAAAAACTTTACAGGTTTGGAAAGAAAGTTCAAGAATATATAACTAATATGTTTTACAGTACCACAAGAGTGAATACGTCATTTTCAAAGGTGATCAAAAAACGAACAGTAGCTTTAAAGAACAAAACAAAACAAGGCACTTCAAACTTGATTGACTATATACTTGTCAATCTGGCTTTCACTAGTGTGCCACAATAGTTACACAATACACATGCCAAGGTTTTATTCAAATGGGTTGGCCCAACTATTTCATGTTTCGCAGGCCGGTTTGGGTGAATAGCTCTTTGAGAAATGAGAGCCTTGAACTACAATAACCAGAACAACGCACGCGCAACGACAGAAGCTCATAAAGACCTGCTCTAGATTTCAGAATCAATGAAGCGTGCAAATTAAATAATGATGCTGGTAAGCCTAGGTTGCTATCGTTCGGATTATTGCACAGTTGCGTGGGCTAGGCCAACTGCATCTCTGAGTCACCGTGACATTAATTCATTTTCGCTCACAGTTATACAAGTCCACAGTGGAGAGTAAACATGGCTGACGACCCCAAACTCAATATTAAGAGATTACAGGGCTTTATCAACAAATCCTGGAGAAAGATTCTGGTCCTGTAGCGATTCGACAAGGTTTCAGACGAAAGCTTATGGGAGAAAACGGAACAAAGATAGGTGAAACAGGGGATCTTGGGTAGAAGGTGGCGCTGAAGGGGTCACACGTGACAAAATACTCAACCTAATATCACCAGGTAATCTTTCGCTTGGGAACCGCAGGGGAAAAGGAGCAAAGAAAACATGTACAAGTGACCGAGAAGCTGATACAAGACAAAGGAGGCGGAGCTGGACTGAAAGAACTGGTGAAAACAGCACAGAGCCGGTCTGCTCGCAGATGGTTATTTGATGACCACTGTAGCCCAAGGTGCTGAGGGCGAAAAAGAGGAAGAAAAAGATGCAGTGAGTAAAATAATCAACGATTTCCTTCGTCTTTACCCGATCCCAGGAAAGCAACTGCTCACCTTTCAGTCATTATTGCTATTGTTTGCTTGTCATTTGCGGTGCATGTTTGTGCTTGTAATTTGTCTGACGCAATAACTAGGGAAGTATCTTGATTATAATGAGAAAGTTGCACTGTTCGTCACCCTCACTCTCTCGTCCAAAGACTGTCTGGAACCAGTGGCAAGACAGAGTGAAGACATTAGACATAGTTCATGATGCAGTGGATGACCAGGACTTGCTAGATGATTAACTTTTAAATCCCACGCGGCTGTAGGGTCAGACGGCTGTAGGGTCAATGTTTACTGATCCCCGTGCTCTAACCATCAACAGCCTGTTTGGTCTCACTAGTAATCGATTTAAAAAAACAAACGGAAGTCATATTTCAACCTTCCCCAACAGACGTATATCGCGACCGAGATATCAGTATAAAAAATACGCGCCTCTAATCTGTAGACAAATTCACTTATCCAGGCAGGACTATCTCCAGGGAAATGACCGATGACTATGCTATGAACAGCAGAATTTTAAAGGCCAGTGTCACTTTCAGGAGGTTGCACTGGAGCGGATCGGATCAGTTTTAGCCTTAATACAAAACTTGAAGTCTACCGCTCTGGATGGCTGGATAGGGAATCAGACACCAACATCCTCACAATGACGAGAATCCACATAATACTACAGAAAGCCCAGATAAGGCTGGCCCACCACTTCGTGACCGCCAGACAATTGCGTCCTCAGACAAGACAAAGTAGGGCGAGCTTAAAGGGGGCCTGCGTCTGGTATGTGGGCAAAAGAAGAGTTCTCAAGACTTCCTCAACACAAGAAGCGTTATCAAGACTCCCTCAACACAAGAAGCGTCATCAAGACTCCCTCAACACAAGAAGCGTTATCAAGACTCCAACACAAGAAGCGTCATCAAAACTCCCTCAACACAAGAAGCGTCATCAAGACTCCCTCAACACAAGATCGCCAAGCATGGCGCGGAACCACCATGAGAGGCGCCTCCATTACCGAGGAGCGCCGAGGTTAGGAGATTACGTTGCTGTACGGAAAGACAGAACAACTGGCACATCATATCAAACCCTCATGCAAATATGGAAGGGGATAATATGCAAGTATTTGTCTATACAGCTACATCCTGACTCGCAGAGGATCTGCTACACAACATGTCTGACTGCTGTTGTCATCAAAGCTTGCGATTGACGGCTTTTATTGGCATTGAGTCATTCGGTAGTTAATTACTCATATAACTCCAACGCCACCGACCCCAGAACACAACCACTGATATTAAATCTTTAGTAAAATCTGGTAATCTGACAACAACTTTCTGGGTTCTCAACAAGCCTGGTCCAATGGGTCGCCAGTATGTACAACTGTATTCTATTTCATTTCCTACAAAAATATGAACTAGATACACGTCTCATCTCTATTACAGTAAACCTAATTATTCACGTATTCAAAAACAGACATGCAAGAAGACACGCACACACGCACATACCAACACACGCACATACCAACACACGCACATACCAACACACATTTCTATAATTCAAGTTATGCATCAACTTTGGGGAGAGGTGACTGACGTATGTCCAGTCACTGATCGGACATATTAGTCAGGGTTAGGTCAAAGGTACTGGCCATGACCTCCGCCTCATCTCCACACATGTCTCCATGGAAACGTGCTGTTTTATGGCAATCTGGCTAATGAAATGGGGGATCAACGGGATCCCAGTAGTAATGTCCGACACGGAGTTGAAGCCAAGCATATCACAACCGCCTGGATGACATTATACCACCTTCATCAGTACTCTTACTCATTGTGGGCATTAAACAACAGCAAAAAACAACAGTACATAATTGTTCGTAGCCAAAATGGACGTAGATACCTATTTATGCTTTCTGTCATCTTTAAATCATATACCTATTTATTTTCTGCCAACAAACATTCATAAATCTATTGCTGGTGTCTGTATTACATACAAATATCATATATGCATTCCTATCAACACAGGCACATATATCTCTGAACATTACCATGTATATGTGACACCAAGCAACTTCTATCATACGTTGGCAGTTTTCTTTACATATTCATGTATTGAATTGATTGAACGTGATGCGCCTTCCTACGATTTGCAAATAGGTTTCCTATTGACCTTTGCCTCGCGACATGCATTAAATCTGCCTTAATAATGTGTGTGCTCGCAAAATACATAATATGAATCAGGAAATTTTTGGCTGTTTGTTATAAATAAGAATTATAGACCGAACGTTTGGATGTCGCCTTTAACCACGAGGACATGCGTTCAAACCTTCAGTAAGTTGACAGGGTATGGTAGGGGTTGCTTGCAGCGCTCACAAGACAAAATTGCATGTGTTCGGATTCACGAGCCAGCAAGGCTTTACCTATATGGGAAATTAACCTATTAAAAATGCATGCTGAAGACAGATGCACAATAACATAAGGCTCGTGATGCACAAGCCCACGGGAGTAAAAGAAAACGGTCAAAATAACTTTGAAATCGCGTCATTTCGTGCTGAATGAAAACCCGATGGGTGCTCACTGCACTCAACACTGAAAAGACTGCCAGCGGCTGACACACTCTGCGGGCTGGAAAATATTCACGCGTATGCATGAGGGTCCCTTATACCTTCTTGCCGTAGCACAACACCGATGCTTCATTTGTTTTCGCGGACAAAGTTAAGCTCGGATACTTTTTGAACAAACCTCGTATGTAGTTGCTAGAGACACTGAGAGATAAGAATAACATTATTTTAAGTTGATAAGATAATAATGACTATGAAAATATTTGTGTTATCTACGATACAGATAAAGAAGATAATATGAACACCACTAATTAAATACTTTAATGAAAGTCGTAATGAAACACAGCCATGTGTGCATTGATAGGAAATGAATACATTAAGGTCTGGAACTTGTTGTGAAAGGTCACACGTGACGTCATTAAGAGCAACTACCGTACGACATTTCCTGAAAAAAACACGTCACTGAAACAACAAAATCTATTCCATCTTTCACGATTAAAACGAACATAATAGACAAGTGCAGTTCCTCTCGGAAATGATTTCTGTGAATGAAAGTTTAACATTTAAAAATTGTTTATATCTCTCCAGTATGAGCATGGAGCAACAAAAGTAGCTATTCTCTCTACACGCGTTAGTGTCTTTGCCGTGGTGGCTTCTGTTCTTTTGTTTTACATCATCAATTTGCTAGTCCCATGTACAGCATTCTTTATCTGCTTTTAGGACAGTCTAAACAGATAACCAAAAATGCAGAAATCGAATTTTGGTTTCAAAAATAAACGCTCAGATGGAAATTAGTTGATGAATACGAAAACCGACCGACACATTGATTGCCAGTTTGTAATAATTATAATTATGTAACTGCCTGGCACTGAATAAAAATTAATCTATATGCATTTTTTCGATTATTAATGTTTTTGCAGTTAGAAATAAACATTATCGTTTTGTTTATGTTGTATTTTGTAGAATGAGAACACATTTTGAGACTTGTCTGCAGGAAGTTAAACGCAGTGAGGTGTTTTGTGTCCACGAGTTGTACTGTGTGTGTCTATGTATGTCGGTACTTGTGTGTCCTTGCTATGGTAGCAGTTATCAGACCATATTCGCCTAGATTCTAAAGCAATGCTCTTCAACCTTTTTATACCAAGTGAACATACGTACGAGCTGCACGATGACGTCAATTCTGGTGTAAACAGCACATATCAACCGTCAAGTTTGCAAAATTTCATTATTCTCCGACTCATAGTTTCCCCGGCAGACCGTTGAAAACATGACGGGTGTGGTACAGAATCCTGAGTATATCAGTGAGTGGTGATTCGGATTCTAACAAATATACAAAGAAGAGTCCACAGCTCCATGTTTGCAAACGATCTGGCTATGTGGACCTCCGAAAAAAATCTCACCGTAACAAACAATCGGATGCAGCAAGCCCTTACATCGTTGGAGGAGTGGGCGAAATCATGGCTGGTCAAAATAAATGAAGAAAAAAACAACATGTGCGATATTCTCGCTGTCAAATAAACACCAGAACACCAAAATAAGTTACCAAATTAACGGCAAATATCTGCGGCCTAACGACAACCCAAACTACTTGGGCGTCACATTTCATCGGCGCATGACATGGAAAAGTCAGATCGAGAGAAACCGAATGAGAGCCAGAGAAAGAATGGCAATCATGAGGAAACTTGCTGGCAAAAGCTGGGGAGCAGACGAAAGTATACTGAAGAAACTGTATACTGGAAGAGTGAGACCAGTTCTCGAGTATGGCATTGCGCATGGGCATCAGCAGCAAAGGCGAACTTTGATAAAATTAGCAAACTCCAAAACCAAGCCATGAGAGTTATAACAGGAGGCATGAAGTCAACGCCAATTGTAGAACTTGAAAAGATTACAAATCTGCATTCCATGACCGACAGAAGAGACGGCAGAGCCCAGCAGCAAGCAGAGAAACTAAGAAGACTGACAGACCATCCAATGCATCAGACTAAATAGATTTGGAAAAGGGAAACTAAAGCGGAGAAACTTTGCAGAAATAGCCAAAGCAAAGACGAGCGAAGACCCCATGAACACCATTACAACACCAAAGCCTATCCCTACTGTACACAAAACCACATGGAAGCAGCATATCGTTCCATAGGTGGTAGAAAATATACCAGGTGTTGGAAACAAGAACAGCCAGACTGAACAAGAAACGAGAGACATAACCCTGAGGTACATAGCTAAAACTACCCAAGCATGGACTGAACCCATGCATACACCGACGGTTCTGTAACAAACACAAAACAGAATGGAGGGGGAGGGATATTCCTGAGCCTACCAAATGGTAGAAAATAACACTGTTAGTGGCAACTGAAAAATTCTCAAGCAATTTCAGAGCGGAGGCAGAGGCCTGAAGGCTGCAGTAGAAGCAATGCTAACAGACGAAAGCAATGAAGGCCAGATAGTCCTGTTTACAGTAGCCCTAGCCGTAATTACAGCACTAAAAAGCCTGAAAAATACTGAACTTAATGATTTAAGAGCAGTACTCTGTCAATTATGCCAGCAGTCCGCAGCAAAAAGAGTAGTAATACAATGGGTTCCATCCCACTGTAACATCCAAGGTAACGAGGAGGCAGACAGACTGGCAAATGTAGGTGCAAGACTAACACAACCAGAACCCTAGTGTGACCTACGAAGAGTCCAAAAGGTTTATTAGGGCCAGATACATGGCCAAATGGGAGACAGAATATACTGGCTACACAAAACATGATGCCTACTACCAGCTGAACAGAAGAGAATAGGTCATGGTCTTTAGACTCCGCACAGGCCACAACAGACTGAGGTACCATCTTTTCAATAAACTGAAGATAGGTGGCACTGACGAATGCACCTGTGGTACAGGGAAAATAACCGCTGAACATCTGCTGCAAAATTGCCCGACATACGAGGCCCAGAGAAAGCACATGTGGCCATCACCAGTGGCAACACTAGACAAGCTCTATGGCAGTGTCGACAGTCTCAGGATGACAGCTGCTTTCTTCGAACAAATTCAAGTTGACGTCTGACAGCGTAAGAAGAAGAAGAAGAAGAAGAGGAAGAAGAAGAAGAAGAAGAAAAAGAAGAAGGATTTTAACAGCTGAAGTATGTTACCGGTTGACATTCATCGCAGAATGCTTCATTGGTAAATGATTTACAGTTAGCAGAAGCATGGTGGAGAGGAAAGGAAACCGATCAACCTTATAAACAGCCAAGATTCAGCACAGTTCTGTCCGGAACAATTTGTTCTCCGTCAAAATGTCTGCTGTGAGACTATCTTTAGCTTTGCTTTGCTGAACTGACCGAAGCCTCTTCTTCATTCTCATCCCTTTATGAAAGAGACTAAACATTTCTAGCTATTCTTACCAGCCTGGTAAATTAACACAGAGGCTAAACATTTCTAGCTATTCTTACCAGCCTGGTAAATTAACACAGATACTAAACATTTCTAGCTATTCTTACCAGCCTGGTCAATTAACACAGAGACTAAACATTTCTAGCTATTCTTACCAGCCTGGTAAATTAACACAGAGACTAAACATTTCTAGCTATTCTTACCAGCCTGGTAAATTAACACAGATACTAAACATTTCTAGCTATTCTTAGCAGCCTGGTAAATTAACACAGAGACTAAACATTTCTAGCTATTCTTACCAGCCTGGTAAATTAACACAGAGACTAAACATTTCTAGCTATTCTTACCAGCCTGGTAAATTAACACAGATACTAAACATTTCTAGCTATTCTTACCAGCCTGGTAAATTAACACAGAGACTAAACATTTCTAGCTATTCTTACCAGCCTGGTAAATTAACACAGATACTAAACATTTCTAGCTATTATTAAAAGCCTGGTAAATTAACACAGATACTAAACATTTCTAGCTATTCTTAGCAGCCTGGTAAATTAACACAGAGACTAAACATTTCTAGCTATTCTTACCAGCCTGGTAAATTAACACAGAGACTAAACATTTCTAGCTATTCTTACCAGCCTGGTAAATTAACACAGATAATAAACATTTCTAGCTATTCTTAGCAGCCTGGTAAATTAACACAGAGACTAAACATTTCTAGCTATTCTTACCAGCCTGGTAAATTAACACAGAAACTAAACATTTCTAGCTATTCTTACCAGCCTGGTAAATTAACACAGATACTAAACATTTCTAGCTATTCTTACCAGCCTGGTAAATTAACACAGAGACTAAACATTTCTAGCTATTCTTACCAGCCTGGTAAATTAACACAGATACTAAACATTTCTAGCTATTCTTAAAAGCCTGGTAAATTAACACAGAGACTAAACATTTCTAACTATTCTTACCAGCCTGGTAAATTAACACAGAGACTAAACATTTCTAGCTGTTCTTACCAGCCTGGTAAATTAACACAGAGACTAAACATTTCTAGCTATTCTTACCAGCCTGGTAAATTAACACTGAGACTAAACATTTCTAGCTATTCTTACCAGCCTGGTAAATTAACACAGAGACTAAACATTTCTAGCTATTCTTACCATCCTGGTAAATTAACACAGAGACTAAACATTTCTAGCTATTCTTACCAGCCTGGTAAATTAACACAGAGACTAAACATTTCTAGCTATTCTTACCATCCTAGTAAATTAACACACAGACTAACCATTTCTTACTATACCTTTCTCCCTCCATACCCCACCACCTTCCCCCACTGACTCGGTAACTATACTAGAGACTAACCATTTTCTTCTAATATTCCCTATCTGGTAACTAAACTAAAAAATAAAAATGTCACCATATTCTTACTCGCCCCCCCCCCCCCCCCCCCCCCCCACAGACTAAATACTAATTCCAACTCAGCTGGTAATTAAATTAGACAGTAAAATTAGTTTTTATATTTTCTTAATTGAAATGTGAACTAGAGACTAAACACTTCCCCTTAACTCAGCTGGTAAATAGATTTAACGACTAAACATCTCTTCTACTGATAATTAAACTCCAGACTAAACACTTCCCCTTAACTCAGCTGGTAAATAGATTTAACGACTAAACATCTCTTCTACTGATAATTAAACTCCAGACTAAACACTTCCCCTTAACTCAGCTGGTAAATAGATTTAACGACTAAACATCTCTTCTACTGATAATTAAACTCCAGACTAAACACTTCCCCTTAACTCAGCTGGTAAATAGATTTAACGACTAAACATCTCTTCTACTGATAATTAAACTCCAGACTAAACACTTCCCCTTAACTCAGCTGGTAAACAGATTTAAAGACTAAACATCTCTTCTACTGATAATTAAACTCCAGACTAAACACTTCCCCTTAACTCTGCTGGTAAACAGATTTAAAGACTAAACATCTCTTCTACTGATAATTAAACTCCAGACTAAACACTTCCCCTAAACTCAGCTGGTAAACATATTTAAAGACTAAACGTGGCTTATTCTCTTGACTCGACTAGTAATGAGACTAGAAACTAAACATATTTCCCTTTTCTTCAGCTGGTCATCGAATGCACGTGTGCGAGTGCGTAAGTTATTGTATTGTATTGTATTGTATTGTATTGTATTGTATTGTATTGTATTGTATTGTATTGTATTGTATTGTATTGTATTGTATTGTATTGTATTGTATTGTATTGTATTCTATTCTATTCTATTCCATTCCATTCCATTCCATTCCATTCTATTCCAATCCATTGTATTGTATTGTATTGTATTCTATTGCATTGCATCTATCGTATTCTATTCTATTCTATTCTATTCTATTCTATTCTATTCTATTCTATTCTATTGCATTGCATTGCATCGCATCGCATCGTATGTATGTGTGTGTGTGTGTGTGTGCGTGTGTGTGTGTGTGTGTATGTGTGTGTGTGTGCGTGCGTGTGTGTGTGTGTGTGTGCGTGTGTGTGTGTGTGTGTGTGTGTATGTATGTATATATGAATGTATGTATGTATATATGTATGTATGTATGTATCTCTATATGTATGTATGTATGTATGTATGTATGTATGAATATATGTATAATTATACACACATATAATAGAAGTGCATGTGCCTTTGTACTCTCCAGAACAAAAACTTCACTAAATTACTGTTCATTCTCAGGTACTCCCGATTTTGGAAGGACTTTGTTTTTCCCCGAGGCGTTGCTATGCCCATGCACATCTTTCTGTAATCACCTTTAATGGAGTTATTGAAAAGGGACAAAATTAGCGCAAGCCGATATAGAATCTAATCAGGTGTCTCAAGCACAAACCAGTCCGAGGGCTACTCACGAATCTGTACAATAACCAGCAGACCTGGCCATAATTGAAGCATGCACTATCTTTATGGTCAAAATAGCATACATCAATCACTACGCGACGCCCAAGAACGGAAATAGAAGCGTATTAATTGTGACAATTTAAAAAAAAAATGCAATGCATTCTTGTATAAATATTCATCTCAACTCACTTAATAAAGGATGCAGTATGGCACTGGATCATGATGCTGGCTATCATCGACAACGATTAACGAATTTATTGATAATTTTTCTCCATTGAAACGTCAGTCGCTTAGCGGGCCGAATAAATACTGTTAGGAGAACCACATTGTACCTGATGACCGCTTGCTTCAGACCCCTGATCAAGACAGATTTTTAATGATCCGATTTGTTCTAACAGCCAAACCTAATCAAGACGAGTACGGAAGCCACAAGATATAGGCTTAGATCTTCAACGAGAAGAATTTGTTCAGCAGTTAGAATTTGCCGTCCATGAAGCCCGGTGAAGCATTTCATATGTTATTCAAGATATAAGTCTCATATCAAGCATACTCTCGTATAGGCAAAAAGAAGTAGACGGTTAAATGGTCAAATAATTCAGCTTTAATGCCAACACCACGTAAAAGGTCGGCTAGAATGGATCCCCAAAGTCCTCGTCCTTTGTTATGATGGTGTATGATATACTTTTCCCTTGTCCATCTATTGATGTTATTAACTATACTTTTTCCCTTGTTCATCTATTGATGATATTAACTATATTTTACCCCTTATATCTGCTAATGTTGCTAACTATACTTTGTTCTTGTCGATCTGTTGATGTTATTAGTTATCCTTTTCCGTTGTCCAGTTGTTGATGTTATTAGTTATCCTTCTCCGTTGTCCACTTGTTGATGTTATTACCTACATGTCCTTGCACCCTCTGCCCTATTGTGACAACGTCCCAGGTGGCGGGGAATGCTAGTCGTGCCATCACTGCAGATGAGCCGAGAAAATAAAGGGAGCAAAGAGATACCTTACTCACATGCACATGCTACGTTTCTGGCAGGACGTGACGATCCTGAGACACAGTCACACTGGACTGCCTCTCTTCCGGGATAGTACAAATTAGTACATAGTCCATCATATCATTGCCAAACCCTATAGACACGAGTGGGGAAGACTCGTTAGTCCTGCAAGATAACTTCCCTAAGAGAGACAACTCTGACCAAAAACAACTGCTGCCTTGCAGATAGGCTGGGGACAGCCAAAGGCTAAGGAGGGCATCCCTACAGAAACGCCTGTTGAAATCGGATGCACTGAGCCACAGGCTTAACAAAATAAAACAGTGCAACGTATATCGTAAACAGCGTACGATGAAGAAGAAGAAGAATACCTACATGTCCAACTTGTTCGCAAATTAATATAATTAACTGTACCTTTGCTCTGTCCACCTGCTACTTATTTCTCTTCTTCAAGGCACTTATCTCTTTTCTACAGGGCACTAATTTCTCTTCTTCGACGCGCATTTCGATTCTTCAAGGCACATTTCTCTTCTTCAAGGCACATTTCGATTCTTCAAGGCACTTATTTCGCTTCTTCAAGGCACTTATTTTTCTACTTCAAGGCACATTTTCCTTCTTCAAGGCACTTATTTCGCTTCTTCATGTATTTTGTTTATTCCTAAAAAAAAAAGTATAATCGTTCCTTTTCTGTCTACCATATGAGCTTCATTGTACTTCAAATTCACACTTCAAAGCCATCAGTTATCTTCTACAACCGTATGCTCGAGTGGATTGCCGGGGCCTAAGTGTATGACAAGGACAAGAATAGAACCACTGCCCCATAGAGAGCATGTCGTAAGAGGCGACTAACTGTGTGGCATGGCATAACACCTGTTCGGTCATGATTAGGAGGAAGTTTGTTAAATGCAGCATAAATGGCGCCTAACAAGCTGCGGGTCTACTTTGCTCTAGTGTTTGAGTCTATTAAGATGGACTCGCACATCAGTTAACCATCCTCTATAGTAGAGTAATAAACTGCTCGAGCCTAGCTCACTAAGCAGGGAATCCTTCTCCTGGCTACATCAAGCTCACATTAGAGATGGGACCTGGACATGGGCTTACGCTCCTGTAGAAGTACAGGTCGACTAGGACTAGGACTCGGACTAGGACTAGGACTAAGACTAAGACAAGACTAAGACACTGACTAGGACTAGGACTAGGACTCGGACTAGGACTAAGACCAGGACTAGGACTAGAACTAGGACTAGGACTAAGATTAAGACTAAGACTAAGACTAAGATTAGGACTAGGAATAAGATTACGACTAAGACTAAGACTAAGATTAAGACTAGGACTAGGACTAACATTAAGACTAAGACTAAGACTAGGACTAGGACTAGGACTAGGACTAAGACTAGGACTAAGACTAAGACTAGGACTAGGACTAGGACTAGGACTAGGACTAGGACTAGGACTAGGACTAGGACTAGGACTCGGACTAGGACTAAGACTAAGACTAGGACTAAGACTAAGACTAAGACTAGGACTAGGACTAGGACTAGGAGTAGGACTAAGACTAAGACTAAGACTAGGACTTGGAGTAGGACTAAGACTAAGACTAAGACTAGAACTAAGACTAAGACGACCGTTTGATCGACGCTCATGATGTTACACATTACAGTATAGACCAGTACACAAAATACATGATCACTGTCATTTCTATTTGTGAGAACATTCGTTGAATGTCATTACATGTTTTATGTTTGCAAAAACAAATTTAACAATCCCTATTCTCTTCCTTACTTTTATTTTGCGTATTCCATTCTCCATTATTACATTTCCAAGACAGGTTGTTGTTGCTATTGTTGTTGTTGTTGTTTGTGTTGTTGTTGTTGTTATAGTTGTTGTTGTTGTTATTGTTGTTGTTATTGTTGTTGTTGTTATTATTGTTATTATTGATGTTGTTGTTATTGTTGCTGTTGTTGTTATTATTGTTGTTGTTATTATTGTTATTGTTGATGTTGTTGTTATTGCTGTTGCTGTTATTATTGTTGTTGTTGTTGTTGTTGTTGTTATTGTTGAATGTCCATAATGAGAAGAATTACTTTTTTGTGCGCCATGAAAAGGACGTTAAGTGACGGGCTGTTGTTGCTCCTCCACCCCCACCACCTACCCCTTCCCCCATCCCCACATGCATGCTGATGAAGGTGAACCAGGGTCCTCAAGGCGGTTGTACTATGCTTGGCTTCATCTTCTTGTCGCTCACTACTACGGGGATCACGTCTATCCCTTACCTCGTTAGCCAGGCTGCCATTAAAACACCCCGTTTCCAGGAAGGGCTACGGAGAAACCGAGGTGAGGGTCTTGACCAGTATATTTTGCCTGACTCAGACTAACATTTTAGATATTAGGAAATATTTTTTTAGACAGAGAGTGGTGAATGCCTGGAATGCATTGCCAGGGGAGGTAGGGGAGGCAGAGACAGTTAATGCATTTAAGAATACATTGGATGCGCATAGTTTTTAGAGCAAACGTGATGCAAATGAAACTGGTTGTATACAGACTCTGCAGGGTCTTCTAAACCAGTATAAAGACGTTAAGTTAAGTTAACATGTTTGATCAGTATATTTTGCCTGACCCAGACTAGTATGTCTGATCAGTATATTTTGCCTGACCCAGATTAACATTTCTGATCAGTATGTTTTGCCTGACCCAGACTGACATGTCTGATCAGTATATGTTCCCTGACCCTGACTACCATTTCTGATCTGTATGTTTTGGCTGACCCTGACTAACATGTCTGATCAGTATATTTTTGCCTGACCCAGACTAACATGTCTGATCAGTATATTTTCCCTGACCCTGACTAACATGTCTGATCAGTATATTTTGCCTGACCCTGACTAACATGTCTGATCAGTATATTTTGCCTGACCCTAAGTAACATGTCTGCTCAGTATATTTTGCCTGACCAGACGTTAGTCTTTCTCACCCCCAAGATAGGACCCCCTTCCTCTGTTCTAGATGTCGGTAATTGTTCTCATCTGTAGACAAGATTGCATGCCTATATCGATAATTATGATATCGTTTGTTGACTAAGTAATGATATCCAACCCATATTCCTGGCTTATATTTTTCACTTCATCCAATATTATAACATTTATCGGTAGGTTTCAGCCACACCCAAACATTACCTTCACCAAAAATGCCAAATATTCACTCCCATGTCAGACAAAACAAAATAATACAATAAAAGCACAATAATCACTTGATAATTAATCATAAAATATAATTGATTATCAGGCACAAATACAACATAATGTACATGTCATATGATGACATTTTAAGTAATTGCATACAAAATTTACAATACTAATAACGTTTATTCTAATCAAATTGAGCCATTTATATAGGAAAATTGTTTTTAACTAGCCGCATTTTGAATTAGCGTAATTTGTATTTCTCATTACAGTTATCATGAATAAACTGTTCATTTCTGCATAATTTTCACGCATAAATATCCCGCATTATTTGTACAATATCTTGCAGTCGTTGTCTATGATGCACTTTTGTTTTTCAGACACAGCAAGATCGAGTGAGAGATATGTGAATATTTGTGTTGTCCCAGAATGAATTTCTTGTGTCTGTTTTCGAGGCAGAAATTATTCTTTGATGATATGCATAGTTATGCCAATATCTCAGGTTAAAGCAAATAACAAAGTGTAAATTCGTTCGGTGTTTTCTTAATTGCAGGCATGTGTAGAATGATGTTGGAGGGAGGGGGAATTCATAGGATTTAGGAATAAAGGCAGCTTGCTTTGGCAGTCGTCGTGTTGTATCCAGCAATGGACAAACAGAACTGGCGAACGACTTTATGTAAATTGCTGGGGTAGTCGACGAGGGGTTTTAAACGTCGAAGACTACAGGTCGCTTCACCACTGCCGTCGCCACGTCGTGTGCTGTCAACGTTTGTTTATTATACACTCAACAAAAAACAACAACATATGTCTTACCGTGGATTCGGTCCTTTGCCCTCCTTGTCAGCAGGCAGATATCGAAACAATTCGGCCACGCGCTTCTCAATGCAGCAATGAATCAAACACAAGTGTCAGTTCCCAGTGAGCATAGGTCATCAAATCATCACATCTTGAACTGTTTCTATATAGTGAAGTTGAGTGTGTATCGGACGTAAACGGGAGCTGTACAAAGACTTTAGCTTTATATGGGCCTATACAGATAAATCTTGGTCAGTATGGGGGTTCAAATCCATAGTCGGCTCACAACCCGAAGGTGCTGGGTTCGCTCCCCATAAGAGCACTGACCGTTACCCCGGGGAAGCAAACCCTTTTAAAATGCAGTACGAAGCAGACCCCTACATAAAATGAATGCCGAAGTTGGATGTACTAGGCCGACAGGCGCAAAATAAAAACATAGTGCAACGCACACTGCCTTGGGGAATAGAGTATTTAAGGCTAACGCGAAGTAAAGAGTTCTAGTGAATGGGTATATTAATCGCTGCGCCACTCGACCGTCGCAGCCTCATATTGTCAGGTAATATAAACAAATATTGTATTTGTTTGTTGTTAACTTTACTGAATCGCGTTGAGCAGATATCAATGTCAATATTATCAACACGATACATGTGTTGATGTCGCGCCCAGCGGACGATTGACATAAACATCTACTCAGGTGAAGAGTATTATATTTACATAGATAGACACATAACATTACTACACACACACAACATTGCTACACACACATAACATTACAACACACACATAACATTACCACACACACATAACATTACCACACACACACATAACATTACTACACACACATAACATTACCACACACATAACGAACTACACACACATAACATTACTACACACACATAACATTACTACACACACACATAACATTACCACGCGCATAACATTACCACACACATAACATTACCACACACATATAACATTACAACACACACACAGACACATAATATTACCAAACAGACACATAACATTACCATACACATACACATAACATTACCGCATACACACATACCATTACCACACACACATAACATTATCATACACATATACACCCATAACATTACCACACACAAACGCATAACATTACCCCACAGACACACATAACATTACCACACCCACACATAACATTACCACACACACATAACATTACCACACGCAAGCATAACGTTACCACACACACACACACACATAATGTTACCACACGCACATAACATTACCACACACACATAACATTACCACACACACACACATATCATTACCAAACATAACATTACGCACACATACATAATATTACTACACGTACATCTAACATTACCACGCGCACACATAACATTACTACACACACATAACATTACCACACACATAATATTACCACACACACATACCATTACCACACACATATAGCATTACCACACACATGTAACATTACCACACGCACACACATAACATTACCACACTCACACTTAAATTACCACACACACATAACATTACCACACACACACACATACCATTACCACACACACACATAACATTACCACACGCACACACATAACATTACCACACTCACACATAAAATGACCATACTAACATAACATTACCCCACGCACAGACATAACATTACCACACTCACACATACAATTACCACACACATACATAACATTACCACATACACACATAACATTACCACACACACAAATTCCAACATTAGCACACAGACACAGATTCCAACATTAGCACACAGACACAGATTCCAACATTACCACACAGACACAGATTCCAACATTAGCACACAGACACAGATTCCAACATTAGCACACAGACAGAGATTCCAACATTACCACACAGACACAGATTCCAACATTACCACACAGACACAGATTCCAACATTACCACACAGACACAGATTCCAACATTACCACACAGACACAGATTCCAACATTACCACACAGACACAGATTCCAACATTAGCACACAGACACAGATTCCAACATTATCACACAGACACAGATTCCAACAATACAAATTGAAACATAAAATGACAGGGATACGTGCCTTTACAGTGACACGATTGTGACTTATATTGCCTCAGTCATTTCAATGGTTATCGTTTGGAAGAAGGAGGCCGGGTTCATGGTCTGTTTGCAGCCCTCAGCATCCTTTTTTCTAGCACATACCCCTAACCAAGCATAGGGCAACAACTGCAAGCAGTTTTCATGGCAGAAGGCGACATCGAAGCGTCTGAAGTATTAGTTCTTGTAGAGGTCGTGTCCGTAATTGGTTTACATGACGACGTTGCTAGCATCGGCTATATGCTTTTCTTATCTCTTTTTTAGACATTCTAGGCTGTGCCGAAGACGGATGTGTTGGACAGAATGGTGCAAATATCGCAGTCAAATTGTAAACTAGCGACACAACGCAAATTCCGTTCTGCTGACTACATCCTGCTACTTGCAGGGCTTGGTAGCGGGAGATTGAGAATGAACGCAAAAAAAAAAAAGAAGACATTCTAAGAAGGACCCTGGCCAATACAATGAACAAGAAAATTGAATCTTTTGAAATGTTGGTATACAGAAGACTTGGAGCGAGTTTCTTAGAAAGATAGGAAAACAAATAGTGAGGTTATGGAATACTTCAAGGTGGAGAAGATCATTCTGAAGGGAATAAAAAGCAGACAAATACAATATTGTGGTTATGTCAAGTGACATGATAGCCTGCTGAAAGCTATAGGAGAGGGAAGAGGGGAGGACAAGAGGGCGGCAGAGGTACAGATGGACAGACAACATCAAGAGGTGGTCGCGACACAGTTTGACTGAGTGTACTAACGTGACACGGGACAGGGACAGTTGGAGATTCTTTACCGCCAACTTCCGATACGCAGACGGCACTTGATGATGATGGTGACGAGGAAGGTCAGTACCCACAGTCATTGCTCCCGGGAGATCAAATGTTAAATACTTCAGTTTAACAGGCTGCAGAGAGGGAAGAATAACACCAGTGTCATGTAAGAAATACTGATGGAGATGGGAGCGAAGAGTAATGTCAGGGTCATGGTCAGAAATACTGATCGAGGTGGGAGGGACGAGTAACATTAGCGTCACGTGAGATACACTGGTCAAGATCCTTCCTTGCTTACTCGAATGACTCATGAAAACATTATGTTTCACAGCTATCTGACCACTGGCCAGGGAGTTAGTGAGCTCATTGAGTAACCTCGCATTGCACTACAACCAGGAGGACATCTGACCCTCTGCATAAGTACACTTCAGAATGTAAGAAGAGCCACTGTAACATGCAAGAATAGAAGCGCCGTTAAGAGTTGAATGAGCTCAGTGGAGGGAGAGGAAGGCTAACATCTGCTCAAGTATAAGATACTGATCAGACATGTTAGTCAAGGTCATGCAAAATATATTGATCAGACATGTTAGTCAAGGTCATGCAAAATATATTGATCAGACATGTTAGTCAAGGTCATGCAAAATATACTGATCAGACATGTTAGTCAAGGTCATGCAAAATATACTGATCAGACATGTTAGTCAAGGTCATGCAAAATATACTGATCAGACATGTTAGTCAAGGTCATGCAAAATATATTGATCAGACATGTTAGTCAAGGTCATGCAAAATATATTGATCAGACATGTTTGTCAAGGTCATGCAAAATATATTGATCAGACATGTTAGTCAAGGTCATGCAAAATATATTGATCAGACATGTTAGTCAAGATCATGCAAAATATATTGATCAGACATGTTAGTCAAGGTCATGCAAAATATATTGATCAGACATGTTAGTCAAGGTCATGCAAAATATATTGATCAGACATGTTAGTCAAGGTCATGCAAAATATATTGATCAGACATGTTAGTCAAGGTCATGCAAAATATATTGGCCAAGACCCTCACCTCGACTTCCCCGTATTCCTCCCTGGAAACGGGCTGTGTTCATGGCATCCTGGCTAACGATGTGAGAAATCGACGTGATCCCCGTAGTAGTGAGCGACTTGAATATGAAGCCAAAAATAGCACGACCGCCTGGACGATCCTGATACACCTTCATCAGCACGCTCGGGGTGTGGTGATAGCTACAACAAACCGACACTTGACGCACTTGTCAGGGAACATAAAAGAGTCAATCTACTCTTTGTTAGCTATCAATAAGAACAACAACAACAACAAA
Source organism: Ariolimax columbianus (assembly GCA_036924085.1). Lineage (NCBI taxonomy): Eukaryota > Metazoa > Mollusca > Gastropoda > Stylommatophora > Arionidae > Ariolimax > Ariolimax columbianus. Next base: position 8,292,117 of record JAVGWX010000008.1, read on the forward strand.
GAGGAGTCACTTCCAAAAAGTACAAGCAGGCTGTAAGTATGGATTCATGACTGCTCCGAGTTAAAAAAGAAATGTCAGCGGGAAATCGTATTAGTTCCCCCTTACGCCATGATTCTGAAGTGCTTTCATAATGGCAGATTCAAAGATTCATTCACTCACGCACAGTTTCTGTTACGGGACTTCTTTAATCTTTTCACGCATGTTTGTTCATGGTCACTCTCATTCGTGTCAGGAAATAGTGCCACTGTTCTTGCGTTCTCGCTTCGTTGATTGAAACCCCAGTATTAGAATATGGAATGACATTTTCCAGAAGGTGTTTATAGAACATGCACGCCTGCAAAAAGACCTGGTCGGGACATAGAATGCAGTGCATGTTTCCGTAAGCTTGCTATAATCCTTCCTTGACGACAAGTACTTGTTGAAAGAAATAGAAGGGCAGACATGTAAAAATATTGTTTGTGTCAAAACCAGCAGCGATTGGTTGGTTTTATGTGTCAAGTTTTCAAGTGGGTTAGAGTGGTGTTTCAAGGCAGTCCAGTGGGTCAAATGTTTTTATGTGGGTTAGAGTGGTGTTTCAAGGCAGTCCAGTGGGTTAAATGTTTTTATGTGGGTTAGGGTGGTGTTTCAAGGCAGTCCAGTGTGTCAAATGTTTTTATGTGGGTTAGGATGGTGTTTCAAGGCAGTCCAGTGGGTCAAATGTTTTTATGTGGGTTAGGGTGGTGTTTCAAGGCAGTCCAGTGGGTCAAGTTTTTATGTGGGTTAGGGTGGTGTTTCAAGGCAGTCCAGTGTGTCAAATGTTTTTATGTGGGTTAAGGTGGTGTTTCAAGGCAGTCCAGTGGGTCAAATGTTTTTATGTGGGTTAGGGTGGTGTTTCAAGGTAATCCAGTGGGTCAAATGATTTTATATAGGTGACGGCGTGGCCTAGTTGTTGAGTGGGACGACTCACAAACAGAAGGTGCTTGGTTCGATCCCCATCACAGCACCGGCCGTTACCCCGGGGAAGCAAACCCTTAGAAAATGCAGGAGGAAGCAGACCCTTACATAAAATGCATGCTGAAGTCGGATGCTCTGGGCCGACAAGCGCAAAATAAAAACCACAGTGTAACGCACACCCGCCTTGGGGAATAGAGAAATAAGGCGAACGCAAAAAACAAAAAACAAACAAATGTTTTTATGTGAGTTGGGGTGGTGTTTCAAGGCACTCCAGTGGGTCAAATGTTTTTATGTGGGTTAGGGTGGTGTACCAAGGCAGTCCAATGGGTCAAATGTTTTTATGTGGGTTAGGGTGGTGTATCAAGGCAGTCCAGTGGGTCAAATGTTTTTATGTGGGTTAGGGTGGTGTATCAAGGCAGTTCAGTGGGTCAGATGTTTTTATGTGGGTTAGGGTGGTGTATCAAGGCAGTCTGGTGGGTCAAATGTTTTCATGTGGGTGATGGTAGTTTCACTGCAGTCCGAGGGTTTAATGCTTGCAGCTCAAATGAATTTCATACATTAACATCTAGTAAGATGATGATTATTATAATATGATGATACACACTTACACACGCACACATACACTCTCTCTCACATACACACACGCGCGCACACACAAAGGCACACACACACACACACACACTCTCTCTCTCTCACACACACACGCACACACACACACTCTCTCTCACACACACACACACGCGCGCACACACAAACACACGCACACACACACACTCTCTCTCTCTCTCTCTCACACACACACACACTCTCTCTCTCACACACACATACTCTCTCTCACACACACACACACTCTCTCTCTCACACACACACACACACACTCTCACACACACACACTCTCTCTCTCTCTCTCACACACACACACACACTCTCTCTCACACACACCCACACTCTCTCTCTCTCTCACACACACACACACTCTCTCTCACACACACACACACACTCTCTCACACACACAAACACACTCTCTTACACACACACACACACTCTCTCTCACACACACACACTCTCTCTCACACACACACACGCGCGCACACACAAACATACACCCACGCACATTAACCTTTCCTCTGTTCGCGCGGCACTGTCCCAACAATAGATTTGGATCTAACCTAGCCAACAAAGTCCTATGAGTCTGCGCCTATAATTGTGATGTGGTTTTGTAGGCAATAGATTTTACACAAGTGAGATTGCCAGCCCTATCGCCCATATCTTCTTTGGTTCGATGACCCTCAGAAAGTGAAAATATGATGATAATGACGATGATATAATCTGTTTCGCTGTGAATTGGTGGCTCTTAACAGTCCAATGACTCCTGGTTTTCCTGAGTTGGAGCTAGTATAAAGTCTGTTGTCTTAAAGACATCGTGATATCGAACGGGCATGGGGGTTCAACACATATTTTAGTATCCCCTAAGGGAGGCAGTGTGTTGATATTCCTGGATTGTCACGTTCTGCCACGGATGTAGCATACTCCATCTAGTCATTTCACGATTCGTCCGTCAGCCTTGCCAGCGTATCTGTAGGTAGAGCACGTCAGACATTCACTGCCACCTGGGAGATCGTCACATTCAAAGATCTTCAGACTCAGAACGAGACATTGCAAGCTCAAAGCCCACCACCACAGAATGGGTCTTAGAAACACCGCCACGTGTAATTGCGGGACACCGAAGCAAACACCAGAACATATCCTGCAGGACGTCCCACTTATGCCGACCAAAGAGAGGTAGTCTGCCCCCCCCCCCCCCCGGGACATGCTGAAAAAACTATGGGGAACCGACGAAGACCTAAAACGTAGAGTCTCCCTCCTTCGTGAACCTCCCCGGACTTGAGGTACATCATCAGCTGGTCGTGAACCTTCCCAGACTTAAATCACATCAGTTGGCTGTAAACCTCCCAGGGCTTAAAGCACAGCATCAGTTGGCTGTAAACCTCCCGGGGCTTAAAGCACATCAGTTGGTCGTGAACCTCCCGGGGCTTAAAGCACATCAGTTGGCTGTAAACCTCCCGGGGCTTAAAGCACATCAGTTGGTCGTGAACCTCCCGGAGCTTAAAGCACATCAGTTGGTCGTGAACCTCCCGGGGCTTAAATCACATCAGTTGGTCGAAGATAAGAAGAGGAAGATGAAGGAGATCGTCACAAAGGGACATTAGGCTACATAGCTTCGTCATCCATGGTATGTTTTATTAGAGGACACACCGCGAAGAAAGAGACAAGAATCAATGGAAACAGTGGAAAGGTGGTGAAATGGTGCAACCTAGTTGATATACTACACGCCTTTCGTTCTGCAAGACCGTCATGCAAGGGACTGTGCCTGGGAAGCGTGGGAGAGGGAGACCAAAAAAGAGATGGGAGGACAATATAAAAGAGTGGACGGGAAGGCATATAGCTGAAACTAATACCCCGGCGAAAAATCGAGACTTATTGCATGAACTGGTTCGATAAACTGCAATAACGGTGCCTCAACGACCTTCTAGGTTACAACAACGGTGCCTCAACAACCTTCTAGGTTACAAGAACGTGCATCAACGACCTTCTAGGGTACAATAACGGTGCCTCAACGACCTTCTAGGTTACAATAACGGTGCCTCAACGACTTTCTGGGGTACAATAACGGTGCCACAACGACCTTCTAGGTTACAATAACGGTGCCTCGACGACCTTCTAGGTTACAATAACGGTGCCTCAACGACCTTCTAGGTTACAATAACGGTGCCTCAACGACCTTCTAGGTTACAATAACGGTGCCTCAACGACTTTCTGGGGTACAATAACGGTGCCACAACGACCTTCTAGGTTACAATAACGGTGCCTCAACGACCTTCTAGGTTACAATAACGGTGCCTCAACGACCTTCTAGGTTACAATAACGGTGCCTCAACGACCTTCTAGGTTACAATAACGTTGCCTCAACGACCTTCTAGGGTACAATAACGGTGCCTCAAAGACCTTCTAGGTTACAATAACGTTGCCTCAACGACCTTCTAGGGTACAATAACGGTGCCTCAACGACCTTCTAGGTTACAATAACGGTGCCTCAACGACCTTCTAGGTTACAACAACGTGCCTCAACGACCTTCTAGGTTACAATAACGGTGCCTCAACGACCTTCTAGGTTACAATAACGGTGTCTCAACGACCTTCTTGGTTACAATAACGGTGCCTCAACGACCTTCTAGGTTACAATAACGGTGCCTCAACGACTTTCTAGGTTACAATAACGGTGCCTCAACGACCTTTTAGGATACGGGACTGATGATGATTTCGGCTTCGCAGTACATCTATATCACTCCACCTGCTTCTCAGTCCCTCAGTCTGTCGGTCTCCAACGATCTGCCCGACTTGGGAAACCCTACCAGAAGTAATATTCCCGCCGGCATAGCTCCAATGATCGTTAAGACGCATAAGCTCTGCAGCCTCGATAAGATAGGTTTACACGCGCAAAGATCTGATTAGATATCTGTTGGCTTTCACACGATATATATCATGAATGAAATGCGTGGAGATTGATCACAGGCAGGTGAAACATATTGAACAAGACCTCGCCTGACTTCCTACCTCGTGCTCATGAAAACATAACCTGCACTACCATCTTCCTCCTCTTCCTTCTCATCATCACCATCATCCTCTTCCTCCTCCTCACCATCTTCCTCCTCTTTGTCCTCATCATTACCATCCTCCTCTTTGTTCCTCCTCATCATCACCATCCCCCTCCTCTTCCTCCTCATAATAACCATCCTCCTCTTCTTCCTCCTCATCCTCACAATCATCCTCTTCTTCCGCCTCATCATCACAATCCTCCTCCTCTTCGTCCTCATCATCACCATACTCCTCTTCTTCCTCCTCATTATCACTATTCTCCTCCTCTTCCTCCTCATTATCACCATTCTTCTCTTCTTCCTCCTCATCATCACCATCCTACTGCTCTTCCTCCTCATCATAACCATCCTCCTTTTCTTCCTCCTCATCCTCACCATCCTCCATCTCTTCTTTGATACCATCCTCCACTTCTTTCTCCTCATCATCATCATCCTCCTCTTCTTCCTCCTCATCATCACCATTCTCCTCCTCTTCGACCTCCTCATCATCAACATTCTCCTTCTCTTCCTCCTCATCATCACCATCCTCCTCCTCTTCCTCCTCATCATAGCCATCCTCCTCTTCTTCCTCCTCATCCTCACCATCCTCCTCCTCTTCCTCCTCATCATCACCATCCTCCTCTTCTTCCTCCTCCTCATCATCACCATCCTCCTCTTCTTCCACCTCATCATCACCATCCTCATCCTCTTCCTCTTCCTTCTCATCATCGTGATTCTCCTCCTCGTCCTCCTCATCATCACCAATCTTCTCCTCTTCCTCCTCATCATCACCATTCTTTCCTCTTCCTCCTCATCATCACCATCCTCCTCTTTCTCCTCATCATCACCATCCTCCTCCTCTTCCTCCTCTTCCTCCTCATCATCACCATTCTTTCGTCTTCCTCCTCATCATCACCATTCTCCTCCTCTTCCTCCTGGTCATCACCATCTTCATCCTCTTCCTCCTCATCATCGTGATCATCATCCTCTTCCTTCTCATCATCACCATCCTCCTCTTCTTCCTCATCATCACCATCCTCCTCTTCTTCCTCCTCATCATCGTCATCCTCCTCCTTCTCATATCATCATCATTATCAGTTGCCGTCTCCGCATCGGAGGTTAACGGCAATAGATCTTCTTCCATGTCCGTCCCATGCCAGGCTGGCGCACTCAGCGAAACTGTGCCCCAACCACATCTTGATGTTGTCTGTCCATCCGTCCCGTGTCCCGTCAGGACACTCAGTCAAACTGTGTCCCGACCACATCTTGATGTTGTCTATCCATCTGTCCCGTGTCCCGTCAGGACACTCAGTCAAACTGTGTCCCGACCACATCTTGATGTTGTCTATCCATCTGTCTCGTGCCCCGTCAGGAAACTCAGTCAAACTATGTCCCAACTACATCGTGATGGTGTCTGTCCATATGTACCCCTGCAACCCTCTGGATATCTTGCCCTCCACTCGTCCCTCCAATATAACTTTCAGCAGACTGTCATTTCGCTGGACATGACCAACATATTATATTTTTCTGCTCTCGATTTCCATCAGAAGTATCTTCTGGGGATCAGCGCATAAGCTACAGTGGTCAGCGACCCATAGCTGACTGCTAGCGTCAGGGCCAGCAAACCAAAGCTGCCAAGACCCTTCTACACCTTCACGAGGTGATCTTAGATAACAGGCTGCAGCAGGGAAGACTGGCTAAGGAGAAGGGATCGAAGTGGGAATGCTAACTCGGTACTCAAAAAATGCTTGCTGAAGTCGAATGTTTTGGACCGGAAGGTGCAAATATCGTAATCCAGCTGTAAACTACGACACAACGCATTCCGTTCGCTGGACTACATTCTTCTACTTAAGCCCTTTCAGGGTTTAGTAGCGGGAGATTGAGAACGAGCGAAGCCAAGCCAAGAAATATCTTCTGAACTTTGAGTTGTTTCAGAGCATCACTATTTGTTTTTCTATCTCTGCAAGCAACTCGCCCACGTCTTCCGAATACCCACACTTCAAATGCTTCAATACTCTTCTCCATTTGCTTGGTCAGCATTCAGGTTTCTACTCCATACAATAAAACTCGATGCACATAGCATTTATTGATTTTCATTTGTAAGTTCTGAGATATATGCCTGAACAGACGTGAATGTCTCATGCTGTTAAATGTATTCTTTGCTATTGCAATTTTCGTAATGATCTCCCTTTCACATTAGCATCCGCTGATATTTAGCGTCCAAGTTATAAATAGCTTGACACTTGTTCCAGAATTTCTCCAGTTATGTGGATGCCAACTTGGGGACTTTCATTCCTTTTGGTAAATACCATAACTTCTGCCTTTTTCGTGTTGATTTCTAGTCCACATTACTGGTTCTTGCTGTTTATTTTATCAATTAGATTCTGCAGATGTAATAGAACCTCTGCCATTAACACTGTATCATCAGCTTGATACTTTGTCCTCCTATATTCAATCCAGGCATTTCTTTCTACTTCGTAGAAAATCTGTTCTGTGTATACATTATACAGGCCAGGGGATATCACACACTCCTGTCTAACCCATTTTTTAAATATTTACACTTGATGACGCCTCCTCTCTAGTTCTCAAACACACCGATTGATCACAATACAAGTTTGTGATAAGATTTATATCCTTACCGTCTAGATATATATCCTCCAGACATTAATCACAGTAGTCTGGTCAATGAGGGAGGAATAGACAGTGTAATCCTCACAATGGCGAACTTAACGAGGAACCTCTCGTTGCACTACAGCCAGGAAGACCCGATCGACTTTCTCAAGTACCCCTCCAATGTAATAAGGGCCTTTGTAATCCGTTGCGAAATAACGTAACGAATTAACTCAACTCAACGCGAGTAACTTTGAACAACAACAGCAACAACAACAACAAGACCAATTATAACATCTTGACTAAACGGTGAACTCTACTGTGGCCCTTGCGGTTTAAGAAGTCGGGTCAATCTTAGGTAGACGAAAGACATGTGCCAGGTCAGGTTAACGTGTAGTTCATTTCTCAAATGGTCCATGTTGTGAGTTGACGAAAGGCTGTTTGCTAGGGATGTAGTTGAGATGGTAGGGATGTGTTTAGCGATCATGAACATTGGACTTACACTTCTGAGTTCTCTGTCCCCGACTGTGGATTTCTCCAGTGCTCAACCCCTCACTTGTGTGCTGAACCCCTCACTTGTATACTGAACCCCTCACTTGTGTACTGAACCCCTCACTCGTGTGCTGAACCCCTCACTTGTGTACCGAACCCCTCACTTGTGTGCCCAACTTTGGAGAAGAAAGAACAGATTGTTGTTTAAGCAGCCCAACTTTACAGAAGAAAGAACAACTCAGTTGTTTAGACAGCCCAACTTTGGAGAAGAAAGAACAACTCAGTTGTTTAGACAGCCCAACTTTGGAGAAGAAAGAACAGGTAAGTTATTTAGACAGCCCAACTTTGGAGAAGAAAGAACAACTCAGTTGTTTAGACAGCCCAACTTTGGAGAAGAAAGAACAACTGAGTTTGTTTAGACAGCCCAACTTTGGAGAAGAAAGAACAACTCAGTTGTTTAGACAGCCCAACTTTGGAGAAGAAAGAACAACTGAGTTTGTTTAGACAGCCCAACTTTGGAGAAGAAAGAACAACTCAGTTGTTTAGACAGCCCAACTTTGGAGAAGAAATAACAGGTAAGTTGTTTAGACAGCCCAACTTTGGAGAAGAAAGAACAGGTAAGTTGTTTAGACAGTCCAACTTTGGAGAAGAAAGAACAACTGAGTTGTTTAGACAGCCGAACTTTGGAGAAGAAAGAACAGGTAAGTTATTTAGACAGCCCAACTTTGGAGAAGAAAGAACAACTCAGTTGTTTAGACAGCCCAACTTTGGAGAAGAAAGAACAACTGAGTTTGTTTAGACAGCCCAACTTTGGAGAAGAAAGAACAACTCAGTTGTTTAGACAGCCCAACTTTGGAGAAGAAAGAACAACTGAGTTTGTTTAGACAGCCCAACTTTGGAGAAGAAAGAACAACTCAGTTGTTTAGACAGCCCAACTTTGGAGAAGAAATAACAGGTAAGTTGTTTAGACAGCCCAACTTTGGAGAAGAAAGAACAGGTAAGTTGTTTAGACAGTCCAACTTTGGAGAAGAAAGAACAACTGAGTTGTTTAGACAGCCGAACTTTGGAGAAGAAAGAACAGGTAAGTTGTTTAGACAGCGGAACAGACTAGAAACTAATTGATATTGTTGTTGAATGTTCACAGTGAGAAGAATTACTCTTTTTTGTGCGCCATGAAAAAGGACGTTTAGTTGCGGGTTGTTGTAGCTCTCATCACATTCTGATCGTGCTGATGCAGGTGGGCTAGGCTCCTCTAGGTGGTTGTGCTATGTTGGGCTTCATCTGTGGGTCGATCGCTACTATAGAGATCACGTAAATCACCCACCTCGTTTCCCAGGCTGCCGAAAAAACAGCCGGCTTGCAGGGAGGATTACGGGGAAGTCGAGGTGAGGGTATTGGCCAGTATATTTTGTCTGATCCTGGCTAACATGTCTGATCAGTATGTTGTGCCTGACCAGACTAGACACTGATGTACAAGAATTGACACAATGCTCGATAAGTAATAAGTTGAATTTTGGAAAGACTTGTGTTCTTTCTTCCAATGAAAGTTTACTAACCTCAATGTTGGTTTATTTGTTGATAATGCCAGCACCAAACTTTTATGACACTAGCTATTTAGTTATGTTATAGTTTACAGCCTGCCTGTGATATTTGCAACTTTCGGTCCGACAAATCCGACATCAGCAGTCGTTTTTGAGTACATTGTTATCCTTTCCTCTTCGATCCTTTTTCTTTAGCCAGTCTGCTCTGTTGCAGTCTGTTTTCCAAGATCACTACGTGGAGGTGTAGAAGGGTCTGGCAGCTTGGACTCGCTGGCCCTGACGCTAGCAGTCCGCTATGAGTGGCTGACCGCTGTAGCTCATACACTGTTCATCATCTCAGCATCAAGTGCTAGAGACTTCAAATTACTAGATTTCCCCTTTTTAAGAGGTTGGATGGTGCCAAAATATGCTCCTCTCGCTGTCTCTCCTTTGCTGAAAGCTTGACTAAACTGGACAGTATTGATAACTATACTCGAACTCGGCACCTTTACCGTGCAAAGAAAGTGTTTTAATGTTTGCCAATTCTGCCACTCATCATTCTCTGACATTCCCCCATTCTCGAGCCATACTAAAACAAGGAACCGCTTATTTGTGATGCTCGTGTAATGGTTCGTTTGTGAATTGATTATATCCAGTCCATCATGATTAGTCGTTTAACCAATCCCTGAGATGCTTAATGCCCGCATGCGTCCTCATTTCTGTGACATCCAGAGAAATTTTGTTAATTATTTATTCATTCTCGCTGATTTGCTTCCATATAAAGAGGATGGGGTCCGTGTTATACTGTTCGAATTAACTGGTACACTATTATACAAGGACAATAATGAAACAAAACACAAGAGGTTGGGCTGTGTTTCGGTAGGTTTGGTTTAGGGTTGGCCATACATTTTGGGTTGCGGTTGGGGAAGGATTTGGATTAGCTTAGAGTTCAGGTTGGGGAGGGGTTAGGGCTACAAACAGGGTTGAGTTCAGGGTAAGGATTATGTAGGGTTAGGGTTAGTTCTAGTGTTATGGTTAGGTTCAATTTAGGTTAGGGTTAGGTTTAGGTTTAGGTTAGGGTTAGGTTAGGGTTAGGTTAGGGCTAGTTTAGGATGAGGTTTACTGTTAGAATTGGGGTTAGGTTAGGTTAGGGTTAGGCTAGGGTTAGGTAGGGCTAGGTTAGATGCGGGTTAGGTTAGAGTTAGATTAAGCTTAGGTTAGGGTTGTATTAGGGTTAGGTTAGTGTTAGGTTATGGTTATGTTAGGGTTAGATTAAAGTTAGTTTAGGGTTGGGGTTAAGTTAGGGTTAGTTTGTAGTTAGGTTAGGGTTAGTTTAGAGTTAGCGTTAGGTTAGATTTAATGTAGGGCCAGTTTAGAGTGAGTGTATGGTTAGCTTAGGGATAGGTTAGGGTTATTTTAGTGTTAGATTAAGGTTAGTTTAGGTTTAGTTTAGGTATAGTTTAGTGTTTTGTTAGAGTTAGTTCAGGGGTAGGTTATGCTTAGATTATGGTTAGGGATAGAGGTTAGGGTGAAGGTTGGAATATGGTTAGGTTAGAGTTAGTTTAGGGGTAGGTTATGCTTAGGTTAAGGTTAGTTTTAGGTTAGGTTATTTATAGGCAAAAGTGAGGTTATTTTTAGGTTAGGGATAGGTTAGGTTTAGGCTAGGGTTAGGGTTAAGTTATGTTTAGTTTAGGGTTAGTTTAGGTTCTGGTTAGTGTTGAGTTGGGCTAGGGGTAGGGTTAAATATTGGGTTCATCTTAAGGTAAGGTTACGTTCTTGTTGGTTTAAGGTTAGATTAGGATTAGGTTTAGGGTTAGATTTAGGGTTAGGTTAGAGTTATGTTAGGGTTAGGTTAAGGCTCGTTTAGAGTTAGGTTAGAAGACGAACGCGTTATGTTGCGTTTCGTTGTTTTTTCGTTTCGTTATTTTTCTAATATAATCGTATGGTAGTTCCTGTGAAAGTAACAATAAGTTTGTCTCTCCCTCTCCTAAATGTTATGTACCTTAAAGTTATATATTTCTGACTAACATTGAAAGACCACCTTCTGGAGAAAACAAACAAGCACAGTGATATAAATTGACTTTCCAGAATATAGTACGACGTATGTGCCGGGGAGAGTATGCATCCTTGTCTTACACCGACGGATGTGTCAAGTAGAGTATACATCCTTGTATTACACCGACGGATGTGCCGGGGAGAGTATATAACCTTGTCTTACACCGACGGATGTGTCAGGTAGAGTATTCATCCTTGTATTACACCGACGGATGTGCCGGATAGAGTATATATCCTTGTCTTACACCGACGGATGTGTCAGGTAGAGTATACTTCCTTGTATTACACCGACGGATGTGTCAGGTAGAGTATACATCCTTGTATTACACCGACGGAATTGCCGGGGAGAGTATATATCCTTGTCTTATGCCGAGGCATGTGCTGGGGAGAGTATACATCCTTGTCTTACACCGACGGATGTGTCAGGGAGAGTATACATCCTTGTCTTACACCAACGGATGTGCCGGGGAGAGTATGCATCCTTGTCTTACACCGACGGATGTGTCAGGGAGAGTATACATCCTTGTCTTACACCGACGGATGTGCCGGGGAGAGTATTTATCCTTTTCTTACATCGACGGATGTGTGGAACCATTCCCCCATTTTGTCCATCCACCAAGACGTCGCTTGTTGCCTTATCAGTCAGATTTCAGAAAACTCTCACAATGTTACCGTTCATGCTATATATCTTCATTGTTGTCCATAGATCATCGATTTTTAAGAAAACTATTTTATTTAACATCATGGTCAGAGAAACAGTGTCAAATCATTAACTATTCTATCTCCAGGTCATGCTCGCGTTAATTCTTCTGAGCTTTGAGTGTGACAGAGGCGAGAATGTACAACTGCCACACTTGGTTCACATCACACGAAGCTTCTAAAAGAGCATTTAAACCCATCTCAATAGCAGAAGACTGTATGGGTGTGTGTGTACATACATATAGCATGTCCTAAGTAATGGTTAACACTGCAGTTCTAGAGTCCAGCCTCACTAGAGTAGAAGACTACAAATCATTGGAATTACCCACTCCGTTTTTCACACCTTGCTGAGTATGAAGTAGCTATCAGTGTTTGAAAGAGAATCTAAAAAGAATGTCTGTTGACGTCTGACAGCGTACGAAGAAGAAAAAGAATGTCCCATACCTGTCATAAATATAAAGGATTGAATAGCGCGCTACCTGGAACCGGAAGCAGCAGAACAGACTGCATGTCTGGCTGAAATAATTCTTGAATCACTCACTAATTCCGTCTAGGACAGAATGCTTTCCAACTCATAACTAAGCATACAATTCACACAGACCAAAGCGAGTCGAAGAACAAGTATAAATCTGGATTTGAAAGAAAATCTAAGCCTGCATTTAATCCATGGATTACAAGAGTGTTATCATCGTGTGACACGCCGACTCTGGTATGAGATCACGGACTTTCACAACGTTCTGTTACGAGTGTAGTTTATTCATTCTTCCACTCAATATTTTGTTGTGCCACGTACTACAATGTTCAGTATTTCTCTCTTTGGCGTCCTGTCTCCTTTCACAACCTTTTTATCCGTTTTCATAATGAGCTCATATCCAGTTCTCCTCACAACTTTTTCAAAACAGAAAATTGCTTTGTTCTGATAACAGACGATCTCTACAGGTCTATCCAGAAAGACATGTAGGAGTAGGAAAAAAAAGGTGTAGAACAAGACAAAGAAAAATAACAACTAAACATAAACGAATGAAAGAAAAGAACAACAAAAGAAGAAGAAGAAAGGAAAGGTGAATAAGAAAAAGAAGTTGAAGAAATAGACGCACAAGAACGAAAAGAAAGAGGACAAGAAGAAGAGGAAAAGAAGAAGACGAAAAAGATGAATAAAACATAGACGTCAAAGAGCAAGAAGAAGATAAAAGGAAGAAGAAAAATAAGAATAACAAGAAGGAATAGATGTGAAAGAACGCGAAGAAAGAACAATTAAAAACGCGAAGAAGAAAAATAATAGTTCGAAGAAATATATTTGAAAGAGCAGGAAAAAGTGAAGAAGAAAAACAAGAAAAAAAAGGCGAGGAAATAGACGTAAAGAACAAAAAAGAAAGAGAAGAGAAGGAAGAAGAAAAAGAAGAGACGCACACATATACGTTAAATATAGTTAAATTTCATTCACTCATCGTCTCGATGACCTCTCGTCACGTTCTAGATAAAGAAAAATAAGAAGGAAACGGCACAAAATTGAGAAGAAAGAGTAGAAGAAGAGGAATAAGAAGGTTAAGAAATAAAGGAAGAAGAAAAAGAAAAAAAGAGAGGAAAAATAAGATGATGAGAAAGATGTGTGAATAGATTCCTCCAACTTCACAGAAATCACGTACATGCTCTCCATATCCATAGCAACCGGTGTAGTACAACACCGACCACATCCACGCCATACTTGGTACTCTTATCCAGATTTTGTCAATCTGTTAAGTAAGGCTAAACCAAGCGTTCTCCGCCTAACATTTTCTTTCTCCAATACAATCAACAAGGGGTTGCCAGATTTAGCATTCTCACCATAAGATTGTCTCGATCTTTCATGATGTGCCCTATTAGACTGCCAAATCCTTAACCTACTTTTCCGCACTTAAGCCGAAGCAAGCGCCACATAATTCCACATCGTTAGCAGACACAGTCAGTCTATGTTCACAGACAAGACATGATCTTCTGTGAACGAACCAAATCGCTTGGAGATATTACCATTAATACTTTTCGTGTTGCCAAATATAACTAATGATGCTGTCCTTTATGGTAGTACCTCCCACAATGACACACACCCTGATACAAGCAGGCACACACACATACACACACATACACACACACACACACACACACACATATATATATATACATATATATATCAACATCATCATCATGTTGCATGTCCTTGGCAAAACGTCGCTCTCATAACAGCCATTCGAAAGGAATTTCGATCAGCAGTCAGTCTACATGCCTGCTCCATGTTCATGTTTAGAGAGTGATTTATGTCCTGTGTCCATCTACGCCTTGGTCGGCATCGACCTCGTCTTCCTGGAACATTGCCCTCCACAATTGATGTTTTCAGTCCGTCACGGCGGTTGATTTGGCCGAACAACTTTCAGTTTCCGAGTCATGACATGGTTTAATAGCCAGTTCAGGGGACGGCGTGGCCTAGTGGTTAAATGGTACGGCTCACAACCCGAAGGTGCTGGGTTCGATCCCCATCACAGCATCGTTCGTTACGCCATGGAAGCAAACCCTTAGAACATGCAGGAGGAAGCAGACCCTTAAATAAAATGCATGCTGAAGTCGGATGCACTGGGACGACAGGCGCAAAATAAAAGCCACAGTGCAACGCACACCGTCTTGGGGATAACAGAAATAAGGCGAACGCAAAAAAAGAAATAATACAATTAAAAATGAAATTTAAAAAACAAATTAAAAAAAAATAGCCAGTTCTCTTCGACAATCAATATTTGCAGGATGGCTTTATTGTTTATTTTCTTTACTTTAAGGTATTTTGAGGACTCTTCTATAACATTTGTCTCTAAAGGCCCGATTCTCTTTCTTAATATTTGTGTGACGGTCCATGTCTCGCACCATACATTGCCACTGGGAATACACATGCTGTGAGGATCTTCAATTTTAATACTTTGTTAGATTTGTGCCACACATTTTGCGTACTATTTAGTTTCTACATCGCTATGGGCAATCGTCTCCTTATTTCTCTTGCAGAATTCAAATCGTTTGTTAACAAAGAACCAAGGTTTTCAAAGTAATCCACGTGTTCAATTTCTTCATTACCAATAGTGATCTTGGGTTTGGGTCTGTGTATGCTAATGGGAATTATCTTTGACTTTTTTTATATTCGTAAAAAGATTCTGATCTTCACTGTGTTTGTGAACGGACCTAAGATATTGTACCAGACCCTCAACGTTGTTTGAAAGCGTAACTGTACCATCTGTAAATCTTAGTTCTTGTTGCTGGGAATGCCTACAATAAGTAGGTTTACTCTTGTGTGCGCCCTGAAAGGACGTTAAGTGACCGGTTACAATAGCTTTCCTCACATTCCGAGCAGGCTGATGAAGGTGTACCGGGGTCCTCCAGACAGTTCTGCTATTCTTAGCTTCATCTGCGTGTCGCTCACTACTACAGGGATCACGTCGATACCTCACCCTGTTAGCCATGCTGCCATGAAAACAGCCCGTTTCCAGGGAGATCTACTATGAAGCCGAGGTGAGCGTCTTATCCAGTATGTTGGGCCTGACCGTGGCTAACATGTCTGATCAGCATGTTGGGCCTGACCAGACGTTAGTGTGAACCACATCTTAGTTCTTATACGTATATATATAGATAGATATACTAATGTATATATGTGTGTGCGTGTGTGTGTGTGTGTGTGTGTGTGTGTGTTTGTGTGTGATTCGATGAAGCTAGGAGGAAAGACGTTCGCTTCTCAAGAAGCGAAACACCGGAAGGGCAAAACAATTGGTGTTCCCTGGTCTCCCTTGATGTGAGTTTGGCCTCTAGTCTTATCTGAGACGGACTCGAACTCGGAATCCCCGTATTTGCGATGGATGTGCCTTTAAGGGACTTTAACTAGTTGAAAATGGAAAAGAGCAAGCTGTTTCGACGACCATCTGTTGAAAAGTAGGCCAACAAAATATGTTGGTGGTTGTCTGCTGTCTGGATCTGATACTGTTTGCCACTCTTCGGAAAATATAGTCGCACTTACGTCACTTGTGTGCTGAACCCCTCACTCGTGTGCTGAACCCCTCACACGTGTGCTGAACCCCTCACTCGTGTGCTCAACCCCTCACTTGTGTGCTGAACCCCTCACTTGTGTACTGAACCCCTCACTTGTGTACTGAACCCCTCACTTGTGTACTGAACCCCTCACTCGTGTGCTGAACCCCTCACTCGTGAACTGAACCCCTCACATGTGTGCTAAACCCCTCACTTGTGTTGACCAAATACCGGAATGTCTCTATTGGGCGAATAGCGTTGAGCAGAAATATAGCTTGATTAATTTTTGAGTTAGCATCTTGCATTTTTCGTCCATCTTTGTCAGTTACTTCCAAAATACATAGCATTTTTCTTTTCCTATGATGGAATCTAGCCACCAATCTCTTAGGGGTTGCTATTGTTTCTTGCTGTGTCTGTCTGATGTGTTTCTGTCTTTAGACGAGGGGGAGGGGAGGGCGGGGGCTGGTCTGCCGTTCTTCTTCCATAATGTTAGAGAAAGAAAGTTGACGAGGAAGAGAACTGGACACACGACCTCTTCAGCAACATGTAGTCTCGTACAATGAAGACTACCACTTCATCCCCGACTGCATTGTGTGTTATGAGACCACATTGATCTTGCAAATGAACGTGTGATTGGCAGAGCGTTAGAGCAAATGTTTTTTCACGTCAAAGGTACCAAGTTCGAATCCCGTTATCGATACGCTCCAATATACCAAACTGCAAATAGGTACATGGCTTGCAGTTACGTAAAGAATAAAATCAAGGAGAATAATTTCCCCTGTCGCTCTGACGTCTCTAACACGTCATCCCGACGTCAATGTCAGCTACAGGACTACAGTTGCTTTGTAGACGTCATTATCTAGCTTGTCCATAGTTGCACCTGGACCTGCTATTTGTAATTGTTGCCCATTCTCATACGTTGTCTGATTTCAGTTATAAAAAACAATTAAATATTGTTTAAAAGGATGTTTTTGAGTTAAACGTTTGTAAGACGAAAACATGTTTTTATTGTTTGGAATAACTCGCAACGAACTGGTTGTATACAGACTCTACATGGTCTTCTAAACCAGTATAAGGACGTTAAGTTAAGTTAAGTTAACTTTGGCCAAAACCTTTCTGAAACTAGAGTGTGACGAGGGGTCACGAGTGAGTGGAATTTAAAATATACATAAACAATAGTGGGAGGCTGCGTGGCCTATGGGGGAAAGCCTCCGATTCACAATCCCTACGCACCCGGTTCATATCACGATCGTGTTCAGTTTGACAGACATGGTTTTTCTTCGCTCCTCCACGTACGGAAAGTAATGGCAACCTACCGTACTGCACACTTACAAGAACCGTATAACAGCCAGAAAGGTGGCGGTTGTAAGAAGTGACGTTCTGTAAAAGACATGTTACTTATAAACAGTAGTGGATATAAAGAAGCTACATTTTTCGATAAAATAATTTGAATTACATGTCCTACGAAGAGTCCAAAAGCGAAGATGGCGACAGCGTCAGATGGGACTGCATATGATTGTACAGTCCGATCTAGTCGTGACAGGCTTTACCGCACGCAGGGCACGCGTGAACATAATTTGTGTTTCGGCAGTTTTACATTCTTTCCTTTCGCGCATCTCACTTTTCATGCGCCTCCGTGATAGTCCTCCAATATAATCGGTAATTAGTACCTGGCATACTGACATTCAAATAGGCAACCTACTGCCAGGTAGCCGAAGGGTGTCTGTTGTACCTTATTTTGCAATTGATGACGTCATGTGGAATTCTAGACCTGGGGAAGGTGGGATGAGGGTTGGGTAAAAATGTAATTACTCAGACAGAGGCCGAGAGTCTGTTCTTATCTATTTTCAACGGCCAGAGGCTCTCTTACTTGTACGTCGTCTCCGAGATATCGTCTATCACCGATATGACTAGACCAGAGGACAGTTAGAACGTGTGCCATTCAAAATACCTACTTTAATTTCTTGAGAAATGTACTTCGTAGCCTTTCGCCTAGAGGCATTGGATAAGCTGACTACCAACCTAGGCTTGTACATCTCCTGGACGAACACGCAATCCAAAATCTCAGCAAGAACCTCTCTGCGTTGAGCATCACTGGGAACGACTCTCTTATTCTAGCCACATATGACCTCTTCTGCCTCGGCAGCAGGCAATCCTCTGACGCACCCAGCAGTCACGACATCCCATGTGTAACGGGCCTGAAGGCTTCATCCATGCACCCCAGAGCCTGATCCCAGCGGAAATGCGCCTCCCCAGCCTCCTGTACGGCTCCGAGACTTGGCTACTACTACAGCGGGACCGGCAGCGTCTTGAGGCCTTCTACCTCCGCAACTACAGACGCTTCCTCTGGATGTACTAAAATCCAACAGTGAAGCAGTCCGACGTACTCAACCTGCAGTCATTTCCTCAACAATTGAACGCCATCGCCTCTCCCTCTTCGATCACGTTGTCCACCTCCCACAGCAAACCCCAGCCCACGAGTTGCATCCTGAAACGACCTCGAGACCACCCTTGCAACACCTGGCTATAACAGATCACCACATCTCCATCAGAACTACAGGCCGCCTAAGACGCGGCCGTCAGACGGGCCCTGGTCGCCTCAGCAAACGATTGTTCTCATCTATAGCGACAGGAATTAGGAAACAGCAAGAAACTGAAGAATATGATTTCTGTTCCAGACAAGAGTTTCAACAGCAAGAAATGATATATCGGAAAAAATAATCGATACAAATGGTATTTTGTGGAAAGTCATACTTTATTTTCACAGCATGTATATCCTCAGGCATACGGTTAGAGAATAATAAATAATATCTTGGAGATAGTGACTAGACATGTAATCATAGGAACAGCGTTTGATGTGTTGATTTGTAAGAGTTCTTTAGTGGTTGGCTTGTAAGAGTTCTGTAGTGGTTGGCTTGTAAGAGTGTTTGAGTGGTTGGCTTGTAAGAGTTCTTTAGTGATTGGATTGTAAGAGTTCTTTAGTGGTTGGCTTGTAAGAGTTCTTTAGTGGTTGGCATGTAAGAGTTCTTTAGTGGTTGGCTTGTAAGAGTTCTTTAGTGGTTGGCATGTACGAGTTCTTTAGTGGTTGGCATGTAAGAGTCCTTTAGTGGTTGGCATGTAAGAGTTCTTTAGTGGTTGGCATGTAAGAGTTCTTTAGTGGTTGGCATGTAAGAGTTCTTTAGTGGTTGGCATGTAAGAGTTCTTTAGTGGTTTGCTTGTAAGAGTGCTTTAGTGATTGGCTTGTAAGAGTTCTTTAGTGGTTGGCTTGTAAGAGTGCTTTAGTGGTTGGCATGTAAGAGTTCTTTAGTGGTTGGCTTGTCAGACTGTTTGAGTGGTTGGCTTGTAAGAGTTCTTTAGTGGTTGGCTTGTAAGAGTGCTTGAGTGGTTGGCTTGTAAATGTGCTTGAGTGGTTGGCTTGTAAGAGTGTGTGAGTGGTTGATTTTTAAGAGTGCTTGAGTGGTTGACTTGTAAGAGTTCTTTAGTGGTTGGCTTGTAAGAGTGCTTGAGTGGTTGGCTTGTAAGAGTTCTTTATTTTTTGGCAGGTAAGAGTGCGTAAGTGGTTGGCAGGTAAGAGTGTTTGAGTGGTTGGCTTGTAAGAGTTCTTTAGTGGTTGGCTTGTAAGTGTGCTTTTGGTGTTGGATGGTAAGAGTTCTTGAGTAATTTAGTTTGTAAGAGTGCTTGAGTGGTTGGCTTGCAAAAGTGCTTGAGTGGTTGGCTTGTAAGAGTGCTTGAAGGGTTGACTTGTAAAAGTTTTTTATTTGGTCGTCTTGCAAGAGTGCTTATCTTGTTAAAGTGTTTAAGTGGTTGTATTGTAAGCGCATTTGCCTTTCACAGCGTAAATGCATGTTGACTTCCCGAGAGGGACATTTTCCAGCTGCAAATTGGTACATGACCAACTGGTAGTGAAGGCAAGGCGACAAGTAAGGGACCTGGCCGTATCATCTAACAAAGTTGGGAAGAGTGTGCAATAACTGGGATTTGTTTGCTATATAACTACCGTCCATTCAACTTTAGGGTCTGTGTGGCAGGTTCAATCATTGGCTGGAATACGTGTCAGTTTACTCATCTGACATTTGGTACGTGACTTACAGTTAAGGTAAGGACATGAACGAATACAGTGACTCAAAACGGCTTATCAAAGCCAGATACATGACCAAATGGGAAACCGAACATACTGGTTACACCAAAAACGATGCCTATTACCAGTTGAACAGAAGAAAGCAGGTCGTTGTCTTCAGACTTCGCACTGGCCACAATAGACTGAGGTACCACCTATTCAACAAATTGAAGATAGGTGGTACCGACGAATGCCCGTGCGGTACCGGTAAAATGACCGCTGAACATCTGCTGCAGAACTGCCCGACATACGAGGATCAGAGAGAGCAGATGTGGCCATCACCAGCGGAACTGCAAGACAAGCTCTATGGCAGTGTCGACAGCCTCAGGATGACCGCCGCTTTTTTCGAAAAAATAATGGTTACTGTCTGACTGCGTACGAAGAAGAAGAAGAAGAATACAATGACTCGTCACATAATGCTCAGATAATGTCAAAGTGTCGTCTCTGCGATGAAGTTTGGCTACAGCGGATCTCTAAAGTGGTTACTTCTTGCTTTGATGGTATACTCCGACAAACTTGTTATTAGTCAATCTTTTCTTCTTCTCCTCCTTCTTCTTTTTTTTTTCTTTTTCTTTCTCTTCTTCTTTTTCTTTCTCCTCTTCTTCTTCTTCTTCTTCTTCTTGTTCTGCTTCTTCTTCTTCTTCGTCGCCGTTCGTTGTCAAACTCTCGCTACCAAGCCCTGAAAACGGCTTTGCAAGTAGCAGGTTGTAGTCCGGAGAACTGAATGTGTTGTGTCGCTAGTTTACAGCCTGAAGGCAATATTTGCACCTTTTGGTCCGACACATCCGACTTCAGTAGGAATTTTCTGGATACCAGGTTAGCCTTCCCTCTTCAATCCCTTCTCCTTAGCCAGCCTGCTCTGTTTCAGCCTGTTTTCCAGGATCACTGTGTAAAGATATAGAAGGGTCTTGGCAGCTCTGACTTACTGGCCTTGTAGCTAGCAGTCGCTTTGGTTCGCTGACCGCTGCAGCTCAGTCACTGCTTAGTATCTTGATCACAGTCCATCTTTAGATGTTGCTCTTGCCCTTATAGCGATGTCCTCCTCGTGCACACCTGATTCAACCTTTCCCTCCAGTATTCTTTTCAGCAATGATTCGTGTCTCTTTATATGAAAAAAAAATGTGGATGCCTTTCAGTATTTCCCTTGCCTATCCTAATCTCGATATAACTTCTTTATTTGTTTCTCTTTCCTTGAAATGAGACCCATTCATCTGTATATCCAAATTTCAATGGCCTCAATTTTGCCTTTTAGCTTGCTGTGCATCACCGTATAGTACTGATAAAAATCAAACTACGATACATAGATCTCATTTTCAGTTTATTTGTTACCTGCCTAGATGTCTACATATTTCTCATGTTGCTAGTGCAGTTTTGAACATTCCTTTTCTCTGAGTAACTTCCCTTTCACATCTACTATCACTTGTTATTAAATGTCCAAGGCAGGGGACGGCGTGGCCTAGTTGTTAAGTGACACGGCTCACAACCAGAAGGAGCGGGTTCGATCCCCATCACAGCACCAGCCGTTACCCCGGGGAAGCAAACCCTTAGAAAATGCAGGAGGAAGCAGACCCTTACATAAAATGCATGCTGAAGTCGCATGTACTGGGCCGACAGGCGCAACATAAAAACGCAGTGCAACGCACACCGTCTTGGGGACTAGAGAAATAAGGCGAACGCAAAAAAAAAAAAAAAAAAATGTCCAAGGTGCAAGTAACTGTTTACGTGATCCAGTCTCTCCCCGTGCCCTACGATGTTTATTTTGGCCATTACCAGTTTTTGTTTTCAAATGTTAATGTTCCTTCCATATTCTGTTTTTCTGTTGTTCGGTGTCTCAGCGATTTCCCGCAACTCTTGCTCACTTTCAGCAACCAGTCGTGGGCCATAGGCATATCTCAGGCTGTTGATTAGCCTTCCATTCATGTTTAGCCTTCTATTTATGTTTAGCCACCCACTTATGTTTAGCCTTTCATTCATGTTTAGTCTTCCATTTATGTTTAGCCTTTCATTTATGTTTAGCCTCCCACTTATGTTTAGCCTTCAATCATGTTCAGATTTCCATTTATGTTTAGCCTCTCATTTATGTTTAGCCTTCAATCATGTTCAGATTTTCATTTATGTTTAGCCTCTCATTTATGTTTAGCTTTCAATCATGTTCAGATTTTCATTTATGTTTAGCCTCTCATTTATGTTTAACCTTCAATCATGTTCAGACGTCCATTATTGTTTAGCCTTCCATTTATGTTTAGCCTTCCACTTATGTTTAGCCTTTCATTTATGTTTAGTCTTCCACTTATGTTTAGCCTTCATTCATGTTCAGACTTCGATTTATGTTTAGCTTTTACTTATGTTTAGCCTTGTCATCCCTAAAGTATGTCCTATGCCCAGGCCTTGCACAAAAATGAAGTCATCACTCACTCACTACGGAATATTTATACTTCTGCACACATTTATTTTTGAAATCTAAAACTCCAGGTAGGAAATATAAATACATAACAAAATCAGGAAACATTCTTATCTGGAAATTGTCAATTATACGACAATAGTTCAGGCCAATATATCGGCTCTGTACCATTGATTGAAAGTGTGCAAACAAATATATCGGGCCAACGGAATGAGCTAGTTAATCACTTCCTCCCTGACGGCAGTGTCTGGGATAGGACTAACTTTATATATTGAGCAGACTGTAATAAATTAATAAATATTTTGACCAGAAGATAGTCCAAACAAACTTTCAGATCTGCATGCAGTACTAGATGAATATTGCAGATCTAAAACGAAGGCAGTCTGACCAGGACCGGAATTAGTCTGTTAGAAGCTGGATCACGAGTCACATAACCAGACTTGGCAAACACTTTCAGTCAGGTTGGGGGGGGGGGGGGGGGGGGCTAGCAAGACTCCGGGAAGGGACGAGGGTAATGGCGTCTTTATCAAACCAGTCGTTGGTAAACATGGCGGGTTGATTAATGCACGTTTGAGTCTTTTAACAAGTGGTGGAGTTTGTGTGGCAGGGTAAGGACTTTGGATAAGTGGAGTTTGTGGAATGGGTAGGAAATGGAGAAGGTGGGTTTGTATGAGATGGTAGTGCATGAAAAAGGTGAAGTTTGTGTGGAAGAGTTAGAACTTTAGCTGTCATAGGCGTCGCATTCTCTATAGACTATGCACGTGGCGGCCTGTAAGTTTTTTTCCCGGCTCTATCTCCTGTATTTCGACACTGTCTGCTATGGCTGCACAGCCCGATCCGCGACTAACAGTTCTTGCCACAGATCGTACAACCATACTGAGGAAGCTGGCTTGCTTGGCCGTTCCTTGATTTCCTCATTCTTTCTCTTTTCTCTGCAGCCAGAAGGCCTCTACGAGCGTCAGCAGTCACAATTGCCCCCTCCAACTGACTGTCTCCAGATAGCTCGATCCTGAGCATTTTTTTTACCAGCCCTTCCGATGGGATGTCGCATGACTTCATTTTCCTCTTGCATACATCCTTGAATCGCAGTGTGGGACGGCTGATTCTTCTAACTCCAGTGGCTAGCTGTCCATAAAGGATATCCTTTGGCAGCCTCTCATCTTCCATTCGATAAACATGTCCCAACCACAGTAGACGTCGCTGGCTCAACATTGAGTACATCCTATGAGTGTTTGCTCTCTGTAAGACTATATTATGTGACACTCTCTCTTGGCACACAATCCTCAATATACGCCGTAGACACCTCATGTGAAAGGTGTTGAGCCGCCGTTCCTGTTTAGTGTAAGTGCTCCAAGTCTCGCTTCCATACATGAGAGTGCCAAGTACGCAGGTCTGATAGTCCCGGACCTTGGTGTAGTGACACAGCACCGTGTTCTCCCAGACTCTCTTCGTCCGACAAGCCATGACGTCACTTGCCCTGCCAAACCTACTGTCTATCTCCTTTTCGAGCGAGAGAGTGTTGCTGATGGCAGACCCCAGATAAGTGAAACTGTTGACGACCTCCAGAGTGAGGCCTGTATTGTGCGAAGCTGCAAGAGTACCCTGCTGCATACAAGAGCTTGGTCAGATTTATAGTCTGTACTGTGATAGCTTTTAGTGGAGAGGACCACGTTTAGAGTTGAACATCTGGTGACAATCAATCAATTTGATGCCTTAGATGTGGCCATGGGTGTTTCCAGGATACTTTATGTTGCGGCCTGCCCTTGAAGAAAGTATTTGTGATACATAGGCATTGTTGAGTGCACAGCCCGAGCAACCTCTGACCATTGTCATTTACCCTGCCGATACCATGATGTCCAAGGCAGGTGGGCCATGCTATGTGGTCCCCACCTACTCTAGCCTTAAAGTCTCATTTGCCTCATGGTTGAACACAAAGTTTCGTTTTAGCTCCCCTCTCTGCTTATGTGCTGAGCCTATCTATGTTCTAATGTGCGTTGCTCTGTAGTTTGCA
The DNA here is from genome assembly GCA_036924085.1 of Ariolimax columbianus. Taxonomy (NCBI): domain Eukaryota; kingdom Metazoa; phylum Mollusca; class Gastropoda; order Stylommatophora; family Arionidae; genus Ariolimax; species Ariolimax columbianus. The sequence goes on from JAVGWX010000008.1 coordinate 8,316,622, forward strand.
TAGAGACAATCTGCCGTCACATCCTTTAAATCTTGCATGTGGGTGCTTATGAGCATTTGCCTCAATTCGACAAATCCACAGTGACTTGGATTGTCCACTTCCAGTATCCACCAGGGCTAAGCCAGGTATCGTATCTTCTTCCTGCCAGCTTCCCCTATAGTGCTGCAACGACCACAGCAAATAGAATGGAGGCCTTAATCGTTTCGTCTTCCTGCTTACACGTGTCGTCTCCGTCACTGTCACATTCCGGAAACTCATATATTCTAATGCCATATTCTTCTATTTTTTGCAATACCATGGTCTCCATTGTCCTCAGCTCTTCTGTGGTAAGAATGTCTGCCTTGGATATGAGAGGCACAATGTTAAACTTGTTGTTGAGGCTCTTCATTGCTTGAATGTCAATTTGAAGTACCCCATGCCCAAATGGCGAGATGAAGAAGAGGCAACAGTAACCTCTGTTGTCAACAATATTCCTCCTGTTTAACCCAGATTCGTCTGCATGGTATTGTCTAAATAGTTGATGAACGTAGTCCAGAGGAGTCTTGTGACAGATCTCTGCGTTGACTGCATCTTTAAATTCAAGGGTGACCACAATGGTAATTTTGAGACGAACTAGCTTCTCTTCAATCTCAATCTGTTTCTTCTTTATTGCCACTGCTCTTGATATCAGATCATTGCCACTGGGCAGGTTTCTGTCTTTGTAGAGTTCCGAGAGAAACAGACTGTTGACGAGTGTTGATTTGGCTAAACGAGGATTCACCAACAACCATAAGGTTGAAGTCATGACCTTTTCTCACATCTTTGCTATGTACCTGTTCAGGTAGTGTAGCAAAGCCAACGTATTCGTTATCTTCCCGTGTACACGATCACATCTTCGCCTAATGAACACAGTAATGAGATCCAGAAAGATTCATGTACTAGCAATGGCAGTATTTTCACATTTCCATCGGACTAATAAATAGCTTTAAATATCAAAATATCAAAATATCAAACTCTAGCTAAGTGGAATTTACGTGGGTAGGGTAGGGTAAAAAGTTTGTCTAGGGTAGATTTAATTGAGAGTGTTCTGGCTAGTAGTTTATAAAGGATATAATTTATGTGGGAATGTTCTGGCTAGAAGTTTATAAAGGATATAATTTATGTGGGAATGTTCTGGCTAGAAGTTTATAAAGGATATAATTTATGTGGGAGTGGTCGGGTTAGAAGTTTGTAAAGGGAAGAAATTATGTGGGAGTGGTCGGGTTAGAAGTTTGTAAAGGGAAGAATTTATGTGGGAGTGGTCGCGTTAGAAGTTTGTAAAGGTTAGAATTTATATGGGAGTGTTAAGGTTAGAAGTTTGTAAAGGGTATAATTTATGTGGGAGTGTTAAAGTTAGAAGTTTGTAAAGGGTATAACTTATGTGGGAGTGTTAAGGTTAGAAGTTTGTAAAGGGTATAATTTATGTGGGAGTGTTAAGGTTAGAATTTGTAAAGGGTATAATTAATGTGGGAGTGTTAAGGTTAGAAGTTTGTAAAGGGTATAATTTATGTGGGAGTGTTAAGGTTAGAAGTTTGTAAAGAGTATAATTGATGTGTGAGTGTTCGGGTTATACGTTTGTAACGGGTAGAATTTATGCGGAAGTGGTCGGGTTAGAAGTTTGTAAAGGGTAGAATTTATGTTGGAGTGTTCGGGTTAGAAGTTTGTAAAGGGTATAATTTATGTGGGAGTGGTCGGGTTAGAAGTTTGTAAAGGGTAAAATGTATGTGGAAGTGTTAAGGTTAGAAGTTTGTAAAGGGTATAATTTATGTGGGAGTGGTCGGGTTAGAAGTTTGTAAAGGGTATAATTTATGTGGGAGTGGTCGGGTTAGAAGTTTGTAAAGGGTATAATTAATGTGGGAGTGTTAAGGTTAGAAGTTTTTAAAGGGTAGAATTTATGTGGGAGTGTTAGGGTTAGAAGTTTGTAAAGGGTAGAATTTATGTGGGAGTGTTCGGGTTAGAAGTTTGTAAAGGGTAGAATTTATGTGGGAGTGTTCGGGTTAGAAGTTTGTAAAGGGTAGAATTTATGTGGGAGTGTTCGGGTTAGAAGTTTGTAAAGGGTAGAATTTATGTGGGAGTGTTCGGGTTAGAAGTTTGTAAAGGGTAGAATTTATGTGAGAGTGGTCGAGTTAGAAGTTTGTAAAGGGTAGAATTTATGTGGGAATGTTCAGGTTAGAAGTTTGCAAAGGGTATAATTTATGTGGGAGTGGTCGAGTTAAAGGTATGTAAAGGGTAGAATTTATGTGGGAATGTTCAGGTTAGAAGTTTATAAAGGGTAGAATTTATGTGGGAGTGTTCGGATTTGAAGTTTGTAAAGGGTAGAATTTTTGTGGTAGTGGTCGAGTTAGAAGTTTTAGTAGAATTTGTGTTGGAATGGTAGAGTAAGAACTTTGTGATGCGTGGAATTTTGCGTGAGTGGTACTGTTAGAACTTTGTCAATTGTTTAATTTACGAAGGTGTGGTATGGCTAGAATTTTATTAACTGTGGGATTTATGTAGGAACGGTGGAGTTAGAATTTTATCAAAGGTGGAATTAATGTCGGAGTAAAAGGGTATTGTAAAGTTTGTGTTTGCGTGAGATGACGACACACGAAGGATACGCATTTTGGGTGAGATAGTCCGCACTGAGGAGGCGGAGTTTGTGTGATAGGGATACGCATTTGGTGAGAAAAACAAATCTCTATAGTACCTGTAGGGCATGAAGAGAGGGAGAGAGAGAAAGAGCGAGAGAGAGAGAAAGAGAGAGAGAGCGGTTGTGTGGTATGGTTAAGGTACAGAGAAGAGAAAATATGCGCTATGGTATGACTTTCAGTGAGGTGGAGTTTATGTTAGAGTAAATGGAGTGTACGTAAGTATTCTACGCCTCTGCGAGTGATAGTAGTAGTATAATATTGAGGTGTAGTCTGTGTGATATGGACTAGGAATGAGACGTCCTTAAACCAGATATTTTAGAAAAATCAAACAGGATAGCATTGCTACTATGTCTTGTCGTTCTGTGTTCGTCCATTTAAATCAATTGTTCATTTTTTTCATGTGGTGTTTTTATTAACCCATAGCTGAGGAAGACTAACTCTCCTTGACTTCCCCGTAGTCCTCCCTGGAAACGGGCTGTTTTCATGCCATCCTGATTAACAAGGTGATGGATCGACGTGATCCCCGTAATAGTGAGCGACACACAGATAACGCCAAGCACATCCATCTGGAAAACCCCGTTTCAACCTCATCAGCACGCTCGGGATGTGAAGAAAGCTACGACAACCCCCCCCCCCCCCACTTAACGTCCTTTTCAGGACGCACAAAAGAGTAATCCGACTCATTCTGAGCCTTCAACAACAAAAACATTCACCCCTCGCTCTGCTTGGTTCTTGTTTTCGCGAGTGTTGCACATTGTTATGTCCCTTATTACACACTGTAATTGCATCTATTTTGACAATAAAACATGTCCTAAAAGTCTTATAGAAATTGAACGTGTTTAATCCCACAATGACAGTAAACAGCAGCGAACCATTTTCAAGATAAAGCCGCGAGAAAATGACAATTTGTTCCAAAGATAAAAATGTCAATATAAAAATGGATTTAAGAATATTTCTAGTAGACAGACACAAAAAAGTGTGTTCACAGAAATGCCATATGGAAATTAAAATGTATATCCTCGGGGTCCCTATTAAGATAAAGAGACTGATCACGAGAAGACGTTTAGACAACATAAATATGTAATCCTGAGAAGAGTTTAGGTAGTTGTAGTTGGCTGGGTGAACTCTAATCATTCAACTCCAACAGAAATACATCCTACTAGACCATAGATTGACTTTTCTAATTTTAATCCCAAGTCGGCCATAAGAAAAGATTGACACTGTCTCTTCTATAAGATGTGAACGCGTTTCTCGATGAACAGTTCTTATCTGAAACATCGACAGTCTGGAAAAAAGTTGAATGAGTCTATTACAAGCTGGGTCACGTGTCACATGATCAGACTGGGTAAACACTGTCAGTCCTGAGACTAACCAGTGGCCGGGTTCTAATAAGGTACGAGGGTAATGGCGGCTTTGTCCTATCAGTATTTGGTAAACATGCCGGGTTGATTCGTGCTAGTTGGTGGTTTTAGGATGGGGTGGAGTTTGTGTGGTGGGGTTAACATTTTAGTGAGGGGTGGAGTTTGTGTGGTCTGGTTAGTTCGGGTTATAGTTAGGGGTGGAGTTTGTGTGGTGGAATTAAGGTTTTAGTGAGGGATGGAGTTTGTGTTGTCTGGTTAGTTGGGGTTTTAATTAGGGGTAGAGTTTATGTGGTCTGGTAAGCTAGGGTTTTAGTTAGGGGTGGAGTTTGTGTGGTGGGATTAAGGTTTTAGTAGGAGTGGAGTTTGTGTGGTCTGGTTAGTTAGGGTTTTAGTTATGGGTGGAGTTTGTGTGGTCTGGTTAGTTAGGAGTGGAGTTTGTGTGGTCTGGTTAGTTAGGGGTGGAATTGTGTGGTCTGGTTAGATAGGTTTTAGTTAGGGGTGGAGTTTGTGTGGTCTGGTTAGATATGGTTTTAGTTAGGGGTGGAGTTTGTGTGGTCTGGTTAGATAGGTTTTAGTTAGGGGTGGAGTTTGTGTGGTCTGGTTAGATAGGGTTTTAGTTAGGGGTGGAGTTTGTGTGGTCTGGTTAGATAGGTTTTAGTTAGGGGTGGAGTTGTGTGGTGGAATTAAGGTTTTAGTGAGGGATGGAGTTTGTGTGGTCTGGTTAGTTGGGGTTTTAATTAGGGGTAGAGTTTATGTAGTCTGGTAAGCTAGGGTTTTAGTTAGGGGTGGAGTTTGTGTGGTGGGATTAAGGTTTTAGTAGGAGTGGAGTTTGTGTGGTCTGGTTAGTTAGGGTTTTAGTTATGGGTGGAGTTTGTGTGGTCTGGTTAGTTAGGAGTGGAGTTTGTGTGGTCTGGTTAGTTAGGGGTGGAATTGTGTGGTCTGGTTAGATAGGTTTTAGTTAGGGGTGGAGTTTGTGTGGTCTGGTTAGATATGGTTTTAGTTAGGGGTGGAGTTTGTGTGGTCTGGTTAAATAGGTTTTAGTTAGGGGTGGAGTTTGTGTGGTCTGGTTAGATAGGGTTTTAGTTAGGGGTGGAATTGTGTGGTATGGTTAGATAGGTTTTAGTTAGGGGTGGAGTTTGTGTGGTCTGGTTAGATATGGTTTTAGTTAGGGGTGGAGTTTGTGTGGTCTGGTTAGTTAGGGTTTTAGTTAGGGGTGGAATTGTGTGGTATGGTTAGATAGGTTTTAGTTAGGGGTGGAGTTTGTGTGGTCTGGTTAGATATGGTTTTAGTTAGGGGTGGAGTTTGTGTGGTCTGGTTACATAGGTTTTAGTTAGGGGTGGAGTTTGTGTGGTCTGGTTAGATAGGGTTTTAGTTAGGGGTGGAGTTTGTGTGGTCTGGTTAGATAGGTTTTAGTTAGGGGTGGAGTTGTGTGGTGGAATTAAGGTTTTAGTGAGGGATGGAGTTTGTGTGGTCTGGTTAGTTGGGGTTTTAATTAGGGGTAGAGTTTATGTGGTCTGGTAAGCTAGGGCTTTAGTTAGGGGTGGAGTTTGTGTGGTGGGATTAAGGTTTTAGTAGGAGTGGAGTTTGTGTGGTCTGGTTAGTTAGGGTTTTAGTTATGGGTGGAGTTTGTGTGGTCTGGTTAGTTAGGAGTGGAGTTTGTGTGGTCTGGTTAGTTAGGGGTGGAATTGTGTGGTCTGGTTAGATAGGTTTTAGTTAGGGGTGGAGTTTGTGTGGTCTGGTTAGATATGGTTTTAGTTAGGGGTGGAGTTTGTGTGGTCTGGCTAGATAGGTTTTAGTTAGGGATGGAGTTTGTGTGGTCTGGTTAGATAGGGTTTTAGTTAGGGGTGGAATTGTGTGGTATGGTTGGATAGGTTTTAGTTAGGGGTGGAGTTTGTGTGGTCTGGTTAGATATGGTTTTAGTTAGGGGTGGAGTTTGTGTGGTCTGGTTAGTTAGGGTTTTAGTTAGGGGTGGAATTGTGTGGTATGGTTAGATAGGTTTTAGTTAGGGGTGGAGTTTGTGTGGTCTGGTTAGATATGGTTTTAGTTAGGGGTGGAGTTTGTGTGGTCTGGTTACATAGGTTTTAGTTAGGGGTGGAGTTTGTGTGGTCTGGTAAGATAGGGTTTTAGTTAGGGGTGGAGTTTGTGTGGTCTGGTTAGATAGGTTTTAGTTAGGGGTGGAGTTGTGTGGTCTGGTTAGATAGGGTTTTAGTTATTGATGGAGTTTGTTTGGTATGGTTAGATAGGGTTTTAGTTATGGATGGAGTTTGTGTGGTGGGATTAAGGTTTTAGTAGGTGTGGAGTTTGTGTGGGCTTGTTAGTTAGGGTTTTAGTTAGGGGTGGAGTTTGTGTGGTCTGGTTAGATAGGTTTTAGTTAGGGGTGGAGTTTGTGTGGTCTGGTTAGATAGGGTTTTAGTTAGGGGTGGAATTGTGTGGTATGGTTGGATAGGTTTTAGTTAGGGGTGGAGTTTGTGTGGTCTGGTTAGATATGGTTTTAGTTAGGGGTGGAGTTTGTGTGGTCTGGTTAGTTAGGGCTTTAGTTAGGGGTGGAATTGTGTGGTATGGTTAGATAGGTTTTAGTTAGGGGTGGAGTTTGTGTGGTCTGGTTAGATATGGTTTTAGTTAGGGGTGGAGTTTGTGTGGTCTGGTTACATAGGTTTTAGTTAGGGGTGGAGTTTGTGTGGTCTGGTAAGATAGGGTTTTAGTTAGGGGTGGAGTTTGTGTGGTCTGGTTAGATAGGTTTTAGTTAGGGGTGGAGTTGTGTGGTCTGGTTAGATAGGGTTTTAGTTATTGATGGAGTTTGTTTGGTATGGTTAGATAGGGTTTTAGTTATGGATGGAGTTTGTGTGGTGGGATTAAGGTTTTAGTAGGTGTGGAGTTTGTGTGGGCTTGTTAGTTAGGGTTTTAGTTAGGGGTGGAGTTTGTGTTTTCTAGATAGATAGGGTTTTAGTTAGGGTGGAGTTTGTATGGTCTGGTTCGTTAGGGTTTTAGTTAGGGGAAAGTGATGAATTGTGTGTGAGATGTGTGTGTGTGAGATGTGTGTGTGTGTGTGTGTGTGTATGGTATGTGTGTGTCTGTATGTGTATATAACGCAAAGGTTTAAATTATATTAGACATCTGTTGAATTTGTGTGTGAGATGTGTGTGTTTGTGTGAAAGGGATATACAATTTGCATAGTAGTGTGTGTTTTGTGTGTGTGTAAAAAGGACAGGGATGAACAATGTGTGTGTTTTTGTGTTTGTGAAAGGGGCAGGGCATGAACAATGTGTGTGTGTGTGTGTGTGTTTGGTGTGTGTTTGTTGTGTGTGTGTATATATAAAAGGGGCAGGGCATGAACAATGTGTGTGTGATTGTTGTGTGTGTATGTTTAATGTGTGTGTATATTTGGTGTGTGTGTGTGTGTGTTTGTGAAAGAGACAGGGCTTGATCAATGTGCGTGTGTATATTTTGTGTTTGTGTGTGTGTGTGGGAAGTGGCAGGGCATGTAAAATGTTTGTATGTTTGTGGTTGGATTTATTGTGTTTTTGTGTTGGATTCATTGTGTGTTTATGTCGGATTCATTGTGTGTTTATGTTGGATTCGTTGTGTGTTTATGTTGGATTCATTGTGTGTTTATGTTGGATTCATTGAGTGTGTTTTGTTAGATTCATTGTGTGTTTATGTTGGATTCATTGTGAGTTTATGTTGGATTTATTGTGTGTTTATATTCCATTCATCGTGTGTTTATTTTGGATTCATTGTGTTTATGCTGGATTCATTGCGTGTTTATGTTTGATTCATTGCGAATTTATGTTGGATTCATTGTGTGTTTATATTTCATTCATTGTGTGTTTATATTTCATTCATAGTGTGTTTATATTGTATTCATAGTGTGTTTATATTGCATTCATAGTGTGTTTATATTGTATTCATAGTGTGTTAATATTGCATTCATAGTGTGTTTATATTGCATGCATTGTATGTTTATATCGCATTCATTGTGTGTTTATGTTTCACGTTAACGTCACAGATGTGTATATGTACGGTTGTCTGTAAACAAGCAGCGAACGGGACATGATTGAAAAATTTGAGTGCATGCGTTTGTATATGTTTGTGAATAGGACAGAGATTAGGCAACATTGAGTCTGTGTGATATAGACTCGAAATGAACAGCGAAAACATCAATAATAATTTGGCACAAACCAGTAGCAAGATGACGCATACACGGCACGTGGTGGATATAAGAGAAAGAAAACTTTACCTAAAGGATAAATCGACTCAGTACATAAAATATAATATATTAGGAGAAAGGAAATGTGCACTCAATAAACAAATTCTATGCGGAGGGTTATGGCAAATATATTGATATATATGGTATTGAACGGTAAAACTGAATCTCTTCTATTTGTGCCGTATAACAGTAACAACTTGATTAGTGAGGAAAGGTGGGGGGGGGGGGGGGGGGGGGAAGGGGGGGGGGAGACATCTTGCTGCAAAACTGCAATCACTTGTGAATAGAGATAGAGAAATAACACATAAATATAATCATGTGTACAGTGATGAATAGAAATAACACATTATAGATATAATTATTTGTGAATAATAAAAGAGAAAGGACACATTATAAATATAACTATTTGTGAAGTGTAGAAGAGAATAGACATATTATAAATATAACTATTTGTGAAGTGTAGCCGAGAAATGACTCATTATACATATAACTATTTATGAAGTGTAGAAGAGAAAGGACACATTATAAATTTAACTATTTGTGTTGAAGATAAATTCCAGATGATTAATAAAACGATTTATGAAGTGTGAAAGATAAATTGCAGAATATAAACATAGCTATGTGTTGCAATATATGGAACATAAATTCCAGAGGATAAATATAACAAATTGTGAAGCTGGTAAGATAAATTACAGATTATGAATTCAACCTCTTGCGAAGCGTGGAGGATAATGACACAATACTTCTTCTTCTTCTTCTTCTTCTTCTTCCTTCCTTCCTTCCTTCCTTCCTTCCTTCCTTCCTTCCTTCCTTCCTTCCTACCTTCCTTCCTTCCTTCCTTCCTACCTTCCTACCTTCCTTCCTCCACCTTCCTTCCTTCCTTCCTTCCTTCTTTCCTTCCTTCCTTCCTTCCTTCCTTCACCTTCTTTCCTTCCTTCCTTCCTTCTCCCTCCTTCTCCCTTCTCCCTTCTTCTTCGACGAACGCTGTCAGACGTTAACCTGTATTTTTTCGAAAAAAGCAGCGGTCATCCTGAGACTGTCGAAACTGCCATAGAGCTTGTCTAGTGTTGCCACTGGTGATGGCCACATCTGCTTTCTCTGATCCTCGTATGTCGGGCAGTTTTGCAGCAAATGTTCAGCGGTCATTTTCCCGGTACCACACGTGCATTCGTCAGTGCCACCGGTTTTCAATTTGTTGAATAGGTAGTACCTCAGTCTATTGTGGCCAGTGCGAAGTCTGAAGACCACGACCTGCTCTCTTCTGTTCAACTGGTAATAGGCATCGTTTTTTTATGTAGCCAGTATGTTCTGTTTTCCATTTGGTCATGTATCTAGCTCTAATAAGCCTTTTTGACTCTTCGTATGTCACACTAGTATCTGGTTGTGGTAGTCTTGCATTTTTTTTTTGCCAGTCTGTCTGCCTCCTCGTTGCCTTGGATGTTACAGTGGGATGGAACCCACTGTACCACTACTCTTTTTGGTGCAGACTGCTGGCATAGCTGATAGAGTACTGCTCTTAAATCATTAAGTTCAGTATTTTTCTGGCTTTTTAGTGCTGTGACTACGGCCAGGGCATCTGTAAGCAGGACTATATGGCTTTCATTCCTTTTACCTGTCAGCATTTCTTTTACTGCAGCCCTCAGTGCCTCTGCCTCCGCTCTGAAATTTGCTTGTGTATTTTCCAGTTACCACTGACAGTGTTATTTTTCTGCCATTTGGTAGGCTCAGGAATACCCCTTCCCCTCCGTTCTGTGTTGTGTTTGTTACAGAACCGTCGGTGTATGCATGGGTCCAGTCCATGCTTGGGTAGTTTTCCGTTATGTACCTCAGGGTTGTTTCTCTTCTTTCTTTTTCAGTCTGGCTGTTTTTGGTTCCAATACCTGGTATATTTCTTCCACCTCTAGAAATATATGCTGCCTCCAGGTAGGTTTTCGTACAGTAGGGATGGGCTTTGGTGTTGTTAGTACGTTCATAGGGTCTTCGTTCATCTTTGCTTTGGCTATTTCTGCAAAGTTTCTTAGCATTAGTTTTCCATTTCCAAATTTTTTCAGTCTCTGATGCATTGGATGGTCTGTCAGTCTTCTGAGTTTATTTGCTTGCTGCTGGGCTCTGCAGTCTCTTCTGTCGGTCATGGATTGCAGTTTTGTAATCTTTTCAAGTTCTACAATTGGCGTTAACTTCATGCCTCCTGTTATAACTCTCATGGCTTGGTTTTGAAGTTGGCTAATTTTATCGAAGTTCGCCTTTGCTGCTGTTGTCAATGCCGCAATGCCAGACTCGAGAACTGGTCTCACTCTTCCAGTGTACAGTTTCTTTAGTATACTTTCGTCTGCTCCCCAGCTTGTGCCAGCAAGTTTCCTCATGATTGCCATTCTTTCTCTGGCGCTCATTCGGTTTCTCTCGATCTGACTTTTTCATGTCATGCGCCGATCAAATGTGACTCCCAGGTAGTTTTGGTTGTCGTTTGGCTGCAGGAATTTGCCGTTAAGACTTATTTTGGTGTTTTGGGGTTTGTTTGAAAGTGACACAATTCAATAGTAAGCTCTTGCGAAGCGTGGAGGATAAATGACACAATACAATAGTAACCACTCGCAACGCGTGGAGGATAAATGACACAATACAACAGCAACCTTTTGCGAAGCGTGGAGAATAAATGACACAATAGAAAAGCAGCCACTCGCAAAATACCGGATTTAAATGTTCAAGTGGCAGCTTAGTACTTTACGTAGACAATACTTTCTAATGACAGATCTGCAGCATATTTAATTTTTTTTAAAAGCGAGCATGTTCGGAAAGCTGTGGGAGACCTGCAAAGACCTGAAGAATACAATCTCCTACGCGAACCTCACCGGAGTAGAAGCAAAGCATCGGTTTATCGATGAAGAAGAAGAAGAAGAAGAAGAATAAAACAAATAATGTTTGTTTCCCTGCATGTGTGTTGGATATTGTAATAATACACCTGTCTTTTACTGGGACAGAAAGGAAAGGAAATAACAATTACACCGTAAACTGCCTAGCATCTTGCAACACGTGTCTAAGAAAGGTTGTCGTAAAGGCTTTCTACCTCCTCATGCAGACACGTTAAGTCACAAAAACGCCAGCGAGTATGAATATGGGTATATTTCTTGATAACATGTGCTTCCCCTGGGAGATAGCATTTTTAAATGTAGACATTTTAGCCATATATTGTCATTTTATAAATCTCCTTCTGGGGTTAAATTGTCTAAAATGTAAATGTATACAAATCAATTCCTTTGAAAATGCTTTGTTTGTCATTAATGTTATATCGCTACTTGTTTGTTCTGAATATCGTAGGAACGAATGACAATCTTCTGACATGATGGATGTCATTATAAGAAAAACAAGAAGGAAATATAACGGCATATTGGGCAATATTTATTACGAGAATCTAAGAACTGTTATATAAAGTGTTATCAAATAAGGCAAATGAAATAATGTGCTAACGATTATTGATGTTAATCTTGTACATCATATGTGTGTATTCTGCAGATTAATTTCTCATCCCCAAAGTCTACAGTTGCACGTGTTTCAGCCCATTATTAATTCCCTTCTCGGATAGTCATTTAGTTGGTCACTAACTTATGAATTTGAAGGGAAAGTCAGTAAATAAGTCACTAATTGCTACTTAATTAACTAAGAAAACTAAATCAAATTGAATTAGGAAACAATCTATTATTGCACTTAATTGTCCCTATTTCTCTACATAATTTTCCTACACAAAGATACACTTTTCCCATCGCTTTGTCAGTGAACCAAAATCTGCAGTGTGTTATAAGCATTAGTCTGCTGTCTCAGCCACATTTGGTCTGCTGTCTCAGCCACATTTGGTCTGCTGTCTCAGCCACATTTGGTCTGCTGTATCTGCCACATTAGGTCTGCTGTATCTGCCACATTTGGTCTGCTGTCTCAGCCACATTTGGTCTGCTGTCTCAGCCACATTTGGTCTGCTGTCTCAGCCACATTTGGTCTACTTTCTCAGCCACATTTGGTCTGCTGTCTCAGCCACATTTGGTATGCTGTCTCAGCCACATTTGGTCTGCTGTCTCAGCCACAGTTGGTCTGCTGTCTCAGCCACATTTGGTCTACTGTCTCAGCCACATTTGGTATGCTGTCTCAGCCACATTTGGTTTGCTGTCTCAGCCACATTTGGTCTGCTGTCTCAGCAACATTTGGTCTACTGTCTCAGACAGCAAGTACAGGTCCATTTGGAACTAAGAACTAGGAACTAATAGTTTGTCTTGATTCTTAATACAAAGAGCGACGTACTGTGTTTAGCGCTTTACAGACCAGTGCATCTAACCTCTGCTTGAATTTTTCTAATCTGTTCACATCTCATAAGAAAGCGAGCACATGCCAGTTTGGTTTGCGAGCTGTGCTTCGACCTACTTAGCGTGTTCGTCCCCTGATCAGAAGCTTGACTTGCACAAAACCTACTTAGCGTGTTCGTCCCATGACCAGAAGCTTGACTTGCACAATACCTACTTAGCGTGTTCGTCCCCTGATCAGAAGCTTCACTTGCACAATACCTACTTAGCGTGTTCGTCCCCGGACCAGAAGCTTGACTTGCACAATACCTACTTAGCGTGTTCGTCCCCTGATCAGAAGCTTGACTTGCACAATACCTACTTAGCGTGTTCGTCCCCTGACCAGAAGCTTGACTTACACAATACCTGTTTAGCGTGTTCGTCCCCTGACCAGAAGCTTGACTTACACAATACCTACTTAGACAAATGCCACAGCAGTTTGTCAACCGTTACATTGGGACCGCTAGTATGTTACAGGGACCAGAACGAGAAGCATACACAGAAACACTGTAACCTGCTAGGAATATCGTAAGACCCGACTAATGAGACTTAGTGATAGAACCACCTACTCCTGTTTCTGTTTATAAGAACCGGCGTCACTGCACTACGGACATACTCATAGGTGATCAGTCTCTCTCAGCAAATGGTGCAGGGTCTGAATACTAATGGTCCATGTAGCTCGCTGGTTGTATACTATCCTGTGTCCTCTCATGCGCCCCACTCCGCTCGAATCTCGTTTGATTTTAAAACTTTGCAGTTTGTGGATTGCTGTTTCATCTATTTCGGCGTCCTCATCCAACAGACGATCGTTGATTGATTTCAAAATGTCACTCTTACACATCACTAACGTGCCCCTGTAGAAAATGACACAATCCTGTAGAAAATGACACAATCCTGTAAAAAATGACCCAGTCCTGTAGAAAATGACCCAGTCCTGTAAAAAATGATCCAATCCTGTAGAAAATGACCCAATACTGTAGAAAATGACCCAATCCAGTAGAACATGAGACAATCCTGTAGAAAATGACACAATCCTGTAGAAAATGACCCAATCCTGTAGAAAATGACCCAATCCTGTAGAAAATGACCTACTCGTGTAGAAAATGATACAATCCTGTAGAAAATGACCCAATCCTGTAGAAAATGACCCAATCCTGTAGAAAATGACCCAATCCTGTAGAAAATGACCCAATCCTGTTGAAAAATGACCCAATTCTGTAGAAAATGACCCAATCCTGTAGAAAATGACCAAATCCTGTAGAAAAATACACAATCTTGTAGACAATGATTCAATCGTGTAGAAAATGACCCAATCCTGTAGAAAATGACCTACTCGTGTAGAAAATAATACAATCCTGTAGAAAATGACCCAATCCTGTAGAAAATGACCCAATCCTGTAGAAAATGACCCACTCATGTAGAAAAATACACAATCTTGTAGAAAATGATTCACTCGTGTAGAAAATGACCCAATCCTGTAGAAAATGACCCAATCCTGTAGAAAATGACCCAATCCTGTAGAAAATGACCCAATCCTGTTGAAAAATGACCCAATCCTATAGAAAATGACCCAATCCTGTAGAAAATAACCCAATCCTGTAGACAATAACCCAATCCTGTAGAAAATGACCCAATCCTGTAGAAAATGACCCAATCCTGTAGAAAATGACCCAATCCTGTAGAAAATGACCCAATCCAGTAGAACATGAGACAATCCTGTAGAAAATGACACAATCCTGTAGAAAATGACCCAATCCTGTAGAAAATGACCCAATCCTGTAGAAAATGACCTACTCGTGTAGAAAATGATACAATCCTGTAGAAAATGACCCAATCCTGTAGAAAATGACCCAATCCTGTAGAAAATGACCCAATCCTGTAGAAAATGATCCAATCCTGTTGAAAAACGACCCAATCCTGTAGAAAATGACCAAATCCTGTAGAAAATGACCAAATCCTGTAGAAAAATACACAATCTTGTAGACAATGATTCAATCGTGTAGAAAATGACCCAATCCTGTAGAAAATGACCTACTCATGTAGAAAATGATACAATCCTGTAGAAAATGACCCAATCCTGTAGAAAATGACCCAATCCTGTAGAAAATGACCCAATCCTGTAGAAAATGACCCAATCCTGTTGAAAAATGACCCAATCCTGTAGAAAATGACCCAATCCTATAGAAAATGACCCACTCATGTAGAAAAATACACAATCTTGTAGAAAATGATTCACTCGTGTAGAAAATGACCCAATCCTGTAGAAAATGACCCAATCCTGTAGAAAATGACCCAATCCTTTAGAAAATGACCCAATCCTGTTGAAAAATGACCCAATCCTATAGAAAATGACCCAATCCTGTAGAAAATGACCCAATCCTGTAGAAAATAACCAAATCCTATAGACAATGACCCAATCCTGTAGAAAATGACCCAATCCTGTAGAAAATGACCCAATCCTGTAGAAAATGACCCAATCCTGTAGAAAAATACACAATCTTGTAGAAATTGACCCAATGCTGTAGAAAATGATCCAATCCTGTAAGAAATGACCCAATCGTGTAGAAAATGACCCAATCCTGTAGAAAATGACCCAATCCTGTAGAAAATCACCCAATCCTGTAGAAAATGACCCAATACTGTTGAAAAATGACCCAATCCTGTCGAAAATGACCCAATCCTGTAGAAAATGACCCAATCCATTAGAAAAATACACAATCTTGTAGAAAATGATTCAATCGTGTAGAAAATGACCCAATGCTGTAGAAAATGACCTAATCGTTTAGAAAATGATACAATCCTGTATAAAATGACCCAATCCTGTAGAAAAATACACAATCTTGTAGAAAATGATTCAATCGTGTAGAACATGACCCAATCCTGTAGAAAATGACCTACCCGTGTAGAAAATGATACAATCCTGTAGAAAATGACCCAATCCTGTAGAAAATGACCCAATTCTGTAGAAAATGACACAATCCTGTAGAAAATGACCCAATCCTGTTGAAAAATGACCCAATCCTGTAGAAAATGACCCAATCCTGTAGAAAATGACCCAATCCTGTAGAAAAATACAAAATCTTGTAGAAAATGACCCAATCCTGTAGAAAAGTACACAATCTTGTAGAAAATGATTTAATCGTGTAGAAAATGACCCAATCCTGTAGAAAAATACACAATCTTGAAGAAAATGACCCAATCCTGTAGAAAAATACACAATACTGTAGAAAATGACCCAATCCTGTAGAAAATGACCCAATCCTGTAGAAAATGACCCAATCCTGTAGAAAATGACCCAATCCTGTAGAAAATGACCCAATCCTGTAGAAAATGACCCAATCCTGTAGAAAAATACACAATCTTGTAGAAAATGACCAAATCCTGTAGAAAATGATTCAATCGTGTAGAAAATGACCCAATCGTGTAGAAAATGACCCAATCCTGTAGAAAATGACTCAATCATGTAGAAAATCACCCAATCCTGTAGAAAATTACCCAATCCTGTTGAAAAATGACCCAATCCTGTAGAAAATGTCCCAATCCTGTAGAAAATGACCCAATCCTGTAGAAAATGACCCAATCCTGTAGAAAATGAAAGTAATATGATAAAAAAAGGATACCTAAACATCCCAAGTAATAAAAGTAGTCCATTCAAGGACAGCACCAATGTGTGTCTAAGCAGCTCTGTTAGCGCAGCGGCTATGGCATTTCTATTCCAGCCGAGTGATCGAGGTTCAGTCCACAATTGGTTAAGGATATTTTTTCGATCACTATAGCCACCACTTTAGCCACCACTGTAGCCACCACTATAGCCACCACTTTAGCCACCACTGTAACCACCACTGTAGCCACCACTGTTACCACCACTATAGCCACCACTTTAGCCACCACTGTAACCACCACTGTAGCCACCACTGTAACCACCACTATAGCCACCACTTTAGCCACCACTGTAACCACCACTATAGCCACCACTTTAGCCACCACTGTAACCACCACTATAGCCACCACTTTAGCCACCACTGTAACCACCACTATAGCCACCACTTTAGCCACCACTGTAACCACCACTAAAGCCACCACTGTAACCACCACTATAGCCACCACTATAGCCACCACTATAGCCACCACTGTAACCACCACTATAGCCACCACTTTAGCCACCACTGTAGCCACCACTGTAAACACAACTATAGCCACCACTGTAGCCACCACTGTAGCCACTACTATAGCCACCACTGTAGCCACAACTCATCGCCTTACCTCTCAGTTGCAGCGGCTCCTAGAACAATTAAGTCTCTAATACATCACCCGATTTCAGACCTAGTACAATCAAGTCTCTGATGCATCACCCTATTTCTGACCTAGAACAATCAATTCTCTAATACATCACTCTATCTCAGACCTAATACAATAACGTTTCTAATACATCACTCTATTTCAGACCTAGTACAATAAAGTTTCTGATACATCACTCTATCTCAGACCTAGTACAATCAAGTTCAAACACTCCATAACTGACATCAGTTTCTGCTGTAGTATGTATTCCCTGCTACGTGTAGCAAAAAGCTTACCACTTAGAACTATAAGCGTCTGAAATGTCCTCTACAACCTAGAAATATAAGCAGCTGAAATGTCCTCTACAACCTAGAACTATAAGCGTCTGAAATGTCCCCTACAACCTAGAAGTATAAGCGTTTGAAATGTCCTCTACAACCTAGAAATATAAGCGTCTGAAATGTCCTCTACAACCTAGAACTGTAAGCGTCTGAAATGTCCTTTACTACCTAGAAGTATAAGCGTCTGAAATGTCCTCTACAATCTAGAAGAATGAAATAACGCAATATCCTCCAACGTAACTGCTGCTGTTAAACAGGACCTGACAGATTAGAAGATGACAAGGGGGAGGTGTGAGATTGACCGAGTTTAAATGTGCACAGAATCAGGTTTAGTCCCCCCACAAAGTGTCCCACCAAAACATTCCAGATTCTTCTGTTTACTGGCTCACCCTCTGTCAAAAAACGCTAACAAATGGCAGAATGAGTAGACATATATCAAAGGATGAAAAGACATGAAAAGAATGTAATAAAAGTGCGAGACGTACAGAGGAACAGGGAAAGTGGGGAGGGAGAGAAATAAAAAGAAGATGAGGGAAAATGCCAAATACAATTTCATCCCAGAGCTGGAGCCACGGGGCAGGACCCATTCTCCGCGAGATGCCAATAAAGATTAGGGTGAAGAGGAAAGAGGAGATGTGCTTTGGAATGAGAAAAATTGGTCGTCAGTTGGGAAGGAGGTACCCCTCTCCACTGTGTTTTCGATTTCAAGTGCTTTCAAGTCGCTCTCTTTTTGGTGGGGTTCATAGACAAGTTAGACTAGGGGGTGAGGATAAATGAGAGGAAAGACGGACGAGTGTTTCAGCGGAACCTATAAAAATGTTCCGGAGAAATAGAGAAGATGAAGGAAAGTGAAAAGGAAAAAGATGATGTGCCCACGTCAGAGGACTGACGTCATAAAGAGGGAAAAATCAAACTTCTCAGAGCTGAGTGGACAGACTTGGAGGAGATTTGAATCTTGAAGAAACAGAAGTAATAAAAGGTAAAGTAGAGAGTGCAAATATGGTAGGGTATGTGTTAACGGTTCTCAGTCGGTGATGTGAGAACACCCAATGGCTTCTCAAGTGTTCTCAGCAGGCATTTGTTATGTTCTTTTCTGGTTTCATAAGTATCAACGCCACTGTACTCCGGACAGATCCATATGGGCTGAGCCTTCAGTAAGTGGCAAAGAGGGTAGATTCTTGTGCCACTTGTACGCACCCTTGTACCGTCCTCCCAGGCGGCCTCACTGCTGGAGCCCCGTATGATTTCAAAACTTTGCAAAATGTGCATAACCGGTTGTTTGATTGCAGCGGCTTAAACCAAGAGGTGGGGACTGATGGATCCCACTAGGTCCACCGTAGTCGTTGTCATTGTCCACACTACAGCTAAGGGCAGGTAATTTTGATTGATATGATATTGCGTCAGTAAGTAGGTCACAAACTGATATGAGAGAGCTGAAAAATATAGCTGGTATGTAAACAACAACATCCAGTTTTGGTGGTGGACGTTAGGTGTTGCATGCACCTGCGGAATTAACATACAAAATGGCGTCAGTGTTCACGGAGTGTACAATGAAAGAACGCTTGCTGTTGTGTGTTTCATTGTTTCTTCTTTCGTTCGAGTTAGGGTCGGTGGGAGGGGGGGGGGGAAGGTTGTTGAGGGCAAAATGACTTTTTGCAAAGGATATTCGTAAGGAAATGCTCGCAGTTTACTGGGAGAAATGTAGGGCGCGTCAAATATTGCAAAGCTGGGTCGATACATTTTATCAAGGGCTCTCAAAAGTTGCTGATGAAGCCCGACCTGGTCGTTCTCATCTGATTGCAACAGAAGCATAGGTGGGGCGGGTGGGGGAGATGATTCGAGCTGTGAGGCGAGTAACGAAAGACTGTGAAGCCCCTACAATTCGGTCTTTGCATGGTTTAGCCTGCAGTATAATGCATGATCCTACCTTGTCGGGACAGGTCTGGTGCAGGCGAAGACGCTGAACGTGTAGTGACAATATGTCTGAGACAGCCGAACAAAGATTTGTATGCTACATGTTTTGATGCAACTTTAAAACGAGGATCAGTGTATCAATGTTGGTGGGAAAATGATGTTGACATAAGAGCAACAATAAGTCATTTTCAAGTTTGTATCTCATTTCACACACACACACACATTATTATGTGTGACCTATCTGTGACCTATCTGCTGAACTATCTGTGACATATCTGCTGACCTATCTGTGACCTATCTGCTGAACTATCTGTGACCTATCTGCTGAACTATCTGTGATCTATCTGCTGAACTATCTGTGACCTATCTACTAAACTATCTATGACCTATATGCTGACCTATTTGTGATCTATCTGCTGAACTATATGTGACTTATCTGCTGAACTACCTGTGACCTATCTGCTGAACTATCTGTGACCTATCTGCTGAACTATCTGTGACCTGTCTGCTGAACTATCTGTGACCTATCTGCTGAACTATCTGTGACCTGTCTGCTGAACTATCTGTGACCTATCTGCTGACATGTCTTCGTGTAAGGTCATGCACGTTGGTAGTTAGTTAGTTTTCTTTCCACGTGTGCCGTTAAGCGACCTTGGGAGCTTAAATCGTCTATCCTGCACTAACTGCGTTGCGTCGGCCAATATGAGCCCTTGTCGCTGCACAATCACTCTAATGTCATATATCCACATACCTCGCGGCCGCCCCCTTGCCCTGTAGCCAGATCTCCCAGCATTGTAAGCCATCAGTGGAATATGATGAGGATGCATTCTCATGAGATGACCAAACCAACTTATTTTCTGCCTGAAAATGTATTCGACACAAGACGTAGTGCCGACCTTACTTCGAATGTCGTCGTTCCACATTCTGTCTCTCCTGGCAATACCAATGACCTTCCTCAAGCACTTCATCTCACAAGTCGAAAGTGTGCTCTGTTGACAGAGGCCATGTTTGGCACTGGTAGCACAGAGTCGCATGCAAGTTGTGTGCCATAATAACAATGATATGCCAATCATGTCGCTAGAAGTGACTAAAAAGGTATTCTTGCCAAACGACCTACCCCATCTTGAATACATATTATTTAGCAAAGATTCACCAAATATGGAATTTATTTGAACTGTCTATTACAAGATGTACGGTACTAAAAGGGAACGTACGAGAATTTAACGAATACTTCTCCACTGACAGAAAGATTTGGTAAAACTACGGAACTGTGAAATTGCCATAAAGGAACACACACAACAACACAATACAAACACACACACACACACGTATACATACACTGGCCAATACGTCCTGATTTAACCTAAAAGACTATGGTTTGGATCACGACTTGTCTGCCGGTGTATGACAAGGACATGAAGAACACTCTTGTCCCACTGAGAGTATGTCGTAAGGGAAAACTAACTGTGTGACTTGACATTACACCGGCCATAGTTAGGTGGTTTGTTAAGAGCAGCGTAGATGGCGCCTTACAAATGGTCTACTTTGATCTAGTGTTTGAGTCTATTAAGATGGACTCGCATATCAGTTAACCATCCTCCATAGCGGAGAAATAAGCTGCTCGAGCCTAACCCACTAAGCAGGAAATCCTCCTCTGGCTACATCCTGCTCCCACCAGGGCTGGGGCCTGGACAGGGACGTATGCCCCTGTAGAAGTGCAGGTCAACTGAGACTAAGAATATGGTCTGGGGTTGAAACTGCTGTGTCTACGCTAGTAGAATCCAGAAAGTGAAACCTTCAAGCAAAAACAAAACAATTCAAATATAAAGGAGTAGCAATATCAGAGCGGAGGCAGAGGCACTGAAGGCTGCAGTAAAAGCAATGCTGACAGGCGAAAGCAATGAAAGCCAGATAGTCCTGTTTACAGATGCCCTGACCCTGGTTACAACACTAAGAAGCCAGAAAAATACAGAACTTAATGATTTAAGAGCAGTACTCTGTCAACTATGCCAGCAGTAAACACCAAAAAGAGTAGTGGTATAGTGGGTTCCATTCCACTGTAACATTCAAGGCAACGAAGACGCAGACAGACTGGGAAAAGAAGGTGCAAGACTACCACAACCAGATTCTAGCGTGAGCTACGAAGAGTCCAAAAGGTTTATTAGGGCCAGGTACATGGCCAAATGGGAAACAGAACACACTGGCTACACAAAAAACGATGCCTATTACAAGTTGAGCAGAAGAGAGCAGGTCGTGGTCTTTAGACTTCGCACAGGCCACAACATACTGAGGTACCATCTATTCAATAAACTGAAGATAGGTGGCACTGACGACTGCCCATGTGGTACAAGGAAAATGACCGCTGAACATCTGCTGCTAAAATTGCCCGACATACGAGGACCAGAGAAAGCACATGTGGCCATCACCAGTGCCAACACTAGACAAGCTCTATGGCAGTGTCGACAGCCTCAGGATGACAGCTGCTTTCTTCGAACAAATTCAAGTTGGCGTCTGACAGCGTACGAAGAAGAAGAAGAAGAACAAGAAGAAGAATAAGAAGATGAAGAATAAAGAAATAGAAGGGAGTAAGGAGTAACATCAGAGTCAGATGAAAAATAGTCATCAAGACTCTACCCCTTGTTCACATCGCGCTCATGGGAACATATTGTGTCCCAGCCGTCTGGCCAACGAGGTGGGGATCGACACTATGATCCTCATAGTAGTGAGCTTACCGAGGAACTTGCAACAAACTAGTCAGGAGTCAGGTCCACCTTCTCAGTTATGATTCGGGTGTAACAAGAAACGTTGTAGACCACAATAGCAGAGACGTAGTTAAGAGATGGAATGAGCTAAAGCTAAATAGAAGTAGCTTCCAACAACATCAACAGAGGATACACACACAAACACAGACAGACACAGACAGATACACATACATACAGCCACAGAGAGACATATACAGACACACACACACACAGACACACATAAACTGACACACGGACACGCACACAGACAAACACGCAGACTCAGAGCCAGATAGACAGACCACCACAGACAGAGAGTTACACAGATAGACACACATATCGAAGACCTACACACGTACAGACACAAGCAGGCGCAATGACACAAACAGACACAGACATAGACAGATACACACATGCACAGACAAACACACACTTACACAGACAGAAACACACATACACATACATTCACAGTCATACACAAGCACACACACACAGATACATATATACACACAGACACGTATACACAGACACACACACACAAAAAGACAGCCACACATACATGCACACATACACACACACAAACACATCCACACACAGACAAACACACGCAGACAGGCGGTGATATTGTGCACCGACATTCTGAATCCTCCCCAAGTAAATACAATCTAGATTGATATAAAGCAATATATTGACGCTCCCGAGTAGCTGATGAGCCTGAAGGTAGAGCCAAGAACAGAAACAATGTAACCTGCCAAGCATGCCGTAGAGGCGACTATGGAAGGTTGGGTATGGAACTGGCTCCCTTATCCTGTAGAAACTCAAAGCCTTAGGAATTTTAAAATAAAATGGACAAGGCAGCTGGGCTTAAACCATGAAGCTCAAACTTTCCAAGATAGAAAATAGTACTCTGTCAAGAGGGCTAATGAGGCGATGCAGAGAACGTCACACGAAACGTGCATCGCTGAATTACATGTTTGTTTTCTTGTAGAAAAATCTCCAGATTTGACAGCTGAAACGTTGGTACAGTGTACGACTGTCAAACCGTCAAGAGCCTGGTGATACCAGCAGCGTAGTTCAGCTTCAACCGCATAAAGTCACTACTTCAACAGATGAAAAACAACAAAGCAATAGCCCACACCTTCAATAACATGATCATTCAGGCGGCGTAGTTCAGCTTCAACCGCATAAAGTCACTACTTCAACAGATGAGAAACAACAAAGCAATAGCCTACACCTTCAATAACATGATCATTCAGGCGGCGTAGTTCAGCTTCAACCGCATAAAGTCACTACTTCAACAGATGAGAAACAACAAAGCAATAGCCTACACCTTCAATAACATGATCATTCAGGCGGCGTAGTTCAGCTTCAACCGCATAAAGTCACTACTTCAACAGATGAGAAACAACAAAGCAATAGCCTACACCTTCAATAATCTGATCATTCCAGCGGCGTAGTTCAGCTTCAACCGCATAAAGTCACTACTTCAACAGATGAAAAAGTAAAGTGACATCTTGGTGGCCCAACACCTATTAACGTCACCCCGGACGCCCACCAGTGAGATGGAGAGATGAGCTTCGACAAGAACTTGGTCCGGCATGGTTCTGACTGGCAAAGGAGGGAGTTGTGTTTTAGACGACATTTGGCTACCTAGTGGAGCCGCGTAGCGCAGCGGTTAGCGCTCTGGCTTCGCATCTGAGTGGTACTGGGTTCATTCCCCAGTTGAGGCGGTAATGTTTTTTTCAGACCGCAATGGCTCCCGGGTCGACCCAGCCTTAAATGGGTACCGGTTCAGTCCGGGAAGTAAAAGCGGCGAGGGAGAGAAGATGGCTACCGCCCTCATATAGCCGAGCCTTTGAAATGTGATATCGCTAACACCTCACACCCCTACGGCTGTAATGCTATGTGATACTTTACTTTACTTTACTTGGCTACCTGGCATAGGGCACAAAATATGCATGAATGAACACCAGGGTTGCAGTTTGAATGGGCCATGGCAATGCTAAGGTAAGGAAAGATAATATCGGTATTGAATATGTCGTGGGGAAATATAGAATCGGAACTAATAATGAAAATGGAGAGTTACTAATGGACCTCTGTGCTTTCATTCAAATGTTTATTTACGGCACAGTGTTTACACATAAGGATCCACAAACCAACATGCGTGTCACTAGACTATGGATGTGTTTGATCGTACATGACCTATTTTGTTGAAAGTATGTTTATGCTTTTGTCAGCTGTTAATATATTGACTCTTTAAATCTCTGTGGGATGATATTATATATATATTGGTAGTATTTATTTCACTTTTAGAGAGATATCAAAGGGTGGTGAATGCTTAGAGTGCATACGTAGGAATATGTGTGTGTGTGTGTGGGTGTGTGTGTGTATTCATATATATATATATATATATATGTATGTATGTATGTATGTATGTATGTATGTATGTATGTATGTATGTATGCATGTATGCATGTAGGTATGTATTTATGTATGTATGTATGTCTATATGCACCAAGTTCGCTCCCTCCGATACGTCAGCCCACTGTGAACAAATATGGAATAACATCGAATACGTCAAGATTCAAATGTCATTTGGAGCATGCAAATCAGATTCTTAAGGCAATTTATTCTTGAACGAAACGGGAAACTGGTAATAGTTGTTCAACACTGCACTGTTCTTCTCTTTTATAACATGTTTTGCGCATCTTCCGGATGAACGCTGCTGTTTTACATTTTCAGAGCGAATGGAGTAGACCGTTTTCAGAATTTAAATACTGTTGTTATTGTCTTTCAGTTTAGAGGCCTTCGTGTATGTTTGAATAAATGTGGTCTTACATTGAAGATTCTACTTCCTCTTCCTCGTTATTTTTTAGCCAATTCGTTGTAAAGGGACGTTCAAATAACGCTTTTAAAACCTTTCTATTTACTAGATTCTTCATCAGGTTTCAGGCGCTTTCAAGTAATTTTTCTTGTTTGAGGACCTCTTTCCATTTCTCGTATCTGGATTCAATTAGATCTTTGTTCTGTACGAGGGGGATTTGTTTGCAATACGATTCATAAGCTTCAATGTGTCCGAGAGGTATTTGAGAGGGCTCAATGTGTGGCAGAGATGAGGATTGGACCAGTGGCACACTGATACATGTCATAAATCTCGACTCACAGAATGTCTAAACTTCTCAACGGTGAAAACATCTTCATTTCATGTTTTTGTACTCCTTACCATTCACACAGGTTCAATGCATGTAAACAGCGCAGTGAGAACTATCACCAGAGCATGTATATTGTAAGCACAGATATAGACTGAAAAACAGAAAAGAAAGTAAGTAATAGGCACTCCAGAATCGAACCTAAACCTACACGTAATAAATGTGTCTTAGTGCAAGAAAAGATCAACTTGACATCTAGGATACAGAAACTATACGATATAACATGATCTGGAGGTTTTGACCAACTAGACATCTGTGTTACAACATCTGTACCATGTGACCTGAACTAGGGTTGGTCTAGTTTAGATCAAATAAATATTTTTGAAACAACATCTGTACCTTGTGACCTGAGCTAGGGTTGGTCTAGTTTAGACCAAATAGACATCTTGGATACAACATCTGTACCTTGTGACCTGATCTAGAGTTTTTCTAGTTGAGATCAAATAAATATCTTGGAAACAACATCTGTACCTTGTGACCTGAGCTAGGGTTGGTCTAGTTTAGACCAACTTGACATCTGTGATACACCATCTGTACATTGTGACCTGAGCTAGGGTTGGTCTAGTTTAGACCAAATAGACATCTTGGATACAACATCTGGACCTTGTGGTCTAAGCTAGTGTTTTGACCAACTAGAGCTGTGAGATAGGGTTGCGTCCCTCCTCCTGTCTACCATTTGTACAGAACATATTTATAAACAAAGGACATGCCAGGTCTCAGTTTTGGTAGTGTGTCAGTTAGTGATAACAAACATAATGATGACACAGTTCTGGCTGAAGACCACCAACAACTTCAGGAATTGACTAATCAAACTGAAAAATAAAACATGAGAATTTAGATTGGACATTAAAACAGAGACAACGAAAAATTTGACGATTAGTAAAAGTAGACACAAAATCTGCACTAGAGCTACGAATACATCAAAATATACCAGAACATGTAAACAACTTCTCCATTTATGGAAATATAATATTGAAGAAACGGAAAAAGCAAAAAAGAAATCAAGAAAAGGAAAGGAATGACCAAAACTGTTTCATCAACATCAGAAATATATTGGCATTCAAATAAATAAGTGATACATTTAAAATGAGAGACATTAAGCGTTATGTTCACTCGTTATTATTGTACGGCAAAGAAAAATGGACAATGAAAAAAGGGTTAGAGAGAAGAAGTGAGATCGTTGAAATGTTGATATATAGAAGAGTATGACGAATCTTATGGCAAGACAGGGGAAGGACGTCTAACGTCTGGTCAGGCACAACATGTTTGTCAGAGTTAGGGACAACATACTGATCAGACATGTTAGTCAGGGTCAGGGACAACATATTGATCAGACATGTTAGTCAGGGTCAGGCACAACATATTGATCAGACATGTTAGTCAGGGTCAGGCACAACATACTGATCAGACATGTTAGTCAGGGTCAGCCACAACATACTGATCAGACATGTTAGTCAGGGTCAAGCACACCATACTGATCAGACATGTTAGTCAGGGTCAAGCACACCATATTGATCAGACATGTTAGTCAGGGTCAGCCACAACATACTGATCAGACATGTTAGTCAGGGTCAAGCACACCATACTGATCAGACATGTTAGTCAGGGTCAAGCACACCATATTGATCAGACATGTTAGTCAGGGTAAGACGCAACTAGCTGATCGGACTTGTTAGTCAGGGTCAGCCACAACATACTGATCAGACATGTTAGTCAGGGTCAGACGCAACAAGCTGATCGAACAATGTTAGTCAGGGTCAGACACAACAAGCTGAACGGACAATGTTAGTCAGTGTCAGACACAACAAGCTGATCGGACAATGTTAGTCAGAGTCAGACACAACACGCTGATCGGACAATGTTAGTCAGGGTCAGACACAACATACTGATCAGACATGTTAGTCAGGGTCAGACACAACAAGCTGAACGGACAATGTTAGTCAGGGTCAGACACAACAAGCTGATCGGACAATGTTAGTCAGGGTCAGACACAACATACTGATCAGACATGTTAATCAGGGTCAGACACAACATACTGATCAGACATGTTAGTCAGGGTCAGACGCAATAAGCTGATCGGACAATGGTAGTCAGGATCAGACACAACAAGCTGAACGGACAATGTTAGTCAGGGTCAGACACAACAAGCTGATCGGACAATGTTAGTCAGGGTCAGACACAACATACTGATCAGACATGTTAGTCAGGATCAGACACAACATACTGATAAGACATGTTAGTCTGGGTCAGACACAACAAGCTGAACGGACAATGTTAGTCAGGGTCAAACACAACAAGCTGATCGGACAATGTTAGTCAGGGTCAGACACAACAAGCTGATCGGACAATGTTAGTCAGGGTCAGACACAACAAGCTGATCGGACAATGTTAGTCAGGGTCAGACACAGCAAGATGATCGAACAATTTTAGTCAAGATCAGACACAACAAGCTGACCGGACAATGTTAGTCAGGGTCAGACACAGCAAGATGATCGGACAATGTTAGTCAGGGTCAGGCAAAAATATGCTGATCAGACAATGTTAATCACGGTCAAGTAAAACGTGCAGATCAGACACTTTTAGTCAAGGCAGGTAAAAAATACTGATGGGACAATGTTAGTCAGGGTCAAGTAAACATACTGATCAGACAAAGTGAGTCAAGGTCAGGCAAACATACTGATCAGACAAAGTGAGTCAATGTTAGGTAAAACATACTGATCGGACAATGTTAGCCAGGGTCAGGTAAACATACTGATCGGACAATGTTAGTTCTGGTCAGGAAAAAACATGCTGATCAGACAATGTTAGCCATGGTCAAGTAAACATACTGACTAACACCACCACCTCACTTTTATGCAGTTCTCTCTATAAACAGACTGTTCTAGTCTAACAATCAAATTTGTATGATAGTGTATATACAATCTCACAATCACAGAGTGTAGAGGAACAAAGACACTTAATACAGACAGGTTAGCCCTAGAGGAACCAGATATACGGTAAAAGTACCAGGTAGCAGTGAAGAAGCTGCATTAAAAACTGACAATCAGAGGACAAGGAAGGAAACACAGAGAGGAGAATAAACACTAAATGGAAACGTATAAAATCAGTATCAAAGTAGCAAAAAATTCGTTACCAGATAAAGAACTTTGGAAAAACCAAGAATGGATGACAGATGACATCTTAACTAAAATGGCAGATAGAAAGAAGGGTAAAAACCCTCCCGCATAGTCATCCCCACACAAAGAGACACGTACAATGTGCAGGCTGGACAAAGAACATTAACTGGAAGAAAAATTCAAGGTAATAGAAAACATGGGACTAAAACACAATACCATAGAAATGCATATGAAAATAAAGAAAACAACAAACACGACTCAGGTAACCCATAGTGGAGAATGCACCCGAAATAAGAATGGGGTCATTTTGATAGGTGAGAATGGCATATCAAACAGATGGGCAGAATATACAAGGTGACGTTTTGAGGACAATCGCGGAGACAAACCATCAACATATGATAATGAAGTACCCCGCATCCTAAGATCAGAGGTGGTAAATTGGATAAAATCTAGAGAAAAGGGAAAGTAACTGGGCCGGACTCCATAAACATAGAAACGATAGTGGACATAAAGGACTTTTGGTAAAGATATACTTACTGATCTGTGTAATGACATATACAATACTGGATGTTTGTTACCTGAAAACATTTACGTTTTTAACACTCCCGAAAAACCTATTGCAACAGAATGTTCAGACTTTAGAACAATAAGTCTAATGAGTCACACAATTAAAAAACTACTCAAGATCACACAAGAGAGAATAAAAGGTAAAATATAGAGGGAAGTTTCGGAAGAACGTTTTCATTTTCAAAAGTTTAATGGAACAAGGGTAGTAATTTTCTGTTTGCGAACTCCGACAGAAAAATATATAGAAATACACAATGCCATTTATATTTGAAAAATTAATTAAATGTCGCCAAGAAATAGGTCTAGACGGTAAAGACATAAGACTGCTTGATAATCTGTGCTGGGAACAAACTTCTACAGTAAAATCAAGAAAGCTATGCTCTCCAAGTATAGATGTAAAAAGTGGAGTGAGACAGGGATCAGGGATGTGTATTATCCCCTTGTCTTTTTAATATCTATACAGAAAAAATAGTCAAACAGACAGAGGGGATGCCATGGCTTGTCATTGGAGGAGTGGCAATGAACAATCTAAGATATGCGGAAGAAACAGTTTTGATGGCAAAAAGTGAGCAAAAATTACAGTAGCTTGTGACAACAATATACACAATAAGTCAAAAGTTTGGATTAGAAGATACATAAAGAAAACAAAGACTATGATAATTGAGAAAAATGACAAGAAACCATTTATGCAGATAAAAATAAAAGATCAACTACTGGAACAGGTAGAGACTTTTTCCTATCTTGGTCATATAATAACGGAAGAAGGCAGGTGTGAAAAGGAATAGGTATGGCTAAGATGGTATTCGACAACATGAGACACATACTGGCATCCAAACAGATAAATCAGAAATTTGAAAATGAGAATTGTCTGGTGTTATGTATACTCGTCACTACTTTATGGCGCTGAAACATGGACAATGAATAACAAGTTGGAAAAGTTGAGGGTGAAAAGAGAATTAATGACCGAAATCAAGGTTAGACAGTTACGTTATTTTGGTCATATAACAAGACATACCTCCTTGTTGAAGACCATACCGGAGGGTAGGGTAGAAGGCAGTCATTCAAGAGGCAGATATCGCCTTAAGTGGGTGGATAACATCACAGAGATGGACTGGAAAAAGACTCTCAGATTGCACAATTACGGCAAGAGATAGAGTACACTGGAGAACCATTACAGCCGACCTTCGATGCGGAGATGGCACCTGCACGGAACGAGGTGGTCCCTATAATAGTGGACGTCACATACATGAAGTCAAGCATGGTACAACAGCCTGGATGACCCCGGTACACCTTCATCCGCGCGCTCATGATGTGAGGACAGCTAATGCAACCCACTACGTACTGCCCCCTCCATGTCGCACCAAAGAATAATCTCCCTTGTTATGTGCATTCAGCAACAACATGTTTCATTGGTGCAAAAGAAAAGCACGAGATAATGTAAACCAATCAAAACAGTCATGTGATCAGTTTGACTGAATCGTCTATAAACTCGTATCTTTCTTTGATCAAAATAAATGTCCAAGGTTCGAGTCCCAGTTCCTCTAACTTCATATTATAAATGTTTTTCTTGGTTAATCTAACTGTTTTTTGAGTACTTATGATACATTTGATTATGTTATCATGTTTAATACTTTGTTTACACATAATTTACTGATTTATATGTCAGTGGCGTATACTTCATGAATGAAGGCATGCTTTGCATTCCGTTCTTAATTTACCACTCTGAATACAAAAAAGTACCGAAGTTCTCTAGCAGCTGAATAATATTTCAGCACGTCACGTTTTTCTAGACTGTTCACTTTGAAAATCTGTCATTACTTGTTTGTCGTTGTATAAATACGATTTGTTTGTGTGTAGAGACATAAATGAATCAAGAACTTGTTGGTGTTATTGTTTTTGTTTTGTGTGTGTTAGTTTCTGAAATACAAGAAGATGAATTTGAAAATGAGCCCCATTGAAACCAAAACATGTTGTCACTAGTACAATAATGGCACATCAAAAAGTGACTGTTCTTTATTACTTGCTGCTAATAGTATGTAAAGCTGAGCAAATATCTATGTCACTAATAGTATGTAAAGCTGAGCAAATATCTATGTCACTAATAGTATGTAAAGCTGAGCAAATATCTATGTCACTAATAGTATGTAAAGCTGAGCAAATATCTATGTCACTAATAGTATGTAAAGCTGAGCAAATATCTATGTCACTAATAGTATGTAAAGCTGAGCAAATATCTATGTCACTAATAGTATGTAAAGCTGAGCAAATATCTATGTCACTAATAGTATGTAAAGCTGAGCAAATATCTATGTCACTAATAGTATGTAAAGCTGAGCAAATATCTATGTCACTAATAGTATGTAAAGCTGGGCAAATATCTATGTCACTAATAGTATGTAAAGCTGAGCAAATATCTATGTCACTAATAGTATGTAAAGCTGAGCAAATATCTATGTCACTAATAGTATGTAAAGCTGAGCAAATATCTATGTCACTAATAGTATGTAAAGCTGAGCAAATATCTATGTCACTAATAGTATGTAAAGCTGAGCAAATATCTATGTCACTAATAGTATGTAAAGCTGAGCAAATATCTATGTCACTAATAGTATGTAAAGTTGAGCAAATATCAATGTCACTAATAGTATGTAAAGCTGGGCAAGTATCTATGTCACTAATAGTATGTAAAGCTGAGCAAGAAGCTATGTCACTAATAGTATGTAAAGCTGAGCAAATATCTATGTCTCTAATAGTATGTAAAGCTGAGCAAATATCTATGTCACTAATAGTATGTAAAGCTGAGCAAATATCTATGTCACTAATAGTATGTAAATCTGAGCAAATATCTATGTTACTAATAGTATGTAAAGCTGAGCAAATATCTATGTCACTAATAGTATGTAAAGCTGAGCAAATATCTATGTCACTAATAGTATGTAAATCTGAGCAAATATCTATGTTACTAATAGTATGTAAAGCTGAGCAAATATCTATGTCACTAATAGTATGTAAAGCTGAGCAAATATCTATGTCACTAATAGTATGTAAAGCTGAGCAAGTAGCTATGTCACTAATAGTATGTAAAGAAACTCGAGCTGATAGTGTGACAATGAGACTATGTTGTTTGTCAATCGTTTCCCAAGAGGATCATATTGTCATATGTCAATCCTGGAGTGGGTTTGGTGGCGACTGATCAAACCAATCCAACCCGACAGCGCCTGGAACACTGATGACAGAGAAGCACTGTCTGACCGGCAAACGTAAGCAACTCGTCTCTTGCCTTTCGCGTGACTCCTCTCTTGCCTTTCGTGTGACTCGTCTTATGCCTCTTGTGTGACCCGTCTTTTGCCTTTCGTGTGACTCGTCTTTTGCCTTTCGTGTGACTCGTCTCTTGCCTTTCGTATGACTCGTCTCAGTGTAGCTTTCTTGAATGTAGACTGCTCAACATGCGCCGTGCCATCAGAGACTTTGCTACGCCAGGTAGAGCGATCAGCAGCAATGTTCTCCCAGCCATTAGTGCCAATGCCGCAGTTCTTCAGTGAGGATTTCAGAGCGTCTTTGTAACGTTTTATTTGACCACATCGAGCTCGTTTGCCCGACTCAAGGTTGCCATATAACATATTCTTTGGAAGCCGACATGCGACCAGTCCATCTAAGCTTCGATTTACAGAGCTGTATGAATGCTTGTCCTGCCATACCACTAAATAACTTCGACATCTGTGATTCTTTCTTGTCTTTTTCTGTTCAGCAGTTGCCTTAGGCAGCACAGAAGGGAGTGATGAAGCGTCTTCGAATGTCAACTGTATACAGTCCAGGTTTCACAGGCGTCTAGAAGAGTTTGTGGGACAACTGCCACATAAACCCTACATTTGATTGTAAGCTTCATTCTTCTCAGATCCCAAACTGAGGATCGTAGTATTCGAAAAGCTACACATGCTTTGACCATTCTCGAGTTCACTTCATCGTCAATACACAAGGGGTAGCCATGAATACCAAAGCATGCAATTTACAATGTGAATGCACAATGATTCCGAACAGAGTATTAGATTTAGGGTTTGCTTTTAGTATTCCGTAAACACATCGCGCAGTAAGATATATGTTCAGTGGATTTTTGTGCTAGAGTTAATGTATTGTATAATTAATCAGTGAATTAAGGCTAATGTTAAATACGGGAGAAAGTGGTTTAACAGTCAATCTATATTTTACCGACCTTTCAAACACGCGCACTTTAATTCAGTGCAATGGCTTTCCGGCATGTGCGGCTTGCAAATCGTATTCACTACAGAAAGTACCGTTTCACAGCGGAATAACATATTTCGGGTTTATTTACAGCTACTTTAACCTTAAGCTTCAGAGAATAAGTGAAGTTAGAAAATAAAAATAAAACGCTTGTTTTGCCTATCGGAAGTGGGGACTACTTCACATGAGATTGTAATATGTGACGAAATTAGAGCATATTATTATCATAATCATCATCATGTAGCATGTCCTTCATAGAACGTCTCTCCCATCACAGTCTGTCTGAAAGAAACTAGTTCCTTTGCCAAAACTCCAGCCTCCGCCCCAGTCATACCCATGCATTCCTGGATATCTTGGTTCCATCGTCTTCTTGGTCTACCTCTTCCTCTTTTACCTAGCACCATACCTTCCATCACTGTTCTTTCGAGACCGTTGTGTCTATTGATGTGACCAAAATATTTACATTTTCTAGCCAAAATGGAATTGATAAACCAGTTCTCCTCTATGCTCAACTCTTGCCGAATGTCTACATTTGTTCTTTTCTATGTCCATGGTATTCTGAGGATCTTTCTGTAACATTTTGACTCGAAGGATTCGATTCTTTGTCTGGAAGTTTTGGTAATCGTCTATGATTCGCAGCCATTAAGCTGCTACAGGAAAAACACAGGCTCTCAAGACTTTTTCTTGTATCATTTTGTTGGTGCTTTGCCATAATTTCGTTAGGCTGTTCAGTCTCTGCACTGCCATAGCTAGTCTTCTTCTGATTTCTTTTCAGCAGTCACCATTTTTGTCAATTCTGGAGCCCAGATATTCAAAATGTGTGACCTGATCTATTTCCTCACCACCCACTGTAAATTTATGCTGACATTGTGTTTTGTCGGTGGTCATTATCTTTATTTTAATTATGTTTATAAACAGGTTTTGATCTTTACTATGCTTATTTACGGCTGAAATTAGCTGCTCTAGCCCTTCTGCACTTCTTTATAGTATCACTGTGTCATCTGCGTAACATAACTCTGGAATCTCGTACCCGACAATCGTTAATGGGTGAAACATTCAATGTTCTCGTCTTCTCTAACATTTCTCATTATACATTCCGCATATATGTTGTACAGATAAGGTGAGAGGATACATCCCTGTCTTACTCCCTTTTGTATTGCAAACCAATCTGATGTTTATTATCATAATAATGTAGGTAAATAGAATAAAAGCGTGCTGCGTGCAAAGGTTGCTATAGCTAAGAAGAAAGGCCGCTTGATTCTCAAGAAAATGAAGCTCGAAACGGTAAGGTTTCGAATCCCATACGCTTGAACGTCCATTGGTCTCAAGGAAGGCGAGACCAACGTCTAGTCATTTTGAGATAAAACACGGAGATCCATTGTACACGCTGCTCACGTAACAGAACAACTGTCAGTTGAAAATCGATAAGAGTACGGTTGTTAGCGCCATCTGGACAAAATGCTGACGATATTGTCTTAAATATATCTTTAAAATGTATTTTCATCTGATCTTGTATCTATGTTGAAAGTTTCATCTCTCTAGCTTCCCCGGAAGTGTCTGAATTTTCAAATTCAACATGTGACCCTAACTGACAGGTGAAGATAAATAAATCATTTAAAAAGAAGAAAGGGAGACACCTCAGTTATTCCGAAAGATGAGTACAGGAAGCTGTATTTTGAAATACCGATTTGGTCCATTGCCTTCCCATAATCTCAGACGTATAACGCTCGCTTCTCAAGCAGAGGTATAACGCTCGCTTCTCAAGCAGAGATATAACGCTCGCTTCTCAAGTTGAGGTATAACGCTCGCTTCTCAAGTAGAGGTATAACGCTCGCTTCTCAAGTAGAGGTATAACGCTCGCTTCTCAAGCAGAGGTATAACGCTCGCTTCTCAAGCAGAGGTATACCGCTCGCTTCTCAAGCAGAGGTATAACGCTCGCTTCTCAAGAAACAAACTTAAGGTTTATTATTCTGATCCCAAAAGTCGCAAGCTTGCTCATGTGTCAAGGGGGCCGAGATCTGTGCTTAGTTCTGTTGGAGACGGAAGGCAAACTGAGAGGTACACGATGTGTGCGTGAAATAACCCCCTGGTAGATTGCAATTGAAAAGATTAGGCTGTTAGTCGTTATCCGATCAAACATTTTTCTTCTTCTTCTTCTTCTTCATCTTCTTCTTTTTCTTCTTCTTCTTCTTCGTTCTCAATCTCCCGCTACCAAGCCCTGAAAAGGACTTTGCAAGTAGCAAGATGTAGTCCGGAGAACGGAATGCGTTGTGTCGTAGTTTACAGTTTGACTATGATATTTTCACCTTTCGGTCCGTCCCATCCGTCTTTAGAAAGCATTTTTTTAGTATCGGGTTAGCTGGTATTACCTCTTCGGTCCCTTCTCCTTAGCCAGTCTGCCCTGCTGCAGAGTGTTATCAAGGATCACCGCGTGGAGGTGTAAAAGGGTCTTGGCAGCTCTGGTTCGCTGGCCCTGACGCTAGCAGTCAGCTATGGGTCGCTAACCGCTGCAGCCCAAGCGCTGCTTAGCATCTCGATCCCATCAAACATTCTAAATGTAACGACATTTCTACTCAACAGCAGCCTGCATGAAGGCCCAAAGGCGGCAACCCCTCCATCACACAGACACATCAATCCAATAACCTGTTTGTCTGCACACTCGATTGGAAATATAAAAGACCTTTATACCCCGAATAGTAAAAGAGAAGTTGCTTGGTGTGAGAGATTCTCCAATGACAAAAAGAAGGAAAATGAACTTAGTAGTGTCTCAGTGCCATTGATTACCCCGGCGCCATGTGCCATGTAGCAGAAACATAAACACACTAGGACCAGGCAACGTCTAATCGTATCATTCACCCCTCTCCAATTATTTGTGTTCCTATTCTCAACGTTCAAAATAGACCATCGGGTACTCATGATATGAAATTTAGTTTAACAAGCTTGACTTCTCTCTAATTCCTTGCCGAAGAATTCCAAAATGAACATTAATTACATTGCATGGCATAGAGTCAGCCTCCACTTTCGTCAGTCTGAGTATTTCCGGACTTACTAATGAGACATCAGAAAGCCTTAAAAACCAACTCGAAATGTGTCGGTGTTTCCGTGAAAAATGCCTTATGTGTTACGTTATGTCACGTTTCGAAGATGGTGCTGGGCCGAGTGTTTAGACGTGATACTAGTCAGGTCATTTACCAACACAAGAGCGGTCATTAGTGGAAACCGGAGACAGTCGTTGAAGTATTTTCTTGCCCAAGTATAGTCTCACTAAGAGTGTCTTTGACACGTCTTTCTGGCTGTTGAAATCGGGTCTAGAAAGGAAGAAAAAAACAGAGAGAGAGAAGGAGTGAGTAAGGAGAGGGAAGGGTTATTTAAATTGAGGTAGGTAAGGAAAGAATGTGCGTATGGAAGAGATATAATTAGCGAGAGAGCCTAAGAGAGAAGGGAGAGGAAGAAAATGAGAGAAGCTGAGAGAGGAGTACGAAAATGAAGTGAGCGAAAGTAAGAGATGAGAGTAAGAATTAGTCTGAGATGTAAGGAGAGAGAGAGTGAAAGAAGAGAAAGATAGAGAAATAGAGAGAACGTTAAAGAGATAGAAAGCGAGAAGGAGTATGAGAGAGAAATAGACTGAGAAATGCATTGAGGGAGGGAGAAATGGACACGTTTAAGTCAAGGTAGAGAGGTGAAAGGGACGCTTGAGAAAGTGTGATAGAAGAGTGGCAA
This sequence comes from Ariolimax columbianus, assembly GCA_036924085.1. Taxonomy (NCBI): domain Eukaryota; kingdom Metazoa; phylum Mollusca; class Gastropoda; order Stylommatophora; family Arionidae; genus Ariolimax; species Ariolimax columbianus. The sequence continues at coordinate 8,353,288 of JAVGWX010000008.1, forward strand.
AGAGAGAGAGAGAGAGAGAGAGAGAGAGGAGTGAGAGAGCAGAGTGATAGATAAGGATGTGAGTGATAGAGGACAACTTTGAAAGACAGCGAGAGAGATTAAGAGAGGGTGGAAGAATCAAACAGAATGGAGATCGAGAGAGCGAGAGAAAGAGTTAGACTTGGAAAGCAACGGAAAGAGAACGTAAGGATAGAGTTTCAGAAAGAGAAGAGAGATAGATAGATAGTTAAATAAATAGATAGGTAGATAGATAGATAGATAAATAGATAGATAGATATATTGATAGATAGATAGATAGACAAACAGAGACACACACAAATAGATAGATAGATAGATAGATAGATAGATAGATAGATAGATAGATATATAGATAGATAGATAGATAGATAGATAGATAGATAGATAGATAGATAGATAGATAGATAGATAGATAGATAGAAAGAAGCCTTTGATAGACAGGAAAAAGGCAGCACTACTGAGAAACACAGACAAAACAACACGAAACACTCTCAATGTTTTGAAACAAGCGAGCAAAGAAATGCAAAGGCCAGCTAGACAGTGTGTAAATGCCTATTGGATTCAGTTTTGTGAGAATATCCAAGATGCTTTCAATAATGGGAATATCAGGGGCATGTATGAAGGGATAAAGAAAGCCATTGGCCACACAGTGAAGAAGAGTGCGATGCTAAAAGCTATAGCTAGGGAGATCGTCACTGATAACAGGAAGCAGTTAGACAGATGGGTAGAGCACTATCTTGAACTCTACTTAAGAGAGACAGAGCTTACATAAGATGCCCTCAATGCCCTCGAGGCCATGCCAACTCTGGATCATCTGTGCTATTGCTGACCTTGCTTCTGGCAAGGATCCAGAAAAGGATTAAATCCCAATTGAGGTCATCAGGAGTGGGAAAGACATACATGCCCCAACAAATCCACCAGTTCATAACATTATGCTGACAAGAAGGACAGGTCCCGCAGGATTTCAAAGATTTGAGCATTGTAACCTTGTACAAGAACAAGGGGGACCGGAGTGACTGCAACAAATACAGAGGAATTTCGCTTCTGTGTACCGCTGGGAAGATACTTGCCAGAATTGTTCTGCGCAGACTCCAGGTCCTAGGAGGCCAGGTTTACCCAGAGTCACAGTGTGGTTTTCGTGGGAATAGGTCTACCACAGATATGATATTCTCGTTACCACAGTTGCAAGAGAAATGCAGAGAACAAAAGCAACCATTGTATATTGCCTTCATAGATCTCACGAAGGTACTTGACTTGGTCAGGCGTGTGGGTCTGTTCAAAGCACTCAGGAGGATTGGTTGCCCACCGATTCTTCTGAGCATTATCGTGCTGTTCCACACTGACATGAAATGCACGATCAACATTGACGGCGCGTCCTCAGAGGAGTTCGCAATCAAGTGTGGAGTAAAACAAGGCTGTGTACTTGCTCCAACCCTCTTTGGAATATATTTCTCACTAGATCACCAACGCAATGGTGTTGGAGAGAACAGGCACTGTCACAATCTTTTCCATGCTTAGTCTTCAAAGGCTCCGATGGCTGAGACATATTCAGAGAATATCCTCTGTGGGGAATTACAGTTGCGGAAAAGGTCTCGGGGCCGGCCACTACTTCGGTACAAAGATGTATGCAAGCGTGATTTGAATGATGCAGACATCGATTTGGAATCATGGAAACAGGAGGGCATGGGTCGTTTTACATGGAGTGGCAGGATTAAGCATGGTTTACAGATCAAAGAGATACTGATTGCTGATAGGATAAAGACTCAGTATTTGAGAAGACACGGCACACCATGCGATGCCGTAAACGGTCCTGACTTTCCTTGCACAAACTCTGGAAGACGCTTCTCTGCCCGGATTGGTCTTACGAGTCACATTCGAAACGATACCGTCATGGACTGTATTTGCATACCTTTTTTTCAAAGCACAATTACTATCGTCTGACAAGACGGAAAGAGCTAATGATGTATCTATATATATATATATATAGATAGATAGATAGATAGATAGATAGATAGATAGATAGATAGATAGATAAATAGATAGATAGATAGATAGATATGTAGATAGATATATAGATATATTGATAGATAGATAGATAGATAGATAGATAGATAGATAGATAGATAGATAGATAGATAGATAGATAGATAGATAGATAGATAGATAGATAGATAGATAGATTTGATTAGGTAATTTAATATCTTGGAAACATAGTACAATCATACAGCATTGGGGGATTGTATGGATGATTGTTTGATCTGTCCTCATCTTGTCCATTTGTGCTCGTGTTAAATGTCTGAATGTATGAATGTTTGCAATAGCAGTATTACCTTTCTTAATAATGATTGAGTGGTAAGATTAACTGGCATGAGAGAGTGATATGACTTATCTAATCGTATGACTGGAAGACCTGACTGTTTGAATGGGAATAAGGAATGGTATAAATTGGTGGTATGACGCGATGAGATGACTGCCTGGATGCTATGGAGTGATGGCATGACAGCATGTTATGATTTGAGATTCAGCCTGCAAGGTGCGCCTGACTTGGTAAGAGTTCATGTTTTGATCAAGGGGTATGATTATTTTGTAAGATTGAATATTATGATTACATTGTATGATTGACTGATTGGTTTCGGTATATTGGTGCTATTACTGGCTGGTATGACTGAATGGAAATGACTGGGTGAGCATATGACTGTATGGTATGAATAACTGGGAAAAGCTGAATGATATTACTGAATAGTTTGAAAGGATTATATATATCTTTGGGGTATGGCTTGAAGAAATAATTGAATATATTGACTAGATACGATGACTGAATAAAAATGACAGGATACGATGACTGAATGGACATGGCTGGATGGACATGAGTGGATGGACATGACTGGATGAACATAACAGCATAAGATGACTGGACTATAGTCTGACTGGCTGAAAGTAACTGGGTGATATTACTGAATGGTATGTCTGGTTTATATGCCTGGAAATAACTGGACGGAAATGACTGGACGGAAATGACTGGACGGAAATGACTGGACGGAAATGTCTGGACGGAAATGTCTCGACGGAAATGTCTCGACGGAAATGACTGGTCGGCTTAACTGAATGGTATGACCTGATGGAAAAGACTCGAAATGAAGAGGGTTTTAATGGCTGATTTGATTTGAGGTAGTCTATGATTGGATGGCATTGCTGAGTACTATGTTTGCTATGGTAGTCCTGATAAGAATGTTTGATTGATTGACTGGTAGTCCTGATAAGATGGTCTGATTGATTGACTGGTAGTCCTGATAAGATGGTTTGATTGATTGACTGGTAGTCCTGATAAGATGGTCTGATTGATTGACTGGTAGTCCTGATTAGATGGTTTGATTGATTGACTGGTAGTCCTGATAAGATGGTCTGATTGATTTACTGGTAGTTCTGATAAGATGGTCTGATTGATTGACTGGTAGTCCTGATAAGATGGTTTGATTGATTGACTGGTAGTCCGGATAAGATGGTCTGATTGATTGACTGGTAGTTCTGATAAGATGGCCTGATTGAGTACCAACTGGGAAATTCTGTCATATATATGATGCAGAAATACGGGCAATCAAGGTGGCAACTGAGAAACTGCTGAACACCAATGTCGGTCCACAACCTGTAGTATTTCTTACAGATGCCCAATCAGCACTCCAAGCACTTAAATTTGAGAAACTGCCAGATCTACAGGCTCTACTGTCTTAACTGAGCAACCAGCGCAAGATTGTCATACAGTGGATGCCTTCTCATTGTGGAATACCAGGAAGCGAGAGAGCAGATCGACTGGCAAAGGAGGGTGCTGCAGACGAGCAACCAGATGTGCCAGTTACATACCAACGGAAGATAAGGATGATCAAATCAATCAGAAAGCCACCAACAGTAACACCAGACGATTACCATAACATGAACAGACAAGAGCAAACTGTTGTGTTGCGCCTTAGAACAAGACACAACCGACTCCGCAGCCACATGTACACAAAAATGAAGATTGGCAACTCAGCCATGTGTACATGCGGACAGGGGCCCCAGACAGCAGAGCACATACTACAAAACTGCCACGAATATGATATACAGAGAAAATCTCACTGGCCCATAGAAACAACACTGGAAGAGAAACTTTATGGACCTGGATGGGAACTACAAAAGACAGTGAAGTTTAAACAAGAGACAACATTGCAGATATAGACAATATTTTAAAGCGAACAAAAGAAAGAAAGAAGAATTGACTGGTAGTCCTGAAAAGATGGTATGATTGGTTGACTGGTGGTTCTGTTAAGATGATCTGATTGATTAACTGGTAGTTCTCATCAGATGGCCTGACTGATTGACTGGTAGGCCTGTTAAGAAGGTAGGACTTACTTGATGGCATGACTCACTAGATGATATGACTGACTACGACACTGTATGACTGGATGAAATGACTGATTGGACGATATGGATGGATTAACTCGATGACATGACTAATTGGATGATTTGGCTGATTAGATGTTATTACTGCCTGCATTGCATTACTCGCAATATGACATGCCTAGACATATGGTATGACTGACTGACTATATGATATGACTGACTATATGATATGACTGACTATTTGATATGACTGACTATATGATATGACTGACTGACTATATGATATGACTGACTATATGATATGACTGACTATTTGATATGACTGACTATATGATATGACTGACTGACTATATGATATGACTGACTATATGGTATGACTGACTGACTATATGATATGACTGACTATATGATATGACTGACTATTTGATATGACTGACTGACTATATGATATGATTGACTATATGGTATGACTGACTGACTATATGATATGACTGACTATATGGTGTGACTGACTGACTATATGATATGACTGACTATATGATATGACTGACTATTTGATATGACTGACTATATGATATGACTGACTGACTATATGATATAACTGACTGACTATATGGTATGACTGACTGACTATATGGTATGACTGACTGACTATATGATATGACTGACTATATGATATGACTGATTGATTATATGATATGACTGACTATATGATATGACTGACTGACTATATGATATGACTGACTGACTATATGATATGACTGACTATATGATATGACATGCCTAGATATATGATATGACTGACTGACTATATGATATGACTGACTATATGATATGACTGACTGACTATATGATATGACTGACTGACTATATGATACGACTGACTATATGACACACATGTCTATATGACACACCAGACTAAATGACACACCTGACTATATAGTGTCTGTCTATATGACACACCTGTCTATATGACACACCTGTCTATATGGCACACCTGACTGTGACACACCTGACTATATGTTGTCTGCCTATATGATACACCTGTCAATATGACAAACCTGTCTATATAACACACTTGACAATATGACACACCTGACTATATGTTGTCTGTCTATATGACACACCTGTCTATATGACACACCTGTCTATATGACATACATGACTATATGACACATCTGACTATATGGTGTCTGTCTATATGACACACCTGTCTATATGACACACCTGACTATATAGGGTCTGCCAATATGTCCCGACTGGTCAGCACGGGTCTTTGTGTATAACAAGGACAAGAATAGCACCACTGCCCCACAGAGAGCATGTCGTAAGAGGCGACTAACTGTTTGACATGGCATAACACCGGCCATGATTAGCTGGTTTCTTTGGAGCAGCATAGATGGCACCTAACAGGCTGTGGGTCTACTTTGCTCTAGTGTTTGAGTCTATCAAGATGGACTCGCACATCTGTTAACCACCCTCCGTAAACGCTTGTCCCAAACTAGTGGTATATTATGAGTATTAAGCTGCTCGAGCCTAGCCCACTAAGCAGGAAACTTTTATCCCAGCTATATCCAGTTCATACCAGAGCTGAGACCAGCACATGGGCATATGCCCCTGTAGAAATACAGGTCGACTAAGAAATAAGAACTACATGGCATGCCTGACAATATGGCTGACTATATGGTGTGACTGACTATATGTTGTGTCTGACTATATGGCATGCCTGACTATATGACCGACTACGTGGTATTACTGACTATATGGTGTGACTGACTTTATCCCATGTCTGACTATATGACATGTCTGACTAAATGGGGTGACTGACTATATGGTATGACTGACCATATGGTATGAGTGACTATATGGTGTGACTGACTATATGGTATGACCGGTTGGATGTTATGGCTAAATATGAAACGATTGTCAAGTCACTGGACTGATTTCCATTCAATGGGATTGTACGTCCAATAAGATTCGTCACCCTGATTAGCCACGACGTACTTCCTGTTTAAGCGTGTGTGAAACTAGTGCATGTCACTCCACATCCACATCCATATCTGACTCTTGAGCAGTTATAACATTCATTTTGACATATTGGTAGTTCAGACTCTATACTCTTTGTGATTGACAGTCTGTTGAGAGACTCTTAACTCTATTTACATGTCAAATCTTTGGTGCGAATGATGTTTTCTGTTGTGTAGTTTGAGTATTCCTTCAGAGTGTTTGCAGCCTCCATCTCGTCATAAAAGCGATTTTAATATTATATGCGTTGATAATTTGCCTCGGATGGAAACTTAATCTCTAGTTCTTAAAAACCTGTTAATTGTGTCAATTTCACATGAGAAATAGGAAGCTTTCATATTATCTTTCAGAAAAAGTGGTTTCTTCTTCTTCTTTTATTTTTTATTCTTCTTCTTCTTTTTCTTTTTCTTCACCTTTGTTGTTCTATTTTTCTTGTTCTTCTTCTACTTCTTTTATTTCATCATTTTCTATTCCTCAACTTGTTGTTGCTGTTGTTGCTTTTGCTGTTGTTGTTGCTGCTATTGTTGTTGTTCCTAATGTTGTTGTTATTGCTATTGTTGTTGTTGTTATTGTTGTTGTTGTTATTGCTGTTGTTGCTATTGTTGTTATTGTTGCTATTGCTGTTGTTGTTATTGTTGTTGTTGTTATTGTTGTTGTTGTTTCTATTGCTGATGTTGCTATTGTTGTTGTTGTTGCTATTGCTGTTGTTGTTATTGTTGTTGTTGCTATTGTTGTTATTGTTGTTGTTCCTATTGTTGTTGTTGTTGCTATTGTTGTTGTTCCTATTGTTTATGTTGTTGTTGTTGTTATTGCTGTTGTTGCTATTGTTGTTGTTGCTACTGATGTTGCTGTTATTGTTGTTGTTGCTATTGTTGTTGTTGCTACTGCTGTTGTTGTTATTGTTGTTGTTGCTACTGTTGTTGTTGTTATTGTTGTTGTTGCTACTGCTGTTGTTGCTATTGTTGTTGTTGCTACTGTTGTTGTTGTTATTGTTGTTGTTGCTACTGTTGTTGTTGTTATTGTTGTTGTTGCTACTGTTGTTGTTGCTACTGTTGTTGTTGCTATTGTTGTTGTTGTTATTGTTGTTGTTGCTATTGTTGTTGTTGCTACTGCTGTTGTTGTTATTGTTGTTGTTGCTACTGTTGTTGTTGCTATTGTTGTTGTTGTTATTGTTGTTGTTGCTATTGTTGTTGTTGCTACTGCTGTTGTTGTTATTGTTGTTGTTGCTACTGTTGTTGTTGCTATTGTTGTTGTTGCTATTGTTGTTGTTGCTATTGTTGTTGTTGCTATTGTTGTTGTTGCTACTGTTGTTGTTGCTACTGTTGTTGTTGCTATTGTTGTTGTTGTTATTGTTGTTGTTGCTACTGTTGTTGTTGCTATTGTTGTTGTTGTTATTGTTGTTGTTGCTACTGTTGTTGTTGCTACTGTTGTTGTTGCTACTGTTGTTGTTGCTATTGTTGTTGTTGTTATTGTTGTTCTTGCTATTGTTGTTGTTGCTACTGCTGTTGTTGTTGTTCTTCTTCTTTCTGTTCCTCTTCTTTCATTTCTTATTCTTCACCTTTGTTGTTGTTCTTCTTCTTCTTTTTCCTCCTCCTCCTCTTCTTTTTCTCTCATTTTTCTTCATCTTCTTAGTCTTTTCTTCCTTTAAGCAGTTCTTATTCTTTTACTTTTTCTTCTTAATTTTCTGAAAAATCTTCTTTGTCTTTCTCTTCTTTATTCTACATTATCTTTATTATCTTCCTCAAAAAACAGAAACGAACCGGCTACCTTATCTTGTAAAGCACAATGTAGATCACCCTGAGTGCTTTGACGAAGATTTCCGGCCAAACATTCAGCTACAATATCTGCTTCAGACTTGTAAATGTGCACATCAAGCGATGAGAAGAGATGAGAAGAGATGAGAAGAGATGAGAAGAGATGAGAAGCGATGAGAAGAGATGAGAAGCGATGAGAAGAGATGAGAAGCGATGAGAAGAGATGAGAAGCGATGAGAAGAGATGAGAAGCGATGAGAAGAGATGAGAAGCGATGAGAAGAGATGAGAAGAGATGAGAAGAGATGAGAAGCGATGAGAAGAGATGAGAAGAGATGAGAAGAGATGAGAAGCGATGAGAAGAGATGAGAAGCGATGAGAAGAGATGAGAAGAGATGAGAAGAGATGAGAAGAGATGAGAAGCGATGAGAAGAGATGAGAAGAGATGAGAAGAGATGAGAAGAGATGAGAAGAGATGAGAAGAGATGAGAAGAGATGAGAAGCGATGAGAAGAGATGAGAAGAGATGAGAAGCGATGAGAAGAGATGAGAAGCGATGAGAAGAGATGAGAAGAGATGAGAAGCGATGAGAAGAGATGAGAAGCGATGAGAAGAGATGAGAAGCGATGAGAAGAGATGAGAAGAGATGAGAAGAGATGAGAAGAGATGAGAAGCGATGAGAAGCGATGAGAAGAGATGAGAAGCGATGAGAAGAGATGAGAAGAGATGAGAAGAGATGAGAAGAGATGAGAAGCGATGAGAAGAGATGAGAAGAGATGAGAAGAGATGAGAAGAGATGAGAAGAGATGAGAAGAGATGAGCAGAGATGAGAAGAGATGAGAAGCGATGAGAAGAGATGAGAAGAGATGAGAAGAGATGAGAAGAGATGAGAAGCGATGAGAAGAGATGAGAAGAGATGAGAAGAGATGAGAAGAGATGAGAAGAGATGAGAAGAGATGAGAAGCGATGAGAAGAGATGAGAAGAGATGAGAAGAGATGAGAAGAGATGAGAAGAGATGAGAAGCGATGAGGAGATGAGAAGAGATGAGAAGAGATGAGAAGAGATGAGAAGAGATGAGAAGAGATGAGAAGAGATGAGAAGAGATGAGAAGAGATGAGAAGAGATGAGAAGCGATGAGAAGAGATGAGAAGAGATGAGAAGAGATGAGAAGAAATGAGAAGAGATGAGAAGCGATGAGAAGAGATGAGAAGAGATGAGAAGAGATGAGAAGAGATGAGAAGAGATGAGAAGAGATGAGAAGAGATGAGAAGAGATGAGAAGCGATGAGAAGAGATGAGAAGCGATGAGAAGAGATGAGAAGCGATGAGAAGAGATGAGAAGAGATGAGAAGAGATGAGAAGAGATGAGAAGAGATGAGAAGAGATGAGAAGAGATGAGAAGAGATGAGAAGAGATGAGAAGAGATGAGAAGAAATGAGAAGAGATGAGAAGCGATGAGAAGAGATGAGAAGAGATGAGAAGAGATGAGAAGAGATGAGAAGAGATGAGAAGAAATGAGAAGAGATGAGAAGCGATGAGAAGAGATGAGAAGAGATGAGAAGAGATGAGAAGAGATGAGAAGAGATGAGAAGAGATGAGAAGAGATGAGAAGAGATGAGAAGAGATGAGAAGAGATGAGAAGCGATGAGAAGAGATGAGAAGCGATGAGAAGAGATGAGAAGAGATGAGAAGAGATGAGAAGCGATGAGAAGAGATGAGAAGAGATGAGAAGAGATGAGAAGAGATGAGAAGCGATGAGAAGAGATGAGAAGAGATGAGAAGAGATGAGAAGCGATGAGAAGAGATGAGAAGCGATGAGAAGAGATGAGAAGAGATGAGAAGAGATGAGAAGAGATGAGAAGCGATGAGAAGAGATGAGAAGAGATGAGAAGAGATGAGAAGCGATGAGAAGAGATGAGAAGAGATGAGAAGAGATGAGAAGAGATGAGACAACGTCGATAACTGACACTGGTGACACAACAACTATCTGCTTTAGTTGCTTGCTCTCTGTTTGCATTTCCGTGCACGTCCAGGCCTTGTGTTAGCGTGGACATGCGTGCTGATGTCAATATTTATGAGTTAGTGTCTACATCTTCATCAGTACGCTCGGGATGTGAGGAAAGCCACTGCAACCCGCCAATTAACGTCCTTTTCAGGGCGCACAATGTAGTAAACCTACTCATTATGGGCATTCGTAACAACAACAACAACAACAACAACATGCGTAGGTATATGTATGTGGGTATGTTTGTGTATGAGTATACATGATATGGTGTCTTATTATGTTTGTGGGCATGTTTGTGTATGAGTATACATGATATGGTGGCTTATTATGTTTGTGGGCATGTTTGTGTATGAGTATACATGAAATGGTGGCTTATTATGTATGTGGGCATGTTTGTGCATGAGTATACATGATATGGTGGCTTATTATGTATGTGGGCATGTTTGTGTATGAGTATACATGATATGGTGGCTTATTATGTATGTGGGTATGTTTTTGTATGAGTATACATGATATGGTGGCTTATTATGTATGTGAGCATGTTTGTGTATGAGTATACATGATATGGTGGCTTATTATGTATGTGGGTATGTTTGTGTATGAGTATACATGATAAGGTGGCTTATTATGTATGTGGGTGTTAGTGTGTCTTTGGTGTGAATTTTGCAAAAGTATATTTGTACATGGGTTTGTACATGGGTTTGTACTTGGGTTTGTACGTGAGTTTGTACGTGAGTTTGTACGAGGGTTTGTACGTGGGGTCGATGTTGTCGAGAGGTAATGCCATCCCCTCTCAAAGCGATGAACAGTAACGGTGGATGATCGAATCCCGCAAGTTTAAAGCGACACCTGGTCTCAAGGGAGATTTTACCAGTGTCTGCATCTTGAGTTACCTTCAGTAGTCCTGACCTATGTCTTGCCGCGGTTGCCAGGTAGCTCGGGACCAGAGAGTAAGGTTAATGATCAGCGCAGTCGCTTCCTGACTATAATCCAAATACAGCGCAAGTTACATCATCAAGACACAACCGTCTGATGATGTCACCATCCCTTGCAAATGGGCAGCTGACTAACTAGTGCGTATCTGAATGTGTGTGTGTGTGTGTGTGCATCTGCATTATTATTTGTTAGGGAATATACGTGATTTTAGTTACTTTGTTTTGTATGTGTATATATGTGTGTGTGTGTGTGTGTATGTGAGAGAGAGAGAGAGAGAGAGAGAGAGAGAGAGAGAGAGAGAGAGAGAATGAGAGCGCTCATGTTTGAATGTGTATAATATTACTGAAGTGTGTTTGTGTGAAGGTGAATATGTCTGCTTAAAAGTCTACCACAAACTTAAAGATCTCCTGTAGTATGGCTCTGTGACATATAAGCAAGGAAAGGTACAACTGAAAAGGCCCTTTCATCAATGGATGCGTTAACCAAATTGAGGGAATAAAATGATATGATTAAGTCACTAATATAGAACTGTGGGATAGAAGCGGACAATTGAGACTAGACGAAGAACAAGGCGTTGGTAATGGATAGAACACCAAATACGGAAACCAGCGGATAGCATTACAAGGCAGTCGATGTTCTGGAATCCTCATAGGCAGAGAAATAGGGGCATATTTCAACATTCATGGAAGAAGGAAGTCGAGAGACACCTTTAACCGGCACAGATTGACGTGGGGGTAGATGGACATGACAGGAAGACAGTGCGAGTATTTGTTAAGAACATATGCTCTGCAGGGAGTGAAGGTTTTTTTATTGAAATGAGTAAGTGTGTTTGTGGTTGGCTGGGGTCTCATTTACTAAATGTGTTTGAGGTTGTCTGTGTGAATGTGTGAGAGAGTATATATGTGTACGTGTCTGTGTGAATGTGTGAGAGAGTGTATATGTAAACGTGGCTGTGTGAATGTGTGAGAGAGTGTTTATGTGTACGTGTCTTCATGAATGTGCGAGAGTGTATATGTGTACGTGTCTGTGCGTGTGTACGCGTGTGAATGAGAATACATCAAGGTCAAGGTCAAGGTCAAGATCTCAATGCAGACACTGCCGCCTTGGGATGACGTGTTAGAGACTTCATTGTACAAGGCCACATCTTGTTTGTAAGGTGGGGTGAGGAATTTCCTTCTTTGCTGGCTTTCCTTCCTTAACAGTAAGCCACGCATTCTTCCACGGTAGGGTTTACTGGGTCGTGCCGGTAGACGGAGTTGAGCGTCGTACCTATGCTCAGAAATCAAATGCTCTACCATTATGCCAATCAGACACCTACTAAAATACAATCTATTCTCCAATCCGTCTTCGACCACTAAAATCTATTCACATCATGTAGTATGTCCTTTGTAGAACGTCGCTCCCATCACGGTCTGTCTGAAAGAAACTCGTTCCTTTGCCAAAACACAACGTCCCGCCACTGTCATACTCAGGCATTCCTGGATATCGTGGTGCCATTGTCTTCTTGGTCTACCCCTTCCTCTTTTGACTGGCACCATACCTTCCATCACCGTTCTCTCAAGAGCGTTGTGTCTCTTGATGTGACCAAAGTATTTATTCTACGAAACGTATTATCTCTCTTAATCCTCTTATTATTCTGTCCTTCTGTTCCTGTCATGCGCAGAAAGGCGGGATGCGTATTTCTCTTGTTTGGGCCAGGTGAGAAGCTTGTGTGGTCGTCAAGTGGAACTTCCCGAGTGTTTCAGACACATCTTCGATCCATCTTCGACGACGGCGACCCCTTGCACGAGGTCCCGATACTTGCATGTGGTAGGTTCTTGCTGCTGGTTGGTCATAATGCATCCGAACCAAGTGGCCAAACCACTTAATTTGTTGGGCTTCAATGCAGGCATTTACTGTGTTCGTTCCAACCATCTGCATTAACGTGGGGTTTCGGATACGGTCTCGGATAGACTTTAAAGCAAGAAATATAAACAGAATAGCATTTGTCGGGCATGCTTTTGAATGACCTGTCCAGCACCATCCAAATTTGACAGGTCGTCCGGGTATGGGATGTGTTCAGGTCGTCCTAGTATGGGATGTGTTCAGGTCGTCCTAGTATGGGATGTGTTCAGGTCGTCCTAGTATGGGATGTGTTCAGGTCGTCCTAGTATGGGATGTGTTCAGGTCGTCCTAGTATGGGATGTGTTCAGGTCGTCCTAGTATGGGATGTGTTCAGGTCATCCTAGTATGGGATGTGTTCAGGTCATCCTAGTATGGGATGTGTTCAGGTTGTCCTAGTATGTGATGTGTTCAGGTTGTCCTAGTATGGGATGTGTTTAGGTCGTCCTAGTATGGGATGTATTCAACATTTCAGCTCTCTATGTTATATGCAAGTTGTTTTAAATGGGTTCAAGCATAAAAAATAACGGTCGCGTAGACAAGCTAGAGCTTGTTAAAAAAAAGTACCATAACAATAATATACACATAAAAATAATGATACATTAATGTTATGTTGTTTAAACTCTCATGACAAAGTGTTAAATCTACTATGATACATTAGTGTTATGTTGTTTAAACTCTCATGACAAAGTGTTAAATCTACTATGATACATTAGTGTTATGTTGTTTAAACTCTATCATGACAAAGTGTTAAATCTACTATGATACATTAGTGTTATGTTGTTTAAACTCTCATGACAAAGTGTTAAATCTACTATGATACATTAGTGTTTTGTTGTTTAAACTCTATCATGACAAAGTGTTAAATCTACTATGATACATTAGTGTTATGTTGTTTAAACTCTCATGACAAAGCGTTAAATCTACTATGATACATTAGTGTTATCTTGTTTAAACTCCATCATGACAAATTGTTAAATCTGCTATGATAATGATGTATAAGTGGTATCTTGTTTAAACTCTATCATGACAAAGTGTTAAATCTACAAGGATAATGCTACATTAGTGTTATCCTGTTTAAACTCTATCATGACAAAGAGTTAAATCTACTATACAAAAACAGCAACCATCAAAACTATACAAGAAGACTGCGGAAACATTTGCCTACGCAACACAAGTTTCTGTCTAAAATAGTATAGACATAGGCCGATGTTAATTCTCTAGATCAAAAGGCGAAGCTGCACCAGACGCTCGTCACTGCTGTGACGACAAAGAGACAAAGACGACAAAAAGAGGATACGCCCTTGAGATCGCATTCACTTATCACGAAAGTCCCGGACCCATCCATTGGGACTGACCCGGATTGAGCCGGGACAAAATTCAATTTCGAGGAGACTATTGACCAGCAAGACACGGTGACGAAAATTGCATCAAGTCACCAAATCTATTCAGGTCAATGGCTTCTCTAACTAGCTTCTCGGGGCAAGCCCTGCAAACGAAGCTTCAAGTTGGCACCATCAAACAGTTTGGGATGCTGTACATCAGCTTGGCTGCTCTAAGTGCTGCCTTTTATTTCATCTCCAAAGTGTGTATATCTTTTTCTGTAATGCTACAGCTAATAAAAGAGGAGAGAGAAAGTGTATGAGTGTGTGTGTGTGTGTGTGTGTGTGTGTGGTCTGTGTTTGTGTGGATAAGACGAAGAGGTACATGTGAACGGCTGGCTAATTGTTTCGGCGTTATTGGCACACAAAAAAATAGATGAAAATATGTTTTTGTGTTTCACGTTATCAAACGAATTTCTAGAGCGTTCTTTGTCAGAAACGAGAATAATACAACTGTTACACTGAGAGGAAAACGGAATTGCGGTCAAATTCCTCTAAGTAGAAGACCTTCTACCACATGGGTAATCCATCAATCCAGTCATATAGGCCAGTAGGCTGTTGTACGAGGAGCAGTGAACTGAATTTAGAAGAAAGTCCTGAAATAGCAAGTCAAATTTGATAAAAAAATTTAAAAAAAAAAAAAAAAAAAAAAAAAAAAAAATCACCCAAAACAACTCAGATTTGATTGAACGATAAAGGAAATATTCCAAATTGATACAATAATGAATCAAAGATCCAGAAACAACAACCGAAATGTGTTACAAACAATTAATTAAAGTTCCAGAAACAACGACCCAAATACGTCACAATAATGAAAGAAAACTCTAGAAACAACAACCGAAATATGATACAATAATGAAAGAAAGCTCAATAAATAACCGAAATATGAAACAATAATGAAAGAAAGCTCAATAAATAACTGAAATTTGATAGTTGAACAAAAAAAAACTAAAGAAATTTCTTTAATATGACAAACATAATATAAAAAACTATAAGCAGCTCAAATATGATAATAATAACAGAACACTCTATAAACAACTCAAACATAGTAGCATAATAATAAAAAGCTCTATAGACAACTCAAATATGGTAGAATAATAATATAATGCTCTATTAACAACTCAAATATGTTAGAATAATGATAGAACGCTCTATAAACAACTCAAATATGGTAGAATAATAATAGAAAGCTCTATAAATAACTCAAATATCGTAAAATAATTATGGAAATTTCTATAAACATCTCGAACATGATAGCAAAATAATAGAAACTATAATAAGCAACTCAAATATCGTAGAATAATGATATAAATCTTTATAAACAATTCAAATGGGGTAGAATAATGATTTAAAGCTCTATAAACAACTCAAATATGATATAATATTTAAATAAAGCTGGAGAAACAAAAATTCAAATGTTTTAAAATAACAATAACAAAATCAATTTCTATAGAATCATAAAGAGATCTGAAAGAAAATACAACACCCAAAAAACGGACACAAAATAATACACACAAACACATGCTCTTACGAATACAAGAAGACGCTTATGATATCCCTGGTTTTCTTCAAGCGTCTCCACAAGCAAGGAAAACAATTTCTTCTATTCTGCTTAGAAGTAAAATGTCTTTATGTGGAGAAGAGTGCAAATATTTGCTGTAAGGGGGAGTCGGAAATATATCAATCTTGAAATGCTATTTGATTACACTACTGGAACACACAAAATAATCAACATTATTCCTTGGATATGGATACTTACTTTTGGTATCACTTATCACACAATAAGGGATTTCCACTACAGTTCATCTCAATGTATGAAGTTTATGTGAAAGTGTAGAGGTGTTCTGTGTATCTATTTTCTTTTGCATGATAAGTACCAGTCCTGTGCTTAACATTATTTAATCAGATTTTACGGAATCAATAGTATGTTCGGTCCCAGAATTGGACATTGACAAACATAGATAAAAGACACATCGTAACAAGTGTCTGGCCAGAATGATTGAGGTAACAAGAATGGAGAGAATGAGAAACAAAGATATAAGGAGATCTCATCAAGAGACAACAAACCAAATGGTTCGACCACGTCACACATAAAACACCATAGTATCCCTGAGAAAGCTTTGCCCCACATACAAGTATACAATGGATACAAAGTCAAGAGAGAGTCGATCACGTCACACACAAAACACCAGATAAGTAACCCTCAGAAAGCTTTGCCTCACATACAAGTATACAATGGATACAAAGTCAAGAGTCGATCACGTCACACACAAAACACCAGATAAGTTACCCTCAGAAAGCTTTGCCTCACATACAAGTATACAATGGATACAAAGTCAAGAGAGAGTCGATCACGTCACACACAAAACACCAGATAAGTAACCCTCAGAAAGCTTTGCCTCACATACAAGTATACAATGGATACAAAGTCAAGAGTCGATCACGTCACACACAAAACACCAGATAAGTAACCCTCAGAAAGCTTTGCCTCACATACAAGTATACAATGGATAGAAAGTCAAGAGTCGATCACGTCACACACAAAACACCAGATAAGTTACCCTCAGAAAGCTTTGCCTCACATACAAGTATACAATGGATACAAAGTCAACTTTATGCGCTGGCTTCATGCCTACTTTTTTAACTCTCATGGCTTGGTTTTGAAGTTTGTTGACTTTATCAAAGATCGCCTTTGCTGCTGTTTCCCATGCCGCAATGCCATACTCGAGAACTGGTCTCACTCTTTCAGTGTACAGTTTCTTCAGTATTCTTTCGTCTGCTCCCCAGCTTTTGCCAGCAAGTTTTCTCATGATTTGCCATTCTTTGTCTTGCTCTCTTTCGATTTCCCTCGATCTGAGTTTTCCATGTCATGGGCCGATCAAATGTAAGAAGAGCAATCTGAACTCACACAGTTGAGTAACCTAGTGGAATAATGTAGTGGAATAATCTACTTGAGTATTCTAGGAGAGTAATTAAGGGAAGTAATATACTGGAGATATATAGGTGAGCAACCTAGTGGAATATTCTAGGGGAGAAATATAAACATGTAGTGGAGTAATCTAGTGGAATAATTTAAGGGAAAAATATAAACATGTAGTGGAGTAATCTAATAGAGTAATCTAGTGGAGTAATCTAGTGGAGTAATCTAGAGAAGTAATCTGGGGAAATAACATAAACTTGTGTGGTGGAGTAATCTAGTGGAGTAATCTAGAGAAGTAATTTAGGGAAATAACATAAACTTATGTGGTGGAGTAATCTAGTGGAGTAATCTAGTGGAGTAATCTATGCCATACATCTAGTTGAGTAATCTAGATGAGAAATACAGTGGAGTAATCTAGAGGAGAAATCTAGTGGAGTAATCTAGGGGAGTAATCTAGGCCAGACATCTAGTGGAGTAATCTAGATGAGAAATATAGTGGATTAATCTAGAGGAGAAATATAGTCGAGTAATCTAGGGAAGTAATCTAGGGGGGTAATCTAGATGAGAAATATAGTGGAGTAATCTAGGGGAGTAATCTAGTGGAGTAATCTAGACGAGAAATATAGTGAAATAATCTAGGGGAGTAATCTGGGGGAGTAATCTAGTGGAGTAATCTAGTGGAGTAATCTAGTGGAGTAATCTAGATGAGAAATATAGTGGAGTAATCTAGATGAGAAATATAGTGGAGTTATCTAGGGGAGTAATCTAGGGGAGTAATCTAGGGGAGTAATCTAGGGGAGTAATCTAGATGAGAAATATAGTGGAGTAATCTAGAGGAGAAATCTAGGAGAAAAATACAAACATATGTAGTGGAGTAATCTAGTGCAGCAATCTAGGGGAGTAATCTAGGAGAGAAATCTTAACTTATCTAGTGGAGTAATCTAGGAGAGAAATCTAAACTTATGTAGTGGAGTAATCTAACAGAGAAATCTAAACTTATGTAGTTGAGTAATCTAGTGAAGAAATCTAAACTTATGTAGTGGAGTAATCTAGGGAAGAAATCTAAATTTATGTAGTGGAGTAATCTGGTAGTGTAATCTAGGGAAGAAATCTAAACTTATGTAGTGGAGTAGTCTAAGGGAGTAATCTTTTAGAGTAATCTAGTAGAATACTCTAGGGAAAAAATATAAACTTATGTAGTGGAGTAATCTTTTAGAGTAATCTAGTAGAGTAATCTAATAGAGTAATCTAAGGAAGAAATCTAAGCTTAT
This sequence comes from Ariolimax columbianus, assembly GCA_036924085.1. Taxonomy (NCBI): domain Eukaryota; kingdom Metazoa; phylum Mollusca; class Gastropoda; order Stylommatophora; family Arionidae; genus Ariolimax; species Ariolimax columbianus. The sequence goes on from JAVGWX010000008.1 coordinate 8,371,851, forward strand.
GTAGTGGAGTAATCTAAGGGAGTAATCTTTTAGAGTAATCTTTTATAGTAATCTAGTAGAATAATCTAGGGAAGAAATCTAAACTTATGTAGTGGAGTAATCTAAGGGAGTAATCTTTTAGAGTAATCTAGTAGAATAAGCTAGGGAAGAAATCTAAACTTATGTAGTGGAGTAATCTTTTAGAGTAATCTAGTATTGTAATCTAGTAGAGTAATCTAGGGAAGAAATCTAAATTTATGTAGTGGAGTAATCTAAGGAAGTAATCTTTTAGAGTAATCCAGTAGAGTAATCTAGGGAAGAAATCTAAACTTATGTAGTGGAGTAATCTAAGGGAATCATCTTTTAGAGTAATCTAGTAAATAAATATAAACGTATGTGGTTGAATATCTAGTAGAGTGATCTTGGGCAAAAAAATAACCTTTTGCATTTGAGTAATCTAATCTATTGTAGTGGAGTAATCTTAACTTAACGTCTTTATACTGGTTTAGAAGACCCTGCGGAGTCTGTATACAACCAGTTACATTTACATCACCTTGCCCTAAAAGATATGCGCATCCAATATATTCTTAAATGCATTAACTGTCCCTGCCTCCACTACCTCCCCTGGTAATGCATTCCAAGCAGACACCACTCTCTGAATAAAAAAATATTTCCTAATATCTAATCTGGACCTCTCTTTAGTCAGCTTGTAGCTATGCCCTCGTGTTATTGTGGGTGGCTGTATTTAAAAAAACAACTTGTTATAGTCTAATTTATCCATTCCTCTGATCATCTTATAAGCCTGAATTAAGTCACCACGAATTCTTCTCTCTTCGAGACACTGTAAGCCGGTTTTTCTGAGCCGTTCCTCATAACTGTAATTCTGGAATCCCACTATAATCTTTGTCGCTCTTTTTTATATTCTTTCCAGCATGTTTATGTCCCCTCTATGATAAGGACTCCACACCTGTACACAGTACTCCAATCTAGGTCTAACTAAAGCTTTATACAGTTTGACGATCACTTCATTGCTCCTACGTTTAATATTTCTTTTTATCATACCTAACATTGCATTTTCCTTTTTCACTGCTACCTTAACTTGCTCACTCACCTTTCCTGTATGATCTATTATAACCCCTAGGTCCCTTTCCTTATCTATCTTTCTAATATTGTTTTCTCCCATTCTGTAATTATGTTCCATATTGGATCTACCCATGTGGATGACTGTACATTTATCTACATTAAACTCCATTTGCCAGCTTACAGACCATTCTCGAATTTTATCTAAATCCGACATCAATATATCCACTTCCGCTTTAGATGAGACACTACTGCATAGTTTTGTGTCATCAGCAAATTTTGCAATCATGGATCCCAAATCAATGTCCAAATCATTTATATATATCAAGAACAAAATTGGTCCCAAGACCGAGCCCTGTGGCACACCACTTTTCACTTCACACCATTCAGAGTACTCCTTATTTATGCCCACCCTCTGCCTTCTTCCCGTTAACCAATTTTCAATCCATTTGGCAACTTGCCCACCTATTCCATGTGATTTTAACTTTCGAAATAATCTTTGATGAGGTACTCTATCAAAGGCCTTTGCAAAGTCTAGATAAATAACGTCCATTGGCTCTCCTTTATCTATGATTTTAGTAACCTCCTCCATGAATTCTAATAGATTTGTTAAGCATGATCTCCCTCTAGTTAACCCATGCTGACTATTTCTAATTAGATTAAATTTGTCTAAATGCATTACAATGTTTTCTTTGATTATTGACTCTAACAATTTACAGACTATGCTCGTTAAACTCACCGGTCTCTAATTTGCTGGATCTAATTTTTTGCCTTTTTTGAATAAGGGAATCACTCCTGCATCTTTTCAATCCCGTGGAACAATCCCTTTTGTAAGTGATTGAGAACATAATATAGCCAATGGTTTTGCTAGTTGGTCTCTAATTTCATACAGCAATTTTGGACGCATATCATCTTGACCTGGACATTTATTCACTTTCAACCCCTCCAATTTTTAAAAACCATTTCCTCTGTAAAACAGATTGATCTTAATCCCGCTGTATCCATGTCTCTTTGAAAAATATCTATATCTAAACTATTGCAGTGGAGTAACGTTAATCTATTGTAGTGAAATAATGTAACCCATTGTAGTGGAGTGATCTAAACTATTATAGTTTAGTATAAACTAGTGGCATACCCTATGGGAGAAATATAAACTTATGTAGTTTAGTAATCTAATCTATTGTAGTGGAGTAATGTAATTTAGCGTAGTGAAGTATTTTAAGCTATATACACCGACGGATCAGTGCTGCGCAGTGGGACATCCGTCTGGGGCTTCTCGGTAATGTGAGAGGACGGGTCGTTGCCAAGCGCAGAAGGGCATACATGTCAACAACCTCCAGTTTGAGAATGGATACAGAAGCAGTGACCTCGGAACTGGAATTGATATCTGATACTTCCATAACAAGGGCAGTCATTGTGACAGACTCGCAAGCCGTACTTCAGAAGGTACAAAAGGGATGGCTTAGGTACGAGTTGATAGTAGCTGTTGAGGCCTCAAACCTCCAGGCGTTGACATGCGTTACTGTCCTGCTCATGCTGGGGTCCAGGGCAATGAAAGAGCTGACATCTTAGTTGCACAAGCTCCCATCATGTGCACATTAGTGATGGATAGAAGTGACATTTTGAAATCAATCAATGCCCGCCTGTTAGAAGAGGACACCACAATAGATGAAGCCGCAATCCACAGGCTGCAACGTTTTGACATTAAACTAGGTTCGAGCGGAGTATGGTGCATGAAAGAACGGAGCAGGAGAGTGTACAACCAGCGAGCTACAGGGACCATCAGCATCCATACCCTACGCCATTTGCTGAGAGAGATTGAGCACCTATGGGTATGCCCGGAGTGCAGTGCGTTGATTCTTGGAAACAGAAACATAATTTAAGCTATTGTAGTGGAGTAATATAGTGGAACAATGTAGGGGAGAAATATAAACTTATGTAGATTAGTAATCTTATCTATTGTAGTAGAGTAATCTAATCTTCTGTAGTGGAGTAATGTAATCTATTATAGTGGAGTAATCTATTCTATTGTATTAAAGTAATAGAATCGATTGTAGTGGCGTAATTTAACGTGCTTTAGTGGAGCAATTAAATGTGTTGCAGTACAAATAATTTAATGTGTTGTAGTAGATTAATCTTCTTCTTCTTCTTCTTCGTACGCAGTCAGACAGTAACCATTATTTTTTCGAAAAAAGCGGCGGTCATCCTGAGGCTGTCGACACTGCCATAGAGCTTGTTTTGTGGTTCCACTGGTGATGGCCACATCTGCTCTCTCTGATCCTCGTATGTCGGGCAGTTCTGCAGCAGATGTTCAGCGGTCATTTTACCGGTACCACACGGGCATTCGTCGGTACCACCTATCTTCAATTTGTTGAATAGGTGGTACCTCAGTCTATTGTGGCCAGTGCGAAGTCTGAAGACAACGACCTGCTCTCTTCTGTTCAACTGGTAATAGGCATCGTTTTTTGTGTAACCAGTATGTTCGGTTTCCCATTTGGTCATGTATCTGGCTTTGAAAAGCCGTTTTGACTCTTCGTACGTCATACTAGTATCTGTTTGTGGTAGTCTTGCACCTTCTTTTGCCAGTCTGTCTGCCTCCTCGTTGCCTTGAATGTTGCAGTGTGATGGGACCCACTGTACCACTACCCTTTTTGGTGCGGACTGCTGGCATAGTTGACAGAGTGCTGCTCTTAAGTCATTAAGCTCAGTGTTTTTCTGGCTTTTTAGCGCTGTGACTACGGCCAGAGCATCTGTAAGCAGGACTGTATGGCTTTCATTTTCTTTATGTGTCACCATTTCTTCCACTGCCGCCCTCAGTGCCTCTGCCTCCGATCTGAAATTGCTTGTGTAGGTAGATTAATCTAATCTATGGTAGTTTAGTAATGTAATCTATTGTTTTGGTGTAATCTTATCTAATGTAGTGAAGTAATGTAAGCTAATATACTGAAGTAATGTAAACCTATATAAACGTGTTTTAGTTGTGTTTTGGTTTTCTCTTTTCAAACCAGAAAGTACAGTTGACAGTAAATTATTTGCATCTTTTAATTGTCCCATGACAACAGTAGGTCTAACGGGTTCGCCATCTTTGTCATTATGTCCACATGTTAAACAAACCACATAAGACATTTAGACTTGTGTTGTTAGTTTTGAAGTTCTCTCTCTCTCTCTCTGTGTGAGAGAGAGAGAGTGTGTGTGTGTATGGGTGTGTCTGTGTGTCTTGCTAAAGGTAGTATTAGTTGAGAATGTGTTTTGTTGTTTTGATGTTAGCCAAAATTTTAGTGAATTTTGATCTTAGCCAAAATTTAAGTGAATTTTTTTCTTAGCCAAAAGTTAAGTGAATTTTGATAACAGTCAAAAGTGTAGGGAATTTTATTCTTAGTCAAAAGGTAAATACATGTTTTTACGCCAATAATTCATGCATGGCTGCTGCACAAATCTGTCTTTTACTCCGGGAAGAGAATAGGGCTACTGATGCACCATGTCCTCTGTGATCAACGATATTTTAACATTCATTTATTCTTCCGATCTGCATGTAGAACGAGTCATTCCTGTAACATAAATGGTATACTTTTTTTAGACCAATTCTTTCAATCCCAAAAGACTAATGCACACACAAAAGGCTTCTGGTTTGATCATGGCGTGTTATACAAGCTCAAACGTTGGAAAGTCATCTACCAAAGATAGTTTATGTCGCACTGCTCGTTGTCAATGACAACGCTCTCAGTGTAGTAGTGATGCTATTATCGTCTCTCTTTGTCACGCATTGCTCTACCAAAAACCATTTACTCTTCTGACGCACACTAACAAAGCTAGCAATGTAAATCCTTTATTGACCACACAAATGATATACGGACATTTGAAAACAGAGAAAATGGACGTCTGCATTGGAGATACGTAAACCGGTTCTGAAAGTGTTTTTAAAATGATTTGTAGCAGGCGAAATGGAAAGAGAACCTAAAGAGAAGAGGCTAGCTGGTGATAAAGAGTTGGGGAGAAAGAACAAAAAAATCGGTTGAGAGGGGATAAGATTGGAACTCCAGGCTCGTTGGTTCGGACAGGGTCACGTCACTAAGCTTCGTTTCCATGACAACTGTTTGCAGGGTCTAAATATACTCCTCCCTCCTCACACCCCGTTGCTGTCCATGGTGAAAGCTCTTGTTCTCACACAAGGCCCATGGGTGCCCGTTGGGGTCTGAAATAGAACTTTTCCAATCGTCAGATTCCAAACCCTAGCCAGTTGCTGTGTTCGAACATTGAATTCAGAATGCTATACAGACATGTGCACAGCGCTACCTTGTTGACATTTGTCATTTAAGAATATCAAACGCCGTTACAGTTGAACACTACAACACGGTAATGACACAATAACAACAGTTCTCTTCCCAACTGTTGCTGCTTTCCCATAACATGTTTTATTAGAGACTTGTCCCGTAAGCTGAGTAAGAAATGAAACCCTGGCCGAATCGTGAGCTGTTCAAATCGATTCGCATACAATTGCTCTGAGCAAAACAGTGTTAGCAGTTCCCCCTTTGCGCTAAACAAGATCCCTAAGTTGGGCAACTTTCTATCTGGGCAAGGATTCGCTTTGGGTTCTGGAAGATCCGAAAAAGGACACTTTCTGTAAGAAAGTAAATATATTAGAATTTTAACGTGTGGTAAGAAACTGTAGAGTGCTCTTGAACTTGAGGTAATCTGCTCATCCGAAGGGCACGTCGTCGACAAAAATATCGTTTCTTCTTATTTTCTTCTGGACTCTATAAAAGAAGAGGGTAGTTTATGATTACTTTCACCTAATGCTCAAAACAGTAGAAAGACAACACGCATAGCATAACAATTTGTTCACACTTATATAAATAAATGTCTGCATAATCTGGTGAAAGCGGTAATGCATGCCGACCGAAGAAGCAGAGAAAGTCAAAATAATGTGTCTCCCTGAATAAGGTACTTACTCTCATATGTTCTATTTTGACTTCAATTCCCATCCAACAAATAATTATATAAATCTCAATGTACGTACACGTTCGTATTTTCGTTTTCGTTCTCCCTCGTACTTCTTCTTCAACCTCTTCATTTGAAGCCGAATGTGTAACACACTAAATAAACTGATAGCAGCCAGCGATTCATAGCTGGCTATTTGCAACAGGGTCAGTGAACCACGACTGACCAAGGCACCAAGGAAGGCAAATCTGGTTAAACAAATGCTGCACTGAAATCGAATGTGTGGGACCGAAACGTGCAGACGTGACAGCTATTTTTAAACTTCGTCACAACGTCACAATGTCCTTTTCAGGACTAACGTCAATGTAGAGCATTTTCATCGGCATTATCGTCTTCTTCTTTTTTATCTTCATCTTCTTCTTTCTCTTCTTTGTCTTATTCTTCACCTTATTCTTCACTTTATTCTTCTTCTTCGTCTTCTTTTTCTACTTCATGAACTTCGTCTTTTTGTCCTTTTCATCGGCGCCAACATCATCATCTTCTTTTTCTCTACCTCTAATAATAAACAATAAAGACAGTAATATACTATCTGTTATATTTCCTGTTACCGTTATCCACCACTACTTAGTCCTTGCAGGAAGTCAACATGCTATACAATTTACTCTGAAAGATTATTGCATTAAGTAAGTATTTGGTTCGTTTAGAAAAAAAAAAATCGCTGACATCGAATGTACAAACCTGCCGAAACGACTTCTGTATGTCCAGTGTCTGTATTTTGGTAGCTGTCGATGATCTGCCTATCAGTTTCTGAATATTGTCTGTCTAGCGCATTTAGGGTCTTCTCCTCTGTCTCTTATACAGGTTTGTTCCATTAAACATAGTCTTGTGCATCCCATTTGGTCTTGCCACCATAGGGGATTATATGTTGTCACAGTTGTTTGTAAATCTTTATATGGTTCGATTTTCTTTATATGGTTCGATTTTCTTTATATGGTTCGGTTTTCTTTATATGGTTCGATTTTCTTTATATGGTTCGATTTTGTTTATATGGTTCGATTTTGTTTATATGGTTCGATTTTCTTTATATGGTTCGATTTTTTTTATATGGTTCGGTTTTCTTTATATGGTTCGATTTTCTTTATATGGTTCGATTTTCTTTATATGGTTCGGTTTTCTTTATATGGTTCGATTTTCTTTATATGGTTCGATTTTCTTTATATGGTTCGATTTTCTTTATATGGTTCGATTTTCTTTATATGGTTCGATTTTCTGAGAGAAGGCATTTCCAATCTTATTATGCAGGATATTATCAGGATCTGTTACTCTGAAGATCTGATCTCAGTTGTTTACATTTTCTCTACGCAATTCAGACTTGAATGTCCATGTTTCACGTGCATCCTCTTGTAATTATTCAAGAGTAGGAAGGTATGCATTATTTCTTGTGATCGTTTAGCAATAAGTTGTTGCATATCCATATGGACCTCTGAGTTGTGAGAATATATGTTGTTATTTGTCTTCGATTGTTCTTAGTTCAACTTTTGCTCCCTCTGCTCCAGAATATATTCCAAGAAATACTTCTTAGTTTACTGTCTTCAACATGTATTCATAAACAGTGGGGTGTTTTTTGTTGTTCCCTTCCTTGTTGTGTGTCATTAGGTGGATCATGGCGTGTTGATTTGCCACTTACATTTTGTGGAGAAAGTATCAAGTCGAGTTGTTAGTGTTTGTAATATTGTTTTAATTTTTCAGACAGTGAATGCACATTATTGTCGTGTGCAAAGTTTAGTTTGGTTAGATATTGTTCAGCTATATTTATTGTTGCGTTCTAGCGTTGTTGAGCTTTTGTTGCTATGTGTTTCTAGGAATACATTAAACAAATTTAATGATAGTTCACAGTTTTAGTGAAAATAGTCAGACATCTTACTCCAACTGTGCTCCTATTAGTAGACAGCAACGTCTTACTCCAACTATGCTGCTTTGTAAAGTAAAGTTAAGTAAAGTATCCCATAGCATTACTGCCGTAGGGGTGTGAGGTGTTAGCGATCTCACATTTCAAAGGCTCGGCTATATGAGGGCGGTAGCCATCTCCTATCCCTCGCCGCTTTTACTTCCCGGACTAAACCGGTATCCATTTAAGGCTGGGTCGACCCGGGAGCCATTGCGGTCGGAAAAAAAACATTACCGCCTCAACTGAGGGATGAACCCAGGACCACTCAGATGCGAAGCCAGCGCGCTAACCACTGCACTACGCGGCTCCACGCTTTGACAGGCAGACATGTCTAACTCTAACTGTGTTCCTATAACAGACAACCATATCTTACTCCAACTGTGCTCATATAGCAGACCGTCATGTCTTACCCCAACTGTGCTCCTGTGCCAGACAGCCATGACTTACTCTAGCTATGCTCCTATACCAATTCTCTCGTCGATGAGAATTTCACTTCTGATGTTTAAATATGATGTTAAAATAATCCAAAATAATACACGGCCTTGAAAAATGCCGGATGATGGTGTCAAGTGCCGTCTATACGTCGAAGCCTGAATGCAGGGCACCTCCAACATCTTGTTGTCTTTTGCCTTGAATGTAACATTTTGAATGACTATTAGTCCATTTCTTGATATTTCTCTCCCCCTTATAGCGCTGACATCCTCTTGCACCCCTGCCCTCAGCCTTTCCCTCCAGTACTGTTTTCATCAGTATATCGTGTCACTTTAGAAGTCCAACTTGTTTGATTAGCCTAATTTGTACGTCTTTCAGTATTTTCTTTCATTCCTACTCTCGTCTTTAATTATTCACTTTTCTTTCCATAAAATTGATCCATTCTTCTGTACACCTACAGTTCATGGGCCTCCATTTTGTCCTTCAACTTATTCCATCTTCTACATATCAGCACCGTATCGTAATGATGAATATAGCTAACCCTTTATGACTTAATTTTAGCTTATATTTTGTCTGGATGTCACCTTATCTCTCGTATTGTTAAATGCTGTTTTACGTTTACCTTCCTTATTCTCTTCTTCATTTTCCTTTTAGATTTACCAACATTACTAGATACAACTGTTGACTTGTTTCAGCATTTCCCTGTTTACTTGAATATTTACTCACATGTTTACTTTGGTGTTCGTGACTGTTTTGCTTCTTCTTCTTCTTCTTCTGCGCTCGTTCGCCTTCTTCTTCGTTCGTTCTCAATCTCACACTATCAAACCCTGATAGGGCTTAAGTAGCAGAATGTAGTCCAGAGAATGGAATGCGTTGTGTCGTAGTTTACAGCTTGACTGCGATATTTGCACCTTTCGATCCAACACATCTGACTTCAGCAGGCATTTTTTGGGTACCGGGTTAGCATTCCCTCTTCGATCCCTTCTCCTTAGCCAGTCTGTCCTGCTGCAGCCTGTTATCCAGGATCACCGCGTGGAAGTGTAGAAGGGTCTTGGCAGCTCTGGTTTGCTGGCCCTGACGCAAGCAGTCAGGTATGGGTCGCTGACCACTGCAGCTCATGCGCTGCTTAGCGTCTTGATCCCGACTGTTTTGCTAAAAATTGTAGTTTTTGTTTTTCTAATGTTAATGTCAAATCCATATTATGTACCACGTGTCCGCCAGGTCTTGCAACTCTTGCTCACTTTAAACAAACAACTCTGTGTCATCAGACTGTTGACTATTCTTACATTGATGTGTAACCCTGGTATCCGTTCAATCTATCTGAAAATTATATATGTGTAGAAGCTAAACAGCTATACCTTTATTTATATCAATATCTAGTTAGTAATTCATTCCATATCTTACTGTCGTTACATGCTTTAAATACACGTTACTGAGTAGTCTAATGTCTTTCTTTCCAGACTGATTACTTGGAGGCACTTAATTAAGCTTTACGTGGTGTTTTCTAATTTTTAAAACTCACGATTGAATAATTTGGAGATTATCTCAGTCATGGGACTAACTAATCCTGGCGATTGTTCTGTAATATGTAGAGGTAACTCAGTCATGGGACTAACTAATCATGCTGTCTGTTCTATAATACGTAGAGGTAATTCAGCCATGGGACTAGCCAATCCTGCTGATTGTTCTATAATATCTAGAGGTGAATCAGTCGTGGGACTAATTAATCAGACTGATTGTTCTATAATATGTAGAGTTAACTCAGTCATGGGACTAACTAATCCTGCTGATTGTTCTATAATATGTAGAGGTAACTCAGTTGAGTATATATCTTGTATTAACACTATTATTACACATCTCTGTAATTGTGTCTATGACAAAGTCCTCGGTGTTTCTTTTAAATTTCTTTTTAATGTTGCCAGGACCTGCATCCTTCTTTTGCTTCATCGTGTTTACTGTTAATTTAATTTCGATTCTAATATTTTTGGTAGTGTTGCTTTTGTTTTCATATAATATGAATAGTTCCTTGGCATATTCTTCCCATCTTTTGAAATATCTGTGTCATCAAATATGATTTTGCTATTTTCGTTTTTAGTACAATCTCCTCCGTTTACATAACTTTCATTTGATATCATTATTTCATCATGCATATGAGATTAATTTTGAGATCTTCTGTTACATTGCCTTTCGGCTCAATCATGTTTCTTATGTCAGTCTACACATCTTACGTATGTCTTTATTTATTTTTTGCAAACTCTGGGGTGTCCCTTGTCGTCTTTCTATCTGCCATTTTAATCATGCCTTCTCTCATCAACGTTTGACATTTCTTATACTTTTTTATTGACAAACTTTCATTTTCTGTGTGTTTACTGTATTTTATGCCTTCACATTTTTAGTTTACTTTCCCTACTGGTTTTTGTCTCCCGTTTTGTTTCCTTCTTTTTTCAATGAGCTATTCCCATTTGTTTTTACATTAACATCATATTTCTGCCATGCATCTAGTTATTTTAATTATGAAATATCTGTTGAAAACTCTAGAAAATATAGGTCACTGCTTACACGTAAAACTGCATTATGATTTTGCTGTTGTTTATTTTTGATACTCTACTGTAGTGGCTATTATACTCTTGCTAACAAATGCATTGTCAAACATTCGAGTACTGCATGGTCCTTTGTAATGTGTAGACCTGATACACACAAGAAGTTCTGTCCCTTGTTACCTGCACAAAGTGTTACAACAATTGCTTATCCTGACGATTGTGTTAGTAGACCGGTTTTCTACCGGTTGCTGGCCTTGGTCCTTCATCTGATTTGCTAATTCTAACATGTCACCTATGTTGATCCCATAGTACACATAATAGCAAGATTTAAAGCCTCCAAGGATGTAAAGAAAGATAAAGAAAGAGGGTTGCCCATGGAGCTGGTAAACTCATCAGATTACAAGAACTATTACTTCTAGAATGCGCAATGTACTTTTTCCTGTAAGTTCGAACTACATGATATACGCTGCATATATGGTTAATAGCAGTGGCAGAACCATTCAAGATGGTCATCACTAGTGCTACAGTACCAAGTCAGCTGATATGCTAGCACTGAAGCCACTTTATTGGTGATCTTAGATCGGATCAAGGGTCTTACTAAAGTCAGTCACCAATTGTAAAGGCGTCAATTCTGCAGGGGATGTGCGGATAAAATGTCCGGTCTACCTGATCTCAGGATTATCTACCTGATCCCATGTCAAATCTACCTGATCCCATGTCATATCTACCTGATCCCATGTCATATCTATATGATCCCACGTCACATCTACCTGATCCCAGGACATATCTACCTGATATGAGGCACTACATACCTGATCTCAGGCATTATCTACCTGATTCCATGTCATAACTACCTGATCCAATGCCATGTATACCTGATCTCAGACACTATCTACCTGATCTCAGACACTATCTACCTGATCTCAGACACTATCTACCTGATCTCAACAGCATTGCACTGCAGCCAGGAGGAGTATTAAGCACCTTCTGAAGTACGTATCGGGGTATAAGAGAAACACTAAGGGAAGGCCGTCAAGAGTTAATTCAACTTAGTAGGAATAGTTTATTCCAGCAACAATATCAACAAGAGCATCAACAAGAACAACAACAACAACAACAACAGCAACAACAACAACAGCATCAACATCAACAACATCAACAACAACAGTAACAGAAACAACATCATCAACAGCAACAACAACAAAAACAACTACAACAACAGCAGCAACAACAAGATGGAAGCTTGGCCCTACAGCGTACCTTATTTTTATGTTCTGCATTAGGATAGAATTTTATATTTGTTTTATTTTGTAAATTAAGTAGACACACATAAATAAAAGTTGCGTTTCTTAGTGGTTAAAGTTACATGAAGAAATAATAGACAGTACTTGTCTAAATCGTCTTGATAGGGATTTCCTTGTTGTGTATATATTCCTCACCCCGCCCCCCCCCAATCTTACCCCCACCCCCAATCCCTCCCAACCCCCAACTCCATCCCCGCCCATCTCACGTAAACGCACATTATACCATTAACATTTATTTGTTGAATAAATTGTTAATGTGAAGATGTGTGATTAACATTGCCATTAGATTAATGTGTGATTAACATCGTCATCAGATCACAGTTCTAGCAATTTGCAACATTCACTCGTTTGTAAATATAAATTTGGACAGTTGTATTCATTGTAGATATATTTATGTTTTAAAAATGAAGCACAGACTAGATCAAATGAGCGTCTGGTTTGCGTTTTCGGCACGCTCTAGTCAACCAAGCAGTAAAGTGGTATTTAGCTTAATATTAATAAAGGAAAGGCAGCGAGTAAGGGAACTCACACCCCCCCCCCCCCCCAATAAATAAGCTGTTTCCTCGACAATGCAGTCTCTAACACATCCTCCCCTTCAGCAGTGCCTCCAATGCGATTACCGTCACTTACCTTTTTGATCAAATATTAATAGATGCATTTTCAAGTTCCGGTATAACGCTCCAGAAAGTAATGACACTTCTAAAGAAAATGCGCAATGTTCGGAACGTGCATGTACAACTCTGTTAACTACACGCATGTTCACATACATAAAACAATATTCCGCTTTTTAATAAGGCAATAAAATCAGAGAAGAAAACTATTGTCACTATCTAAGTCAATTGTATCTAATATACAATCTTTTGGAGCGAAATTAAATAATTATATCTTTGTATTCTTCTTCTTCTTCTTCTTCTTCTTCTTCTTTCTTCTTCTTCTTCTTCTTCTTCTTTTTCTTTTTCTTCTTCTTTGTCTTATTCTTCTTTTTCTTCTTCGTACGGTGTCAGACGTCGACTTGAATTTGTTCAAAAACAATAGCGGCCATCCCGAGGCTGTCGACACTACCATAGAGCTTGTCTAGTGATGGCACTGGTGATGGATGGCACTGAGGATGGCACTGGTGATGGATGGCACTGAGGATGGCACTGGGGATGGCACTGGGGATGGCACTGGTGATGGCACTGGGAATGGCACATGTGCTTTCTCTGGTCCTCATATGGCGGGCAATTTTGCAGCAGATGCTCATGGGTCATTTTCCCAGTACCACATGTGCATTCGTCAGTAATACCTTTTTCAGTTTATTGAATACATGGTACCTCAGTCTGTTGTGGCCTGTGCAGAGTCTGTAGACCTGCTCTTTTCTGTTCAATTGATTATAAGCATCATTTCTTGTGTTGCCAGCATGCTCTGTTTCCCATTTGTCCATGTATCTAGCCCTAATAAACCTTTTGGTCTCTTCGTAAGTCCCACTTAATTCTGGTTTGATTAACCTTCCACCTTCGTTTGCCAATCTGTCTGCCTCCTCGTTGCCTTAAATGTTGCACTGTACTACGACTCTTTGGGGTTTGGACTTATGGCATAGTTGACAGAGTACTGACCTTAGGTCATTTATGTTCGTATTGAATTGTTTGAATTCGTATGTATAAATGCCCAGACGTAACATCTACAAACATTCAAATTTATTTTCCCAAACATCAAGTTGAAGGACAATCCAAAGTTGATAACTAACAGAAGTTTTCCATTTGTGTTTTAATCAATAAAGGAATGTTAAAGTATTGGTGTTTTGTTACTGAATTCCCGAGATATGGTGGGATATGCCTAAAGTAATAACATCATGCCTTACAGCATGGTTCGCATTAACAGACTGAGGATATGATCTGGGACAGTCCCTTACATATGTTAGAGCTATCATCGTCCGTAGGTTAGGATTGCATTGTAATAAAACAGGAAATAACTCTTCGTCAAATACTCCTTCATTTTGCGTTGCAAAATTGGACAAAATAGGGTTGTGCCTGAGACTAGCAATTTCTTAGTGTGTACATTTTTCAATAACAAATAAACGAACAGGACCAAACAAAGACAGACAAAGGGACCGGTGCTTGTGGACAGTTAATCCATTTCAGGAGAAGTGGCTGCCCTTTGTTTCCATGGCAATCAAGTCAGAAGGATGTCCACTAGCCAGCAATAGCTCAAGCATATTCACAACCTTCACACTCTTATAATTCTGCAATCATATTCACAGCATTCACACTCTTATAATCCTTTAATCATATTCAGAACATTCACACTCTTATAATCCTTCAATCATTTTCACAACCTTCACACTCTTATAATCCTTCAATCATATTCACAACCTTCACACTCTTATAATCCTTCAATCATATGCACAACCTTCACACTCTTATAATCCTTCAATCATATTCACAATCTTCACACTCTTATAATTCTTTAATCACATTCACAATCTTCACACTCTTATAATCCTTCAATCATATTCACAATCTTCACACTCTTATAATTCTTTAATCACATTCACACTTTTCACACTCTTATAATCCTTCAATCATATTCACAATCTTCACACTCTTATAATCCTTCAATCATATTCACAATCTTCACACTCTTATAATTCTCCAATCACATTCACGATCTTCACACTCTTCTGATCCTTCAATTACATTCACAACTTTCATTCTCTGATGGTTCCTCAATAACAATTCTTAACTCTATTGATCTCTATATTGATCTCTATATTGATCTCTATATTACATTTAAAACTTCCTCCACACTCTATTAATACTTCCATTACATAAAAAATGGCACGCTCTAGAATTTCTTCTACCTCATTAAACACTTTCAAACTGTGATTATCTATCTATCTATGACCTTAAAACTTTCAAACTATAATGATCCTTCTATGACGTTAAACACTTTCAAACTATAGTGATCTTTCTATGACATTAAAGACTTTCAAACTATAGTGCTCCATCTGTGACATTAAACACTTTCAAACTCTAGTTATCTTTCTATGACATAAAACTCTTTAAAACTCTAGTTATCGGTCTATGACATTAAACACTTTTAAACTCTAGTTATCCATCTACGACATCAATCACTTTTAAACTCTAGTTATCCATCTATTTCATCAAACACTTTCAAACTATAATTATCCATCGATGATATTAAATACTTTCAGGGATCAAGACGCTGAGCAGCGCATGAGCTGCAGTGGTCAGCGACCCATAGCTGACTGCTAGCGTTAGGGCCTGCGAACCATAGCTGCCAAGACCCTTCTACACCTCCACGCGGTGATCCTAGATAACAGGCTGCAGCAGGGCAGACTGGCTAAGGAGAAGGGATCAAAGAGGGAATGCTAACCCGGTACTTACAAAATGCTTGCTGAAGTCGGATATGTTGGACCGAAAGGTGCAAATATCGCAGTCAAGCTGTAAACTACGACACAACGCATTCCGTTCTCTGGACTACATTCTGCTACTTAAGCCCTTTCAATGTTTGGTAGCGGGAGATTGAGAACGAACGCAGAAGAAGAAGAAGAAACACTTTCAAACTCTAGTGATACGTTTCTAACATTAAATACTTTCAAACTCTGTTGATTTTCAACCAAACTAAAAAAAAACTGTCAAACTCTAGTGAACTCTAGTGATGGTTCTACAATATTAAAAAATGTCAAACTCTAGTGATCATTCCATCACATGAAAAATGTCACACTTTTGTCATTCCGCTGTCCTATAAAAACGTTTCAGACTGTGGTGGCCTGTTCCAACATGTTCCCAAGTTTCAAGGAAAAGCCTCAGTTTGAGCCTCAGCCAGCGGCCTCCAGCTGACGTGTTGGGTCAACACATCCTCATGCAATATTCATGCCTCTCCACCACAATTAATCACCTCGCCTCTTAGCCTCACATGCACGATCTTCCTCATTTGCACGATCCCTCATCAGTGTATTATTTTTTAACCTCAGTTTTCTAGTTTTTGTTGTTTCGTTAATCTGTTTTCTTTTTGTCCAATCCATTTTCTGATGCTCCTAATTTTTACATCGATATCTGCACACATTCTTACTATTTCTATTTCTCTATTTCAAAATTTGCAAACACTTCAACTTTATTGCTCTCGTGCTAATAATGTTTTACTCTCCCTCACCTCAACAAATCTTTTCTTTCAGTTCTTGTTCTCATTTTGCGTGCTTCGTCCCCTACACTGAGAGAAGCTCTTCTCCTGTTAGCAAATAGACTCCCAGTGCCTTGATGCGCTTCTCTTCCACATCTCTCCCACATCTCCCTTTACATTTCCCCTACATCTCTTTTATATCTCACATGTTCTATCGCATCTTCAAGTATTCACATCTAACCCAAATCTCCTCTCGACATCCACATAGTAGTGACATTTCTGAGGAATCTCGCATAGCAATACAGCCAGGAAAACCAAGGTACACCTTCTTAAGTACGCATCAGGATTCGAAGTGAGCTTTTGTGACTCGGCACCAACGAAGGTCGCCAGGAATACCTAACACAATTACGAGTTGCATTAGCAACAACATCAACATCTCCCCTCGCCTCTCCCCTACACCTGCCACCACATCTCCCATTGAATCTCCCCTACATATGGCCCCAAATCTCCCCTCGAATCTCCCCTGCATCTGCCCCCACATTTCCCCTCGAATCTCCCCCACCTGCCCCTCTACATCATCCATCATATCTCACCTACTTCTGCCTTCACACCATCCCTCACATCTCCCCTACATCTGCCTTCACACCCTCTCTCACATCTACCTTACATCTGCCTTCACACCATCCCTCACATCTACCCTACATCTGCCTTCATACCATCTCTCACATCTCCCCTACATCTGCCTTTAAACCATCCCTCACATCTCCCCTACATCTGCCTTTACACCATCCCTCACATCTCCCCTACATCTGCCTTTCAACCATCCCTCACACCTCCCCTACATCTGCCTTAACATCATCCCTCACATCTCCCCTACATCTGCCTTTAAACCATCCCTCACATCTCCCCTACATCTGCCTTTACACCATCCCTCACATCTCCCCTACATCTGCATTTAAACCATCCCTCACATCTCCCTTACATCTGCCTTTACACCATCCCTCACATCTCCCCTACATCTGCCTTTACACCATCCCTCACATCTCCCCTACATCTGCCTTTATACCATCCCTCACATCTCCCCTACATCTGCCTTTAAACCATCCCTCACATCTCCCCTACATCTGCCTTTAAACCATCCCTCACATCTCCCCTACATCTGCCTTTACACCATCCCTCACATCTCCCCTACATCTGCCTTTAAACCATCCCTCACATCTCCCCTACATCTGCCTTTACACCATCCCTCACATCTCCCCTACATCTGCCTTTAAACCATCCCTCACATCTCCCCTACATCTGCCTTTAAACCATCCCTCACATCTCCCCTACATCTGCCTTTAAACCATCCCTCACACCTCCCCTACATCTGCCTTAACATCATCCCTCACATCTACCCTACATCTGCCTTTAAACCATCCCTCACATCTCCCTTACATCTGCCTTTAAACCATCCCTCACATCTCCCCTACATCTGCCTTTACACCATCCCTCACATCTCCCCTACATCTGCATTTAAACCATCCCTCACATCTCCCTTACATCTGCCTTTACACCATCCCTCACATCTCCCCTACATCTGCCTTTAAACCATCCCTCACATCTCCCCTACATCTGCCTTTAAACCATCCCTCACATCTCCCCTACATCTGCCTTTAAACCATCCCTCACACCTCCCCTACATCTGCCTTAACATCATCCCTCACATCTACCCTACATCTGCCTTTACACCATCCCTCACATCTCCCTTACATCTGCCTTTAAACCATCCCTCACATCTCCCCTACATCTGCCTTTACACCATCCCTCACATCTCCCCTACATCTGCATTTAAACCATCCCTCACATCTCCCTTACATCTGCCTTTACACCATCCCTCACATCTCCCCTACATCTGCCTTTACACCATCCCTCACATCTCCCCTACATCTGCCTTTATACCATCCCTCACATCTCCCCTACATCTGCCTTTAAACCATCCCTCACATCTCCCCTACATCTGCCTTTAAACCATCCCTCACATCTCCCCTACATCTGCCTTTACACCATCCCTCACATCTCCCCTACATCTGCCTTTAAACCATCCCTCACATCTCCCCTACATCTGCCTTTACACCATCCCTCACATCTCCCCTACATCTGCCTTTAAACCATCCCTCACATCTCCCCTACATCTGCCTTTAAACCATCCCTTGCATCTCCCCTACATCAGCCTTTAAACCACCCCTCACATCTCCCCTACATCTTTCCCACTTCTCCTCATCAACAAATATAAATCTCCTTCGTTCTAATGATAATGGCCGAATGGTTTGGATACGAATTTTCTCACTAAGTATACGCGGGTTCAAAATCTCGACTTGTAGGGGTAAAATTACAACCTAACCTGTACACTGTGCGTCAGCTTCTTGGGTGAGTGGCATTTACTCCTCAGCCATATCAATTCTCTCTTGGAAAGAAATACGGTAACATTGAATTTAGTTTTGGTAGTTGCTGCTGAATATTACAGGACAGATGTTTTCACCAACAAAGGCAGATTATCTTCTCTCATTATGAAACTCAGCAGTGCTGCCTATGAATACAGTATTAGGTTATTCAACACCGACATCAAAACAGTTCTACTAAATGGCTCAAAACATGACCTGTATCATAGTGTTTATCACATCCAGACTATATAGTGACCTTTCTCCAATATATGGCCCAGTCGTATAGTTAGTGTTCGATGGCTAGTGAAAATAAGAAAGATATATATGTGTTGATAAGGAAGTATATCGAAGATGTGGTTGATGAAATGAGTCGGGATGGAGGATGAGGTAGAACACTAGGTTAAGGGCCATATGTGTATGAAGATTGAGGGAGTGAGTGAAGAGGATATCCTGATGCATGATTGAAAGAGTGGGTGAGAATTGGTGGAGAAAATCTGGGACAATGATTGAGAGAGTGGGCGAGAATTAGCAGAGAAAATTTTTTACATAATTGAGAGAGTGGGTGAGAATTAGCGGAGAAAATCTGGGACAATGATTGAGAAAGTGGGTGAGAATTAGCGGAGAAAATCTTGGACATAATTGAGAGAGTGGGTGAGAATTAGTGGAGAAAATCTTGGACAATGATTGAGAGAGTGGGTGAGAATTAGCGGAGAAAATCTGGGACAATGATTGAGAAAGTGGGTGAGAATTAGGGGAGAAAATCTTGGACAATGATTGAGAGAGTGGGTGAGAATTAGCGGAGAACATCTTGGACAATGATTGACAGAGTGGGTGAGAATTAGCGGAGAAAATCTTGGACAATGATTGAGAAAGTGGGTGAGAATTAGCGGAGAAAATCTTGGACATAATTGAGAGAGTGGGTGAGAATTAGCGGAGAAAATCTTGGACAATGATTGAGAGAGTGGGTGAGAATTAGCGGAGAAAATCTTGGACAATGATTGAAAGAGTGGGTGAGAATTAGCGGAGAAAATCTTGGACAATGATTGACAGAGTGGGTGAGAATTAGCTGAGAAAATCTTGGACAATGATTGGGGAAGTGGGTGAGAATTAATGGTCGATATATTAATGAATGATTGAATGATTGGATGATAACTAGTGGATGCTATTTCAGAATGATTGAGAAAGTGGATGAAAATTAGTGGTGGATATATTAAAAACGGATTGACAGATTCGACGATAACTAGCGTGAGGATATTTTGAGAAATGATTGAGAGAGTTGATGAGAGTTAGAGAAGGACATATTGAAGAAGGATTGAGGTTGTGAATGAGTCATGAGATATTGAAGAATGTTTGAAGGAAGTGAATGGAAGTTAGAGGAAGATATATTGAGGGATGAATGCGAGATTTAGAGGAGGAGGTATATGAGCAAATGATTGTGGGAATGAATGAGAGGTTCATAAACAAAAAACACAGGCACGGAGATCGAGGTGTCACAATACGATGAAAGCAGTCAAATAGCTGACTCTGCTGTCGTGGATCAAGTGTTTGAGACTTCATTGTTCGAGGTCTTATTGTTGTGTGCGGTTGTTGATGTTTTTTGGGAATTCCCACAATGAATAGGTTACTCTTTTGTGCGCCCTGAAAAGGACGTTGAGTGGCAGGTTGAAGTAGCTCTCATCACATCCCGAGCGTGCTGATGAATGTGGACCGAGGTTATCCACGCGGTTGTGCTATGCTTGGCTTCATCTGCGTGGTGTAGCTCACTACTACAGGGATCACGTCGAACCTCACCTAGTTAGCCAAACTGTTGTCCTCGACGAGGTCAGGCGAGGGTCTTGGCCAGTATATTTCTCCTGACCCTGGCTAACATTGTCTAATCAGTGTGTTATTATTCCTGACCAGACGTTAGCCTCATCGTCCCATTGTGTGGAGTAGAGTGACTAGTTTTCTTTCTGCTGCATTGCCTTTCCTAACTGTAATTCTGGTACTCATTTACGGCTGGGTCGATTCGGACGTGTCGAGACTGAAATAGTTAATAAAGTCATGCTCGAAGAATGATTGAGAGAAATGCCAAGATGTTGAAGAAAGATATCTTTAAAGACAGATAGAGATAAAGATAGAGATGGAAAGATGTATATATATATATATATATATATATATATATATATATATATATATATATATATATATATAGAGAGAGAGAGAGAGAGAGAGAGAGAGAGAGATTGGCAATATAAATGAAGACATAAGGGAAGGAAGACTAAGAAAGTAGCCATACCGTGAGAGAGAGAGAGAGAGAAACAATATTTTTTAAGTCAGTCCATAGAGGAAACTATGTTTGAACGAGGAATACGATATTAGCCCAGTGAAGGAAGATTGAAATATAGTTCAAGTTATGGGAATACATAACTGAAGGAAGATTGAAATATAGTTCAAGTCGTTATGGGACGGCGTAATTGAAGTAATATTGAAATATGATTCGACTCGTTAGATGTAGACTTATTAGGAAGGAGAGTTCAGATACGATTTGTGTCGTTATCGGAAGACCAAATTGAGGGAAGATGGAAATACGATTCACGATGTTAGACGTAGACATATTTGAAAGAATATTGCCATGGTAGCCCAGTGGTTCGAGGAGGACACGTTTGAGAAAAGATTAAGAGAAGAGCCTGGAGGTTCGAGGACATGTCAATGACCTATGTCCTCTGCACTCAAGGGAGAGTAGAACTCGGGGACATTCACGCACTACTGTAAAGTGGGTGTGAGGAGTGGGTCATTGTATGGGTTGAGATGCAGGGGTTACCGATAAAATAAAATACCGCTTCCTAACTAGAGATGGAGAGAGCGTGGAGAAGTTAGACCAGTGGTCCTCAAACCTATGTCTACATGCCCTATGGTGCCCGTAACCCATTTTGCGCATGTCAGCTCCTGTTAGACGAACACTTTAGAATTTATATTGCAATGTTTTAAAATAAATGACAGCTCAGTATTCAAATAAAAATGCCAGTTCAAAGTCGTATTGAACAGAAAAGTAATTTAAAAGTCGAATTGGTTTTTTAAAATGTATTTTCATGAAGGCATTTCGTTTTTAATGTAGGGGTTGGTGCAAATTTATCTCCGTGGGATGACGTCGTTGACCGAAATATCAAAGATGTAAAGGGACGGCATCGGTCTACACTTATTGAAGACTTGTGACGCAAATGAGAATTAGTAACATCATCTTCCGACAGACAAATATTGTCCTTCAAATGACACATTGTCCTTGTCAAAATCCTTGTACCGATATAGTGGCCGGCCCCGAGACCTTTTCCCCAATTGTAATTCCCCAAAGAGAAGATATTTTGATATTCGGACATCATCGATCCTCCGAATGTGTCCTAGCCAGCTGAGCCTTCGAAGACTAAGCATGGAAAAGATTTTGACAATGCCTGTTCTCTCCAACACTTCTGCGATCATGAGCTTGTCTTGTCACCCAACCCCACAGGATTCTGCGCAGGCACTTCATGTGATAGCATGTGTTCTGTTCAGTAGCTCAGAACAGAATATGCAGAAAAGCATGGGTCAGTTCTTTGCAGCTTGTTACATTTTTGGATTTAGCATTAGCAGAAAGAAAACTGAGGTCATATACAAACTGGCCCCAGTTACAGCGCACGAACAACAAGTGGTTACAGTGAGGGGGCAGAAAATAATAGTGGAAGACACATTCGTCTACATCGGGATCACGCTGTCGGGATGAGTGATTATTGCCGAAGAGCTGGCTAAAATAGATGCAAAGCTCAGCTTTTGATCCAATGTGATCGACAGTGTGGGAGCGTCGAGGAATCAGCACAACGACTCAGCTGTTTGTCTACCGTGCCGCCATTTTCCCCATCTTGCTCTGCTAGTGTAACAGCTGGACAGTATGCCCTGGTGATATCAGGAGGTGGAATCACTTTCACATGACTTGCCTGGGTTGCATACTGTATATTCCCTGGCAAGACCATATCACAAAAAATTAACTGCTACCCAGAGCCAGTACGTCTGTTACACTAAGGCTAATACGATATTCCTACCCATATTGTGCGATCAGTGTCAAAACTAAACAGTAACAAGCAAAGATAAATGTACCATCGTTACAAGAAAGGTTGGATAACTGGACCAATGCGTGGAGTAACAAGAAAGGGTAGAATCAGAAGCGAAGATATCAGTAGACATATAGGTACAACACTATTTCTAGACTTTACCAAGAGACAGCAAACCAAATGGTTAGGCCACTTGACGGGACAAACACCAGAAAGCATCATTTAAAAATCAATGCTATACAGGTACAACCGATATAGAACAAAGGGCAGCTCACGTAAAAAAATGGATATAAGGAATTAGAAGAAGCAGTAAAGCTCTCCGTGTACAAAGCACATACCAAGGCCCAGTCAAGAAACCTCTTCATCACCTGACCTTGACAGGTACAAAGCACATACCAGGGCCCGGTCAAGAAACCTCTTCATCACCTGACCTTGACAGGTACAAAGCACATACCAGGGTCTAGTCAAGAAACCTATTCATCACCTGACGTTGAGAGGTACAAAGCACATACCAGGGCCTGGTCAAGAAACCTATTCATCACCTGACGCTGAAAGGCACAAACACATACCTGGCCCGGTCAATAAACCGCTTCATAACCTGACGCTGAAAGGCACAAACACATACCAGGGCCAGGTCAAGAAACCTCTTCATCACCTGACCCTGAAAGACACAAGCACATAACAGGGCCCGGTCAAGAAACCTCTTGATGACTTGACACTGAAAGGTATGAGCAGGATACAAGCGAAAAGAAGAAAGAAGAACATAACGTGGGGCCCTCCAATAGCAAAATTGTTTTCATTGGGGTCTCGTTCACAAAAATGGTTGACACCGCTGCTGACGAGTTACAGATACAGGCTGGGGGCCACCGAATTGGATGCTAAACGAGGGTAGCGCGCGGTCATTGACCTGTGACCTCCAAGGGTTCGCTGGCACTGATTGATTGAGATCACGGGTAATGATTATTCCCTTGGGTTAATTCATCAGGGTGGAGAAGGTGGCCGAGCCGCTAGGATGCCGGTTTTGTAGACTGATCGGACACTCGTTTAAGACCTCGGTACGGCTTAGACGCTAAGAACGGCTGGAATAGCCATGATGGAAAACAAGGAGTTTATCAGAGACAAAATAGTTTTTCTTACAGAATCTCCCAATGACCCGCAGAAAACTTAATAACAATGAATTGGACAGCCTGACTGAGGCAATTTTATTATCATCCACAGTATCAACAAGATATTCCTACCCACTGTAAGAAACCAAGTCAATCAATTTTTAAAACGCGGAAGAACTTAACTAACTTAACTTCTTTATACTGGTTTAGAAGACTGCAGAGTCTGTATACAATACGTTTCATGAACATTTCATTGCTCTGAAAGCTATGCGCATCCAGTTTATTCTTAAATGCATTAATTGTCCTTGGCTGCACTACTTCCTGCGGCAATGCATTCCAAGCAGTCAGCACTCTCTCACGAACAAAATAGTTCCGAATATATTATATGCACATTTCGTTAGTTAATTATTAGCTATGCATTCTTGTTGTTGCAGATTGTTGTATATTGAGAAACGTGTTATAGTCTAATTGTTGATAGAAGATAGAATAAGCCAAAGAAGGAAGAGGAAAACCAAAACTGAAGGAATGACTACATGTAAAGAAATAAACACAATGATAAAAATGGACTTCAAAGACAAATGTTACCGAGAACACACATGACCTTATATAGCCGAACCACGCTACTCTTCCCCTAGAAGAGCTCAAATGACACTATTCTGACTGCAAAGAGGCTACTGAACACTTACAAATCATATGTTTAATAACATATAAATTAGACACACAGATATGTGGCCATGTGGAGAAAACGAATGTTCTGGAACATGATCTCCAGGTATGACGGCTCCACGAGATGATCAGAGTGACAATGTAACTCTCCCAAACTTAATTGCGGAATAAACCTTGTGACGACCTGAGACATCGGGGACGGTACATCAAGTTGAGAGGAAAATCAATGCGATTATTCGAGAGTGGACGACAACGAAGAAGAGTAAGGTAAATATCGGGTTGGGGTAACATTACAACCTGGTCCGCACACTGTGTGGATACTGTCAATGTCAGCGATCTGCATTCCTGAGACTTCTAAATCCACTCCACGGATCACAGTAATGATAGCTTTTTTATTGTTCCTTGAAATCGTCTTTCCTTGACCGGTCTTTATAAAGAACTGGTTTTTTAATGAGGCTTGGAGCTATGTGCAGTGGAAACGTATACACTTTAATCAGATCAAACAATCAGCTCAAACAAACCGGCTCCAACGATCAGCTCATACAACTAGCCCAAACAATCAGCTCAAACAATCAGCTCAAACAATCAGCTCAAACAATCAGCTCAAACAATCAGCTCAAACAGCGCAAACAATCAGCTCAAACAGCGCAAACAATCAGCTTAAACAATCAGTTCATCAGC
Organism: Ariolimax columbianus; assembly: GCA_036924085.1. NCBI lineage: Eukaryota > Metazoa > Mollusca > Gastropoda > Stylommatophora > Arionidae > Ariolimax > Ariolimax columbianus. The sequence goes on from JAVGWX010000008.1 coordinate 8,397,131, forward strand.
TCAAACAATCAGCTCAAACAATCAGCTCATACAATCAGCTCAAACAATCAGTTCAAACAATCAGCTCAAACAATCAGATCAAACAATCAGTTCAAACAATCAGTTCATCAGCTCAAACAATCAGCTCAAACAATTAGCTCATACAATCAGCTCAAACAATCAGATCAAACAATCAGCTCATACAATCAGCTCAAACAATCAGTTCAAACAATCAGTTCAAACAATCAGTTCAAACAATCAGTTCATCAGCTCAAACAATCAGCTCATACAATCATTTCAAACAATCAGTTCAAACAATCAAGTCAAATAATCAGTTGAAACAATCAGCTAAAACAATCAGCTCAAACAATCAGTTCAAACAATCAGTTCAAACAATCAGCTCAAACAATCAGTTTAAACAATCAGCTCAAACAATCAAGTCAAATAATCAGCTGAAACAATCAGCTCAAACAATCAGCTCAAACAATCAGTTCAAACAATCAGATCAAACAATCAGTTCAAACAATCAGCTCAAACAATCAGCTCATCAGCTCAAACAATCAACGCAAACAATTAGCTCAAACAATCAGCTCAAACAATCAGTTCAATCAATCAGCTCGTCAGCCCAAACGATCAGCTCAATCAATCAGCTCATACAATCAGCTCAGATTCTACTTGACAGTTTCCATTCTTGGCTGTCACTACTACTACTATTACTACTACTACTATTACTACTACTACTATTACTACTACTACTACTACTATTATTACTACTACTACTATTACTATTACTACTACTACAACTACTACTACTATTACTACTACTACTACTACTACTATTACTACTACTACAACTACTACTACTATTACTACTACTTCTACTACTACTACCACCCGCGATACCACTACTACTACAACCACTGCTAAGAAAACTACAACTTCATGCCTTTTCTAGTGAAGAATGCTCCTTATCACATGGGATTCTACACCTTACGGAGTGGCGAACGAGCTTGGAAGAAGACTCTAGAAACACCTCTTAAAACAGTGCCAAAAACATCCTCAGAAACGCCTCTTGAAAATTCTCCAAAATTACCTCTAGAAACGCCTCTTGAAACAGCTCAAAAATTAGCTCTAGGAACGCCTCTTGAAATATCTCAAAAATTACCTCTAGAAACACCTATTAAAACATCTCCAAAAAACAACCATATAGCACTTCAATAATCTAGAAACACCCTCTTCAATAATATAAAATGAAGGAAATACCAAACTAACTCTTTTATCTCATTTGTTGATTCCACATATGCCGAACCGTGCGGTGCAGCCGATATTGTAAATCATTAAGTTCATACTCCTTCTAAATAAATGAATAAATCAATCACTCAATCGATGAGATCCAGTTTGTGATCGATCAAGCTGTTATCGTTCTTGACAAAGGACACTCTTCTGTAGTGTGAAATATTTACGACCTATAGTTTCTACACAATGTAGCAGCATGTCTATAACCAACCCTACTTAGTTACATATTTCGCCACGCTTGGCAGTTTACAGTATTACTATTCTCTGCTCACTTTCGTGTCCCGGTTGTGTCTTAGTCAGTCCTTGACTTCAAACTTCTCACGATCTACTCCACTTATCGTATTTTGTTTCCTTTGTTTAATGTGTATTGACATTTTGATTTGAACTTTCATTTTCTCGCAATATCTTCCACCTAACACCATACTGCGGTACAGGCCCTTTCCTAAAACACAAAGGTTACTTCCTAGTAACGTGTCACTTTGACTTACGCCGTTCGTGTGTACGTTTTCCCAAGTGTAAACATTCTTGTTGTTCCGATAATTTTGTCTACAGCATAACTTAGTAAAACAGACTGCCTGTTGCAATCTGCCGTACCAGGTCAAGTCAATAAGGGAATGGGCTTAAATAGCGGCAGTGTTTTCCAGTACACTTTGTGACGACACGTCACGTGATTTCATCTGGTCTCACCTGTCCACTTACGTCCTTGGAAGCCTCGGGATATTTAACTTCTGACATGGACCATCTCGCGACAGGTAGGTTTGGAGACATTCTGTTAAGTGAGAAAACCATTGACTTCTCTGTCTATATATGCAATCCTACGCGTAGTTCCTACCATCTGATGTTTTAATCTCTCATTCTGTTTCTTATATTGACCACAGAAATTCAGAAGAATCTCATGTCACATATTGCGATCTGTCGCTGTCTTGGTCAGGTCGATATCCGAGACTGGGATCAATATGCTGAGCAGCACATGAGCTGCAGTGGTTAGCGACCCATAGCTGACTGCTAGCGTCAGTGTCAGCGAACCATAGCTGCCAAGACCCTTCTACACCTCCACGCGGTGATCCTGGATAACAGGCTGCAGCAGAAGGGATCGAAGAGGGAATGCTAACCCGGTACAAAAAAAATGCTTGCTGAAGTCGGATGTGTTGGACGGAAAGGTGCAAATATCGCAGCCAAGCTGTAAACTAAAACACAACGCATTCCGTTCTCTGGACTACATTCTGGGTTCACCATTATGACCAAGGGTTTGGTAGTGGGAGATTGAGAACGAACGAAGAAGAAGAAGAAGATATCCGAGACTGATAGCAAGCATACAGCTGGCATGAATATTTTACTGATAATTTGTTATGTGTCTATTTAAATGACTGAATGTTTTAGTAATTGTCGTAGATTTGATCCACCTGTCAGTTTTTCGTGATCTATGACGGGGCTTCTATATGTCCTGACATCTCTATCTTAATTAATCCATGTTTCAGATTGAAATGGTGTGTCTGTGATGGTCTGATAACCTTCATTATCTCTCCACTTGCTGTGTTTATTTTTGTTCTAAAGTATTTTATGCTTCATTCAGAGCATTCAGAAGTCACGTGACTTCAGTAAGACAATTAAGGAAATCCAATTTTAGACATTGCCGTGGTAAATGAAGTGTTGAATACTTCATTGTACTCTCTATATTGGGTAAAGTCACTAATTTAATTCCCCACTACGTTGCGTTCCATAATGTGAGGGCCAGGTACCTATTTCCAGATTAACATACTAGAGCGTAAAGTGATTAGAATGCGAACAAAATTTCTATGCTATCTGTCGCTTGAGTTTTAACTACTGTGCAATTCAGATGCTCATTCAATTTTGCTTAGTCCTAAAATAATCCCCAAAATACTTTTCAATTCACTGAAAACTACCTACTCTCTTCACATTATATACTAATACCTGAAATCTATATAGTAATACCTGAAATCTATCTAGTTATACCTGAAATCTATCTAGTCATACCTCAAGTCTATCTATTCCTACCTCAAGTCTATCTAGTCATACCTGAAATCTATCTAGTCATACCTCAAGTCTAACTAGTCATACCTCAAATCTATCTAATCATACCTCGTCTATCTAGTCATACCTCAAGTCTATCTAGTCATACCTGAAATCTATCTAGTCCTACCTCGTCTATCTAGTCATACCTCAAATCTATCTAATCATACCTCAAATCTACCCACCTATACCTGAAATCTACTAACCCATACCTGTAATCTACTCAACGATACCTCAAATATACGCACCCAAACCTGAAATCTACTCACACATACCTAAAATCTACTAACCCATACCTAAAATCTACCCACCCATACCTGAAATCTACCCACCAAAACCTGAAATCTACCCACCCATACCTGCAATATACTCACCCAAACCTGAAATCTACTCACGAATACCTGAAATCTACTCACCAATACCTGAAATCTATTCACCAGTACCTGAAATCTACTCACCAATACCTGAAATCAACTCACCTATACCTGAAATCTACCCACCCATACCTGAAATCTACCCACCAAAACCTGAAATCTACCCACCCATACCTGAAATATACTCACCCAAACCTGAAATCTACTCACGAATACCTGAAATCTACTCACCAATACCTGAAATCTATTCACCAGTACCTGAAATCTACTCACCAATACCTGAAATCAACTCACCTATACCTGAAATCTACCCACCCATACCTGAAATTTACCCACCAAAACCTGAAATCTACCCACCCATACCTGAAATTTACCCACCAAAACCTGAAATCTACCCACCCATACCTGAAATCTACTCACCAATACCTGAAATCTATTCACCAGTACCTGAAATCTACTAACCAATACCTGAAATCAACTCACCTATACCTGAAATCTATCCACCCATACCTGAAATCTACCCACCCATACCTGAAATCTACCCACTCATATCTTAAATCAACCCATTCATACCTGAAATCAACCCATTCATACCTGAAATCAACCCATTCAGACCTGAAATCAACCCATTCAGACCTGAAATCTACCCACCCATACCTGAAATCTACCCACCAATACCTGAAATCAACGCACGCATACTTGAAATCAACCCACCCATACCTGAAATCTACCCACCCATACCTGAAATCTACCCACCCATACCTGAAATACACCAACTTGAATCTGAAATCTGCCTTTTCATACTTTAAATCAGACTGTCGCCTATTTTCTTCTGCTGTCCCGTTGCTCCATGAAATGAGCATATCAAGCCTACTATATATGACACCTCATAGCAAGACTGCGCCAAAGCACGTATTTTTTTGCGAGCAGGCATTGCCGTAGACAATTTCTCAACATAATGAGGTTGCTAACTCAATGCGCAGCTTTTTTTACTCGCCTTAAACAGCACGTATAAGATATTGAGTAGTAACAGTTTGTGCTCCCTGTAAGAAGCCCCAGATGTACACAGGAAATAGCTTATAATTGATGCACATAATATGGGTCTTACAGTAATAGATCGAAGAACATTACGTCAGATCTGTTGGTTTCTTATGTCTCTATCACTCTCTCTCTCTCTCTCTCTCTCTCTCTCTCTCTCTCTCTATCGCTCGTTCACACACACACTCATACACACACACACACTCATAGACGCGAATACATTAAACCATGTGAAATTGCTGACCATTTGATGGACAAATTCCTGTCAATATGTTTTCCAGGATGTAAAATCAAATCAAGCGAAGATTCGGCAGTAATGATATACCAAATTAAAAGTCATAGAAAGTTTAGATATTTTATATGTGAATGCAACATACATCAATACTCACCACACCAGTGATAATGAATGGTAGCCAAGGGCAACGCGTGATAATAACTAATGCAGGTCAAAGGCATAATAAGTTGGTGGAGAATAATGAACATGTTTTGTTTTTAAAAATCGACAAACGATCGAGAATATCACACAGAGATGATGAGATGGTCGTTGATATATATATATATACAAGGGGGCTTGTCATAAGTCTTTACCCTGACCATGAAGGAGTCGGAGGAACAAGTTGAAATGTGGCACGGTGCTTATTCCTTCTCTTACGTCTTCTATCCTGGGGGCAACTCTTCTCCATCTTCTTACCTCACTCTGTTTCATTTGACTCTGTCCTACAGTCACACCCTTGCACAACTTACACACGCGCCCTCGTGGTAAAGCCCTTCCATTGCACTTTGGTTGGGCTAGCTTCTGAGGGCGCACAAACCTAGCATAGGTACATACAGATGCACACATGCATCCAAGCACTGGTTTATGCGTCCTGATATCGCCCAATTGACTACGGTCTGCGGTGGAAAATCGCGCGCCTCCGCCAGTAGAAACTTGTGAGGCAAACATTTAAGCAAAAATAAAAAAAAAAAAGCTTATTCCTTCTCAATGTAAGCTACCAGCTGAATTTTTACATTTCTGCCATCTCTGCGTGACCCTGAAAAGACCTTCAGAATAAAGTAATCTATTTTTCGAACTAAACCAGTTATCACAATCCAGTGTGACATCTTCGTCACTGTCAAAATGATTTCCTTTCAGCTGTTTTTAAAGTTTTGGGAAAAGAACAAGTCTTGGTCATAATGGTGAACCCAAGTCTCATCTACTGTCACCATGGTCGGCAACATGTTTTTCGACCCACACATTTTGAGCAACTGGCCACAGCAATCAACCCTCGTTTGTTTCTGTTCCCATGTCAGCAGACGGGGGACCCAGCGAGCACACACTTTTCTGTTGAGTAAAACTCAAAAACCTGTACTTTCATTCAGTTTTCTCTGTTTTTTTTCAGTTTTTTAGATATCTCTGCAATTGTCTTTTCCTAACCTGATCAATGATTTTCTACACTCTTGCAGCATGTTCATCGCTGCTCTCTGAGGATGGTCTTCCTGATCTTGGAAGATCAGCAACATGGGAACATTTTACAGAAGCATAGAAAGGACAGAATTCCTCAAACACTGGTTTCATCTCCCTGTGTATTTATGTAGGTGTTTCTCCCTTCAACATCAAGAATTTTTTCTGGCCTATGATTTCTCCATTGTTCTGACAAACCGTTAGAGTAACAGATCCGGTCAATAAGGTGTGCTGCACCATGCCCTATACCGGGAAAACCCGTCAAGGAGGGAAACTCATACTTCTCAACACTAGTACAAATTGAATGAGCTACATATGTGCCAAATTTCAATTTTCTCCTCCTTCTCCGTCATAGGGTAGAGACTTATGACACGCCCCTTGTATTATGTAGTTGTACTCAGTCGACCTGTACTTCTCCAAGGGCTGATGTCCAAGTGCTGGTCCTAGCTTTGACGTGAGCTGGATGTGCCCAGGAGAAGGTTTCCTGCTTAGTGGACTAGGCTCGAACAGCTTGTTACTTCGCTGCGTTAGGGCAATCGCCACATAGGGTTGTTAACCGACGAGCGAGTCCTTTTTTAAAAGACTCAAAAATTAAATCAAAGTAGACCCGCAGCCTGTTAGGCGTCATATTTTCTGCTTTTAACAGACCACCTAAGCCTGGCCAGTGTTATGCCATGTCGCATATTAAGTTGTCTCCTACGATATGCTCTCTGTGTGGCAGTGGGGCTATTCTTGTCTTTGTCATACACAACGACCTACGCTTAGGCACTCGTATCTGATAATGGACAACGCATCCTACCACAGCGGGGTGGCACAAGAAGATAAAGTTCTGACTTCATTAGACACAAAAGATGCAATACAGGTGTGCCTCATAAAGGAACACTTTAACAAAATGTACCTAATAACAGGTGGAGCGCATTAGCCTAGTCGACAGGCCTGCTAAGACTGTGATTACACCGCGTAAGGGCGCGTACGGCCAGAACAAAATCCGGGCGTGGTTCACTCCTGGTACAACCGCACCTCCAGTCGGCCCAGCTGTAAATTGGTACCTGACTTTTAATTTGGGGAAGGTATAAACAGCAAGGAAGGAAACAGGCCACCCCACCTCACATAGGCTGCGGCTTAGTTCATGACGATGTTATCTTCATCCCTGACGGCAATCGTTGCATGGGACCCACTTTTATCTAAAAACAGAATTGCTATCACCTGTAAAGCACACTGGCACGACAAGATTGAAAAAATACAGGAGTATGGTCACATGAATTTGAGACTGCCATCTTATCATTCGCTCTTAAACTGAATATAACTAGTTTTGGCAAAAGGTAAAGAACAGGTGACAGTTGAAAATAATACTCTCAAACCATGCGATGTCAAACAGCTTACCTATGAGCGCTACCAAACATAAACAGAGATTACTGGACTAAGTGTGACGCCCATACCATAATAGAAGAGGTAGAGGAAAGTCGAAAGAATGGGTTGTATTTCACTCAGCCAAAAGCAGTCATCAATCTTTAAGATCGCTTAACACTGAGTAATGTGTTATTTGTTATTTCTTACATATATCTGCAAGATAAAATCATTGTATATTTTTTGGCAAGAACTGCAGAAATCTGCTCAAGCAATAATTGGAAATACACACGAAGCTCCTCAAAACTGGTATTTCTACAATTACAGTAAATTACATTTTGTAAGGACACAATAATTATATCGCATTAAAAAGTACTGTGAAAATTGCCGATTTAAGAAAACTACTGGTCCTGCATAATTGCCAATGATAAAATCACAGGGACATAGAAAATATCAGCAGGCATATCCGTGAAACAATTCCTCAGATATTAGATGAACTTTGAAGACACGTGTTTCTGAACAGACCAAAAAATAAAATGTGTTATCACATTATAGTTATTGTATAAAATGTGTTATCACATTGTAGGAATTGTATAAAAAGTGTTAGCGCCTTATAGGTATAATATAAAATGTTTTATCACATTAAAAGCACTATTATGAAAATGCTTTCACATTATAGACGCTATTACAAAAGATATTTTAGTCTACGAGCTGTTATAGATATTTCTGACGATGTAGATATGATACATACATGTTATCAAATTATTGGGTAGAATAGACTAAAGTCAGGATCAGGTGAAATATGCCCACCAAGACGCCATCTCACGTCAGGGTTAGCTGAAACATACTAACAGAGACCCAATCCACGTCATGGCCAGGTGAAACACAACCGACTAAGACCTCATCTCATGTCAGGGTCAGGGAAAACTAACTGCCAAGATCTCATGTCAGGGTCAGGGGAAACTAACTGCCAAGATCTCATGTCAGGGTCAGGGGAAACTAAATGCCCAAGATCTCATGTCAGGGTCAGGAGAAACTAACTGCCAAGATCTCATGTCAGGGTCAGGGGAAACTAAGTGCCCAAGATCTCATGTCAGGGTCAGGGGAAACTAAGTGCCCAAGATCTCATGTCAGGGTCAGGAGAAACTAACTGCCAAGATCTCATGTCAGGGTCAGGGGAAACTAAATGCCCAAGATCTCATGTCAGGGTCAGGAGAAACTAACTGCCAAGATCTCATGTCAGGGTCAGGGGAAACTAAGTGCCCAAGATCTCATGTCAGGGTCAGGGGAAACTAAGTGCCCAAGATCTCATGTCAGGGTCAGGAGAAACTAACTGCCAAGATATCATGTCAGGGTCAGGGGAAACTAAGTGCCAAGATCTCATGCCTGGGTCAGGGGAAACTAAGTGCCCAAGATCTCATGTCAGGGTCAGGAGAAACTAAGTGCCAAGATCTCATGTCTGGGTCAGGGAAAACTAAATGCCCAAGATCTCATGTCAGGGTCAGGAGAAACTAACTGTCAAGATCTCATGTCAGGGTCAGGAGAAACTAACTGCCAAGATCTTATGTCAGGGTCAGGGGAAACGAAGTGCCCAAGATCTCATGTCTGGGCCAGGAGAAACTAACTGCCAAGATCTCATGTCAGAGTCAGGAGAAACTAACTGCCAAGATCTCATGTCAGGGTCAGAGGAAACTAAGTGCCCAAGATCTCATGTCTTGGTCAGGAGAAACTAACTGCCAAGATCTCATTTCAGGGTCAGGTGAAACTAAGTGCAAAAGATCTCATGTCAGGGTCGGGGGAGCTGTGATAGGAGATGATCAAGTTATAGAGTTTGATATGAGATGGTCAAGTTATAGAGGGGATAGGAGATGATCAAATTATAGAGAGGTGATAGGAGATGATCAAGTTATAGAGCTGTGATAGGAGATATTAAATTATAGAGATATGATAGGAACTGATCAAATTATAGAGCTGTGACAGGAGATGATCAAATTATAGAGATGATAGGAGATATCAAATTATAGAGATATGATAGGAACTGATCAAATTACAGAGCTGTGATAGAAACTGATCAAATTATAAAGCTGTGATAGAAACTGATCAAATTACAGAGCTGTGATAGAAACTGATCAACTTGTGAAGCTGTTTTAGGAACGTGGTCAAATGTGAGCTGTAAGAAAAGCTTCATCAAATTATAAATCAATCACATGAGTTTGATTAATTTACTGATCGGCCATAGAAATTGGATAACATTATCGAGTTGTGTGAATTTGATCAAATTCTCAAAAGGTCACAGGAACATGATCAAGTACTCTAGACACTATAGGATATTGCACACCTTATGGAGATGTAGTAATGTGTTCAAATTATGAAGCAGGTACGGGATTTTATGAAAATTGTAAGGGCTTTCTAGAAATGCGATAACATTTTCGAAATGTCAATTTTATCAAATGAAAGATAGTTATAAGAAATAGGAAAATAGAAATTGAACATCATCATAGGAATTGGATAGAATTAAAATATGTTGGAACAGTTTCGTGTCCATTCACAATTTTGTAACAGATATATAGTTAGCTATTGATATGTACATTTTCAGCAGGTCCGAACCAAAAATGACAATTTTCTTGGTTTCAACAATCTGTATCTTTGTGCATTGCGACACTAGTCCGGTCAGACAAAATCTATTCACTATGCCAGGACGTCGCGTCAGGGTCAGGCACAATACACAGACCAAGACCTCTATCTCTCTTTCATGTAGCGTTGCCAGTTTGTTTTAAAGGCAGTTTGGATGACGAGTTGTGGATCGACGTGATCCTTGTAGTAGTGAGCGTCACGCAGATGAAGCCAAGCATAGTACAACCACCTGGAGCACAGCGGTTCACCTTCAACAACACGCTCGGAATGGAAAGAAAGCTACTACAACCCACAACAACGCACTTTTCCGGACGCACAAAATAGTAAATGTACCCATTGTCAGTATTAAACAACAAACAGGAACAACAACCCACTTTATGTTAGCTAGGAAGGGGCAGAACTTCTGATTCTCAGAGTGCTAGTGCTCTAGGTTCTTGCGAGAAATCTAGCGTTCCTGATCACAGTTAATAGTATGTTCCAGTAGACCCAGCTATGAATAAGTACCTGACTTACTGTCAAGGAAGAAAGGACAGCAGGAAACTGGACTTTCTAACACCTGATTCCGGACAGTCATCTCTGCTACAGAACTACCTTTATCTTCAAGAATGGAAAAAATGATAAATCTATTGTGCTCTGGTCATCTTCAAGAAAAGGGAACATACAGCAGAAAGAAGTGGAAATCTACGCGCATGTTATGAACCAGAAAGAACTAATCTTGTAAATTGCTTCAGGCAGTGTCATCTGGAACAAGGTGAGTGATCAATCAGTGGACCGTGTAAGGGAATCGAAGGGCAGAATGACACAATCTGAATTATCTAATGTTTTCGTCAAACACATCTTTACAACGAGAGTTACGAAACATTAAAGCTAGCAACTATGGTGCTCCGTTTGTGGCAATTATTCATATTTAGGTCAAATTTCATGTTTGACTCGTAGTCGTCTTTTCCATTCGAGTATCAGACTTACCCATCAGAGCAAACACAGAAAACATTAGAGTTCAAACTCCTATTACTGCTGTTGTTACTGATGTGTCTTATTGCCTCGTCTTTTTCTTCTTTTTCGTCGTCGCTCGGTCTCAAATAAAAGCTCTCATTACTCAAATAAGACATAAAAACTAGAGGTCTTCCACTTGTGTAACGGGAAAAATAACAAATGTAAAAAATGTAAAAGTTGATTAAGATTGAGTTTAATCAAAATTTAAAAATGGATATGGTCAGATATCGCACCGAGACGAGAACACAAACAAAACCTACGTTACGACCAATAGCCCTTCATCAGGGACAATAAATAACAACAACACCGAACTAACAAATCAACATATAAGGAAAAAAATGGTCTACTCATCTCATAGTAGACCCAGTCTGTTTAAGCGACCGGTTGGGTCAGATGCTTGACTGAGTATCACATGTGTAACCACCAGCGTATCCAGGATATTCAGTCCCAACGTGGAGGTTTCTGGAATATCAGGTCTCCATCTAATTTCGGAAACACTGGATCGCTGTAGAGTTTCTTTGTTCCGTTATATTATTCAGCTGGACAAGGACACCTCGGTCAACAAGATATTGACAAATCTTTTCTCAGCGCCAAATAACTTCCCCTGATCAACTAGTGGCGCACAGAATGGCTTCAGCAGAGAGCAGTTTCCCCTCCACTCTTGACTCGGCCTGAAGCCGTTCCACAGCAGTGAGCAGTTTCCAGTCCACTCTTGACTTGGCCTGAAGCCGTACCACAGCAGTGAGCAGTTTTCCCTTCACTCTTGACTTTACCTGAAGCCGTTCTCCAGCAGAGAGCAGTTTCCTGTCCACTCTTGACTGGCCTGAAGCCGTTCCACAGCAGTGAGCCGTAGATATGGCCGGTCCACGGATCGGGCCTCAGACGTCTGAGTGAACTTATTATTATCATAATAGCTGTCCATCGTTGTCGATGAAGACCGCTGACATCATCCTTGTCACAGATTTCCCTGTTGAGTGTGGGTGCGCATGTGTCTGAACAGACCCCCGTCAAATAGACGGTATTTCAGAAAGGAGCTCATCGCCCTTCGATCAGCACACTACGTCCCTTCAAACTCAGACCTACATCTGTTGCGTGTGCTGAAAATACACTTAACCGAGGAGGCATCGGAACTCACAAGTATACAATCAAGGCGGAAGACCAGAGGAACGAGAGGTGGAAGAAGAATACACAAACAAATGCACTCATAAACTGATACCTGAGAGCTCCACCCCAGCGATAAAAGAGAAGGGAATGGCTACCGAGAAAATGAGGCACACGCTGACATCATACTGTCTGTATCCGAACCGTTCACTAGAAGTCTTGACAATGTCTTGCCTCTAGAACATGTTGAGTCCGGACGAGAGAGTGAGGAAGATCCTGCGCACAACTCCCTCACTATAAACACATTGCGCAACTCACGACATCACCCCTATTATCATAATAACAATAATAATAACAATTGTAATTAAAATTGTTATTATGATATTCACAATAAACTTGACGGTTCGTTTCCAGCATAAGTGGAGAGTGAAGCATAGTCGACAGTGAGCAGTATTGCTAAGACTGTAACTACAGCGCACCAGGTTTCGAAATCACGAACGGACATAATAAACATCAGGGCGTGGTTCTTCCCTTATACGACTGTTCCTCCATTCGACCCAGTTGTAAATGAGTATCTGACATAAGAGTTGGAGAAGGTATAAACAGCAAGGAAGGGAACTGGCTACCCCACCTCACGAAGGCTGGGGCTTAGTACATTAAGGGTTATTTTCATCCCCAACGGCAATTGCTGCCATGAGACGGACCTTCACCTTTAGTTAGCATTCAGTTTATCCATTCATTAGGCCGGTAAGGGCCATGTTTAGCTGGCAGACCTAGATCATATTGTCTTATATTTGTTTGCTCTTCCCATATTTGCACATGTCTGTGTCAATGAATTTCCATTTTTTAACATATTCTTTTTCATCGTACAATGATATATTCAAAGCCTTAGTACTGTCAGTCCCATCTATGCTACAATTGCTCATACTAATATTACTAATGATACTAATATTTCTACTCATACTACCATTACTATTCATACTAACATGTCTATTCATACTACCATTACTATTTATACTAACATGTCTACTCATACTAATATTTCTACTTATACTAATATTACTACTTATACTAATATTTCTACTCATACTAACATTACTACTTATACTAATATTTCTACTCATACTAACATTACTACTTATACTAATATTTCTACTCATACTAACATTACTACTTATACTAATATTTATACTCTTACTAACGTTACTACTTTTACTAATATTTCTACTCATACTATCATTACTATTCATACTAACATGTCTACTCATACTAACATTACTAAAGTAAAATAAAGTATCCCATAGCATTACTGCCGTAGGGGTGTGAGGTGTTAGCGATCTCACATTTCAAAGGCTCGGCTATATGAGGCCGGTAGCCATCTCCTCTCCTTCGCTGCTTTTACTTTCCGGACTGAACCGGTACCCATTTAAGGCTGGGTTGACCCGGGAGCCATTGCGGTCTAAGAAAACATTACCGCCTCAACTGGGGAATGAACCCAGGACCACTCAGATGCGAAGAGACGCGCTAACCACTGCGCTACGTGGCTCCACATAATACTAACATGTCTACTCATACTAACATTACTACTCATACTAACATGTCTACTCATACTAACATGTCTACTCATACTAACATTACTACTCATACAAACATGTCTACTCATACTAACATGTCTACTCTAACGTTTCTCATTGTGCTCTTGGCATAAACGTTAAATTGAATGAACCTGGCATCGTCTTCGAATACTTGCAATAGTATTTCGGTCACCCTGTGTCGGATTTCCACGGTCTAGTGCGCGCGGCTGAATGTGTTCGAGATTGACCTCCTTCGTTCTGTTTGCTGACCGTGCATATGGCTCGGAAATGTACATACGGGCCAATATAAATGTACTAACACATCGTCTTGGAGAGATTGACCCTGTCCGGTTAACAACACGTCCATGACACATCGCTAACATGGCGAAGGATGTTGTCGAGGGATAAGTCACTCGTCTCTCAACGCCATGGAAGGAAACGAAGAGCGATCGAATTCAGCAAGTTTCAAGCGACTCCTGGTCTCAAAAAGGTGGAACTAGAGTGCATGCATCATGTTATCTCCAGTCGCCTTGACTTATACTGTGTCACTCATCCAAGGTAGCTAGGGACTAGCCATTAAGGTTGATGACCAGCGTAGTTTCTTCCTCACTGTAATCAAAATACAGCACAACATGCTGAAGTCGGATGCACTGGGTCGACAGGCACAGAATAAAAACCACAGTGCAACGCACACCGCCTTGGGGAATAGATAAATAAGGAGAAGGAAAAAAAAATTCAGCACAAGTTACATCATCAAAACAAAACTATCTGATGATGTCTCCATCATGGATTGCAATGAGCAACTAGTTAAATAAATAGAATATATACAGAATGTATACTGTATGATTTTAAAATGGATTGACTTTTGTTTTGACAATATCCGCCCTACTACTGTATGTGATAAACAGGATGAGATATCGTTTGTCTTTTATGTTGTTGCTGCTGTTTGGGTAAGGTGCTCTTGATTACTTTCTTTGGTGGTCGGTTACAGTGGCTCTCCTCACATTCCGAAAAGTATTTGAAAAGGTAAACCGGAGTCCTGGCTGTAGTGCGATGCGAGACTTCTCAGTAGGCCGATTCCCACCTCGTTAGCTAAACTGCCATGAAGCAGTCTGTCTCCAGAGAGAACTGCTTTTAAGTGAGATGATATTTTAATCAGTGTGTTTTACCTGACCCTGACTAACATAGTCTGATCAGTATGTTTTACCTCACTAACATAGTCTGGTCAGTATGTTTTACCTGACTAACATAGTCTGATCACTATGTTTTACCTGACTAACATAGTCTGATCAGTATGTTTTACCTGACTAACATAGTCTGATCACTATGTTTTACCTGACTCTGCCTAACATAGTCTGATCAGTATCTTTTACCTGACCCTACCTAACATAGTCTGATCAGTATATTTTACCTGACTAACATAGTCTGGTCAGTATGTTTTACCTGACTAACATAGTCTGATCACTATGTTTTACCTGACTAACATAGTCTGATCAGTATGTTTTACCTGACTAACATAGTCTGATCACTATGTTTTACCTGACTCTGCCTAACATAGTCTGATCAGTATATTTTACCTGACTAACATAGTCTGATCAGTATGTTTTACCCGACCCTGCCTAACATAGTCTGATAAGTATGTTTTTACCTGACTAACATAGTCTGATCAGTATAATTTACCTGACCCTGCCTAACATAGTCTGATCAGTATGTTTTACCGGACCCTGCCTAACATAGTCTGATCAGTATGTTTTACCTGACCCTGCCTAACATAGTCTGATCAGTATGTTTTATCCGACTCTGCCTAACATAGTCTGATCAGTATGTTTTACCCGACCCTGCCTAACATAGTCTGATCAGTATGTTTTACCCGACCCTGCCTAACAAAGTCTGATCATTATGTTTTACCCGACCCTGCCTAACATAGTCTGATCAGTATATTTTACCTGACCCTGCCTAACATAGTCTGAACAGTATATTGTACCTGCCTAACCTAGTTTGATCAGTATGTTTTACCTGACCCTGCCTAACATAGTCTGAACAGTATATTGTACCTGCCTAACCTAGTTTGATCAGTATGTTTTACCTGACCCTGCCTAACATAGTCTGAACAGTATATTGTACCTGCCTAACCTAGTTTGATCAGTATGTTTTACCTGACCCTGCCTAACATAGTCTGAACAGTATATTGTACCTGCCTAGCCTAGTTTGATCAGTATGTTTTACCTGACCCTGCCTAACATAGTCTGAACAGAATATTGTACCTGCCTAACCTAGTTTGATCAGTATGTTTTACCTGACCCTGCCTAACATAGTCTGAACAGTATATTGTACCTGCCTAACATAGTCTGATCAGTATATTTTAACTGACTAACATAGTCTGATCAGTATGTTTTACTCGACCCTGCCTAACATAGTCTGATCAGTATATTTTACCTGACCCTGCCTAACATAGTCTGATCAGTATATTTTACCTGACTAACATAGTCTGATCAGTATGTTTTACCAGACCCTGGCTAACATAGTCTGATCAGTATGTTTTACCCGACCCTGCCTAACATAGTCTGATCAGTATATTTTACCCGACCCTGACTAACATAGTCTGAACAGTATATTGTACCTGCCTAACATAGTCTGATCAGTATATTGTACCTGCCTAATATAGTCTGATCAGTATATTGTACCTGCCAAACATAGTCTGATCAGTATATTGTACCTGCCAAACATAGTCAGATCAGTATGTTTTACCTGCCAAACATAGTCTGATCAGTATATTGTACCTGCCAAACAAAGTCTGATCAGTATATTGTACCTGCCTAACATAGTGTGATGAGTATATTGTACCTGCCTAACATAGTCTGATCAGGATATTGTACATGCCAAACATAGTCTGATCAGTATATTTTACCTGCCAAACAAAGTCTGATCAGTATATTGTACCTGCCTAACATAGTGTGATCAGTATATTTTATTTGACTGAACATTATTGTCCTCTCCAATTTTTCGATAACAACTTTTTTATTCAGCCTATTCTGCGTTATTATGTTTTTATTTCAAATGGTCTTCCATAAAAATGCATTTTTTTATCTTCATAACTTTTGTGATGTTTCATAAGATTAGCTTTTTCAGTTGATGTTCAAGCGGTAGTGACGGGCATAATAGGGTTTTCTTTTCTTCAGGAAACGTACGTCTGTCGTTGGACACGCAGATTATTTAGATGTCTGATATGGTGATGTCAAATCGTCAAAAGTTGAGAAGATGAGACGTGTGTTGTAAGTGTTACATTGATGAGACGTGTCTTGTATGTGTTGAATTGATGAGACGTGTCTTGTAAGTGTTACATTGATGAGACGTGTCTTGTATGTGTTGAATTGATGAGACGTGTGTTGTATGTGTTACATTGATGAGACGTGTCTTGTATGTGTTGAATTGATGAGACGTGTGTTGTAAGTGTTACATTGATGAGAAGCGTCTTGTATGTGTAGAATTCATGAGACGTGCCGTGTTGAATTGATGAGACGTGTCTTTGTATGTGTTGAAATCATGAGACGTGTCTTGTATGTGTTGAATTTATGAAACGTGTCTTGTGTGTGCTGAATTGAAGATAGGTGTCTTGTATGTTTTGAATTTATGAGACGTGTCTTGTATGTGTTGAATTGATGAGACGTGTCTTGTATGTGTTGAATTGATGAGACGTGTGTTGTAAGTGTTGAATTGATGAGACGTGTGTTGTAAGTGTTGAATTGATGAGACATGTCTTGTATGTGTTGAATTCATGAGACGTGCCGTGTTGAATTGATGAGACGTGTCTTGTATGTGTTGAATTCATGAGACGTGCCGTGTTGATTTAAAGAGACAGGTCTTGAATGTGTTGAATTGATGAGACGTGTCTTGTATGTGTGTTGAATTGACGATATATGTCTTCTAGATGTTGATTTGAAGAGACATGTTTTGTAAATATTGAGGCAATGAGTATTGAGAACACAGCCATCTCTAACGGACGTCTCGTCTCATTTAATTGGTTTTCTTCTTCTTCTTGCTCTTCTACTGCTTGTGCTTTTTCTTCTGGATCGACTACTACTTTTTTTCTTTTTCTTCATCGTTTGTATCTTCATTGTCACCTCGTTCTCCCCTTCTTCTCGTCTTGGCACTTTTTTCCCTTCATGTGAAGCCACGGGTTGCCACTGTAGATGGCTAGTTTACGGGAAGCCTGTATGATAACAATATGTGCCTCTTTGATGTGCTGCTTTCGGCAGCAATTTCTTCTACGCTTATTATTTGCCAGCCCTTCTGGGATCCCCTCGCATGGAAGATTGCAGTGGTACTATTCCTTCGTCTCCGAGCATCAATCGTGTGTGAAAAGTAAAGATAGTTCTTAACTTAACGACTTAACTCAACGTCTTTATACTGGTTTAGAAGACCCTGCAGAGTCTGTATACAACCAGTTAGACTTACATCACCTTGCTCTAAAAGCTTTGCGCATCCAGTTTATTCTTAAATGCATTAACTGTCCCTGCCTCTACTACCTCCCCTGGCAATGCATTCCAAGCAGACACCACTCTCTAACTAAAAACATATTTGCAAATATCTAATCTGGACCTATCTTTAG
This sequence comes from Ariolimax columbianus, assembly GCA_036924085.1. Lineage (NCBI taxonomy): Eukaryota > Metazoa > Mollusca > Gastropoda > Stylommatophora > Arionidae > Ariolimax > Ariolimax columbianus. Next base: position 8,415,548 of record JAVGWX010000008.1, read on the forward strand.
TCAGCTTGTAGCTATGCACTCGTGTTATTGTAGGTGGCTGTATTTTAAAAAACTTGTTATAGTCTAATTTATCCATTCCTCTGATCATCTTATAAACCTGTTTTATTAAGTCACCACGAATTCTTCTCTCTTCGAGACACTGTAGGCCGGTTTTTTTGAGTCGTTCATCATAACTGTAATTCTGGAATCCCACTATCATCTTTGTCGCTCTTTTTTTTTGTATTCTTTCTAGCATGTTTATGTCCCCTCTTTGATAAGGACTCCACACCTGTACACAGTACTCCAATCTAGGTCTAACTAAAACTTTATATAGTTTGACGATCACTTCCTTTCTCCTAAGTTTAATATTTATTTTAATCGTACCTAACATTGCATTTGCCTTTTTCACTGCTACCTTTCACTCACCTTTCCTGTATGATCTATTATAACCCCTAGGTCCCTTTCCTTATCTATCTTTCTAATGTTCTTAATATTCTTAGAAGATACTGCTGTCGAGGATGAAGAGCTGAAACTCTTATTGCATTAGGTGACAGCTTATTTATGTGATGGAGTGGCCAGTTCGTTTCTTAGCTACCTTTTGTTTTCTAGCAGTAAGCTAGGACCCCATTTAAAGCTAGGCGGACTGGGTGTTGCTGCTAATGAGAGTTTGAACCAGCACCGTCGTCGAGAAAAGTGACTGCTCTAGAGGTTAACTCTCCCCTGATCAGTCACTTGACATTACATGGCAAAATGACGTTTAAATGATAGCTAAGATGGCAATCCAAGAAATGAAATAAATGTATGTATTTGTTTTTGATAGTATGTGTGAGTGGTGATATAGTGAAAGGTGTGTGTGAAAGAACGTGTGTGTGAGTGTGTTTGTGAGAGAGTCTGTGTGTGTATGTGTGAAAGAGCGTTTTTGTTTGTGATAGTCAGTGTGAGTGGTGAAATAGGGAGGGGGGGGGGGTGTGTAAGAAAGAGAGAATGTGTGGGAGAGAGAGAGTGTGTGTGTGGGAGAAAGAGTGTATGGGAGAGAGTGTGTTAGAGAAAGTATATGTGTGAGAGAGGGGTGTGTGAGAGAGTGTGTGTGAGGGAAAGTGTGTGTGTGAGAGAGTGTATGTGTGTGAGAGTGGTGTGTAAGAGAGAGTGTGTGTGTGAAAGTGTGTGTGTGAGAGAGTGTGTGTGTGTGTGAGAGTGGTGTGTGAGATAGTATGTGTGTGAAAGAGTGTGTGTGAGAGAGTGTGTGTGCGAGAGAGTGGTGTGTGTCAGAGAGTGTGTATGTTTGCTTGTGATAGTCTGTGTGAGTGATGAGCAAATAAAAGAATAATGTGTTTCTGTCTGTGTGTGTGTGTATGTGTGTGTGTGTGATATAATGCTGTATGAGAGAGTGTATGTGAAAGAATGTGTGTGTGTGATAGAATGGTGTGAGAGAGTGTGTGAGAGTGTGTGAGAGAGTGGTGTGTGATAGAATGGTGTGAGAGAGTGTGTGAGAGAGTGGTGTGTGAGAGAATGTGTGTGTGTTAGAGAGTGTATGTGAGAGAATGTGTGTGTGTGATAGAATGGTGTGAGAAAGTGTGAGAGAGTGTGTGTGAGAGTGGTGTGTGAGAGAATGTGTGTGTTAGAGAGTGTATGTGAGAGAATGTGTGTGTGTGATAGAATGGTGTGAGAAAGTGTGAGAGAGTGTGTGTGAGAGTGGTGTGTGAGAGAATGTGTGTGTTAGAGAGTGTATCTGAGAGAATGTGTGTGTGTGTGATAGAATGGTGTGAGAGAGTGTGTGAGAGTGTGTGTGAGAGTGGTGTGTGAGAGAATGTGTGTGTTAGAGAGTGTATGTGAGAGAATGCGTGTGTGTGTGATAGAATGGTGTGAGAAAGTGTGAGAGAGTGTGTGTGAGAGTGGTGTGTGAGAGAATGTATGTGTTAGAGAGTGTGTATATGAGTGTGTGTGTGTGTGTGCGTGAGTGTGTGTGTGTGAGATTGTGTGTGTGAGAGAATGTGTGTGTGAGAGAGTGTGTGTTTCCTTGTGATAGTCTGTGTGAGTGATTAAAAAGTGAAAGAATATTGTGTTTGTGCGTGTGTATGTGTGTGTGGGTGTGGGCACGTGCGTGTTTGTGAATATATATGCATGTGTGAGTGTGTGAATGAGTTTACGTATGTATGTGAGTGTGTACGCTGGTCTGTGTTACTGATGAGAAAGTTAGACGGGAGTGTGTTTGTGTCAGTGTGTATGTGTGTCAGTGTGTGTTTATGTGTCAGTGTGTGTTTGTGTGTCAGTGTGTATGTGTCAGTGTGTGGTTGTGTGTTAGTGTATATGTGTGTCAGTGTGTATGTGTCAGTATGTGTTTGTCTATCAGTGTGTGTGTGTGCCAGTGTGTATCTGTGTGCGTGCGTGTCTGCGTCCGTATGTGTATCCGCTAGTGTGAAATAGTTTGTCCGCATCTACGTTAGTGTGTGCGAGTGCCGCGTGTGCTAGTTAATTGTTCATGTAAGTGTGTTATGGGTGTGTCTGTGTGAGGAGAAAGTCCATGGTTAGTGTGTGTTTGTGTGTGTGTGTGTATAATAGTGTGTGAGGCTTTGATTGTGTATGATCGTGTATGCGCATGCGTGCGCGTGTATGTAAGGAGTCAGAGAGAAAATGGAAGAATAATTTATGTCGGAGATTGTGTAGTTCTGGGTGGGTGAGTGTGTATATGCAACAGAGAGAAAGAAAGAGAGAGAGAGCGAGAGAGAGAGAGAAAGAGAGAGAGAGAGAAAGAGAGAGAGAAAGAAATAGAGAAAGAGAGAGAAATAAATGAGATAACTAACAGTCATTTAACGTTGAATTTTTAAATGACTTCCCCACATCATGTTGTAGAGTCTGCCGATTGGTGTCGTTACCTTTCTTAATGGTTATGTGCAGAGATCCAGATGCAATCAAGAGTTTCCGTGACAGATTGCTTCCCTTCTTACAACAAATTATCCAGTTTTATTGTGTGCGCCACCACGAGTAATAAATGTAATTAAGAACCCAAAAAGCGAGGATGCTAACTGCAAAAATTCCATGCATGGGCTAAGAGGGTTCGAATATGAGCTGGTTCAGACACATGTTTTGTAGGAGGCGGTAGTGCAAACGGAGTAACAGAGTCGGAAGTTAACCAGCTGATGAGTACTAATACTGGCATAGTTGTCCATCACAAGTGATAAAGACCACTCTCTTTGTTCAGCCATGTGGACAGTCGTAGCTCTTGCTGTGTCCACTGAAATGGGTGACTTGCGCGGAGATTTGGATTAAAGTGAGGAAGAAACTGCACTTTTTGTCAACCTCACTCACAGAGCCTAAGCTACCTTTTGCCAGTAGCAAGACATTCATCGAGACTACTGGAGATAGCATAGGATGCAGATCTTGCCTCAGGGTTACCACCGAAGCCTTTCCGTAAACATGTAACCCGCAGGGTAGAAAGGTGGGAAGGCATCTAACGCAGTTTGTCGTGCCTTTTCGATAACCACAAGAGGTCGTATGGACAACACTCAGCGTGTGAGTGACTCTGGCATCTCTCCCCAGCTGTATTAAGCTCATCATAGTAGCATCTAAAATTCCCACACGCCATATTCGTGAAGGTGAACCGGCAGAACTAACCCGTGAAATACGACACAGGTATAAGCGTAGCGCCATTCAGCCGGCGTCCAGACCAGGATAAACGGATGGAAGAAATCACAAAAAAGAAAAAAAGAACGAAATAACAAGTCCAGACGGAATACAACTCTACGTATCCGTGAACACAAGTGTAAGTCGTCGACTAGTGTGAATTCCAGGCAAATCCGGGGTCTGCGGCATCCATAATGATCCAAAACAGTAGAGAAATGTAGACTCGCAGCCAGTTATGGCACCATCTTTGCCAGATTGGCAAAGGAGAGTACAATCGTCATATACGGGTGTACCGATGGCTCTAGGCTGTTCAGTGGGGAACCTAGTTTGGGGTTGTCCGATTCAAAGTTCAGGTTGTTGCCGAGCGGACGAAAACCTTCAGTATAAGAATGGAGATCGAATCAGTGACCTCAGTTCTGGGATGGCTATATGATCTCTATAACAAGAACAGTCCTCTTAGCAGACTTCTAATCCTGAATTCGGAAGGTGTGGCTAAATCGTGAGTAAATATCAGCTGAAAAAGACTTAAACTACCAGTGTCTGGTGTGGATCTACTGCCATTGGCATGCAGGGGTTCCATAGGCAATTAAAGAACAGGCATCTTGGCTTCGCACATACAGATTATCGGCACTTATTTGCACATCATCTTTAATTTAAACTCTACGATACTCAAACTACACAACTGTGAAATCAAGCGACAATCGAGCAGATGGGGCGCATATGTGAATGAAGCAGAAGTGTGTTCAACCAACGTGCTATACGAACTATCAATTTACATACCCTTTGGTACATACTAAGAGACAAAGACTGAACACCTGTGGGTATGCCAGGAATGCGGGGACGTCGATTATTAAGAGCAGACCAGATCAGAACACAACATATGATTGTAATTGATCTTCTTGGGCTACATCAATCGTGCAGAGTTATTGACTCTTGACAAATGGTATATGGTTGCTTTTAGCCAGGCTCAGTTCCTGATACTTGACAAATGGTATATGGTTGCTTGTTAGCCATGCTGAGTTCTTGATACTTGACAAATGGCATCTGGCAGCTTGTTAGCCGGACTGAGTTCTTGAAACTTGACAAATGGTATCTGGTAACTTGTTAGCCGGACTGATTTCTTAACACTTGATAAATGGTATCTGGTAGCTTCTTAGCTAGACTGAGTTCTTGACACTTAATAAATTATATCTGGTAGCTTGTATCTGGTAACATGTTGTATGTTGGAGTGTTAACCTTCTTTTGGTCAAGGTGACCCGCATTCTCTTCACTCTCATCTTGCTCAGTATGTTTCCCATGATCTCATTATCCTTTGCTTCCACTTTCCACAGTATGTTTCCCGTGACCTTCTTACCCTCGCTCCCACCTTCCACAGTATGTTTCCCGTGACCTTCTTACTCTTGGCTCCCACCTTCCACAGTATGTTTGCCGTGACCTTCTTACCCTTGGCTCCCACTTTCCACAGTATGTTTCCCGTGACCTTCTTACCCTTGGCTTCCACCTTCCAGAGTATGTTTCCCGTGACCTTCTTACCCTTGGCATCCACCTTCCAGAGTATGTTTCCCGTGACCTTCTTACCCTTGGCTCCCACCTTCCACAGTATGTTTCCCGTGACCTTCTTACCCTTGGCTCCCACCTTCCACAGTATGTTTCCCGTGACCTTCTTACCCTTGGCTCCCACCTTCCACAGTATGTTTTCCGTGACCTTCTTACCCTTGGCTTCCACCTTCCACAGTATGTTTCCCGTGACCTTCTTACCCTTGGCTTCCACCTTCCACAGTATGCTTGCCGTGATCTCATTTCGTTGGTTTCCACCTTCCACAGTATGTTTCCCGTGATCTCATTACCCTTGGCTTCCACCTTCCCCGGTATGTTAACAGTGACCTTCTTACCCTTGGCACCCACCTTCCACAGTATGTTTGCCGTAATCTCATTACCCTTGGCTTCCACCTTCCCCGGTATGTTAACCGTGACCTTCTTACCCTTGGCTTCCTCCATCCACGGTATGTTTGCCGTGATCGCATTATCCAATACTTCCAAATAGATAACTGTGCCCAAGTCTTTTATATGACGATTATTATGTTTGGGCGTCTCAGTAGCAGAGTTGTTGTGCCCATATCTTGTTCAACAAATGTGCTCGGTTCGATCCACTTTATGGACACGCTCCAAGTTACCAAACTGTAAATACCTGTCGTGCTGGTAAAAAGTAAAAAAAGGAAAGGCAGTTACACAGAGAACTCACCACCACCACCACCACTTCATAAAAAGTCTAGTAACATGAAGTCTGTATCAATTAATTCCCACAAGCTAAGTCTATCATGATACTACTGTTGTTGTATACAGTTTGAGTTATGGTCTTAATTTTTCTCCCTTCCTTAGATCTATTCACATTGACCTACAATCCCTTAGCTCTGTTTACATTGACCTACAATCCCTTAGTTCTGTTCACATTGACCTACAATCGCTTAGTTCTGTTTACATTGATCTACAATCGCTTAGTTCTGTTCACATTGACATTCAATCCCTTAGTTCTGTTCACATTGACCTACAATCGCTTATTTCTGTTTACATTGAGCTACATTCCCTTAGTTCTGTTCACTTTGACCTACAATCGCTTAGTTCTGTTTACATTGACCTACAATCCCTTAGTTCTGTTCACATTGACCTACGATCCCTTAGTTCTGTTCACATTGACCTACAATCCCTTAGTTCTGTTTACATTGACCTACAATCCCTTAGTTCTGTTCACATTGACCTACGATCCCTTAGTTCTGTTCACATTGACCTACAATCCCTTAGTTCTGTTCACATTGACCTACAATCCCCTAGCTCTGTTCACATTGACCTACAGTCACTTAGTTATGTTCACATTGACCTACATTCCCTTAGCTCAGTTCATATTGACCTACAATCCCTTAGTTCTGTTCACATTGACCTACAGTCACTTAGTTATGTTCACATTGACCTACATTCCCTTAGCTCAGTTCATATTGACCTACAATCCCTTAGTTCTGTTCACATTGACATACAATCCGTTAGTTCTGTTCACATTGACCTACAATTCCAATTTTGGTCTTTGCAGATCTGTTTATCTTTGTGTGCATACTGTGCTTCCACACCATGTATATATCATCTGCAAGTCAAGATCTTACTATTTTACTATTTTATTGCCTTTTTTTTGTTTATTTTTTGTTTCATCTATCTATCAAAATCTAGAATTGTAATGATTAAATATTTTACTGGGGGTCACTTGTGAAGGGTTACTTGTGAATTATTAGTGTTGAAAAATAAAGGCAGATTGCTTTGCAGTAACCAACCCCGAGGTCTCTGACAGAAAAACAATCGAGGCATTTTCTCAAAGCTGTATCGGCGCCTTCTCTCTTTCATCGACCATGTAGCTTTCCTCTAATCTGAGATACCGTTTCGACCATGTAGCCAGCCTCTAACAGCACGTCGATGTTCAACAATGTAGCCCGTCTTTAACAGCACGACCTGGTTCGACCATGTAATCCACCTATAACAGGCCGTCCTGATTTGATCATGTAGCCCGCCTCAACAGGACGTCCTGGTTTGATCATGTAGCCCGCCTCTAACAGGACGTTCTGGTTTGACCATGTAGCCCGCCTCTATAACATGGCGTTCTGGTTCGACCATGTAGCCCACCTCTAACAGGACGTCCTGGTTCGACCATGTGGCCTGCCTATAATAGAACGTCCAGGTTTAACCATGTAGCCCGCCTATAACAGAACGTCGAGATTTGACCATGTAGCCCGCCTATAACAGAACGTCCAGATTTGACCATGTAGCCTACCTCTAACTGCACGTCCGGGTTTGACAATGTAGCCTACCTCTAACCGCACGTCCCGGTTTGACCAAGTAGCCCGTCTCGGTTCGACAGCTTCAACACCTGTCCCTAGAAAGGTACAAGGCCGCATCATGTATTCGTCCCCTGGCCGCCCGATTACCAGCTGGCTGATGTATATCCCCTTCACTTCATCTGCTATGAACGCTGCAAGGGACTGAATCATAAACCTTGGTCATGGGCGGTCAGCTCAACCGCCCTAGTTTACCCAGACGGACTACCTGAGTTGAGTTACTCTTGTGCGCCCACCTGCCATTTCTGACTGCTATTTCAAATCGAAAAGATTGCACTCTGAGTTGGCTGTTACAACATACTGTCGGTGTGGCAGTGGCTCTTTTATCGTCTGTGTCACACACAGATATATTCAATACAACCATTTGGGCAGTGGCAGAAACTTTGATAACTGTAGAGTAAGTCTCACAGCAAACACTGCAGTCAGGGATAAAGTGGTAGAGACTTAATTGTGATGGGAATCAACTTTATATAAGATGAAGTGATTAATCACATTCGTCGCTGTGTTTTTTTGTCCGACAATAAGCAATTTGTTCGATTACTCCTGTGTGGACTAAGCGTCAATAATTGAACCCGACACTCTTTGCCGTGATAAGATTGAGGTCTACCACTGTGACGCTCACAAACTGCGACACAGGGATGGAATAGTTGTTCTAACACTTTTAAAGGAAGTGATGTCTAGTTTGACGAGAGTCAAGTCTAACATGAGGGGAGTCGTCTAACATGAGAGTAGGCAAGTCTAGCGTGAGGGGAGTTAAGTCTAACATGAAGGAAGTCAAGTCTAGTTTAATGGAAGTCAAGCCCAGCGTGATGGAGATGAATAAAATTGTAAGGAAAGTGGTCTAACATGATGAGAGGCAAGTCTAGTGTGAGGGAAGTCAAGTCTAATTAGAATCAAGTCTTGTGTTAGGTAAATCAAGTGTAATATGCGTGGAGACAAGTCTAACCTGAATAAAGTCAAGTCTAACAAAAGGGAAGTTAAGTATATCGTTGTTGGTGAGGGGATGTCAAGTCTAGGGTGAGGAAGTCGAGTCTGACATAAGCGATATCAATTCTAGTATAAGGGAGTCAAGTCTAGCATGAAGAAAATCAACTCTAGTGAGAAAGGAGTTAAGTCTAACGTATAGGGAGCCAAGTCTAGTTTGAGGAGAGAAGTCTAGCATGAGCGTAGTAATATCTAGTGTGAAGGGAGAAGTTTGCCATTTGTAATCAAGTCTAGTCTGAGAGCAGTCAAGTCTAGTTTAAGAGGTGAATTCTAGCATGAGGAGAGTTAAGTCTAGCGTGAGGGGAAAATTCTAGCGTAATGGGAGTAAGTCTATCGTTACGCGAATCATATCTAGCATGAGAAGAATCAAGTCTATCGTGTGGGGAGATATCTAGCATGAGAAGAATCAAGTCTATTGTGACGGAAATCATATCTAGCATGAGAAGAATCAAGTCTATCTTGACGGGAATCATATCTAGCATGAGAAGAATCAAGTCTATCGTGACGCGAATCATATCTAGCATGAGAAGAATCAAGTCTATCGTGTGGGGAGATATCTAGCATGAGAAGAATCAAGTCTATCGTGACGGGAATCATATCTAGCATGAGAAGAATCAAGTCTATCGTGACTGGAATCATATCTAGCATGAGAAGAATCATGTCTATCGTGTGGGGAGTCAAGCTTAGCGTCAAGGTTGGGGAAAACATACTAAACCAAGACCAAGCCTCACGTCCTCTCCATGCTACTGGAATCATGCTGTGTTACAACAGCCTGACCAACAAGGTAGGATTGGACACTGTGATCTCCCATAGCAGTGAGCCTACTGAGAAACTGAGTATCTTGGCCAATCTTCTACAGGATACTTCGGGATATAATAGAGCCACCGTAACCTGCCACCAAAGGAACATCAAGGCGAATAAAAGGGCATAAATAGATTAACATATTAAACAGAAGAAAGGCAAGAGTGGTTAGCCAAACGTTACCTTCTTGAAGAAATGGGCTAGAATGACATGCTTGCATCGATTTGCAGCTTTGCGGATAGTTGCTCACATCTGGAAAAGGCAGCGAAGGAGAATATCAGATTAGAATGGTTTGATCGTGAGCTAGTATGTTTCTGGTATAGCTTGTTGGGGGAAGCATGTGCAACTTGTGCCTGGGTGGGGGATATAGAAAGGGGTATCTTGTTTGAACTTTTGTGCAGAGAAAAGAGAACGAGATAGATAGATAGATAGAGAGAGAGAGAGAGAGAGAGAGAAAGAGGAAGTGAGGGAGAAGTGATAGAGTGGGAGATGAAGTGAAGTTATATTTTTTACCTGTGTATGTGTAAGCGAGAGAGAAAGAGAGAGAGAGAGAGAGAGAGAGAGAGAGAGAGAGAAAGAGAGAGAGAGAGAGGAGAGAGAAAGAGAGAGAGAGAGAGAGAGAGAGAAAGAGGAAGTGAGGGAGAAGTGATAGAGTGGGAGATGAAGTGAAGTTATATTTTTTACCTGTGTATGTGTAAGCGAGAGAGAAAGAGAGAGAGAGAGAGAGAGAGAAAGAGAGAGAGAGAGAGAGAGAATAATTGACAGAAGATGATGTGCATATGCTTTGATTGTGTATAAGACAGAGAACGAGTGAGATAAAACGGGAGGAAGAGCAAGATTTGAAGATGATGTGTGATACTTGATGAGTAAGTGTTTGAGTGAGAAAGAGATAAAGAAAGAGGCAGAGGAAGAGAGAATGGAGGTTAGAGATTGGGAAATATATGAAAATTGGTATTATTATGCGTTTGAGGAGGGAAAGAGAAAGAATAATTGGGCAATATAGATCAATAAATGATGTGTGGGTGTTTGCATGTCACAGAAAGAAGGAGAGAGAGAGAGAGAGAGAGAGAGAGAGAGAGAATAAAAGGTATATATATATTTTAATCATTTCTAGCAGAGGTCGTCTGCACAGGCAACTATGTTAATGTATGACGTCACAATTACATCATCGCCCCGAGCGAGTCCTCCTAGGGTCCTGCAACTCTGCGGCGGCACATTTGTCCTCTCCTTCCTCTGTTCTGGGATGGATTCTGGTCACGTGATGTCCCTCCCTGGAGTCGGGGCAACGAGACGGGTCATCCAATGCTTGGCTCGGATCTATAATTCATGATACGCGGGCACCAATCACAGATGCGCTTTCATCACAACCGGGAGATAGATCGAAGGCTCGTCTAGGACTTCACCAGACCAAGACTAGCACCAAACTCGGAAGGACGTGTTTTCTGCAGCGTCCCTCGACCTCCCTAGGTGATGCGACTGCCATAATGTCTCCATCTGTTTCTGTCATTGCTCCGTCCGATGTCGCTAACGCTGATGGTGACAATCACACGGTAGGGACACAACATAAGAAATCCAGGTGACAACTACCAGCTTTGTTCCGTTAAACAAACAGGCAAGTAGATTTCAGTTTTTAATTTACTCTATACTCTGTCATTTAGCAAGCGAAACGAAAATAACTTATATATAGTTATAGAAAGCTTATGACATATTTAAAATAGCTATTCTTTATTACATTTATGTCTAAAAGTACATTTTATTATAATACGCAACTTTAACATTTGTTCAAATAGTAAGTTTCTATAATTCTTCTTTAGTCCGTCAGTTTGAGGAAAATAAAGCGACTTGATTAATTCATTGCCGTTCATGCCCCAGAATACCTGTTCGCATACCTGATTATAAGGGTTGTATTTTGTGCCAATCAGGTGGAACGGTCATTCGTCTGTTGTCGGGGCTGAAAGTGGAGCCTGCCAGGCATGTGGTAAGAGACGACGAAGGAGAGTTTGACATGGGACAGGCAACAATATTCTACAAAAATTGTTTCACATAAAAAAGAAAAGAAGATTGCTGCACCCTTTAGCAGAAAAGGAGTGATTAAGTCAAGGCAGACTAATGAGTCTAGGGCAAGGGTCGACTACTACTACAGAAACTATAAGCCAGGAGAAACACGGAAGATCTTCATACGGCATGGTAAAAGAGGTGCAACAGCGTCAAGTTAGAGTAAGGACCGTTGGACATTGCACGGGCTGCCACCGACGTAGAAACTATATACCAGGAGAAACACGGAAGAGGAAGTTCATACGACATGGTAATAAAGGTGTAACAGCGTCAAGTCAGACTATAGAACGTTAGGCATTGTATCGGATGCTTCCTACTTAGAAACTATAGGTAAAAAAACACGGAAGAAGAGCTCTAGACTTGATGTTTGGCGAGGAGTGACTAAGTCAAGGCAGACTAAAGAGCGTTAGGTATTGGACCGGCTGCGTTATCCCGTAAAAGCTATAAGCCAAAATAGATAGAAAAGAATATCTCAACAACCTTTGTTAAAAGAGCGAAAGCTAAATCAGGTTAGTTCTTAGTGCTTCTTATCCACCGGCTACAGATAAACCAGGTTAAGTCAGGTTAGTTCTTAGTGCTTCTTATCCACCGGCTACAGACAAACCAGGTTAAGTCAGGTTAGTTCTTAGTGCTTCTTATCCACCGGCTACAGACAAGCCAAGTTAAGTCAGGTTAGTTCTTAGTGCTTCTTATCCACCAGCTACAGACAAGCCAGGTTAAGTCAGGTTAGTTCTTAGTGCTTCTTATCCACCAGCTACAGACAAGCCAGGTTAAGTCAGGTTAGTTCTTAGTGCTTCTCATCCACCGGTTACAGACAAGCCAGGTTAAGTCAGGTTAAATTAGGTTAGGTCAGATTAAATTAGGTTAAGTCAGATTAAATTAGGTTAAGTCAGCTGGATTAGTGTGAAAAGATAACATCTTATTGCATGAATTTCATTCGTTCTTTTCAGTTTTGTAAAAACATAGAACGAAAAGGTCACGCTGCAGATTCCTGTTTATGGAATTTGTGTTGAATTCCACTTATGTGATTCCAGTTTATGTGACGTCTATTTACAGACTTTTATTTTTCTAAAAACAAATTGACATCACTGCATTCTAGACAGACCAGAATGTGTTCAGTTTTGTTCAGAAAATGGAGTATGGTGTAGAGAATTAAGGATCCTGACACTCGCTTGCAGGACATACTCTGCTCAATCGAATCAAGCGTCTCTCGTCTTCTGATTAAAACGGTTCTTTGCACTTTATTGTCAGGTCTTTCTAGATTATTGATTATTTCAAAGTGTACAGAACACACGATGTGTCAAAGTGTGGCATCACAGAGCACAACAATCAATGCGCTGACTCACAAGCGCTCAGTGAAAGCGTCGAACAGGAAAGACTCGGCCGGTTGTCATGGGAATTCAAGAACAAAAAACGATTGCAAATCATGTAGAAGACAGCAGCTCGTGAGCAATGAACACGCATGCGATGCAATCAAACGAAAATATCAGAAAATCATTAATTGACCGAAAACCCACGCTGAATCGGGACACACCGACAGCTGAATCATGATGATCGACCGGTTCTTGCAGCAAGCATGGTTGGTATAATCAGTGGATAACTAAACTAGAAACCTGTTTTCCTAATTCTAATGTAAAAGAAGTCAGGCGTTTTGTTGGAATCAGGCGACTAAGTATTTTTCTGTTTTAATTTTCTGCAGGTTGAAATCGTGTTTGACTGATGAGGTCAAATGCCATTAATATTTCGGCTCTTTCCGGTGGAGCCGCTAAACACCTGGCCACAAGTCACACAGAACAGAAAGATGACGAAGCGTTAAAAAAACAGGCACCAGGCACAGAGCCAATCATGACAAATTGAACCTGATGGTAAGTAGAAATTCATGAATATAGTAAATATTTTCCTATGGAAGTAAAATTACATTTGAAGTATCCATAACTTGTAATATGAAAATATAATGATTCGTGTCTAAAATATACAATCATATGTTAGGGAATACAAGATAATGTTCACGTTAGGTGCATAATACTGACCATGACCTCAATCATACATCCACGTCGCTCACCAAGAAACACACAGTGTTACAGCACTCTGGTGAATGAGGTGGGAGATCGACACTGATCTATGTTTGGCATTCTAAGAAATTGTATAAGAACTTTGGGGACCCATGCGGTCCACCTTCATCATTACACACCGAGATGTACGAAACGCCACTGGAAACCCGCTAACAGATAAGATGATTCGTCAAAGAGCAGAGAACTATGTACGTGTAGATGCAGCAACAATGAGATCTGAGACTTTGACCAATTCATTCACGTCTTTGGACGGTACATTGATTATTTGAGTATGGCATTTACGCGAGCTAACATAGGACGCAAAGTACGTGTCCAAACGACATTTGAAGAATTCGGATGTATATATATATATATATATATAAGATGGGCAGAAAGAATTAACAAATCAAATATTGACTACTGATAATCTAAAGAAATAAACTACAAATGAACGACCGTTAGGCACACATAAAATGACGCTGCACATTTGCATCAAGAGCGGTTAAAACACGATGGACAGAGAAAAGACTTCTGGCAATTTACAGAAGCTCCCTTCCCCTCACTCTATGGAGGTGTCAGTTAGTTGCCCATCTCAAGTGATGATGAAGTTATCGTCAGACGGTTTTGTCTTGATGATGTAACTTGCGATGTGTTTGGATTATAGCGAGCAAGTAGTTGCGCTGGTCATCAACCTCACTCTCTGGTCTCAAACTACTGTGGGCCAGTGGCAAGAAATGTCAAAACGACTGGAGGCAATTCAGGATGCAGGCATTACGGTCCCACCGCTTTGAGATTAGGGGTCGCTTGAGACCTGCGTGGCTCGAACTCATGCAGTTTCTTGTTCATCGCTTCATTAGGCGAGTGCCTTACTTCTCGACCACTTCGACAATAACTTCAAGCTGACAGCTATTCTAGTTAATCATTGAAGCTAACATTTGACAGAGTATGGACAACCTGAAGCCCAGGAATAACACGCAATTCTAAGGTCAAGCTGTAACGGTAAGAACGAACAAAGGACACACTAGCCAAACATAATAACCAAAGTAACATCGTGTTAGTACAATTAAATAGCAGTAAGACTGTTTTAGGAGACGTTATGATTGGCAGTTTTTGTTTGTTTGTGTACAGATAACTAGCACAGCATATCACATGTGACATAGGGACAGGACTCGTGTTCTAGGTGAATGTGCGCATGGTTGTTCTGTGTAAGGAGACATAGGGACAGGACTCGTGGTCCAGTGGAATGAGCGCATGGTTGTTCTGTGTAAGGAGACATAGGGACAGGACTCGTGTTCTAGGTGAATGTGCGCATGGTTGTTCTGTGTAAGGAGACATAGGGACAGGACTCGTGGTCCAGTGGAATGAGCGCATGGTTGTTCTGTGTAAGGTGACATAGGGACAGGACTCGTGGACCAGTGGAATGAGCGCATGTCTGTTTTGTGTAAGGTGACGTTGAGACAGGACTCGTGACCCATGTGCATTTTTGCGTGGCTGTTCTAAGTAAGGAAAGACAAAACAGTGACAAGAAAACTGGCCACCTTACTTCAAAGGCCTCAATACCTAATATCATGAAGTCTCTAGCACTTCATTTTTATCGCAGTGTCAGACTTGAGTGTATTTTACCCACTAAAATGTGTTTAGTTTTGACAAGCTCTTTTAGACGAAACAAAAGCCGTTTATAGACCAAATGATCAACATGATCCTAAAATATGATAAACGGTTAAAGAAATAAGAATGGATGGTAAGTGATACATGCGATTAGAATAGGCAAGAAAACCTTATCCTGACATGAAGGATATCAGTACAGCCTGCTTATGTTCAAATAATAGTTTGTTCTTTTCTGCTGTTGAGAAACCGATGACGATGGCTGTCAAGTTGATCTGACAATAAGATCACGAACGCCAGGATATAGTCTTAGTCAACCTGTACTTCTACATGGGCGAATGCTGCTGTGCAGGTCTCAGCCCTGGCATGAGCTGAATGTACCTGGGAGGATGATTTCCTGCTTAGCCGTCTAGGCTCGGGCATATTATTATTCGGCTGCGTTAGGCATGTACCGGAGAGAGCGGTTAACCAGCGAGTCCACCTTAATCGACTCAAACACTAGAGAGGGGATCAAGATGCTGAGCAGCGCATGAGTTGCAGCGGTCAGCGACCCATAGGTGACTGCTAGCGTCAGGGCCAGCGACCCATAGCTGACTGCTAGCGTCAGGGCCAGCGACCCATAGGTGACTGCTAGCGTCAGGGCCAGCGACCCATAGGTGACTGCTAGCGTCAGGGCCAGCGACCCATAGCTGACTGCTAGCGTCAGGGCCAGCGAACCAGACCTGCCAAGACCCTTCTACACCTCCACGCGGTGATCCTGGATAACAGACTGCAAAAAAGAGTAGACTGGCTAAGGAGAAGGGATCGAAAAGTCAATGCTATCCCGGTACTCAAAAATGTTTGCTGAAATCGGATGTGTCGGCCCGAAAGGTGCAAATATCGCAGTAGACTAGGCTGTAAACACAACGCATTCCGTTCTCTGGACTACATTCTGCTACTTAAGCCATTTCAGGGTTTGGTATCGGAAGATTGAAAACGAACGAAGCCAAGCCAAGCCAAACACTAGAGCAAGGTAGACAGCTGTCTGTTAGGCGCCATATATACTGCTACAAACCACCTAACCATGGCCGGTATTATGCTATGTCACACATTTAGTCGCCTCTTACGACATGGCTTTTGTGGGGTAGAAATGCTATTCTTGTCTTTGTCATACACAAAGACCCCGGCGAACCACACTTGGGTAAGGAAACAATAGAACCATGTATGTCTGTATATTAATATTTAAATACACATAGTTTATACTATATGTAATGGACGTCAAAGTTCATTTAACAATATAAATATAAGGTAATGGAGGTAATGGAGGTGGACGTTCATTATCAATATATATTAGAAAATAAACGTCAGAGGTACGTTTTTTTAGATAACAGTTGATCATTGCATGAGAGGATGGCGACACCATACTATTTGTCTTGTGATATCTGATCGCAAATGGCTGTAAAGACCTATTCTACCCTTCTGCGCGTTGGCCACGTGGGTGGATTTGGTAGTTGAGCCACTGCACGTTCTGTGCTGTCGGACATTGTGTTGACTCTTGAGTCTCATTGTGTTGACTCTTCAGTCTCATTGTGTTGACTCTTGAGTCTCATTGTGTTGACTCTTGAGTCTCATTGTGTTGACTCTTAAGTCTCAGTTGTTAACGTTTGGCTCAACAATATGAGCACCTCATTCGATTCTTGGGAGTCAGGGGATGGCTCCTATGGAAGTGGCTCACATGAGGTGACATCAATGTTGAAACTGTTCAGAGACAATTTCAATGAATCTTTGTAGCAATTCTTCTGCTCACCTGATGACCGCTTACCTGTTCAGATCTGCACCTGCTTCAGGAGGCATTTAGCTGGCAAAAAAATGCCCAGTCCATTTGTTTTGAACTCTCTGCAGTAGCCTATGGATGGTTGGGTGTCTTGTCCTCTTGATGACTTTAGAGTTGGATATTATATACTGCCAGCTGATCCTGAGCGGACAGCTGAGACAGTTCACGTGACCTTTCAACTACACTGTCCATGTTTCACTGCCGTATAGAGGGCGGTTAGCACCTCAGCACGATAGCCCTTGATCGAGATGGTTACACTGATTCCTTGTCGGTCCCAAATATTTGCTCATAGTTTTTCTAAATCAGCACTTGCCTTGGCAATCCTGTTGGGACCTGAAAGTCGACATTGGCTTCTCTTGTGGGGGTACTACCTAAAATGCATATAGCTATCAATTGTGTAGAGATCTTGGCTCTGTACGGTGATGTTCATTTCGTGGCAGGGCTTCGCGAGAGCAGGTACAAATATTACTCACGTTTTCAATAAGTTGACGGCCAGATTTAAGTTAATGCACATGTAGCAGCTGAAAACTCATCCGTGGTTGCCTGCGTGTACTGTTTTAAACAAATACTAATGGCGCAGTCAATAGCATATAGGAGATCAATGCTGCTTGCTTCTTTCGATTTAGTGAGATGCAGTAGGCGTCTCAGATTGAATAACTTCCCATCTGTCCTGTGTCTGATGGGAAAGTCTGTAGAGCAGCCATGTGTAGAATCGAGACGTTTTGCAGCAACTCCCGCACTAAACAGGATTCGAACCAGCACACAGACCTGATTTACATTTTCTACGATTAGGAAGGCTTCTATGAGTTCATTCAGAGTGATTGTTCTTTAGTTGATGAACGACTTAAATAATAGAATTATTTTGATGAATTAGTGATAACGTTGCTTTTCGATAGAGTGTTACCAGAGCCTGAAAATAAAGCGAAGAATAGTAACACTGTAACATACCAAACAGGCTGTAAGAGGTATCCATGGATCGTTGGGAATAGGGATGGCTAACCCGTCCTGTAGAAACGTTAAGCCACACAGACATCCACAGATATAAGCAGGTCATAATTTGATGACAAGATGTATTCGCTGAAGGCCCATGCATCACAAGGAGCAGCAAAGGTTTTGTTTGATTAATTGAACATTGTCATTTCAAAAAAATAGTTAGATAGATAAATAAATAGATAAATATATCCACAAAGACAGTGTGTGTGTGTGTGTGTGTATGTATGTGTGTGTGTGTGTGTGTGTGTGTGTATGTATATATATATGTGTGTGTGTGTTAATTTTTTTTAAAAGCATCACGATGCATTTTAATCCTTCCTCAAGAATCAACTATATTTGATGTTCACATTTTGATCATTCCTCAAGAATCAACTATATTTGATGTTCACATTTTGATCATTCCTCAAGAATCAAACAACTATACTTGATGCTCACATTTTGATCATTCCTCAAGAATCAACTATATTTGATGTTCACATTTTGATCATTCCACAAGAATCAAAGAACTATATTTGATGTTCACATTTTAATCCTTCCTCAAGAATCAACTATATTTGATGTTCACATTTTGATCATTCCTCAAGAATCAATTAAATTTGATGTTCACATTTTGATCATTCCACAAGAATCAAAGAACTATATTTGATGTTCACATTTTAATCCTTCCTCAAGAATCAACTATATTTGATGTTCACATTTTGATCATTCCCCAAGAATCAACTATATTTGATGTTCACATTTTGATCATTCCTCAAGAATCAACTAAATTTGATGTTCACATTTTGATCATTCCACAAGAATCAAAGAACTATATTTGATGTTCACATTTTAATCCTTCCTCAAGAATCAACTATATTTGATGTTTACATTTTGATCATTCCTCAAGAATCAACTAAATTTGATGTTTACATTTTGATCATTCTTCAAGAATCAAAGAACTATATTTGATGCTCACATTTCACTAACAAAGAAGACTTACATATAATCAAATGCAAGCTGACATTTGACAAAGAGAGAACGTGTATATATTATCAAACACAGTTTCATACTGTATGAGAGAGAGAGAGAGAGAGAGAGAGAGAAAGAGAGAGAGAGAGAGAGAAACTCAATTAAAATCAAAGAAATGCTCACATTATTTGAACAGAGCACACTTGGATTTAATCAAAGAAGAGTTCACATTTTGTGAACATGATAGGCTCTCATATTTAAACAAATAAAAACTCACATTTCATTAACAGAGGACACTCAAATTCAATTAATGAAAATCTCATTTTTCATGAACAAACTGCTCACATTTAGTCAATAAAACGTTTAATCTAAGAAAAGTCCACATTTCACGAACAAGAGCACTCACATTTAATCAAAGAAAAATCCACATTTTACGAACAAAGAATACTCACATTTAATCAAAGAAAAGTCCACATTCTACGAACAAAGAATACTCACATTTAAGAAAAAAAAAGTCCACATTCTATGAACACTCACATTTAATCAAAGAAAAGGCTGCATTCTACGAACAGAGAATACTCACATTTAATCAAAGAAAAGTCCACATTCTACGAACAGAGAATACTCACATTTAATCAAAGAAAAATCCCCATTCTATGAACAGAGAATATTCACATATAATCTAAAAAAAAGTCCACATTCTAGCAACAGAGAATACTCACATTTAATCAAAGAAAAGTCCACATTCTACGAACAGAGAATACTCACATTTAATCAAAGAAAAATCCCCATTCTATGAACAGAGAATATTCACATATAATCTAAAAAAAGTCCACATTCTAGCAACAGAGAATACTCACGGTTAATCAAAGAAAAGTCTACATTCTATGAATTGAGAATACTCACATTTAATTTTTGTAAAAGTCCACATTCTATGAATACTCACATTTAATCCAAAAAAATTGCTGCATTCTACGAACAGAGAATCCTCAATTTTAATAATTTAATCAAAGGAAAGTCCATATTCTATGAACAGAGAATATTCAAATTTAATCAAAGGAAAGTCCACATGCTATCAACAGAGAATGCTCATATTTGATCAAAGGAAAGTCCACATTCTATGAACAGAGAATACTCATATTTGATCAAAGGAAAGTCCACATTCTATGAACAGAGAATACTCATATTTGATCAAAGGAAAGTCCACATTCTATGAACAGAGAATACTCATATTTGATCAAAGGAAAGTCCACATTTAACAAACAGAGAATGTTCACATTTTGTCAAAGAAAAGTCAACATTTCCCGAACACTTACATTCAATAAAAGAAAAGTCCATATTTCACGAACAGAGAATATTCACATTTAATAACAGAAAAGTCCATATTTCATGAACAAGCAAGAGAATAATAAAATACAATCAAACTTAACAGTTCACTCTTCATGGACAAAAAACACTATTTTTAAGAACGGACATTTCATGGATAGAGATAGCTCAAGTTAATTAAAGAAAATTCATATTTCATGAACAGTTCAAACTCAAATAAAATAAAATAAAATCTCACGATTCATGAACAGAAAAAACATTTCTATAATTAAAGAAGAATTACTTCTTCAAAGTACATGAGCGGTGAGTGCTCAAATAAATTGAAAGAAAAATAAAAGTCCATATGTCCGTGCCCTGTCACACACACACACACACACACACACATACGCACACACACACACACACACATACGCACACACACACACACACGCACACGCACACGCACACGCACACACACACAAACACAAAACCCTCAGTAAAACTGGAAATCGATTTAATGCAATCAATGATCTAGCTTCCATTATCAGAAATATAAAAATGGGAAAATAAAATAAGGAAGGAGAGAAATCGGCTTACTGTACATGCTTCCAGATTTAAACTGCTCTGTCGATTTGACCTGGCATCTCCACGCATGAACTTTATCTCTGCCTTCCTCCTGCAGCTGCAGAATTGATTTTTGCATCACCAATGTCAGACCTATGTTTAAGAATCTATGCATGACCGTCGAAGCAAGCGTGTTCCTTTATGGGGGCTAGCATATTATGTGCAGAGTGGCCTCGTTTGGCGTGTTGTGTGAAGCCGCACATAATCAATATTCTGAGTTGGTAAACATATACCGTAATGGAAAAGCTTAATACATAACACCAGGAATAACATCAACAATAAACTTAATGCCGGCCATATTTGTGATTCCAGCGAGAGGTTTGGGGACAAAAATATTTCGTACTCATCTCAAATGAAGTCTCAGGGGCGGCGCTCAAGAAGACGGTCCACGATATGAATCGATGGAAAGTAGCGTTACTCTGGTTATGCAAGAACCAATGACAAGACTCGTATACAATAAATAATGACCTTTCACTTGTTCACAATAACTGATTACCTTATACTCCTGTAAGATAACTGATGACCTTATACTCCTATACAATAACTGATGACCTTATACTCCTATACGATAACTGATGACCTTATACTCCTGTACGATGACTGATGACCTTGTACTCCTATACGATAACTGATCGCTTTATACTCCTATACAATAACTGATGACCCTATACTCCTATACGATAACTGATGACCCTACACTAATGTACGATAACTGATGACCTTATACTCCTGTAGGATGACTGATGACCTTATACTCCTATACGATAACTGATGACCTTACACTCCTATACGATAACTGATGACTTTACACTCCTATACGATAACTGATGACCTTATACTCCTGTACGATAACTGATGACCTTACACTCGAAAAGAATAACTAATGAGAATGTGACAATTGAACATTGAATAAGGCAGCAACCAATATTTTATTCTTAGCAAAAGAATTTTGGCGATGATATGTGTTTGGCGGCACTTTGTTTCAAGGTATGTGTTTGTGGGGTCTTCGTTTATTTTGTAGCATCTGAAATAGATGTGCGCGTTGATGACTGCCAACCCTACCCCCATAGATGTACGCAGTAGCAAATATTGTCCAGACAGCACGATGTATGTGCAGGTATCAATAGGTCCCAGTGGTGTTTCATTCATTGCAAATATAAGATTAACTCAAGAGTTTAACGACTTCACGCGGTATTACAATGTACTGATGAAGCTATATATAAATGAAAATTGAAAGAAGGCGAATAGAGTATATGTCCCAAAGAAAATAATCCACTGATATCTGTCAGTTCTGGCCTTTTTGGCTACTCAACGTTGGAAGAAATTTTATTTTTTTTGGTATACATCCGGCGACATATACAGTAACTGTATATTTCCTTGAGAACACTGCTACCAAGAAGGGAACAATCATAGATGCATCTGGATGACTAGACAAGTCAGAATTATATGGCCATTTGTAGATAGAGATCAATCTGAGAGATTGCCCCTCCATATTATGTGGCGGGATCTAGCCAATGCGTACAGGTCGATCCCATATCGAAGTATGTGGCAAGCCCTTCCGATATAACAAGAGATTACAGCAATGCTCAAACTGTGCATCACGTGAGGTTTTAGTTAGATTTTCATTTAGAGTGACAAAATTGACTGATCTGCAAGTAGGAATATCGATGGGATGTACCATTTCACCAATACTGCTCGTGCCAGCCATGAAAATTATTCTCAAACCAACTGAAGAGCACACGAGAGGCCCGGATATGGACGAAATATGTTATATACCACCGTTGAAAGTATATCCAAGGATGACACAATCATTATGACTTTATATGAAAATGAAGCTCGCAGAAAACATAGGACGGATTGATGATGTAACCAACTGGTGTTTTTGATGAGCGTAAAGTCTAAGACAACGAGTATATTAATCAGGGATTGAAGAACATCTGAAGTCTCGTTCAGTTTTTCAAACCAGAGAATTTTCAACTGTCAGTGAACTTCCTTGGCAGGATATTTTATGCATCACTAAGAAACAAGAAGACAATACAACAAATAAGAGAAATGACAGACAGGTGACTACAGATCAGAACAGGGAAGTTCGTGGCCTCTAGGCCATATTGATTCATAAACTACTATGGGTCACTACTTGTATATGAGATATTTGTAAGTACAATGGACACAGATTGAGCATCAGCGTCGACACCAAGGCAAAAGTGTGTCCTGCTGTACTGTTAACCACTCTACTGTGTGTTCGCGAAACGTGGACAATGGCATGGCATAAACGCCAAACAACTAGATCGTTTTCATTTAAGCTGTCTGCCTAGGATGCACACGACGGGTGACAGGACAGAGTATCTAAATCTAATTCTTTGCAAGTCAAACAATTTGAATATCCATACACTTCTGGCAGCGCATGAGATGCAGTGGTCAGCGACCCATAGCTGAATGCTAGCTTCAGGGTGAGCAAACCAGAGCTGCCAAGACCCTTCTACACCTCCACGCGGTGATC
Source organism: Ariolimax columbianus (assembly GCA_036924085.1). Lineage (NCBI taxonomy): Eukaryota > Metazoa > Mollusca > Gastropoda > Stylommatophora > Arionidae > Ariolimax > Ariolimax columbianus. The sequence continues at coordinate 8,438,702 of JAVGWX010000008.1, forward strand.
CTGGATAACAGACTGCATCAGGTAGCGGGAGATTGAGAACGAACGAAGCCAAACCAAGCCATACACTTCTGCATAAAGTCCAGATAAAATGGACGGGACATGTTGTTTGCATGTCCGATGAGCGCATCTCAAAGCAGCTGTCATACAGTTCTCTCAGAACAGGCGACGCTCATTAGGGAGACATACAAAAACGCTACAGAGACTCCCTGAAATATTTTCTGAAAGCTTCAACATTGATGTCACATCCTGAAAAATGCTTGCACAGAATAGTTTCATCTGACGCGATAGCATCACCGAATGTGCTCAGGTCGTAGAGCGAAACTCGATCACGGATATTCAGAGTAAGCGTGCCGCCCAAAAGAGCAGAACGCCCGAAAGCTTCACATCCGACTCCTCACATGCGTGTCCCGGGCGAGGTCTTTATAGCCATATATATGAGAATAGGTTTGGAGTGGCACTAGGACTCTCAGAAGTAGGCCTGTTATCCAAGAAATCAATTTGTGTGTACCCCATTCCAAGACAGTAGCAAAAGAATACGAAGCAGAACAAGTCAAGCTAGCAATGATCTTACAGTATTCACCAGATGAGATAGTCTGCACTATTCAACCCACACTAAAGACCTGCTGAAACTCTGAAACAGAAGAATGTAATCGGTTACACTCAGACCCATTCGAGGATTTGGCTATGGTGGTATTCGTTGGTGGTTGGAAGGATACAAGAAGGAACATAGGAATACAACAGCTCATGAAATCCGATAGGCGAAAGATAGCGAATGTTCCAACACGTCAGATCACCAAGTCCAGTAATGCCAATAGACTACATGGGATGGATATTTGCAGAGGTCCTTGACGGGGAGTGATGTGTGGGATTTCTACGACTCAGCTTCACTCTCAGATGCATCTCTCAGATGCATGCATGAGTTTCTACCATCAGCGACAATCTTTGTGAAATGTGGAGATACTGAAATGTGTCAGTGCAACCTATGTTCAAAGGATGGATAACTCTGAATCAAGGGTTTTCACCACCAATGTGTCACCACCAATGTGTTACCATAAATGATTTGATGAACTGGCTACCACATTAGACAGTGCTACGATGAAGGCATGCAAGAATGCCATGCTCAGAATTGCAGACATCTGCCGGTACTTCACCCGAGCAGGCAAATCAGCAAACAGCAAACATATTATAGAGCCAAGGCCTGCCAACAGTCCCTGACATTGTTAATAGCTCGGAGACAGCAAGGGACCTACCAAGAAGGCGAACTTACTATGACGTCATTAAGAAGTCTTAGAGACAACCAGATATAGTGCTGAACTCGTGACTATTGAGCCACATCATCGTGCCCTACCATCACTGCCACGATAACTCCCTTGATTGAGATTCACCAGGATAATTGCAAATGATGCTGATAGCTAAGTCCTGCGTGCACCAGCAGTTGTCAGACACTCTTTGGTAGGTATTTATTTTACCCGTATCTCCCTATCCTCATCAACTAGACATATTATGCGTCTTTCCATGTTTATCAAACGATTTCAGTTTTTTATATAAAATATTCCCATTTTGAAAACACCTATGCGATCTCACAGAACTAGGATGCATTGGTTGTCCATAAACTGACATTAGTTCTCGCTCAATCGCGTGAGACTTGTTAATATTCATAATGTAATGGTACTTGTAAAACGTTGACAACAGATTCTGAATAACAGGGTCCTGTTATTTCAATGCTTGGTAGAAATGTTACAATGTGGAATCAGCCGAATAATAAAAATAATGGTTATTAAGAAAAGGAGTTACGTAAAAGAACAAGTATAGAGGATGCAGAGGATTGTTACGAAAAAGCAGTACAGTGAATGAGCTGATAGCGGCACAGTGAATGAGCTGACAACGACGCAGTGAATGAGCTGACAGACATCAACACAGTGAATGAGCAGCCAGCAACACAGTGAATGGGCTGACAACAGCACGGCAAGGAACAGACAGTACCTAGCAAGTCCTACCTGGCTACTATCAGCAGGATAAGCAGGGACAGCAAACCAGAGCTCACCAAGGCTATATATAAAAACTATTACATAAGTATATGTACTACTCATCCAAATCTTGTTTAAAGACTTATTGACGTCAGCCACGTAAATAGTGCAAATACTGTCCACCCCTTCACTACTTTTTGTCCTCCCATTTATCTCTTGCACCTGTTTATTAATTTGAAACATAAAATGTCCAGGTAATAACTTACATCGACTTTCTCATCCTTAGAGCGCTACTTATATCATACGAAACCGTATCAGTGTCTTACATATTAAACACACACACAGTTTTCTAGAACTTGATCATAACACGCAAGATCTGTTCTATAGTTCGGTTCTAGATGGGCTTAGCCTAGAAAAACAACTGGTCATGCCACCCTAGTTTCGTTTGAATGTTACATGGCTTTCTGATTGTAACTGTTTTTACTTGACATTCTGATTGTAAGTGTTTGTTACTTGACATTCCGATTGTAACTGTTTGTTACTTGACATTCTGATTGTAACTATTTGTTACTTGACATTCTGATTGTAACTGTTTGTTACTTGACATTCTGATTGTAAGTGTTTGTTACTTGACATTCTGATTGTAACTGTTTGTTACTTGACATTTTGATTGTAACTGTTTGTTACTTGACATTCTGATTGTAACTGTTTGTTACTTGACATTCTGATTGTAACTGTTTGTTACTTGACATTCTGATTGTAAGTGTGTTGTTACAGAGCATTCTTCTTTTTCTTGTTGTTGTTCCATTTCTTCTTGTTCTTCTTCTTCTTGTTCTTCTTTTTCTTGGTCTTCTTCTTCTGCTTCTTCTTCTTCGTTCGTTCTCAATATCCCGTTACCAAGCCATGAAAAGGACTTTGCAAGTATCAGGACGTAGTCCGGAGATCGGAATGAGTTGTGTCATGGTTTACAGCTAGACTGCAATATTTGCACCTTTCGGTGCGACACATCTGACGTCAGCAGGGAATTTTGAGTACTGGGTTAGCCTTCCATCTTCGATCCCTTCTCCTTAACCAGTCTGCCCTGATACAGCCTGTTATCCAGGATCACCGCGTGGAGGTGTAGAAGGGTCTTGGCAGCTCTGGTTCGCTGGCCCTGACGCTAGCAGTCAGCTATGGTTCGCTGGCCCTGACGCTAGCAGTCAGCTCTGGTTCGCTGGCCCTGACGCTAGTAGTCAGCTATGGGTCGCTTACCACTGCAGCTCATGCGCTGCTTAGGATCTTGATATCTCAGGGCATTCTTATTATAGTTGTTTTTACTCAATGAGCGTCTGAGTGCAATAGCTCACACATTTGCTTCTTGCTTTTCTAAATTCCAGTTATTTAGGCTTCTTTTTCTAGTTTTCCTCTAGGTGTTCTATGACAGGTGGTCGAATTGTTTGATCTATGATCTCCTGCCCAAGGAATCCAAGGTTCAAACCCCTGTTAGAATGTACAAGTGGATCAACCACTACCTCAAACAAAGAACGGCCAGAGTCCAAGTACAAGGGTAGATGAGCAAAAAGGTGACACTCGAGCAGGGAGTACCCCAAGGGGGAGTACTGTCACCAACACTCTTCCTGGTGTATATAAACGACATTACAGAGAATATACCAAGAAGAGTCCATAGCTCAATGTTTGCAGACGATCTGGCTATGTGGACCTCTGAAAAGAATCTCACCATAGCAAGAAATCGGATGCAGCAGGCCCTAACATCGCTGGAAGAGTGGGCGAACTCATGGCTGGTCAAAATAAACGAGGAGAAAACCACATGCACAATATTCTCGCTTTCAATCAAACCACAAAACACCAAATTAAGCCTAAATGGCAAATTCCTGCAGCCAAACGACAACCCAACCTATCTGGGAGTAACATTTGAACTGTACACTGGAAGAGTGAGACCATTTCTCGAGTATGGCATTGCGGAATGGACAACAGCAGCAAAGGTGAACTTCGATAAAGTTAGCAAACTTCAAAACCTAGCCATAAGAGTTATAAAAGGAGGCATGAAGTAAACGCCAATTGTAGAACTTGAAAAGATTACAAAACTGCAATCCATGACCGATAGAAGAGACTGCAGAGCCCAGCTGCAGTCAGAGAAACTCCGAAGACTGACTGACCATCCAATGCACCAGAGACTAAACAATTTGGGAAATGGGAAACTAAAGCGAAGAAACTTTGCAGAAATAGCCAAAGCAAAGATGCACGAAGATCCCATAAACGGACTAACAATACCAAAGCCCATCACTACTGTACGAAAACCTACCTGGAGGCAGGATATATTTCCAGAAGTGGTAGAAAATATACCAGGTATTGGAAACAAAAACTGCTAGACTGAAAAAGAAAAGAGAGATACTACCCTAAGCTTTATATCGAAAAACTACCCAAGCATGGACTGGACCCATGCATACACCGACGGTTCTGTAACAAACACTACACAGAACGGAGGGGCAGGAGCATTCCTGAACCTACCAAATGGCAGGAAAATAACACTGTTCGCTACTGGTAAGTACACAAGCAATTTCAGAGCGGAGGCAGAGGCACTGAGGGCGGCAGTGGAAGAAATGGTGACACATAAAGAAAATGAAAGCCATATAGTCCTGCTTACAGATGCTCTCGCCGTAGTCACAGCGCTAAAAAGCCAGAAAAACACTGAGCTTAATGACTTAAGAACAGCACTCTGTCAACTATGCCAGCAGTCCGCACCAAAAAGGGTAGTGGTACAGTAGGTCCCATCACACTGCAACATCTAAGGCAACGAGGAGGCAGACAGACTGGCAAAAGAAGGCGCAAGACTACCACAAATAGATACTAGTATGACGTACGAAGAGTCAAAACGGCTTATTAAAGCCAGATACATGACCAAATGGGAAACCGAACATACTGGTTACACCAAAAACGATGCATATTACCAGTTGAACAGAAGAGAGCAGGTCGTTGTCTTCAGACTTCGCACTGGCCACAATAGACTGAGGTACCACCTATTCAACAAACTGAAGATAGGTGGAACCGACGAATGCCCGTGTGGTACCGGGAAAATGACCGCTGAACATCTGCTGCAGAACTGCCCGACATACGGGGATTAGAGAGAGCAGATGTGGCCATCACCAGTGGAACCACAAGACAAGCTCTATGGCAGTGTCGACAGCCTCAGGATAACAGCCGCTTTTTTCGAAAATATAATGGTTACTGTCTGACTGCGTACGAAGAAGAAGAAGAAGAAGAAGAAGAAGAAGAAGAAGAAGAAGAAGAAGAAACCCCCGTTATATGACTGGGGCTCTTTAATCAAGATAAACAAACAAAACTCTAGCCTTTTCAATGAATGCAACTGCAGAGACAAATTGCCTTTATTCCTCAATCCAATGGGAACCAATGAAAATAAAATATACATGTTTTATTGTTATTATCATATACATTTTTTTATTTTTTTTAAAATAGTTGTTTATCGGTCCAGACAACTTCTCTTGTAAATTATAACTAAATACATCTCGTGTTATATATATATATATATATATATATATATATATATATATATATATATATATATATATATATATATATATACACACACTATTTCTTTAGACGTTTGTTTCTTGCAGATCGGGTTGGCTTCAATGTAGCCACATACACTAGTCTATCCAGATGTAAATGCGTTCGTCTTTTATAGTTAGGCCGGGCATTACCGCGAGAAAAGCAATTGGTACCCCCCCCCCCACCCCCAGCACATACAGAAACAAAGACAGCTTTTTAAACTTCATCCCCGACGGCATTATGGGCTATGGGACTAATTAAAAATGTTGTATTCAATGCTGCCGCCAGATACAATTATTACGTTGTCATGGAGCTAGCAGGGGATGGAACTGATGCCAAGAATATAACAATAAGCACAGGAATATGGTCACAGTTGATTAATTAAGTTTGTATTGATCTCCCCTTCGCGCCACAAAACACGTGCATAAAACGACGTCCTCAACCGCTGTCCAGATCTGATTAAGGTCAACTATTTGCAATTAAGTGTTTCTGCTTCCGATACACCATACACGAACTAATGGCGCAGCGGAGGGTAGAACTGGCAGCGTTGTGCAATAAAGCCACCATGAAAGAAGTAAATTACAGTTGTAAAAAAACTAACCTCTGCTACCTCCTCCTCCCCAGTTTAGTCTGTCGCCTCCCACTCCATCTCATTCTCACCCCTCATCTAATATTGATCCAGCACCCTTGAGAATACGTCCTTAAATCAACTCTAAATGTTTAGTTCGATACTGTAATGTCCACATCGATTCTTGTCGATCGATACTCTAACACTAATATCGATACTGCCCATGCTCAACTTTGGTTGTTTAATTCGGTCGCACTTATCGTCATTTTATTTACTGGCCGATATTTACGTCAACCGTAGTGAGATCGATTCCCCTTAATCGTATTACTGATTTATTCAATACAGATATAACACTATTTATAACAACTAGTTGATGGAGACGGTGAGATGAATTGGACGGTGTCACTGTATATCAGATCTAAAACCAGGCAATCTCTCCAATTTCCAAGTATGCTCTCTGCCTTTTGGTTTCTTTCTCTATATTCCAATTTCATATTTGTTACCGTGTTTTTAAACGAAATTACATTTTTCTGATATATTATTACTTGTAACTTGTAATACTGGTATTCAATCAGACATTGGATGTCTGATGCCACGTAGCCTAATGGTGTCATGTCTGTCCTTTGCCTCGGAGAATCACGTCGTACCAAGAACCCCTCGCAGGCCATCTCTCCATCTCATTTGTACACGTCCTGGAGGCCGTCGAAAGTTGTAGGGCCACCAGTACATAACTCTGTGTTCATCGGTTGTCAGACGAGCATATAACACGACTCGCCCATCTATGTGTCCATCGGTTGACAGACAAGCGTATAACATGACCCGCCCATCTATGTGCCCATCGGTTGTCAGACAAGCGAAAAACATGACCCCCCACCCTCCCCTAATCTATATGTCCATCGGTTGTCAGACAAGCGAAAAACATGACCTGCCCATCTATGTGTCCATCGGTTGACAGACAAGCGTATAACATGACTCGCCCATCTGTATTTTCTTAACAGCGCTATATTCTCGATGTCGTCCAAAGAAAACTGGCGCCTAATTTCAGTGCTGTGTATGCGGTCTCTTAGTGAGACTGACAGGTATTCTTCGCCACATCGCTCGGTAATTCACTTGAAGTCTGTCAGCATCTGTTATTCGGCGGTTCCAGACCTCAGTCACATTTCCTAGCAGAAATGACCACTCTCTCAAATATGTGAGATCTCGTCTTGTCATTTTTCATCTGTTGAAGGACAGGTTTGATTTGGTGAAAACCGATCCAACCTGCTGTTGTTCTCCGTGAAATCTCACGATTCAGTTGATGAGAGTTCGTGCTTTCCTGGCCCAGGTAGATGTCAGAATTTAAATTTTTAATGGGAACATTTCCTAGTGTTAGCTCTTCGTGAGGACACAATATATTCAGCATTTACTGATTCTTTTTGTCTGTTTATTCTTAGACCTACAGCTATACTAGCTATGTTTAGTCTTAGACCTACAGCTATACTAGCTATGTGTAGTCTTAGACCTACAGATATAATAGTTATGTGCAGTCTTAGACCTACAGCTATACTAGCTATGTGTAGTCTTAGACCTACAGCTATACTAGCTATATTTAGTCTTAGACATACACCTATACCAGCTATGTTCAATCTTAGACCTACAGCTATACTAGCTATGTTTAGTCTTAGACCTACAGTTATACTAGCTATGTTCAGTCTTAAACCTACAGCTAGCTTTATTCAGTCTTAGACCTTCAGCTATACTAGCATTGTTCAGTCTTAGACCTACAGCTATACTAGCTATGTTTAGTCTTAGACCTACAGCTATACTAGCAATGTTCAGTCTTAGACCTACAGCTAGCTATGTTCAGTCTTAGACCTACAGCTATACAAGCTATGTTCAGTCTTAGACCTACAGCTATACTAGCTATGTTTAGTCTTAGACCTACAGCTATACAAGCTATGTGTAATCTTAGACCTACAGCTATACTAGCTATGTTCAGTCTAGACCTACAGCTATACCAGCTATATTTAGTCTTAGACCTACAGCTATACTAGCTATGTTCAGTCTTAGACCTAAAGCTATACTAACTATGTTCAGTCTTAAACCTAAAGCTATACTAGCTATGTTTAGTCTTAGACCTAAAGCTATACTAGCTATGTTTAGTCTTAAACCTAAAGCTATACTAGCTATGTTCAGTCCCAGACCTAAAGCTATACTAGGTATATTTAGTCTTAGATCTAAAGCTATACTAGCTATGTTTAGTCTTAGACCTAAAGCTGTACTAGCTATTTTTAGTCGTAGACCTAAAGCTATACTAGCTATGTTTAGCTCATTTACCGACTTGCACGCTTCTTTGACGCTATGGCCAAGGATGATTATGTTATCAGCAAACCGTCAGATAAAAGTGCAGATTCATCGTGGTGTTCGTCAAGGTCACACAATCTCTCCCAAACTTTTCACGGAGCCGTTGAGGAAGTCTTCAGACAATTCCACTGGGAGGACGTGGGTATAATACAGAATGTATAATCACCATATTATTACATAACGTTAGATAACCTTAAACTCGTCAAAAAATTACATTTAAAAACGAAACGAAAAATACATCATCATTTAATAAAAGTCATTTGCGTATTTTTGTCAAGCGAAATCAAATTACCATCAATGGTAACATGCCTCCAGGTGGCAGCGATGGACAATGTTTACAAGCTGCCTGTCACGCATTGTAAACATTAGGGTCGCTGTAGTCAAGAGGTTAAGGCACTCGTCTCTCGCTGTGATGAACAGAAACGGTGGGTGATTGAATCCCGCAAGACTACCACAACCAGATACTAGTATGACATACGAAGAGTCAAAACGGCTTATTAAAGCCAGATACATGACCAAATGGGAAACCGAACATACTGGTTACACAAAAAACGATGCCTATTACCAGTTGAACAGAAGAGAGCAGGTCGTTGTCTTCAGACTTCGCACTGGCCACAATAGACTGAGGTACCACCTATTCAACAAATTGAAGATAGGTGGAACCGACGAATGCCCGTGTGGTACCGGGAAAATGACCGCTGAACATCTGCTGCAGAACTGCCCGACATACGAGGATCAGAGAGAGCAGATGTGGCCATCACCAGTGGAACCACAAGACAAGCTCTATGGCAGTGTCGACAGCCTCAGGATGACCGCAGCTTTTTTCGAAAAAATAATGGTTACTGTCAAACTGCGTACGAAGAAGAAGAAGTAGAAGAAGAAGAATCCCGCAAATTTCAAGCGGCCCCTGGTCTCACGGGAGGAAAGACCAGAGTGTAAGCATCCCTTCTAAGCTACCCCCAGTCGTCTCGACCAATAGTCTTGCCACTGATCCAAGGTAACTCGTGATAAGAGTGAGATTGATGACCAGCGCATATTCTTCCTCACTTCCTAACATACAGCGCACATCACATCATTTAGACAAAACCGCCTGATGTTGTGGCCATCACCGCCTCGCAATGGTCAATAACTAGTAAACATTGCAGTTATCGGCCATGGCAAATACAGCGTGCAGACTGTAAACTGCTGGCCAGGGTCAAAGTCAAAAAACAAATATATGGGGAGCGAAAACCATACAGGCGGACCCTCATCATTACTAGAACATCGGGAGAAGGAAACTAGTCACGTGCTTCTTATGAACAGCCAAGTTAGAGTCTTAAAGGCAAATCAATGAAGAGAAGAGGCTGCACATTCTAAAAGAGGACTAGACGGATTGCAGAATATTAAAAAAAACACGTTACTGGTTACTTGGCGGCAGACAATATGCCTAACTGAATACCAGGAGGGAACAACAAATAATCATTTGAAACATACTAGCGCATGAACTCCAGCGGTCAGCGATCCATAGCTGACAGCGTCAGATTCGGCGAACCAGAGCTACCAAGACCCTTCTACACCTCCAGATGGTGATTCTGGATAACAGGCTGCAACAGGGCAGACTGGTTAAGGAGAAGGGATCGAAGAAGGAATGCTAACCCGGTACTCAAAAAATTATTTCTGAAATCGGATGTACTGGAATGAAAGGTGCAAATATCGCAGACAAGCTGTAAACTAACGACACAACGCATTCCGTTCTCCGGACTACATCCCGCTACTTGCAAATCCCTGTTTAGGACTTGGCAACGGGAGATTGAGAACGAACGCAGAAGAAGAAGTATATTCAAGGCTACAGATATACAGGAATATCAGTATGTCAGTATATTCATGAGCACATAGAAACAATAATGAGTGAACAGACAACAACAGTAATATGACATATTCTGTTAATAACAATCTTGTAATGATACTTTTTTACGCCCTCTTGTAAATGGAAAAAAACGTAAATACTTTTTTTTTTTTTTTTTTTTTTTGCGTTCGCCTTATTTCTCAAATACCCGGTGTGCGTTGCACTGTGGTTTTTATTTTGCGCCTGTCGGCCCAGTGCATCCGACTTCAGCGTGCATTTTATGTAAGGGTCTGCTTCCTCTTGCATTTTCTAAGGGTTTGCTTCCCCGGGGTAACGGCCAGTGCTGTGAGGGGGATCGAACCCAGCACCTTCGGATTGTGAGCCGTACCATTTAACTACTAGGCCACGCTGTCCCCGCTATACGGTAATATGAAAACGTGTTTATCGGGTACTAAGGGCGCGCCAAATGCAAATCGCTAACTGGAATAACCAATAAAGATGGTTACGAATTTGATAACTATTGCATTTATATGCAAACTGGTGAAATACTAAGTGGATGAAAAATGCTAGGGAGATATTCTGTTGGTAAAGGTCTGTATAATTGATGGGGGTCGTAATATTGTCTTATGCAGTTGGAGTGAATTTGTCGGTCATATTCTCAGAATAGATTACCCAAGCAATGGGAGAAAGTTGTATGAAATTTATTTTATTCTCAGAAGAGGCCATTAGACTATAACAGGGGCGATCACTCAGTGAACTGCATAGGGAATTCTGAAAGAGAGGCCGATCCAAGACAACGTGTTGACGCACCATAAAAGTCAAAATGGTAACCATGTTTGAAAATCATTTCACAGTGAAACAAAGGGGGAAAAATAGGAAGAAAAGTGAGTAAAAGAAATGGAAATAACAATTAGATCTGTTAAACTGGGCAAAAAGAGCTGTAATGAAAACGCTACAATAATTTAATAATTAATAAAAGAAAAAGCAGGAAAAAAACGGAAAGAGATGAAAAATGAAACCTGAAAATACAGTGACAAGAGATGAAAGAGAACAACTGAACACGAAGCAACATCACCAAAAATGGAAATAAATGACAAATTCATCGGTCACGAACAACAAAAAGATGCACACAAAGACGGTAAGAACATTAAGAAAAAACACAGAAGAAAATACACAAAGCAAAGACATTATGAAACGTAGAGCAGCTAATTCTGAAGCCATGTCGACTGGCTAAGGCCACCACGTTTCTCAGCTTATTCCTGTCATTTGCGTTGTTTATCAATTCTTTTGCTGATTTTCGATTCCCCTATGACATTCATCCAATTTTCTAATACCAGTACATTCTGTTTGTTTCGTATTTTTCTCCACCAGTTTTGCCTTATTCCGATCTTTTGTATAAGAAAAAGAAATGAAATGTATGCAGCGAGATCCACTTTGGTTATTGGCCTTTCTCAGAACCAGCTCACTCAGAATCGACGTATGATTTGTAGCCAGAAGCAAAAATCATTGAATTACAAGCTTAACAATGTTAGCAGTCCTACTGAGAATCGGCGGGAGATATTATAATACATTTGTTTCACATGATCGATTCGTCAGCATTATTTCGTGTGGACGTTTTGCCAAAATCGACATGACTTTTTATATTTCTGTTTTATATGGTGTGTCCTACCACAGGCGATTCTCTTGTAGTGCTAATGGCTTCTGTTGAGTGACATTCTTAGATCTATGTGGCGCACATTTATTTGTAATTACAGGTGAACTCTGGAGACAATGCTTTCCTTTAGAGGGATAGTGCAGATCAAGTGCTGGCCACGACAAAGGGGAGGGAAACTGACTTACAAGTGTGTATATGCTATAGCCATGTAATTTACACACAACTTCAACATAAGCGCGTGGAAAATGCAATCAATTGGCTCAATTTATTAAAATAGAAAGAGGGAAACAAAATACAGAAGGGCAACATGAACTATAGACGGACGTAATCAACTATAGAAGGGCAACATGAACTATAGACGGACGTAATCAACTATAGAATGGCAATATTAACTGAAGAACATCAAAATGAACTATTGAAGTGCAGTGTTAACTATAGCAAGACGTAATCAGCTATAGAAGGGCAACATGAACTATAGAGCAAGATTAACTATAGGGCAACTAAATTATAGGAAAATAAAATAAATTATTGTAAAACCATTGATAGTGAACCGATCAATGCAAATGTATATGAATATACATATATATGAATTACGTAAATCGAACAACATATACAAATGTTTCGATATACGAATCACGTAAATGGATCAACATATACAAATGTTCCAGTATACGAATCACGTAAATGGATCAACATATACAAATGTTCCGATATACGAATCACGTAAATGGATTAACTGTAGAGTAGGCCGTTTACATCACTTGGAACGAAAAGCCGAATCGAGAATCATTAAAAAACACTGAATTATAAATCAATGAATAAGGCGTATGTTGCCATAAGAAGTAAACGGCGTCCACAGCAGACGTAACCGTTCGTCGGCAATGATGTGTTAGAAACTTCAGAATACTAAGCCACAGCTTATTTTAAGATGGGTAACCAGTTCCCTTCCTCATTACCTTTTTCTTTCCTAACCGTAAGTCAGGCGGTTGCTAGAAATGGACCCCGTACCTTTCTCGTGAAAAGCTAATGCTCTACCACTACACAAATCAGACTTTCCAGCTGCAGGTCAAGTCAGGTCAGATCATCCTGTAACCGGTGATGTCGTTGGGGCACACATGAAGACATTCTCACAACTCCACGCCACCCCTCTCTGTCAGCGGCCGATGCCTGTGCCTCTTCTGGTCGGAGATTGGTCCATTCTTTTATATTCTCCCACCTCTTTTTGGACCGGCCTCTTCGTCGTCTGCCTTGCACCTTTCCGTGGAGGATCGTATTTGCAAGATTATTTGATCTCGATATGTATATATTTGCAGCTGCAGTTTGACGATAAAAATCAAGTAAACTATGGAAGACATTTCTTCAATCAAGAGTACTCTGAAGTGGACATTCTTCAATCAATAATGCTCTGAAGTGCACATTCTTCAATCAAGAGTGCTCTGAAGTGCACAAGTTATGATTGATGTACGGAAAAAGAAATTTCGTGATAAAATATTGGTTCTGTCTGCGAGTTTCAGTCTATTTTCGTAGATCAAGTTAAACGTGAGCCGATATGACTGTGTATACACACCTACGTACGCACTAGCGAGACAGTAATATTGTGACACTCTGACACTGTGAAAGTTGCATTCAATGATGTCGATTTTAAGATGTGATGTTAAAATAGCCCCACTTCCCCGCCTCTTTTGCCAGGAAAGATAGGCGGAGGAGGGTAGGTCTGAGTAGTAGAGAACTCGCGTCTAGTAACAAAGGTAAGCTGTGTCCGATCGCCGTTATCAACACGCTTCGTGACACCCATCTGTAAGTGGGGGCCTAACATAATGTTAGGGAAAGAAAGGCAGGGACTAAGTGAGTTTCCACTCAACCTTAAGATAAGCTGTGAACTAGTGCGAATAAGTCTCTAACACTTTATCCCCGCCGGCAGTCTCTGCTATCGTCATACTACTCTTACCTGTTACCGTCTTGGGATTCAGACCACTTCTCCAATTTTCAGTAGATCTACCGGTTATCAACTTACATCGTGTATGTCCATTAGACCTACCGTATATCAACTTACATTTCCCATGTCCAGTAGACCTACCGTATATCAACTTACATCTCCCATGTTCAGTAGACCTACCGTATATCAACTTACATCCCCCATGTCCAGTAGACCTACCATATATCAACTTACATCTCCCATGTCCAGTAGACATACCATATATCAACTTTCATCTCCCATATCCATTAGACCTACCGTATATTTAATCTGTTCGTTTCTTTTCACAAAACTGAAAAGAGAAAAGGCCGTAAGTAAAGTACACTAGACACAATAGAGGCAGATACTAAGAAGTCTAACAAAAAAAATCAAACTACAGTCATGTATGGCATATAGTTTTCTTATACAATAACTATGTGTTCGAAATTTTTGTAAAAAAAACCTATTTATTGCAACTTTAGAGACATGTGTATGTCATTTACGAGTTAGGGATCAAGATGCTGAGCAGCGCATGAGCTGCAGTGGTCAGCGACCCATAGCTGACTGCTAGCATCAGGGCCAGTGAACCATAGCTGCCAGTACCCTTTTACACCTCCACGCGGTGATCCTGGATAACAGGCTGCAGCAGGGCAGACGGGCTAAGGAGAAGAGATCGAAGAGGGAATGCTAACCCGGTACTCAAAAAATGCTTGCTGAAGTCGGATGTGTTGGACCGAAAGGTGCAAATATCGCAGCCAAGCTGTAAACTACAACACAACGCATTCCGTTCTCTGGACTACATTCTGCTACTTACCCTTTCAGGGTTTGGTGGTGGGAGATTGAGAACGAACGAAGAAGAAGAAAAAGAAGATTTACGAGTTAAACGGCCGGTTCTTTTTTGGCGTTGCACTACTGCCAACATATGAGCACGCTTTCGCCCCTCGACACAATTATAATTAGACAATCATCCAATAACTGAATACGAAGCTTTTAAGGGCATTTCTCAGATCAATGTCCGACCCTTGTTTGAATATGTACCAATCTATGTTTTCGCCGCTTCTACAGTCTAGTTGTGTTTTTAATTCGTTTTTGTTGGTTGTCCTCGATGAAAGCTTTTTTTTGATGTAAAGTAGGTTCCTTTCATGTTTTTTTCAAACATCAGAGCTTACTTTTTGACCATATAACAGAATACACTTGGAGATTAACGTTATATTTTGTCAAATACTTACGGAGGGGTGCGAGGGGGGGGGGGTGGGGGGGGGGGGTTTGGTGGGACAATGAGGAACCTTAATGTTTCTACCAACTGAATATCCCATATTCGGGTTAAATTGGGAATTCCCCATGTCTTAGTCTTAGTCGACCTGTGGTTCTACAGGGGTGGTTGGGACTGTGAAGGCATCAGCTCTGACGTGTGCTGGATGTAGCCGGGCAGAGGATTTTTTGCTGAGCGGACTAGGTTCGAGCAGCTTATTACTTCGCTGTGTCGGGACAATTGCCGCGGAGAGTTGTTAACCCTTACAATCCCGTAGAGCCGATACATTGGCTCACAAATGTCCTTACAATCCCATAGAGCCGATACATTGGCTCACAAATTTCCTTACAATCCCGTAGAGCCGATACATTGGCTCACAAATTTCCTTACAATCCCGTAGAGCCGATACATTGGCTCACAAATATCTTTACAATCCCGTAGAACCGATACATTGGCTCACAAATTTCCTTACAATCCCTTAGAGCCGATACATTGGCTCACAAATTGCCTTACAATCCCGTAGAGCTGATACATTGGCTCACAAATTTCCTTACAATCCCGTAGAGCTGATACATTGGCTCACAAATTGCCTTACAATCCCGTAGAGCTGATACATTGGCTCACAAATTGCCTTACAATCCCGTAGAGCTGATATATTGGCTCACAAATTGCCTTACAATCCCGTAGAGCTGATACATTGGCTCACAAATTGCCTTACAATCCCGTAGAGCCGATACATTGGCTCACAAATTGCCTTACAATCCCGTAGAACCGATACATTGGCTCACAAATTTCCTTACAATCCCTTAGAGCCGATACATTGGCTCACAAATTGCCTTACAATCCCGTAGAGCTGATACATTGGCTCACAAATTTCCTTACAATCCCGTAGAGCTGATACATTGGCTCACAAATTGCCTTACAATCCCGTAGAGCTGATACATTGGCTCACAAATTGCCTTACAATCCCGTAGAGCTGATACATTGGCTCACAAATTGCCTTACAATCCCGTAGAGCTGATACATTGGCTCACAAATTGCCTTACAATCCCGTAGAGCTGATACATTGGCTCACAAATTGCCTTACAATCGCGTAGAGCTGATACATTGGCTCACAAATTGCCTTACAATCCCGTAGAGCTGATACATTGGCTCACAAATTGCCTTACAATCCCGTAGAGCCGATACATTGGCTCACAAATTGCCTTACAATCCCGTAGAACCGATACATTGGCTCACAAATTTCCTTACAATCCCTTAGAGCTGATACATTGGCTCACAAATTGCCTTACAATCCCGTAGAGCTGATACATTGGCTCACAAATTGCCTTACAATCCCGTAGAGCTGATACATTGGCTCACAAATTGCCTTACAATCCCGTAGAGCTGATACATTGGCTCACAAATTGCCTTACAATCCCGTAGAGCTGATACATTGGCTCACAAATTGCCTTACAATCCCGTAGAGCTGATACATTGGCTCACAAATTGCCTTACAATCCCGTAGAGCTGATACATTGGCTCACAAATTGTCTTACAATCCCGTAGAGCTGATACATTGGCTCACAAATTGCCTTACAATCCCGTAGAGCTGATACATTGGCTCACAAATTGCCTTACAATCCCGTAGAGCTGATACATTGGCTCACAAATTGCCTTACAATCCCGTAGAGCTGATACATTGGCTCACAAATTGCCTTACAATCCCGTAGAGCTGATACATTGGCTCACAAATTGCCTTACAATCCCGTAGAGCTGATACATTGGCTCACAAATTGCCTTACAATCCCGTAGAGCTGATACATTGGCTCACAAATTGCCTTACAATCCCGTAGAGCTGATACATTGGCTCACAAATTGCCTTACAATCCCGTAGAGCTGATACATTGGCTCACAAATTGCCTTACAATCCCGTAGAGCTGATACATTGGCTTGAACATGTGTTACACTTTTACATACACATTTCTTCATCCCAAGATTTCCTTAATTTATAAATATACTTGTACTTCCTAGTGGCAGTTTTATATAACAGGAATAGACGTGTAAGTTGTTTACGGGTAGTTAGAATCATTCACCTTTTCGAATCAAGGTGAGGCCTAGGCTTTAACTGCAACGGGTCTCTTTACAAGAGGCGAGTACCCGAGCTCTTTCATTGGCTGGAATAATAACAACAATATGATGTTACCATTTCTCATCTTCTGACCTTAAATAAGAAAGGAAATGAGAAGCTCAGAGGGTGGTAACTTGAAAACAAAATTGGCTTGTAGAGAGAACGATCATACAGGTGTATATGTTTGACTAGTGCAAACATATCTGACTTTACTCGTTGCCACTGCTAGCCTATTGGTATTAATACGCGTATTTACATATTGATCTCTGCTGTGGGTCGCCATTTTCTCAAAAAAAAACGTCATCTCCTGTGTGTCATGCGCGTACAATACTGTGGCACTGAGGTAGACAGCTATATGTTCTTATCTATGCCCCAGCCTGTCATAGGAAGGTAGAACAACAATATGACTTGGTGATGAGGGTTGACATGGAAAGTCTGACTGTTGGGGGCAAGGGATTGGTGGTGAGGGCAGACATGAAAAGTCTGGCTGGTGGAGGGAAAGGATTGGGGGTGAGGGAAGAAATGGAAAGTCTGGCTGGTGGGGGAAAAAGATTTGTGGGGAGGAAAGACATGGAATGTCTGGCTGGTTGGGGGGGGGGGGGGGGGAGGAAGGATTGGTGGTGAGGAAAGAAATGGAAAGTCTGGCTGGTTAAGGAGGGGGGGGGGGGAGGATTGGTGGTGAGGAAAGAAATGGAAAGTCTGGATGGTGGGGGAAGGATTGATGATGACGGAAGAAATGGAAAGTGGCTGGTAATCAAAAGGACTTGGTGAGGCGGGTAGAAATATTAACGCTGGGGATGGTAGAGGGGGAGGGGTGGGGTGGGGGGGAATAAGATTGGCGGGAAGAGGGGAAATGGAAAGTCTGGCTGGTGGGGGAAAATACTTGGTGGTTAGAGAAGAACAATTCAATCTGGGTTGAGAAAGAATGACTGGTAGTTCGGGAATAAATATAAAGTCTGATTGTTGGTGAGGGCAGACATGAAAAGTCTGATTGTTGGGGCAAGGGATTGGTGGTGAGGGCAGACATGAAAAGTCTGATTGTTGGTGAGGGCAGACATGAAAAGTCTGATTGGTGACGGGAAATGATTGGTGGTGAGGGCAGACATGAAAAGTCTGATTGTTGGGGCAAGGGATTGGTGGTGAGGGCAGACATGAAAAGTCTGATTGTTGGGGGCAAGGGATTGGTGGTGAAGGTAAAATTCAAAGATTGATTGAGGACGGAAAGGTTCGTTGATGAAAGGAGAAATAAACAATCTGGCGATGGAAAAAATAAAAGAATAAGGTGCGACTCTGTTTTTCTTCTTTTATCCCACTGGTCTTGTCTTGTGGCGTTGCAGAGAGGAAGTGTACTTAGAATTCTAGTTTGCACCAGGTGGGAGGCGTGTGCTGCCAACATGGTGAACTTTTGGAGTGTTTCGTCGCTCTCCTCTATCCATTGTCGCCATAGTCGACCTCTTGCTCCTGGTCATGAAACCTACATCTAGTATATTTTCTCTGCAGGCTGATCATGCTGCATCCTTGTCAGATGACGAAAATCACTTTATTTTCAGTATCGTTATTTGGCTTGGCTTGGCTACGTTCGTTCTCAATCTCCCGGTACCAAACCCTAAAAGGGCTTAAGTAGCAGAATGTAGTCCAGAGAACGGAATGCATTGTGTCGTAGTTTACAGCTTGACTGCGATATTTCCACCTTTCGGTCGAACACATCCGACTTCACAAAGAATTCTTTGAGTACCGGGTTAGCATTCCCTCTTCGATCCCTTCTCCTTAGCCAGTCTGCCCTGCTGCAGCCTGTTGTCTTTTCTGCTGCACTTTGAAAACAGCGCATCTCATCTTACATTTGATTGACTGGTGTCGGAACAAGATCGGTGGCGAGAGGAGGAGAAGATAGTATGACTAGTAACAGAAAACGATCCATGATGAGGAAGGTAGAGAAATATATATCTGATTAATGACATGATAATCGTGTTGTCTGAAGTATTTTATTCCATCCTATTTTTAACGATGGATTGATTCTGTTCTAAATATTTGAAGTTTTACATTTTAAGAAGAATAACGGAATAAATTGGTCAATAATTGAGATTTTAGTTACTGTAATAAATCTAAAAATAGGTTTTGAAATTCCTTTAGTAATAATTATTTGGTAATTAAAATGTTTGTTTTTGAAATCAACGTACAAAATGGAAACTTCCCCGGAGGCGCCTTCTCATAGAACGTTCTTCTTTTTCACCATTAGTCATCTTGAATGCATTAAAACACAAGCAGCGGTTTCAACTTCTCATCAAATATTCATTCTCTGTTTTAGCTTCTTTTCTTTTTATCTTAATGCTTCTCTGCATTGTCTTTTTCATCACTTGGACACTTTCTCAAAGAACCGACTCAGTGTTTCCATATATTTAGGTTTGCTCCTTCATTCTTCTTTAATTTCAATCCTTATCATGTCTTTGCCTACCAGTTTCCCCATACCTTATATCCAAGCACGTTCATGGCGCCTATCACTATATTTATTTCAAATGAAGTTCACGTTTTGTATTTGTTTCAGAAGTACACGAAAGAAGAGATATGTTGACTTTATGAGACAATTAGGGTAATTAGGAATTAAATGAATGTAGCATGTCTCAGTTTCAGAAGAATGATGGGGTTTTCAGTAGTAAGAGACAGGATTTGGTGTTAGCAAACTGATGGGGTATGTATTCTAGTCTAGCAGACTGATAGGGTATGTATTCTAGTCTACCAGACTGACGGGGTATGTATTCTAGTCTAGCAGACTGATAGGGTATGTATTCTAGTCTAGCAGACTGACGGGGTATGTATTCTAGTCTAGCAGACTGATAGGGTATTTATTCTAGTCTACCAGACTGACGGGGTATGTATTCTAGTCTAGCAGACTGATAGGGTATGTATTCTAGTCTACCATACTGACGGGGTATGTATTCTAGCCTAGCAGACTGATAGGGTATTTATTCTAGTCTACCAGACTGACGGGGTATGTATTCTAGCCTAGCAGACTGATAGGGTATTTATTCTAGTCTACCAGACTGACGGGGTATGTATTCTAGTCTAGCAGACTGATAGGGTATGTATTCTAGTTTAGCAGACTGATAGGGTATGTATTCTAGTCTAGCAGACTGACGGGGTATGTATTCTAGTCTAGCAGACTGACGGGGTATGTATTCTAGTCTAGCAGACTGACGGGGTATGTATTCTAGTCTAGCAGACTGATAGGGTATATATTCTAGTCTACCAGACCGACGGGGTATGTATTCTAGTCTAGCAGACTGGTGAGATATGTATTTTAGTCTACCAGACTGTTAGGGTATGTATTCTAGTCTTAGCAGACTGATGGGATATGTATTCAAGTGTTAGCAGACTGATAGAGTATGTATTTTAGTGTTATCAGACTGATAGGTATGTATTCTAGTGTTATCAGACTGATCGGTATGTATACTATTGTTATCAGACTAATGGGATATGCACGGTATTGTATCAGACTGATGAGGTATGCCCTCGACTGAATCATACTGATGAAGTGTGCACTATATTGTATCAGACTGTTGGGATATCCACTTTACTGTAGCAGACTTCTTCTTCTTCTTCTTCTTCTTCTTCTTCTTCTCCTTTATAAACTAACCGCCTTCTCCTTTATAAACTAACCGCCTTCTCCTTTATCAACTAACTCACTTCTCCTTTATAAACTAACCGCCTTCTCCTTTATAAACTAGCCGCCTTCTCCTTTATAAACTAGCCGCCTTCTCCTTTATAAACTAGCCACCTTCTCCTTTATAAACTAGCCGCCTTCTCCTTTATAAACTAGCCGCCTTCTCCTTTATAAACTAGCCACCTTCTCCTTTATAAACTAGCCACCTTCTCCTTTATAAACTAGCCGCCTTCTCCTTTATAAACTAACCGCCTTCTCCTTTATAAACTAACCGCCTTCTCCTTTATAAACTAGCCGCCTTCTCCTTTATAAACTAGCCGCCTTCTCCTTTATAAACTAGCCGCCTTCTCCTTTATAAACTAACCGCCTTCTCCTTTATAAACTAACCGCCTTCTCCTTTATAAACTAACCGCCTTCTCCTTTATAAACTAGCCGCCTTCTCCTTTATAAACTAGCCGCCTTCTCCTTTATAAACTAGCCGCCTTCTCCTTTATAAACTAACCGCCTTCTCCTTTATAAACTAGCCGCCTTCTCCTTTATAAACTAACCGCCTTCTCCTTTATAAACTAACCGCCTTCTCCTTTATAAACTAACCGCCTTCTCCTTTATAAACTAGCCGCCTTCTCCTTTATAAACTAGCCGCCTTCTCCTTTATAAACTAACCGCCTTCTCCTTTATAAACTAACCGCCTTCTCCTTTATAAACTAGCCGCCTTCTCCTTTATAAACTAGCCGCCTTCTCCTTTATAAACTAGCCGCCTTCTCCTTTATAAACTAGCCGCCTTCTTCTTTATAAACTAGCCGCCTTCTCCTTTATAAACTAGCCGCCTTCTCCTTTATAAACTAGCCGCCTTCTCCTTTATAAACTAGCCGCCTTCTCCTTTATAAACTAGCCGCCTTCTCCTTTATAAACTAGCCGCCTTCTCCTTTATAAACTAACCGCCTTCTCCTTTATAAACTAACCCCCTTCTCCTTTATAAACTAACCGCCTTCTCCTTTATAAACTAGCCGCCTTCTCCTTTATAAACTAGCCGCCTTCTCCTTTATAAACTAGCCGCCTTCTCCTTTATAAACTAACCGCCTTCTCCTTTATAAACTAGCCGCCTTCTCCTTTATAAACTAACTCACTTCTCCTTTATCAACTAACCCACTTCAAGTATACTTGTTCTGTGTTATTTTCTCCAGCTCTTATCAGCTTCTCCCTATTTGTCTTGTCTCCACCTCTAAGTCTCTTCTCCTTGTGTTTTCTCGCCTTCTTTTGCCACCTTTTTCTGTTGGTTTCATGACAGAGATTGTCTAATGGTATTGACTTAGGTTAATCCGGTAAATATTTCCCGAGAGTAGTGAAATCAGACTTCCGTGTGCAGTGAAATCAGACTTCCGTGTGCAGTGAAATCAGACTTCCGTGTGCAGTGAAATCAGACGCCCGTGTGCAGTGGTCCGCACGTTGAAAATATCGTTGCAGTTGGAAATGAAAAAAAATAGGCCTAATGGCCGCTGCTCAGGCAAAATTCAAAGTTAAAAATCTACTCAAATTATTCTAGGGATTCACGTTCCACAGAGAATATGTCGCAAAAAGGGGACTATGTGGCTATAACATTAGGTCTTGGTTTTTTGGTTAGAGGAGCGGCATAGATGGCGGCTGACAGGCTGTGGGTTTACCTTGCTCTAATTTACGCTTCTACCAGCACTAGTTCAGCAAAGTGCATGCTACTTAATCAATAATTATTGTTACATTCTGAGATTCCTATCCCAAGCCTTGGCCTGCTGAAAACCCTCGTTGTAACGAACACGTCTTAGAAGTCCTCGAATCGTTGCCCTAAACTTGGCCTGAGTCATCCACCTTAGGCCACTTATAATTTGACATAAGAATAAGTTTGATATCACATACCACTGATAATTAAATTACAGAGGGTAACACATTAAAGCACTTCTAACATGTGTATGGCATGTTCTACCCCTTCATAAGTCAGTCATGTCAAAATAATAAGACTGGTTATTCATGCCATAATTAGAGTATATAATTTAATGCGGACGACCACGGGGAAGACCAACTGCGCTCTGGTCTGGCTCCCTCGAACTCAGAAACAATATCTACGATGCTACAGGCGGGAAACACTGGTCCACCGTGGCCCAAGACAGAGGACAAGGGAAGGAAAGTTGGGACCCACAGAAGCGTAATCGCCTCTAAGGAGGGGGTGGTCCAGTACTCCATTAATCATTAATGTTGATATGGCATCATGTACAACTGTCAAATATCGTATCTCCTTCTTGACCGGCTTTTCCCCAAGCAACTGTGCCTGTTGCTACGTTGTTCTCTAGCCACCCAATTTCCTTCATCATGCTGCCCAATTCAAATGACTGAATTTCTTTCACATTTTCTTCCATGTGTGTTATTACATGTTGTCAGTAGTTAACATTGTCTGTATTGCGCCTAATATGTTGTAGAGACGCGGTTGCGCAGTGATTAGTGCACTTCCTGTCCATAGGAACGATCTAGATTCAATGCCCAAATGATGCGGGCTAGTTCGATCTCGAACTCCGAAACAATATCTACGATGCTACAGACGGGAAACGTATCACCCACTGGTCCACCGTGGCCCCAGACAGATGGTAATGGAAGCAAAGTTGGGACCCGCAGCGGGGTAGCCGCCTCTGAGCAACGGGTCGTCCGGTAATCCAGTGATCATTAATGTTGGTATGGCATCATATACAACTGTCCAATATCGTATCTCTTTCTTGACCAGCTTTTTCCCCAGCAACTGTGCCTGTTGCTGTGTTGCTCTCTAGCCACCCAATTTCCTTGATCATGCTGCACAATTCAAATGAAACAGATCAAAGGCACAATTCAATTTCTTTCACCTTTTCTTCCATGTGTGTTGTTACTTGTTGTCAGGAGTTAACATTGTCTGTATTGGGCCTAATGTGTTGTAGAGACGCGGTTGCGCAGTGATTATTGTACTTCCTGCTCATACGAACGATCTATATGTAATGCCCAAATGACGCAGGGTAGTTCGATCTCAAACGGCCCCAGTGTTGAGCGAAACTAAAAATTAGTTTAATCTGAGAAGTAATGGCGACTGATGTGATGCTAACCACATCTCATCTAGTTTGCCTTTGGTTAAGCAAATATGCACCGAACACCACATTCACAATGTGCCCACATTGGCGTGTAAGCGTGATCTATATTGTCACTGCTACCGATCTGTATAACTGTAAACCCAAGTTCTTGTTCTAGAATTCTCCGTCTGTATGCACATAAACTGAATTACATTTCAAGGGAGACCACTCTTTTTGTTATATACACGATAAGTTACCTTCGTTTTTTTATGTTTCTTCTCGCATGCCCACTGAATTGGTCATGATTTCTTGCTAAAACAATACGTATATTTTCTTTTGTGTATGTTTTCTTCTTCTTCAAAGCTCATTTGCGGCAAGCTCCCGAACAGCACGCTGGCATACTTCCATTAACGAAGACTTGATGCATAAAATGCCTTTTTTTCGTCTACCACTCTGGCATATAGCCTGTCCATGTATTTATGTCACAGACACGTTGACATGTCACAGTGGGATGATTACATAACTAATAGGTTTACATAACATAAATAAAAACCCGACGTCACATAATATAACTAGTCCTAACATAACAATGACGTATTATTATGCAAACATATTATTTAACAACAGAACAGAATCTGACATTTTGACGTGTTCTAACATTTTTATCAACCTTCGTTTCATACAGTTCTTATGTTTCCTTATTATTTATTCCTCCTCTTCTTCTTCTTCTTCTTCTCCTTCTTCATTTGTATCATGCTCTACCCCTTCATTTCCTCATCCTTTACATATAAAACCAACTTGTCTTCTCCTTCTTGCTCTTCACTAACAACTATTTCTCCTTCTTCGCCTTGTTCTTCTACGATTTCACTACATCTGAATATCCAGATATTTTTTTTTTAAAGAACGTTATTCCTGTATTGATTCACGTATTAAAAGACCTTTAAGGGAAAGAGGACTCAGCTGGGATCGATGAAAATTTCATTATAAAATTGGCTTTTATATAAAAGAGAAGGGGAAAAAATATCCATACAAAAACAGTAGGCTTATAATATGACGAACAATGAAAACTCGATTCGTTTTGGAAGCCTTGTTCAAACCGAGTAGTGGCTGGCCAACGGAAGTCTCACATCAATGTGTTGGAAGTAACACTGAATGAAGCTTGGAGACAGATACAAGAGAGATTGAAATAAAAGTAATAAATTGAGTTCAACTAACGAGAGTCAACACTTGTGCTTGCTGTAGTGGTAAACAACAAAATAGCGCATAATGACCACAGAGAGAGAGAGAGAGAGAGAGAGAGAGAGAGGAGAGGAGAGAGAGAGAAAGAGAGAGAGAGACAGTGGGTGTGGTTAAATTAATGCAAAAGAAGACGATTGAATTTCTTAGTATAATATTAAAAATCACATTTTAGCATTTGAAGACAATTTTGTGTTTTCCAGCATTAAATTAAAAATAATATATTAGAAGAAATATCGAGTACTTTAGCTGTAGGAGACATGTATGGTATGTTAGCTGTAGCAGACATGTATGGTATGTTAGCTGTAGCAGACATGTATGGTATGTTAGCTGTAGCAGACATGTATGGTATGTTAGCTGTAGTAGACATGTATGGTATGTTAGCTGTAGCAGACATGTATGGTATGTTAGCTGTAGTAGACATGTATGGTATGTTAGCTGTAGTAGACATGTATGGTATGTTAGCTGTAGCAGACATGTATGGTATGTTAGCTGTAGCAGACATGTATGGTATGTTAGCTGTAGCAGACATGTATGGTATGTTAGCTGTAGTAGACATGTATGGTATGTTAGCTGTAGCAGACATGTATGGTATGTTAGCTGTAGTAGACATGTATGGTATGTTAGCTGTAGCAGACATGTATGGTATGTTAGCTGTAGCAGACATGTATGGTATGTTAGCTGTAGTAGACATGTATGGTATGTTAGCTGTAGTAGACATGTATGGTATGTTAGCTGTAGTAGACATGTATGGTATGTTAGCTGTAGTAGACATGTATGGTATGTTAGCTGTAGCAGACATGTATTGTGTGTTAGCTGTAACAGATATGTATGGTATGTTAGCTGTAGTAGACATATATGGTATGTTAGCTGTAATAGACATATAATATTTTTTAGCTGTAGCAGATATTTGAGGTATTTTAGCTGTAGCAGATATTTGAGGTATATTAGCTGTAGCAGATATTTGAGGTATTTTAGCTGTAGCAGATATTTGAGGTATTTTAGCTGTAGCAGATTTTTGAGGTATATTAGCTGTAGCAGATATTTGAGGTATTTTAGCTGTAGCAGATATTTGAGGTATTTTAGCTGTAGCAAATATTTGAGGTATTTTAGCTGTAGCGGATATGTGAGGTATTTTATCTGTAGTAGATATATAAAGTATTTTATCAGTAGTAGGCGAATAAGCTATTTTTTGCTGGAGTATGCATGTAAGGTATTTAAGCAGTAGTAGGCATATCAACTATTTTTGCTGTAGTAGGGCATATAAGGTATTTTTGCAGTATGCATTTAAGGTATTACAGCAGTAGCGGATAGACGATGTATTTTAGCTTTGTCCTTCAGCTGAGGTATTTTAACATTTAATAAATAATAAAGTATTTTTGCATTAGCGGACAGATGGGATATTTTAGCAGTCATAGACAGATGAACTATTTTAACATTAGAGGTTAGTTAATGTAGTCTAGCATTAGAAGCAGTATAAGATATTTTAGCAGATATAGTAGAACGATACTTTGCTGGTAGATTGTGTGTTTTAGCATTCATTAATGGTGAAGTATTTTAGCGTTAGAGGAAAGATAAACATTTAGCATTAGAAGAAGGGTGGAGTGTTTTATCATTAAAGAAATACGGTATATTTTAGCATTAGAAGAAGGGTGGAGTATTTTATCATTAAAATAAAGACTGTATGTGTTAGCATTAGAAGAAAACTGAAGTATTTTATCATTAAAATAAAGACTGTATGTGTTAGCATTAGAAGAAAACTGAAGTATTTTATCATTAAAATAAAGACTGTATGTGTTAGCATTAGAAGAAAACTGAAGTATTTTATCATTAAAATAAAGACTGTATGTGTAAGCATTAGAAGAAAACTGAAGTATTTTATCATTAAAATAAAGACTGTATGTGTAAGCATTAGAAGAAAACTGAAGTATTTTATCATTAAAATAAAGACTGTATGTGTTAGCATTAGAAGAAGAGTGAAGTATTTTATCATTAAAATAAAGACTGTATGTGTTAGCATTAGAAGAAGGGTGGAGTGTTTTATCATTAAAATAAAGACTGTATGTGTTGGCATTAGAAAACGTGTACTGTGTTTAGAGTTAGAAGAAAGATGGAATATTTAAGCAAGAGAAGGCACCTGGTGGATCTGTACTGTAAATTTGTGAAGTATTTTAGCATTAGGACAAAAATGTATATTTGAACATTTAAAAAGAGATATTACAATAGTAAAAAATGTTTTAAAATATATTTTAGAGGTAAAATGATACATTTTAGCATAACGGAAATAATTAGGTGGTTAAGCAGTAAAATAAAAATGAGGTATTTCAATTGAAAAATGCAAATGATGTATTGTAGCAACAAAGTAGTAGTTGAGTATTTTCTGCAGAAGAAAAGGATGAATTATTTTTGTAACGATGGATCAGAAGAAAATGTATGACGTAAGCAAAGAATAATTGTTAAGTTGTAATTGGACAAATCATAATGTGTGCGGTGTGTGACGAATAAGTCGTAGAATAAGCAAGCTTTCAGACAGGTAACTATCGATTTCTCCAGTTTGCCACGCTGTCAACAAGAATGTAATCACGCGTATGCTTGGCATTGCTCCGGGCCTAACTGAAATGTCAGGCGTTCCCCCAGCCTGGCTGTGTTTGTCTGTGTCAG
This sequence comes from Ariolimax columbianus, assembly GCA_036924085.1. Taxonomy (NCBI): domain Eukaryota; kingdom Metazoa; phylum Mollusca; class Gastropoda; order Stylommatophora; family Arionidae; genus Ariolimax; species Ariolimax columbianus. Next base: position 8,466,556 of record JAVGWX010000008.1, read on the forward strand.
AGCCTACAATTGGGACTCTCTGTAGGCACTCATAAAAGATATTGATACTCTGCTGTTATGTTATGCTCATTGTTGAGTCGGTTGGCATTGACTTTTATAACAATTACAAATATGTCATTTTCTTTGTGAGCGTCTGTGTGTCAGTACATGTGTGCACTGCCCGTGCACTTGCCAGCTGTTTAGTGACATGTCCGCAGATGGATAGCAAATTAAAAACTGAAAAACCACTAAAGCAAAATTAATAAAACTGAAGCGTTATCTATTTTAGAAGATAGATGGGGGGATTATAGTGCTTAGGATTAAAGGTCAATTGTCTCAACAGTAAGCCCGTATTGTGCAGACTGATTTTGTTTTCATATCTCACACACATTTTTTTTTAGGGGGGGGGGGGGGGGGGATGACTAGGCTGTACCGGGATTCTAACTCATACACTCCAGCTCCAGAATATAATACTCTTACTCTAACAGCTTGGTCCCACGTTACTAGATCAACAGCTGATTAACGGAAACAGCTAAAACAAAAACAGGAGAGTTACGTGAGGACGAAATAGAAGTTTGTTGATTGACGTAGACTGACGTACAATGTCAGCTTAATCAGGTCAGCCTGAATATTTAAGAACTATATTGAAATACTTCCATAAAAACTGTAACATGTCCTTCTAAGTATCATATTGACAGCCACAGTATCCTATCTTTCTAAATATCATATTGACAGCCACAGTGTCCTATCTTTTTAAGTATCATATTGACAGACACAGTATCCACATATATGTAAGGGTAGAGTTAATGTATGTAAGGGTAGAGTTGATGTATGTAAGGGTAGAGTTAATGTATGTAAGGGTAGAGTTAATGTATGTAAGGGTAGAGTTAATGTATGTAAGGGTAGAGTTAATGTATGTAAGGGTAGAGTTAACAATTATACGGGTAGAGTTAATGTATATAAGGGTAGAGTTAATGTATGTAAGGGTAGATTTGATGTATATAAGGGTAGAGTTAATCACTTTTTTGTAATTGTAAGTGTATCTGGCATGTATCTGACGTGTATCTGACATATAACTGACATAAAACCCAGTGTTTAAAATAACGTGTTTGATCACATGGGAGCTCATAATTTCTTTTTCGTGATCAAAAACCATTTTTACGAGAACAAAAAAGTGCTTATAAGATAATATAAAAACTTGTCATCAGTGATCACACAAATATATAGACACACAAATACACAGAGATATTTCATCGTAATCAGGTGACTTGTCGGTTGGTGTTGGTGATCGTCAACCTATATCCGCTTCTATCACTCGTGTCGTTTACCTACTCTGTTACTGATTGACGTCGGAGACATTCTCTCAGGCTGTCCAACGTCTTATCTCTCTGCCTCCTCTCTCTCTCTCTCTCTATCTCTCTCTCTCTCTTCTGCTTTCGTTCCCTTTGCCACAACCTCTTCCAACCGGTCCTTCTCATAACATGCCCGAAACAGGGTGACTGTCTTGTTCTGATCTTTGCAATCAGTTGTGTTTGTGTTTGTGCCTCTTCCAGTACTGTATCATTAGTCTTACTTGCAGTCCACGGGATCCGTAAAACCACATCTCCGTTGCTTCGAGAGATCTATTCGCTTGCTTGCTGATTGTCCATGACTCATTGCCATATATCAGTACTGGTTCCAGGTAGCATCCAAGAACTGTCTTTCTCAGTTCCAGCGACAAGGTTTTATTCACAGACTTTTCTTCGTGGTCTGAAAGAATGATTTATACATACAGGCAAATAAATACGATTGATATCATATGTTCTCTTCAACAGCAGACCTTAACTACACACTTGAAACCTTTGAGGACCACTGTGAGCTTGAGAATTTGATATCTAGTTTAGAGATTGCGGGCAGCGATTATGCCGCTGGCAGGCTGTAGAATGCTGACCCCTACTTTAGCATAACCTTATCATGTGCATACAATCAATCACTGAAATCTGTGTCTCACGGATTTGCATTTTCTTGCCATAATGCGAGCTGGGTTACTAAGCCAATTCAAACTACACTGACGACAAGACCAGGGCGAACACAATAAAGAAAGGTCCATTTTGACCAGGCTGTCGACTCACGCCCAGGCCGTCTGCCATTGGTCAAGACAAAGACCAGCACGTGCTGTACATGAAACACGACCTGCTACTTTAGATGAAGTCTGATTGGCACGCGAGGCAGCCATATTTGACAGACGCGTTTTTGATAGTTGTCGGCAAATTACAAGTTCGGATAATGACAATTTACGTCAAGTATGCATCAACGCATGACACAGGTTATCAGAATAAATTTAACTAACGACAATCATATTCTATTGGGAATATAATTACAAGACGTTGAATCGTGCATATAGCAGGCAATATTAACAAAGTAAGAGCAATAACAACACAAGAGAAAATAAATTTATAAAAGATACCTAAGGTTTTCTTTGTGTGGTTTAACTTTAGAGAAATCTAAAAACATTCAGCCCAGCAAAATATAAATCATTAACTATGTTGTATCGTCACTTCTATTATATGGCTATAAAAATGGACAAGAGCAGAATGAACAACAACAAGATAACGACATCCATAAGATGGTGTTTGCGCAGAGTTAGTGAATGAAAATTGTATCTTCTTCTTCTTCGTTTGTTGTCAATTTGCCGCTACCAAGCCATGAAAAAAGCTTTGCAGGCAGCAAGATGTTGTCCGGAGAACTGCATGCGTTGTGTCGTAATTTACAGCTTTGCCAACAAAATTTGCACCTTTCGGTCCGACTCATCCGACTTCAGCAGACATTGTTGAGTACCGAGTTAGCTTTCTAACTTCGATCTCCTCTTCTAAGACAGTCTGTTCTGTTGCAGGCTGTTATCCAGGGTCACAGCGTGGAGGTGTTGTTGTTATTTGCGAATGCCCACAGCTAGTAGGTTACTGTTTTGTGCGCCCTGAATAGAACGTTCAATGGCGGGTTGCAGTGGCTTTCTTCCCATCCCGGTATGTGAAACGGTAATATAAGATTACAATGTGGAAATGTTGGAAAGAGCTCGGCAAAACGCAATGAAGAGGGTAACCGATATAAGAGGATGGTGTTGGACATGACACATTCATACACTCACACACACACACACACACAAGTTGATAGCATTACAAGGCGGTTACTGTTCTGAAATGTTCATTATAAGAAGAAAAAAAAAAAGAAAAGTTCAATAGTATAGAGAGAAGCAAGAACAACATAGACATAACAGAGAAGTAGACGGTGTGGAGAAAACTGGAGGAGATAGATAAAGACAGATCGATGTTCTCTGCGTTGATCTGAATGATCTTCATTAATTGATTGATTTAGACGTTTAATAGCAAGTTACAAAATATGATTGATTGTATTTTCATTGATAATTGCCAAGTTGATCAACTTGAATCTGTCGTGCTGTTGTTGTTCAATGTCCACAATGAACAGGATTACTTTTTTGTTCGCCCTAAAATGGACGTTCAGTGGCGGCTAGTCGTTGCTTTTCTCCCATCCGGAGCGTGCTGATGAAGGTGGACCGGGGTCCTCCAGAACGATTTGTGCTTGTGGATTCTAGAAAGTAGTGCTGGTAATTCCATGGTTTTTCTTCCTACTACGGCCAGAATCCAGAATTGCATTTGCTTCCTTCCCGAAAACAAATGGGACCATATTATACAACACCCGTAGAAGGTCACGCTATTCTATCCCCTCTACCCCCATTTTGAAACGGAGAGATCACGTGATCTACACGTGGTTGTGTTTCTACCTTAATGAGCGAGGTCTTTCTGTAGAGGGACGAGCAGAGCAGAAGGCGCTACAACATCAAGGAAAGGGAAACCTTATTGTCTTGTTCTCACAAAAATTCCTCTTAATCCGAGCATTCGCTTATTGGGAACAGGCCAGATAGTTCGAATTAGTGGGATTCTATGGCGTTTTTAAATATATAAAATGCTGTCTGTAAAGCCATCCGTTAAAATTGTCAATGATTCGAAGGCTATACGTCTTGATAGTTACGTTTTTTTTCGGCTACACGAAAATGCTCCTTATGCAAGAGTAGAATGCTAAACTTAAAGTTTAGCGAGTTATGAAAAGAATGTAAATCCACAAATGAAAGCACATTTATTTAGCATGTGGGAGAGAAAGAGAGAGAGAGCGAGAGAGAGAGAGAGAGAGAGAGGACAACAAAGGTGAGTAGGCAAGGATGGGGAGTAGCCTAATATCTCTGAAACAATTCTGCATATTGCCAGTTTTCCAAACAAAGATCGCGTGCCAGCTAATATTCATTCTAATATAAGCCAATCGGACTGGTCTGTGACACTTCCGTTTGGCTCTACGTAAGGATATGACGTGACACAAGGTGAGCCAATTTGACGTGACATTTTTGAAAAAAACCTGGCTGTGACGAACTGAATGAGCAGTTGTCACGCAATCATCTTAAAACGCTTGCTTTCTGATTCAAGTTTTTTTATTTCCTTGTCAAATTTAAATTGTTATATACTTTTAAAATGTTTGTGTGCCAACCTCTGTCTGTCTGTTGTTTTATAACTACTTTGCTGATATAGGATGCAAGGAAGCAGAAGAAATGACATCTTGGGAAGTGACAACCATATTTTATATTAAATAGTCTTGCTATTATTTGGTTTCTTTCTCTTTGCCCTAACGTCTACGTCGACGGGTTCAGAAGCAGAACTCCAGGAATGGGTCAGAAGGCTCGATGAAACAGTTCTTGACTATGGTATGGAGATAAATGCTAGAAAGACAAAATTAATGACCAACAACGCTGAGGGCTTCAACAGCAAGATAAAAGCTAACGGTCAGGAACTCGAAGTGGTTGACCGTTTTAAATATCTGGGGTCGATTGTCAGTGATGAAGGATCAAAATGAAATGTGTTGGCCAGAATAGCATAGACAATAGCGGCGCTTGCACGGCTTAACAAAATCTGGCAATATAAACGGTTAGCACTATGCACGAAAATCAGATTAATGCGTACACTGGTCCTGTTAATGTTCCTCTATGTTTGTGAGACATGGACAGTTACAGCCGACCTTCAGCGAAGGATGCAGGCCTTGGAGATGAGATGTTTCCGAAGACATACAAAGATCGAGTTACAAATGCGGAAATACGAGATAGAATTACAACAGCAATAGGGCCTTTTGAAAACCTCTTGGCAACTGTCAAAAGAAGAGAACTCGCTTGGTACGGTCACATATCGAGATCAAATGGTTTTGCAAATGCGATCCTCCACGGAAAGGTGCAAGGCAGACGACGAAGATGCCGTCCCAAAAAGTGATATGAGGACAACATAAAAGAATGGACCAATCTCCGACCAGAAGAGGCACAGGCAGCGGCCGCTGATAGAGAAGGGTGGCGTGGGGTTGTGAGGATGTCTTCATGTGTACCCCAACGACGTCACCGGTTACGGGATGACCTGACCTGACTTTGCCCCTATGTGGTCCCACACATATTGCCTGTGTAGGGTTGTTGCCATAGCCCGGGAAACAGTCTTGGCTTGCTGGCTAAACTACGCGAGTGCAGCAGGAGCACCTCTGGTTAAGGAGATGTTCATCACTAGAACAAATAGCCTGAGTCGGGGTGTGAGTATGAAAGATCAACGCTTTCCACAGCGAAACAGCAAAACGTAAGAGACACAAGAACTATAATGATATCCACAATTATAACGAATTGCTGGCTACCGTCGAGGAGTTTAAGGCATTGACATCTATCTATACGTCTCATAGACCGAGCTCAAAATACAAACATATAGCATTGTATGTTGGGGTGTGAGGAATGAGGGGTGGTGACTATCTAGTATCAGGTAGACGGGTAATACAAATGTATAATTAACTTTACTTTTCTATATTTGATTAGAAGACTCTGCAGAGTCTGTACGCAACTAGTTTCTTGGAGGATAGTTGACCGGTGTGAGAGTCCATCTTTAGTTAGTTGCCCATCGCAATCTAAGAAGACTTCTTCTTCTTCGTACGCAGTCAGACAGTAACCATTATTTTTTCGAAAAAAACGACGGTCATCCTGAGGCTGTCGACACTGCCATAGAGCTTGTCTTGTGGTTCCACTGGTGATGGCCACATCTGCTCTCTCTGATCCTCGTATGTCGGGCAGTTCTGCAGCAGATGTTGAGCGGTCATTTTCCCGGTACCCCACGGGCATTCGTCGGTTCCACCTATCTTCAATTTGTTAAATAGGTGGTACCTCAGTCTATTGTGGCCAGTGCGAAGTCTGAAGACAACGACCTGCTCTCTTCTGTTCAACTGGTAATAGGCATCGTTTTTGGTGTAACCAGTATGTTCGGTTTCCCATTTGGTCATGTATCTGGCTTTAATAAGCCGTTTTGACTCTTCGTACGTCATACTAGTATCTGTTTGTGGTAGTCTTGCGCCTTCTTTTGCCAGTCTGTCTGCCTCCTCGTTGCCTTGGATGTTGCAGTGTGATGGGACCCACTGTACCATTACCCTTTTTGGTGCGGACTGCTGGCATAGTTGACAGAGTGCTGTTTTTAAGTCATTAAGCTCAGTGTTTTTCTGGCTTTTTAGCGCTGTGACTACGGCGAGAGCATCTGTAAGCAGGACTATATGGCTTTCATTTTCTTTATGTGTCACCATTTCTTCCACTGCCGCCCTCAGTGCCTCTGCCTCCGCTCTGAAATTGCTTGTGTACTTACCAGTAGCGAGTGACAGTGTTATTTTCCTGCCTTTTGGTAGGTTCAGGAATGCTCCTGCCCCTCCGTTCTGTGTAGTGTTTGTTACAGAACCGTCGGTGTATGCATGGGTCCAGTCCATGCTTGGGTAGTTTTCCGATATAAACCCATCGCAATCGATGATGGCGAGTACATCTTAATAGACTCAAATACTAGAGCAAAGTAAGCCCACTGCCTGTTAGGCACCATCTAAGCGGCTCTTAACAAACCACATAACCATGGCCAGTGTTATGTATTTTCACACAGTTAGTCGCCTTTTACGACATGCTCTCTTTAGCGCAGTGGTGTTTGACCGGCCACTTTGACAACAGCGGTATGCACTTGTACACATAGTGTTATGTGGGAGCCTGGAATAAACAGGGGGATAGGAAATACAAACATATATTGCTATGTGGGAGGCTGGAATAAAGAAGCGGATAGGAGATATAAACATATAGTCCTATGTGGGAGGCTGTAAAAAAGAGGCGGATAGCAGATACAAACATATAGTGGTATGAGGGAGCCAAACATGAAGGGAAAACAATCACTTAAATTTGATCAACAAGACGTTAGAGGGATGTTAGATTTTCACTGCCGTAGCCAAATTGAATGACGTCATCAAGATTGAACTCCCATGATGCCACATTGCCTAACAAACGTGTACGTAACAATTAGTTGTTTTGTGTTTCTCTAAATAAACTTTAAAGGTGAAGGTCAAGGAAATCTCATAGCAGACACTGCTATCGTGGATGAAGTGTTAGAAACTTGATTGTATGAGGCCACAGCTTATTTATAGAAGGTTGTCGTCAGTTCACTCTCTCACTTTTATTCCACCGTGTATTTACATCAGGATATACTGGAACGTGCAGCTAACGGGAAATTTGCCGCGTATTTGACTGGTTCTTTTCCTGTTTATCCATATGTCAAGTATCATCAAGCTATTGACATGTCTTGCAGTGACAATGGTACCAACCTAATCAAACTACAAGCTTGATTTCCTTTGTTTGGCGAAGCAAAAGTTAGCGTAATCCATTGTGGGTCTGTTATCATATACAGGTCAACATCCACTGGCCTAAGTACTGACTCTTCTCATTGTGGGTCTGTTATCGTATACAGGTAACAGCCACTGGCCTAAGTATTGACTCGTCTCATTGTGGGTCTGTTATCGTATACAGGTAACAGCCACTGGCCTAAGTACTGACTAGTCTCATTGCATCGTTGTTCGTTATTCCATGTGTCCGTATGTTTTTGAACATTTTTCTGTAATGTAGAACAATATAATGTCGCCATAAGAGTCTTGCGTGCCTCTAGTGGGCATGAATCAGAGAGCATACCAGACTTGTTTCGTTAAATGTTCTGCCAGTGGGAAAAAGACGATAACAGGACCTCTGCCACACCGAAATAATGCGCAAGTTGCGAGTAATAGTGCGGTGTACCCCTTCACGGTTTGTCGTGTCTCTGTCACATTGCAGGGACAGAAACTAAAAGATACTCACGTTTCCACATAAGTCCTTCGTCGGGGACAAAGAACAAACGAAAACATCTAAATTTTCACAGACAATGACAATGGGTCTGAAAATCGAAGTAAACGTGAGGGGGCAGCCATGTTTACCAGAGAGTAGCAAGGAATGTAAAAAAAACGATTTGCCGGTTTGGAAAGAGTAGGACAAACAAGATATATCACGTATGTAAACACACATATACATATGAAACCTGACCTATATGTACACACAAACACGTGTTTATAAATAAGGAGCGAATGGTACACCAATTTGTCCTCTCTAGCTTAGAAGACTTCAACTCGTTGGATTGAACACCCCACTCTTGACCAAACGTCGAGTGTGGAGTAGCCTTCTAGGTGAGAAAGAAAGCTCTAGAAACAGTAGCCCATATATGATGTATGAATAATATAGTGAGCCACTCGTTCTCAGGTGATCAGACAAGGAATATAGATTATGCAGGTAGAACAATGAAAGTATGTGACCGGCCAGGTGCTAAAGATATCGATACTGAGATTATTATTTTTGTAAAATGTAGCTTTGATCATGTTAGAATGTTCACCGTTGCATGACTGTTTCTAAAGCTGCACACACTCGCCAGTCAACGGAAATACTGCGTCATCGTTCTCTAGCACAAGACACGCAGGCAGAGCTTTCCACCCAAAATCAATGATCAAAGCAAATATTTCATTTGGCCGACAGTGGAGGAAACAAAGACACGGTGCTATTTGCACTCTCTGGCTCACTCCCACGGTTTCAAGTACCATCTGGCAAGCCTAGAAGCCTTTTTCGTCACGACAGCGTATCAGCAGCAAAATTTGGTTAAACGCTGGTCGATATTTTTTAATCTTCTGTCTGCAGAATCAGAAGTCTAGGCGTCTGTTCTAGTACGCGTAGTTGACACGTTTTTTGAGTTCAGACAATACCACGCCATCATGTATCGCGACTTTTCTGTAGCCGTTGCCATTTGAGGATTTGTCAATCTTATCTATCCGCGTTGTCGTCTGTTCATGACGAAGAATTTAAACGTGTAACTTAAATTGTCGTTGATTTATAAACCAGATCTGACATTGTTACTGAAAGTATATGTGCTCGTAAAACGCCAATACATAGAGACACATGATGTAATATTTCATCGCTGGAAATAGCTTTAGGTTTCGCTGTGAAACACTGAATGCGGTACATTATTCCTAGTCAACAGAGAATAAAATCCATTCACTTCTAACCACGCGTTTTGTAAGTGTAATCCTATATGGTAGTTAGTAGCAGAACTCCAATAGCGTAGAACACTCTTAAACTAATATTGTTACGCCTGTCACAAATCACACAAACAAACAGAAACCTATTGACTGTAGAGTAGTCTTTGTTCCCAAGAATAGGACCACTGCCATACTGAGAACATACCGTAAGAAATGGCTACTAGTGTTATCTAATTCCGCTGTGATCAAAGACTCGCCTTCTCTTTGTGTTTCATATCACTTTGTTCACACAGATCAAAGGCCTACAGATTGTAGGATAGCCATCATTTTTGAGAGAAAACTTTACTAATAACAACGTTAATAAAAAAATAATCATAATTTCTTAACACAGCTGTCTCAGGTATAAGAATAGGTGAAAGGAGATGGCATGCGAAAATAAGAAGAAGAAGAAGAAGAAGAAGAAGAAAAAGAAACCGAAGAAAGGCATTTGAAATTGAAAGAAAGTTATATAGACAAGAATAATAATAATAAGAAGAAGTGAGAAGAAGAGAAAGAAGAAGAGGAAGAAGAAGAGGAAAAAGAAGAAGAAGAAGAAAATGAACAAGACATTTAAATTTGAAAACAAGTTATATAGACAATACGCCAAATGTGATAAACACATCTACAAGAATGGAATAACTCGTTTCCCCCATTATTAGTTAAAGAGGACGGTGTAAAAACCATGTCCAGAAACCGCTCTGGAACGAAAACAAATAGCAATCTTACGTTACGCACAATATGCTTTCTTCTGGGACAAAGAATAATACATATGTAAGCAGCCATATCACGAAAGAAGAGATGAACAAATCAAAATGTGATATAAACATGCAACAATATTACAAAATAACTCTTATCTATTGCCTCATGAATAAACTGGGGTTAATACAAATGTTGTGGAAGAGAACACAAACTAAGTACACAAGACAACGAAGTCGATAACAAATGGGATTGGCGACGCTCCCTTTTAATTTCCGGCAAAAAAGTGTTTGCCTCAGAAGCTATCCTAGACCACAATTGTTTTCCTCAGGTCTATAACCAGTCAGCATTGGCCTCATTCATTGCTACTAGGGATCCACGTCAGCTTCATTTGATGTTCGTTGAACTTTTTCACGACTTAGTGGTCTCGAGATAAGATGTGGACCTCGGGTGCTGGAGGTCCCGAGTTCAAATCAAGGTGGAGACCGGAATTTTTTCATGTGGATTCTGGTATTTCCCCGGATCTCTGGTTAGTAGAGATCAGACGCCCGTATGCAATGTCGCGCACGTTAAAAATCCATTGTAAGTTGGAAATCGAAAAAAGTAGTCTTAACGGCCGCTCTGTCCCGGGAAAATTCAAAATTATGTTTCAAATCTCGCCAATCTATAACGGGATCCTCGCCGGTGCTACAGAGTTCGTGCATTGGGCTGAGATTCTCCAAACATGTAGATAAGAACAGAGCACTAATAGGTAAAGCGGTATGTAATGACGTTGATTCGTCGACTAAACTAAACTAAAACTAAACGGTTATTGTCAATGTTTATTTGTATCTAAAATTGTTCACGTCGCTCGTGTTGGGAACTCTACTTTCGCAATATTTTAAAAACAGGCAAATTTTTGTTGTCTCTATTTTTCTGATGCCATTCTTCCGTCCAAGTGATTCCTTTGATCTCTTCGTTTCTTTTTGTCTCTACGACATTATCGATCTAATTTTTAAATGTAAATGTGCAGCTAGGCATATGTTGATTTTCCATGCCGATTCTTTGTTGGGTTTAAGTTCTTCTATGTTAGGGACGACAGTAGTTTGTTACTCTTTAGTTATTCCGTTGTTGTGTTGTTCCCATAATACTTAACGCCATATTGTCACAATGCTTAACGACTTATTATCACATTATTGAACGACATATTGCCATATTACTTAATGATATATTGCCATATTACTTAACGACATATTGCCGTATTACTTAATGCCATATAGCCAAACTACTTAAAGACGTTTTGTCGTATTGTTTACTCAACAGAATGCTAAGGCACACTGGCCCAGACTTTGAGCGTACGTTCTGAAATGACGTCATATGGTATGTAATTATCGTATTTTGTCATACATGTCCCAGAGGGGAAAGAGCAGGAGAACTTTAACATTCAAGCAAGTTGTAAAAGAGGTCAAGCTGACCCTATTGCTAATATTGAAGTGTTAGAGACGCCATTGTACTGTCTCGTTATATTCTGCGAGGCTGGTGACCAGTTCTCTTTCTCTTCCACTTGCCTATCCTATGCATGTTTCCATTTACAGTAGGGTAGACTTAAGCGTGTTGAACATTGAAAGGAACCAGGTCACTTTCTCATCAGAGACAATCATTCTACAACACAGCCGTTCTAAGCATCTCATAAAAGAAAGTTAATGAGACTTTTGCATTGGGCTACAGCATCCTTGCGCAAGAGATAATTGCTATAAACACCTCAGTCATAAGAGCGGCTCGCGTGATATTTGTCACAGCATGCCTTGAATGGGACCTACATATAGTGGTATATGATTACACGAACTTCTTTGTGCAGGTCAAACAAATATATCAGAAGTTAACGTGCGAATTTGTCGTCCTGGTTAGTGCAGTCATGGGATCAAGATGCTGAGCAGCGCATGAGCTGCAGTGGTCATCGACCCATAGCGGACTGCTAGCTTCAGGGCTAGCGAACCATAACTGCCAAGACCCTTCTACACCTCCACGCGGTGATCCTAGATAACAGACTGCAGCAGGGCAGACTGGCTAAGGAGAAGGGATCGAAGAGGGAATGCTAACCCGGTACTCAAAAAATGCTTGCTGAAGCCGGATGTGTTGGACCGAAAGGTGCAAATATCGAAGCCAAGCTGTAAACTACAGCACAACGCATTCCGTTCTCTGGACTACATTCTGCTACTTACCCTTTCAGGGTTTGTAGCAGGAGATTGAGAACGAACGAAGAAGAAGAAGAAGAGTGCAGGCATAAAGTTATGAAAGTTAGTTTGTTGTCCATCGTAAGATATGAATGCCATACCGCCAGACGGCTTTATCTTGATGATGTAACTTGCTTTGTATTTGAATTATATTTGAGAAGAACTGCGCTGGTTATCATCCTCACTCTCTGGCCCCGAGCTACATTGGACCAGTAGCAAGACATAAGTGAAGATGACTGGAGGTAATTCAGGATACAGGCACTCTGGTTCCACTTCCTTTAAGACCATGAATCGCTTGAAACTTGCTGGACTTGATCGTCCACCGTTTCCGTTCATCGCTTTAAGAAACGAGTGCCTTTCCTCTCAATCATAGGACCCTAAAAAATAAATCAAGAAGTGGGGTTTCAATCAGCAACGACGTTGGACAAGCAAAGATGAAAATTCTCAGAAGGATGAAGTCTTTTTAAGGAGCAAAAGAAGGATGATACGTGAAGTGTGTTAAGTTTGTGAAAGAAGAAATCCGATATGCCAGATGAGAAAACGTCTCCCGAAGAAAGACAAACAAACCAAAATATCGGTCAAGGTCTTTTGTATCGCAGAACAAGGTCGAGCATTTCGCGAGGTCCTGGGCACGAAGATCGATAGCATAAAAACCTGAATGTATTATTAATATCTGCATCTGTCCCGTACGAGCCGTCATGTTCTCTAGAGGCGGTTTTGACTGATTGGACTGATTCTCCTCCAGCCATCATTAAAAACTCATTCGCGTGCTATCCTTCAGGCTCATTACCAACATGCAAAGTTATCGCTGGAACATGCACATCTGCAGGGTTTCATTAAGTCTAATCCGACAGTTTCAAGTTTACCCGGATGTAATTGGGTACCCGACTTAGGGTTAAGTTGGTTAGGAAGCGACCGCTCACCACAACGCAGAAAAGCTGGGATCTAGTAAGGTGACCTTTCTCACAGTTTATCCAAAGTGCAGGGACTACTATCTGTTCTTGTGACGCTTTAGTTGTTACTGATCCAAGTCGTGCTTGTTGTTATTGTGGTTGTTATTGTGGTTATTATTGTCGTTGTTATTGTGGTTGTTATTGTCGTTGTTATTGTGGTTGTTATTGTGGTTGTTATTGTGGTTGTTATTGTGGTTGTTATTGTGGTTGTTATTTAAGTTGTTATTATTATTTTGTGGTTGTTATTGTGGTTGTTATTATTATATTGTGGTTGTTATTGTGGTTGTTATTTAAGTTGTTATTATTATTTTGTGGTTGTTATTGTGGTTGTTATTATTATATTGTGGTTGTTATTGGGGTTGTTATTATTATATTGTGGTTGTTATTGTGGTTGTTATTGTGGTTGTTATTGTGGCTGTTATTGTGGTTGTTATTGTGGCTGTTATTGTGGTTGTTATTATTATATTGTGGTTGTTATTGTGGTTGTTATTGTGGTTGTTATTGTGGCTGTTATTGTGGTTGTTATTGTGGCTGTTATTGTGGTTGTTATTATTATATTGTGGTTGTTATTGTGGCTGTTATTGTGGTTGTTATTATTATATTGTGGTTGTTATTGTGGTTGTTATTGTGGTTGTTATTGTGGCTGTTATTGTGGTAGTTATTATTATATTGTGGTTGTTATTGTGGTTGTTATTATTATATTGTGGTTGTTATTGTGGTTGTTATTATTGTGGTTGTTATTATTGTGGTTGTTATTATGGTTGTTATTATTGTTATTGTGGTTGTTATATTGGTTGCCATTATGGTTGTTGTTGTCATTTTGGTTGTTATTGTGGTTGTTGTTGTGGCTATTATTGTGGTTTCTTTTGTTGCTGTTATTGTAATGGTTATTTTGGTTGTGATTGTCGTTGTTATTGTGTTTGTTATTGAGGCTGTTATTGTGGTTGTTAAGATATGTAGTGAGAAATGATGACAATAGAAACATTGTATGAACTATCCCATATACTAAATGCAAAGCAAAACAGGAAATGAGATGATTTGGCCAACTCATGAGAGCGCAACTTAGTCAACTACCACTGCGCGAATATAGGACAAGAAAACCGGTTACAAAGCAGGTGAAACCACACGGCAGATAGACACATGTCATAGCAGAAATCCTGCAAGAACACTGGCTTACAACAACTGACTGAATTTACCTGGCCCAAACAGTTCTCGGCATGTCTTAACGGAACCATCGGACGCAACGTGCAGGTTAGTAAAGAAAGTTGTCATTGATCCATTGATGTTGATGAGTAGTCAGTCTATCATAGTCTCATCGCACCTAACTATGGATGTCTGTGTAGAAGATCCAAATTCGTCATCATCCGCAATCGCCTTTATGCTGTCAGATGGGCATAGGCCCTCATCAAACACACCCCCAACCGTTCCGTCTTCCGCCAACACCTGAAGTTGGGCCAACGTCTGACGACCTTCCGCCATGATTTATCATATTTCCTCCGCAAAGTGTGCCTGGGCAGCACTCCACTTGCACTTCGAGGTCTAGAAAAGCAACTTCTTCTTCAACTTCTTCGTTCGTCTTCAGACCTCAACTTCAATGACTCTAACGAATGCAGCAGTCGACTCAAGGCTCTGTACACTTCCGTACAGCTTCTCGTGGAAGGGTACTGTCTGTTGCCAAATACTACTTCTTTTGTCGGTACACAGTGGACAGGACTGCAAAATATGTTCTGCCTTCATGCGGACTGTGCCGCAGGCACAAAGGTCTGTAGTGCCAATCTTGCACTTGTACAGATGACACCTAAGTCGGTTGTGACCTGTGTGTAGCCGGAGAATGATCAATTGGTCTCGCCTGGAGAGTTGATAGTAGGCATCGTTTTCTGTGTAGCCAGGGTGTTCTTTTTTCAGTTTGCACATTAGGTTGCCCTGATGGCTGCTGCTTTAGTCTCATTGGATGAGATTTCCGTATCACACTGCTGCAGCATTCCTCCCTCTCTGGCGAGTCTGTCAGTTGAAATGGAAAGGGTTTTTCAGACCGCAATGGCTACCATGTCGACCCAGCCTTAAACGGGTACCGGTTCATTCCGGGAAGTAAAGGCGGCCAGTATGATGCTGACCACATCGTCCACTAAGTGCCGTGGCTTACAAAATAATCAGGGCCTAACACCATATTTGCTATGCGCCACATCGCATGACGGGATCTTGACTTTACTTCACTTTACTGCTATGGACGAGTTACTAATATAGATCCAAATTAATAACTTAACGTCTTTATACTGGTATAGCAAACTCTACAGAGTTTGTATACAATCAGTTTCTTGGGAAGTGGTTTAACCGATGTGCAAATCTATCTTAATAGACCCACAACCAGTTAAGCGCCATCTATAGCTGCTCTAAACAAATCACATGGGGAAAGGTACAAATAACTTGGCTAGATTTTTAACTTCAATTCTGTCCAGGACAGCAGCACATTATTAAGCCTACTCTTTTCTATTTCCAACTGCCAGGAATTTTTTACCTTCAGACCAATGAGTCCCCTCAATATAACGTGCGTTATTGTTATTGCTCAAACAATTTGGTATTGGACTAGACCAATGCTCCCTCAACTGCCTGAAAATATCTTGTTCTTGCGTGTAGCTAGGAAATCGTTACCACTATCATTAATCTTAAAATACCCTCATACGCGTGTGCTAAGGCATATGATTTGTGAAGAGAACGAAAATTATACTAGGTGATTTAAAATGTGCTTGGATATGGAAGCAGATTTAATGATCAATAATGTAACAGAGGCCTGGAACATACCAGATATTGGCGCAGTGTTTGTGATTCACGAGTCGCTTCCGTTTTTGTTCTTGTTTAAAAAAAGAGTAGGTTAGAGAAGGCAAGGGCAATGGCGCAATATAGCAGTTCTTCTAACTCAGCAAGAGTTGAAGATGCTCCAACTCATGTGACCTACTAATGCCCTACGTGACATTTACGCCATCCCAAAGTCTATTGAGTTTGGAGTGGCATTCTGGTTACAAACAAATATCTAGAAAAGACGTCCATAAAATCGACATATGGCTTGGCTTCGTTCATTCTCAATCTTCGGCTACCAAGCCCTGAAAGTTCTTAAGTAGCAGAATGCAGTCCAGAGAACGGAATGCGTTGTGTCGTAGTTTACAGCTTGACTGCGATATTTGCACCTTTCGGTCCAGCACATCCGACTTCAGCAAGCATTTTTTGAGTACTGGGTTAGCATTCCCTCTTCGATCCCTTCTCCTTAGCCAGTCTGCCCTGCTGCAGCCTGTTATCCAGGATCACCGCGTGGAGGTGTAGAAGGGTCTTGGCATCTTTGGTTCACTGGTCCTGACGCTAGCAGTCAGCTATGGGTCGCTGACCACTGCATCTCATGCGCTACTCAGCATCTTGATACCAAATCGACATATATAACAGAATGAAAAGTTAGTTTCTGCTGGTATCAACAGTAATACACTCTCACACCCATAGTTTCAACACCAAAACCATTTACACAGAACAATAGCCAGGTAATCGTAAAGTAACCGTGCGAGATAAAGATATATTGGCTGCTTGGACGACATTCCCAGGGTACAAGGTCAGATCCATGACCCATGCCACCTTGATCAGTGGGATAGATATGTGACGTAATCTACAGAAACCTGCTAGCTAACGGCATTGTTTAGGTGAACAAAAGAGTGAACATACTCATGCTGTAAGTTCAACAACAGCAACAACAATTCCGCTATGCTGTACTAATGTATTAAACTTATATACTATATTATACTATACTATACTATACTATACTTTACTATACTATACTATACTATACTATACTATACTATACTATACTATACTATACTATACTATACTATACTATACTACATTATACTATACTATACTATACTATACTATACTATACTATACTATACTATACTGTACTGTACTGTACTGTACTGTACTGTACTGTACTGTATTATACTATACTATACTATACTATACTATACTATACTATACTATACTATACTATACTATACTATACTATACTATACTATACTATACTATGCTATGCTATACTATACTATACTATAATATATTATACTATACTATACTTTTATACTATACTTTACATCATGTTATATCACCCTAGATCCTTGACTTCCTTTGCTCTTTATAGTTCTAGTGTGTGGCTAGACTTTCCCACATCAACCCTTCTCAATTGTTGCAGATGTTATGCTTGAAATATTAGGTAATCATGTTATATACTTCATGGTCTACCAGATGAGAGGAAAGACTCAGAAAAACCGGTCTCCAGTGTCTTAAAAAGAGAACAATTCGAGATAATTTAATACAGGTTTATAAGATAATCAAGGGAAAAGATAAGTTTGACTATAGCAAGTGTTTCAAAATGCAGCTCCCTTCAAGAACAACAGGGCACATCCATAAATTTATTAAATGAGGTTTCATATTAGATACCAGGAAATATTTTGTTAGGCAGAGAGTGGTGAATTCTTCGAATGCATTGCTACGGGAATAAGATGAGTCAGGATCAGTTTATACATTCAAGAATAGATTGTATAGTTATTTTTAATCAAGTGAATGTAAAATAAACTGGTTGTATACAGACCGTGCAGTCTCCTAAACCAGTATAAAAAAGTTAAGTTAAGATATATCGCATGATTATTTAAAACGTGTGTATTTGATACGTGACAAGCTGAAGAAGACGGATGTGTCAGACTGAAAGGTGGAAATATGGCAATCTAGCTGTAAACTAGCGACACAACGCATTCCGTTCTCCGGACTACATCATGCTACTTGTAAAACCCTGTTCAGGACTTGGTAGCGGGAGATTGAGAACGAACACATAAAAAGAAAAAGATACGTGACATACGATAAAGAGTTGTCATGAAGATACTGCATACAGGAGAATATAAGACATCATGTGGTCAAATGGTCAAGTGTGTTGGAACGGCCTGTGTCGTTACACAATCACTCTAATCTATCCACCTTACTCGCAGCCGCCGTCTTGTCCTGTCTTGTAGCCAGATCTATCATCGGTGTAAGCCATCAGAGGGAGTAGATGAGGGTTACATTCTGACCAGATGACTGAACCAGCGTATTGTTTTTAGTGCCGACCATACTTGGAATGTTTTCGTTTCTCATTAATCTGTCTCTCGTGATAACACCGATGACCTTCCTCAGACACTCCATTTCACAGGTCCAAAAATGCTAATCCCCTGTGACCTGGACATAAGCCAAGTTTGACACTGGTAGCACAAAGTCGGTATTAATATGTTTATCAGCTGTTGCTTTTGTTGCTAAACTTATGCTCGGGCGTCCAAGCAGTGGGAACAGCTCACAAATCATAGCATCTGCTTTCTGACACCCAGTCTTGATTTCTCTAATGAACTAATTGTCTGCCAAAAAAATAAGGCCCAAATATTTTCACTGATTGGCCTGTCTAAGAGCAATATCATCTACACATACGTTGAGTGGGTCAGTTCTGCTGACCCCTATAGTTTCGGTCTTTGTCTCGTTAATTCGCACGTTGTATTTGACACAGGTTATCAAAACTCCGTGTGAAATAGCAGTTTATAGTACAACATACACTGCTCAATAGTAAGGTAGTTTATGTCAATTAAGTATTTCTTAACTTAACGTCTCTATTCAGGTTAAGAAGACTCTGCAAAGTGTGTATACAACTAGTATTTTTTGTATTTTCAACTGGATCGAAAAATACCTATGCGCATCCAATTTATTCTTGAATGCATTAATTAACCCAGCCTCCAATATTTCTTCTGGCAATGCATTCCAAGCATTCATCACTTTCTGACTATATAAATATTTCTTCGTATCTAATCTGAACCTGTCTTTAAGTGACTAGTGGCTCTGCGCCATTGTTCTTGTAGGTGGCTGTATTTTGAAAAACTTGTAATAGTCTGACACAAATCTGAAAACCGCAACATTGACGTCTCTAAAACATTGTACCTGACGGCAGTCTCAACTATTGGTAAAGGTGAAGGTAGTCCGATAGTAGAGATTGCTGCCGGGGATGAAGTGTTAGAGACTTTCATGTACGAGGCCACAGCTAGCTAATGAGGCTTGTTCACCTCATTTCTGCATTTCCTTCCTTGGCAGTAAACCAGGTACCCATTTACAGCCAGGCCGACTGGAGCGTAACGATGACTGAAGCTGAACCTCACACCTTTTGCCACGAATAACGAGTGCTCTGCCAACTCACTAATTAGATGTTTTACTACTTGACCACGTGAAATTTAGAAAATGAAAATGTTTTAAGCGAACGTAAATTTGATGGAAACAGATGAAGACAAGAACAGTAATAACAATAACACTACAATATAATACAGGATGAGACAGTTCACAGAGAACTACAATATAATACAGGATGAGACAGTTCACAGAGAACTACAATATAATACAGGATGAGACAGTTCACAGAGAACTACAATATAATACAGGATGAGACAGTTCACAGAGAACTACAATATAATACAGGATGAGACAGCTTACGGAGAACTACAATATAATACAGGATGAGACAGTTCACAGAGAACTACAATATAATACAGGATGAGACAGCTTACGGAGAACTACAATATAATACAGGATGAGACAGCTCACAGAGAAATACAATATAATACAGGAGGAGACAGTTCACAGAGAACTACAATATAATACAGGATGAGACAGTTCACAGAGAACTACAATATAATACAGGATGAGACAGCTCACGGAGAACTACAATATAATACAGGATGAGACAGTTCACAGAGAACTACAATATAATACAGGATGAGACAGCTTACGGAGAACTACAATATAATACAGGATGAGACAGTTCACAGAGAAGTACAATATAATACAGGATGAGACAGTTCACAGAGAACTACAAAATAATACAGGATGAGACAGTTCACAGAGAACTACAATATATTACAGGATGAGACAGTTCACAGAGAACTACAATATAATACAGGATGAGACAGTTCACAGAGAACTACAATATGATACAGGATGAGACAGTTCACAGAGAACTACAAAATAATACACGATGAGACAGTTCATGGAGAACTACAATATAATACAGGATGAGACAGTTCACAGAGAACTACAATATAATACAGGATGAGACAGTTCACAGAGAACTACAATATAATACAGGATGAGACAGTTCACGGATAACTACAATATAATACAGGATGAGACAGTTCACAGAGAACTACAATATAATACAGGATGAGACAGTTCACAGAGAACTACAATATAATACAGGATGAGACAGTTCACAGAGAACTACAATATAATACAGGATGAGACAGTTCACGGAAAACTACAATATAATACAGGATGAGACAGTTCACAGAGAACTACAATATAATACAGGATGAGACAGCTTGCGGAGAACTACAATATAATACAGGATGAGACAGCTTACGGAGAACTACAATATAATACAGGATGAGACAGTTCACAGAGAACTACAATATAATACAGGATGAGACAGCTTACGGAGAACTACAATATAATACAGGATGAGACAGTTCACAGAGAACTACAATATAATACAGGATGAGACAGCTTACGGAGAACTACAATATAATACAGGATGAGACAGCTCACGGAGAACTACAATATAATACAGGATGAGACAGCTCACGGAGAACTACAATATAATACAGGATGAGACAGCTCACGGATAACTACAATATAATACAGGATGAGACAGCTCACAGAGAATTACAATATAATACAGGATGAGACAGCTCACGGAGAACTACAATATAATACAGAATGAGACAGCTCACGGAAAACTACAGTAATTGGCAGCTTTATATTTTCATAGCTGTAACATATACAAGCTGTAACATACACAAGCTGTAACATACACAAGCTGTAACATACACAGGCTGTAACATACACAATCTGTAACATACACAAGCTGTAACATACACACGCTTAACATACACAAGCTGTAACATACACAAGCTGTAACATACACAAGCTGTAACATACACAAGCTGTAACATACACAAGCTGTAACATTTTCTTTCGTTTACCATGCTTCTCAAGACATAGTGCTTTGTACTGTGTTTGGCGCTTACATCCTAGTGTAAAGGACGTCATCACAAATTTTATATAGGCTCACAATCCCATTGGGGTGCCACCATGCTGGTTCATGAATCAGAGCATGCGCAAATTTAGTTCTAGTTTAGTTTAGTCAAAGGATCAACTTCCATGCACACGGTTTAAACCCTAAGTGTTCTGTTCTTCTCCGCATTTGTTGGAGAATCTCAGCCCAATGCCCGGAATCCGTAGCACCGGCGAGAATCCCGTAATAGTTTTAGTTTATGATCTATGCCTCTGGTTACTTAACTACGCCGTCCGTCACCCGAGCTGTGCACGAGGAAGAAGAGATAGGATCACTGTAAGTGTCCAAGTCTGTCATCGAAGCTGACTAAGGATATTATTGTATTGTCAGCCAAACAGTTTTCTAAAACAAATTCCTGGTAAGCCTTCTCGGTCAAAGGAGTTAGAAGTGATTTTGATACAGACTTCCTGTAAGGAAGCCACCTGCAAGGTAATTCTATGCTCGGTATGGAACATGAAAAATACATAAAGATAACTAAATACATAACAGCAGCCATTTGATAATGTAGATAATGATGACAGAGATGATGAGCATTCAATCCGATGAGCGAAGGTTGAAACAACCTCGACAACGAACATAATAATCAGCACGTCATTTCGGCCACAATAAAGACGACAACTATATTTAACTACACCTTGGTCTGCCATTGTGATAAGCGATCAATACACCTCTTCGTTAAATGCCACTCACAGATCTACAGACAGCTTGAAATGCCAGATAATTTGAGCATAAGAGACGAATTGCTGGGATTTGCGTGTGTGTATATGTGGGTACATCGTATGCGTGTTGAAGAGAGAGAGAAAGAGAGAGAGAGAGAGAGAGAGAGAGAGAGAGAGGAGGATGAAGGAGAAGGGGTGGGGAGGTGTGGAATAAATGCATTAATTCTTTATGCAAACAAAATTGAGATAGAATGAACAATTAAGTGAGGAATTGAGGGCCTGTGAAATGTGTGTACATGTTACGATCGACATATTGTGTGCCACTTTTATTTTGGGCCAAGATCTCTGGGTCAATATTATTCTTCAGTGCAATCATATTTCTCTCATTCTCTTTCCCTCTCTCTCTCTCTCTCTCCCCCGTTCTCTCTCTCTTTCTCTTTGTGTAAATCTACGTGTTCTTTCTATGTTTCTACATATACAACATAGGGCAACTAATAAGAATGCTTTACCAAAAAAAACCTATGTATGTCAACAACATTGTTTTCATGACATTGCTAGTCACACGCACAACCCACTATAATCGCATTTTACAATATAGTAACGTGTATATTGGTTGTTTCTTTCATTACGATATAGCACTCCTGCACGTTTTGATCAATGTCTGTGTAAACTGGTGTTTTCTGTTAAATAGTTATACAATGTATTTCTGTTTCTTGATGTTGTAACATTCTTTTGTAGAACAAATTGTTAAGTACAATATTTGTTTTGTTATTAAATAGTCTCTTGTAACCCTCTTTTTGAAATACAATAGTTTTTTTAAATTGCTTTTTTTTTCCCCTATAAATAGTTCCATGAAACTATCTTTTTACCATAAAATAGTTCCATGTAACCACTCTTGTTCTATAAAATAGTTCCATGTAACCACTCTTGTTTAATTAAATAGTTCCATGTAACCACCCTATTACTATTAAATAGTTCCACTTAACCATCATGTTACTAACAAATAGTTCCATGTAACCACCCTCTAACTATTAAATAATTCCATGCAACCACCCTATTACTATAAAATAGTTCAATTTAACCATCCTGTTACTATTAATTTAGTTCCATTTAACCATCTATTTCCTTTCAAATAGTTCCACGCTGCAAAATCTTCCAAGATAGTAGAGTTGAACATGACATAAATAACAAGTTCGCTTTTAATTGGCACCGTTGACTACGTCATCAGTCAAGTCTGCCGTCAGCGACAAACAACTTCTCTTTTATTTACTCCACGTTAAAGATCAGCGAAGGACATAGAGAGCAGCACATTATTTACGTCAATCGATCATGACAGTTGACATGAACATACAGTTAAACACAAGTGTTGGTCTCTGGTAGCGAAAACTATACCCAGATCTTGTTCTATTATTATTGGGGATTCCCAGTCTCTGATCCACTGATCAATTAACGTCTGTTTGATGTTATATTTTTTTCCATCTTTTGGGATGTCTAGATAAGTGTGCACTTATGTTATTTTCTTTTTCTTTTTGAGCTTATTATTGTCTTTCCTGTCATGCCATGTCGATCCTTTTCTTCAAATCGATTGATGGAAGCATTTTTCATGCTCCATTTTCTGTAACGTTACATACAATCAGAGGCAGGAAAATTGACATTGTTCAGGAATATGTGGCATTCTCTGCTATTTGTCTTCCGCATTGAAGGCTGTCTCAGGCCGTTATATGTATCCTTAAGTGCTGCAGAAAGAATCAGTGCAAGAACACACGTGCTTTGGCGTAGGCTCTGTTACAGCGACCACCAACTACAGTTGAGGTCTTCTACTTTCTATAACTATCCCATTGGTGCTGTTTTTGTTGTTGAATGGTCACAATAAGTAAGATCACATTTTTTTGCTTACTGAAAAGTGGCTGGTTGTAGTTGTATTTCTCACATCCCGAGCGTGCTGTTTTTGTTGTTGAATGGTCACAATAAGTAAGATCACATTTTTTTGCTTACTGAAAAGTGGCTGGTTGTAGTTGTATTTCTCACATCCCGAGCGTGCTGTTTTTGTTGTTGAATGGTCACAATAAGTAAGATCACATTTTTTTGCCTACTGAAAAGTGGCTGGTTGTAGTTGTATTTCTCACATCCCGAGCGTGCTGATGAAGGTGGTAGATCAATACCAGGAAAGTAAACATTATTGTAACCTTGTGAGGTATAAACGCCACATAAGTCTTGGAAGAACTGTACTGGTAGATATGGTACTTGGAAAACAAAGCAGAGACAAACTGAGGAGAAGAAATACACGCGACATAACAACTGTCCTAACCACGACGATGACGAAGGTAGAAGTGACTACAGATCGAGAGTCTTACAGTACGACTGAGATGAGAGCCACGCTCAGCAAAGAACGTGCTCTATGATAATACACGGTCATGATTGGCCAAGTGGCATTGAGGTCGGAGACGTACGCCTCGCGGCACAACTGGAATAGTACGTAACCTTGTTGCAACACGCATCAGTCTACCAAGCTACAAATTAGTACTTAACATACTAGAGTTAGGAATCGAAAAATAGTGATGAAATGAACTGTGGGTCTATCTTAATCAAGTTGACAACACTTCATCTTTACGGCAGTATCTGCTACATAAGACATCTACGCCTCACGGTAAAAGAGGAGCGACTAAGTAGTAGTAATCTGCTACATAAGACCTATTATAATTTATTTTTCAATCTTGCTGTTACCTAATTGTACCTGTAAAATTGTTGTACATAATTGTCAGATATTTGAAAAAAATTGCATAATTCTCATGTATTTGTAAAACATCATAGTTATGTGTTTTTCCTGTTTATTTACAACACACGAGGATAAATCAGTAAGTACGTCATATACTGATTTAGGAAAGCTGAAAAATGTAGGTAGTTTCTA
Organism: Ariolimax columbianus; assembly: GCA_036924085.1. Lineage (NCBI taxonomy): Eukaryota > Metazoa > Mollusca > Gastropoda > Stylommatophora > Arionidae > Ariolimax > Ariolimax columbianus. The sequence goes on from JAVGWX010000008.1 coordinate 8,491,572, forward strand.
AAGGTGTGATTAGCTAGCACAAAGATCTAGCTATACGATTACTGTAGGTAGCAGACACTAGGTGTCGCATGCACGTGCGCAGCAAAGATACGCAATGACGTCCCTGCCATCAGTGTACAATCAGGAAATAGCGTGCTGTTGTGCTTTGTTCTGTATTGGGGTTTTCTGTGGGGGGGGGGGGGGGGGGGTTGGGTTCGAAAAGACATTATACAAAAGACATTCATAAGGAAATTCTTTCAGTTTACGAAAAGAAGATAAATTAGACTATAACAAGTTTTAAAAAAAATACAAATACCTACAAGAACAAGAGGGCACAGTTACAAATTAACTAAAGAGAGGTCCAGTTTAGATATTAGGAAATATTTTTATAGTCAGAGTCAGTGAGTGATTTATAAAAGTTAGGGATTTCCAAATTCATATTTCATTTAGTTTGTTTTCTAAACAGCCATTTTGACCTATTTACTGGCTTGTCCTCGTATTTCTGTATGAATCTCATTTATCTGTAAAATAGTAATGTATTATTTTCATTTATTTGCAAAATATGTATGTGTAGTTAATATTTCCATAAAATAAGTCTGTATGTACACTATTTATCTACAGTCCTCATCTGTCTGTAGGATAGGTATGTGAATCTACCTTTCAATCTGTAAAATGAGTTTGTATTCTTGAACTGTATGTTAAATTGTTAGGTGTAGTTATCATGTATCTTTAAAATCAGTCTGTAATCTTAATCTATCTGTAAAATAACACTGCAGTCCGTCTATCTGTAAAATCAGTCTGTAATCTTAATAAATCTGTAAAATAACACTGCAGTCCGTCTATCTGTAAAATCAGTCTGTAATCTTAATATATCTGTAAAATAGCTATATAGTCCATTTAGTTGTAAAAATCCGTCTGTAAACTTAATCTATCTGTAAAATAACACTGCAGTCCGTCTATCTGTAAAATCAGTCTGTAATCTTAATTTATCTTTACAAACAGTATGCAATCTTAATCTATCTGTAAAATAGTTCTGCGTGTAATGACAGATACACATTTCACATAACCTTAATCTATCTGTAAAATAGTTATACGTGTATTGATCAATACACATTTTCAGTAACCTTAATCTATCTGTAAAATAGTTATACGTGTATTGACAGATACATATTTTCCGTAACCTTAATCTATCTGTAAAATAGTTAGTTATACATGTAATGACAGATACACATTTCACATAACCTTAATCTATCTGTAAAATAGTTATGCGTTTAATGTCAGATACACATTTTACATAACCTTAATCTATCTGTAAAATATTTATACGTGTATTGACAGATACATATTTTCCGTAACCTTAATCTATCTGTAAAATAGTTAGTTATACGAGTAATGACATATACACATTTCACATAACCTTACTCTATCTGTAAAATAGTTATACGTATATTGACAGATACACATTTTCCGGAACCTTAATCTATCTGTAAAATAGTTAGTTATACGTGTAATGACAGATACACATTTCACATAACCTAAATCTATCTGTAAAATAGTTATGCGTTTAATGTCAGATACACATTTTACATAACCTTAATATATCTGTAAAATAGTTATACGTGTATTGATCAATACACATTTTCAGTAATCTTAATCTATCTGTAAAATAGTTATACGTGTATTGACAGATACATATTTTCCGTAACCTTAATCTATCTGTAAAATAGTTATGCGTTTAATGTCAGATACACATTTTACATAACCTTAATCTATCTGTAAAATAGTTATGCGTGTAATGTCAGATACACATTTTACATCACATAGTTTATCAGTTCTAACATTGTTCTCCTCTTATGGCAAAGGGAGCTTCCCCCCTCTCCCCCCTCTCCACCACCACCACCCCCACCACCACCTCGATAGTTACACGTTCCAGTTTACCCATATGTAAGTTAAAGCCTGCCATTCCCTTATGGAAGACACTGACCACTTATGATATTCACAAAACAAAAGAACCGGACTCTTAGTACAATAAAGTCTCTTACACTTCATCCATGAAGACAATGTCTGCCATTGGGTTACTGTCACTCTGTTTTTTTTTTACTGAACATAAACTATTCATTTGTAAAACTTAAACATTATCATTGCTAACATAATCGTTAGAACGAATTGCAAATTAACGATAACAGTGAAGCATACATATTCTGGGTGACAATCCTCCCTCCCTGGTTTTGAACCATGTTTAGTCACCACAATTAGTCATCTGCGAACTTGAATTTCCATCTGCAGATATGGCTGCCAGCTTCCTCTATGAGATTTAGCCTCATGTTCTCTTATAATCCCTCGTCGCTCCTACCTCCGCTTCCCCCTCGTAGCCCACCAGGCTTCCTGCATACTGGAACAAACGGAAACAGCCAGACTGGACACGAACATTACATTCCCTACAGACATCAACAAAGGGAAAGTACTCATGGGCTTCTGGGATAGCCAGATAATTAGATGATGAAGGACTGTCTTCGCTCCCTTTAATTGGGTTATTTCTTGTCTCGAGTCTGGCCGTATTAAAAGAGAGATGCGTTCACTTGTCTTCCTTAATCCAGCAGTCTGTCTGTTTCAGAAGCTTTTATAAGTCTGTGCGATTGAAAGGCTGTTATAAGTCTGTCCCTTAGACTGTCGGAAAATGTGTAAGTGCATTGGAGTCACTTTCTGTGCTATTTAATGTAAGTTTCAAAAGTTGAATGAAATTTTAGTATTATCCAGTGTCAGTTTTATAAATATAGTCCATTTATATTCTTTCATAAGCCCCTCTCGCACCGTCTCTCATCAACAATAAATGGCGATATATAATGCTTAGGAGATGTAAATTCCGTGAAATCCATACCGATGACGGCCGTTACAAGATTTAGTGAGGTTGGTGTTGATGAATGCGACTAACTATGAGTATTTGGTGTGCAAAAGTGGCGGAATTTCGATTGATGCTATTCTCAGTCTCAAAACCATAACACCCGTAGTGTGCTGATAGGCAGCGAGAGTGCGGTCCAGACGTACCCACTTAGAATGGGTGGCCTCCTCGCGCTTATCACCTAGTTTGAACATGCCAGATTGGCTTTGGAGAATTTTTTTGATATTTACAAGATGGTTTGTGGTACTCTTGTGTGGATAACGCCCCGCTCTATTTTGTTTCGGCGAGCTTGTCGCATTTTCTTTGACGGATGACAGGCTAAACCAAAGCCCCAGCCACTGGGGAATATGGTAGACAAGTGTACAGAAGTCTGGCTCAGACTTTCTTGATATAGTTTATTTTCTGAAACCATACACATCTGTGGAGCCACTTAGCGCAGTGGTTAGCTGGCCTCGCATCTGAGTGGTCCTGGGTTCATTCCCCAGTTGAGGCGGTAATGTTTTTTTCAGACCGCAATGGCCCCGGGTCAACCCAGCCTTAAATGGGTACCGGTTCAGTCTGGGAAGTAAAAGTGGCGAGGGAGAGGAGATGGCTACCGCCCTCATATAACCGAGCATTTGAAATGTCAGATCGCTAACACCTACGGCAGTAATGCTATGGGTTACTTTACTTCACTTTACTTTTACACATCTGCATACATCGATGCTTGTATGTCCGTATCTGCTGATATTTATTTGTATTGATCAACATGCATACATAAAGATATGTATCTGCGAAATGACGTGGGAGGACAACATAAAAGAATAGACCAATCTCCTAGAGGAGGCACAGGTAGCGGCCCTTGATAGAGAGGGCGTGGGGTTTTGGGGATGTCTTCATGTGTGCCCAACGACCTCACCAGTTACGGGATGACATGACCTGACTTGCGCCTCGATTCACTCCACACAAAAGAAATATATATATATATATATATATATATATATATATATATATATATATATATTAATATATATATATAGCACCAAATTTGACATAGTGGCGTCACACAATAGTACATTTTTTAGCTTTAGAGGGTATCAAACATTCTGCGAGAATAGACAAGAATTTCTGATTCTGCTGCCGCTTATTCTTGCCGTTTTAGCAATGAATCTCTTTAATCTGTCATAGTTGGTCCGTGATAAAGAGAGTAGAATCCAGTTTCCACAGCAGCGTGGCATTATTCATGCTGTCAAATTATGTAATAATAATAATTTTATCTAACCCTAACCTTAAACCTAACCCTAACGCTAATAATAACCCTAAGCATTACCATAACCCTAAACCTAATCCTAAGTCTAACTCTAAACCCAAACTTAATAATAACCCTAAACCTAATTTAACCATAAACCTAACATGTACCTTAACCCTAACCTTAAACCTAACCCTTCACAAAACTGAATATAGCCATCTTTTCTACAATTCTGTCTTTAAATATTTACTTATTTATTTAAAATAAAATCTTATGGACCTGTCCTCCCCTTAACTCAAAATGGAATGTCCTATGACGTTCCATGGGAACCAATGGAACTCTGTGAATTCAGACGCAAGTACCTAGAGACATACCCATGTAAGTACATACCGGCGTAGGCATACACTTTTATTTATAAATATATACTCAGCTGTGGTGGTTAGGGGGGGGGGGGGTAGAGAGGTTTGTGCTGGACGTCCCGCTCGTCAAAGGAAAGTGAAGCGGCTGATATAGCCTCTCCTTTCCAGGTGTAGAGATCGCCGCTGGATTCCCTGTTCGGCTTGCCGTTCAGGAATTTCCATGCCAATGGCCTCTCCTACATTATTGTGTTCTCAGCAGCACTTTCATAAGGGACATCCTGTTTCTTACAGAGCCTGCTGTGAGGCGCGACCGAGTACCCGGCCGTATAACTGGGCGGACAGATTGGTCTCATTAGCCTTGGTTGACAGCCAATCTAAGAGAAGGTAAACTCTGACTCTAAGCCCGGGTAGAAGAAGCTCGTTAGCCTGTTCAGGCAGTTCTCCTAGGAGAGGAGGAACTCTGATTTTAAACATACAATCCCAGAGAGTGCTAGCTAGTCTTGGGACAATGAGAGTATCATCTAATGTCTCGAGTAACTAGCAACTCACAGGGTGCCACGCGCATAGTCTGCAAAAACTGAGACGCCTATGAATAAGCTGACACTCATCTCCATAGCTCTTTAAAATAAATATATATTTGCACACACACATATACGTACAAACACTTACGGTGTATGTCATTAAGTAGGTCACTTACTGATATTACTGATATGGAACAGCTGAAAAATGTAGCTGACAGTTTGCAAATGTGTCATTAGCGAACAGTAACGTACAGGTTTGTGCATACTGTAGGTAGTAGACGGTAGGATCAGGTACAAAGTGGTGCCCGTATTAACAGTGTACAATAATAAAAACAACCTACTAATGCAGTGGGGTTGGGGGGGGGGGGGGGAGGAAGGGTGGAGTTGTGATTAAACTTTCAGCAAAGAAGTCACATAATTGTTATAAAATAAACACTGCCACCAGGGAGAGCATCTGCGATTACCCGGGATAGACCAGCTATCAGTAACCTAGAACAAAGCGAATACCAGCACTAACTGCAGACCATGTTAGCCAGTTATAGACCTGATCGTGCTCACACTGTCTTGATCAGGTATGTGAGCACCCTAGGTTCATGACTTTAGTATGACGTAAACTGATTCTGGCAGTACTCGTGAACGACGAGGAACAGACATTAATAATAGTATCGTTACATTGTTATTATTATTATTACTATTATAATTAATATATTATTATTATTAACGCTTGTTAATCGAAACTGGGCAACGCCTTCTTTATGAAGATATGTAATTATGTGTCTGAGGTGTTTGTTTTGAGTTTGTGTTTTTTTTTCATGCTCCTAGGATGTATCTGTATTCTGATAATAGTATTAGTGTTTTTGCGTGGTATACTCATGTTGTGTTTGGTTTGTGAAAGTGGAACAACAATGGAATCTGCTCGCTGAGCTCGTTTACTCATACCATCTCTCTATCCACAACACAATGCTCAGTCGTCAAAAGACATCTTTGATGTATCTTCCTTCTAAGCAGTGGCAACTTGTCGCCTATCTCTTCACCAGAAGACGCCAAATTCGTGATGTGTGAGGGACAACAAACTGGCTACGTGTGGTGTCGAATTCTGGACTGCCCATTAGCTGATTGTGTCTCAATTGTATGCTCATAAAGACTACATGTGACACCGTGAGGATCACAGACGCGTGAAGAGGATTAACATCTCAAAAGTACAAAAACGGAACAGTCACTGATAGTTTTTCAAGGTCTCTGGACAAAGTACAGGGATCAGGTGACAGGACAAAGTACCAGGATCAGGTGGCATGACAAAGTACCAGGATCAGCTGGCAGGACAAAATACCAGGATCATGTGGCAGGACAAAGTACCAGGATTAGGTGACAGGACAAAGCTCCAGTATCAGATGACAGGACAAAGTACCAGGATCAGGTGGCAGGACAAAGTACCAGGATCAGGTGGCAGGACAAAGTACTGCGATCAGATGGCAGGAAAAAGTACCAGGATCAGGTGGCAGGACAAAGTACCGAACTCTGAAATTCTTAATAAGTCAAGCATGTTGACCGTCCGCACGCTTCTGCAAAATCCCGTATAAGATGGATAGGACATGTTGCTCGCATTCCCGATTAGCGCCTTTCTAAGTAACTGCTTCAATGTGAGCTAGAAACAGGCAGACTCTCATCAGGGAGACTGAAGAAACGTTACTGGGACTCCTTGAGAATATTAAAAATGTTGTCACCTCCTTGGAGATGCTTGCACTTCCAACTGTTCCACGTGACGTGTTATATCATCACCAAAGGTGCTCATATCACAGCGCGAAATATTCCCGCCGAGGTTCAGAGAAAGGGTGCTGCCGGTAGTAACATAAAGCATGACGCTTCCACGGCCGACTGCTCATACGTGTGCCCCGGCTGCGGCAGTGTTTGCCGTGCTAGGGTTTGTCTTTACAATCACATGAGAACACATCTCGAAGCACAAGTCTGGTATTGCCGCCATCTTTACTAGCGAAGAACAACTATTATTAATTAACTGTTAACGTCAGCCACAAATTGTGATTCTTTTTTATCACTGGCGAGTTTCTTTGTGTATTGTGTCAAGTTATCTTGGACATGTGTTTGTGTGCCGCCCCCCCCCCCCCCCTCCTTGTGTACAATTCTTTGTAGTAGGCTTCAAAGGCCCAAGTTATCTTTGGTGCCTGGTGCTTCTTCTGTTATAGTGTATGACTTTGTTCTCACGATGGCTCCCGAGTACTTGTGGTGTTTGCATTGTTCTCGTTAATGTAATGTGTGAATGCGAGTGAATATTTGCCTATTTGTTTGGTTAATTGGATGGCTTCTGCTTTATTTTCTCTACATATTGTGGTTGCAAACTGTGTTTTTTTTTATGTCTCCCAGTTTTGCATGTTTTCTGTGTGAATGCTATATGTGAATGGTGGTAAGAGATGTGTAATGTGTTTCACGTAGATTTTGTTTTGTTTGTTTTCTTCTTCTTTTGTAAACAAAAATTATTCAAAACAATGTAAATAAGTGCGGTCCACTTTACCGCACTGAGACGAAAACACATCCAAAGCCTACGTTACGACCAAAAGATTTTCATTAGGGGAACAACAACAATAATGAATCATAGAAGAAGATATTAAATATAAAAAGGTAAAGATCCCAGTTCACGTCATGCGGTGTAACAGAAATGGGAAATATTGTGTTAGGTCCGTATTATTTGTTGACCCACGGCACATAATGAAAACGGCTTACACTAGGTGGGAGGCATGTGTAGACTTCTGGCTTACACTAGGTGGGAGGCATGTGTTGCTGATATGTTAAACTTTTTTTGCTTGCATCCGTTCCTATGTTATTGTTGTATTCTGCCATGAGCTGTCATTGGCCCTTGCCATGTTTTTTCTTGACTGTTGGGCAATTATTTGGCCGGTCTTCCATTCTGTCACAAAGGGCCCATACATGCGGCGTCATGGCATGGTTGCTGGGGATTTGTCGATAACCCCACTGGAAGCTGGATGTTCACGTAATGGGAGAATAAAGAGAGAGAGAGGGGGGGGGGGTGAGTAGGATGCGAGGGCGCTCCCTGCTTGATTAACCGAAAGTGTTTATTGGCTAGGGTCGCGTTCTGCGCATTTGTTTTTGGGTCCCGTATAATGTGAGCTGTCATTTTAAGTTTTATTTATGGTTTGAAAATGTTGGTCGACCGGAACATTTCGGCCTTTTCCTGCACCTTTTCTTCTTTCTCAAATGTTGTATAGGTTTAAGAATGCGTTCAATAGAGCCGTTTCCCATAAAGTATTGTGTTGAGAGAAGCGAACCATCTGCTTGGAATATCCAAGCGGTAGACTGTTGCATGTTTCCAATCTTCACCAGAGACGGCCTTGTCAAAACGCTTGTGATTAGCGAGCATACAGTCTTTGTGGCTGCAATGGGGCGAGGATGGATGTGTCAGGAGGGTGAGAGCTGCACGAAAAAGGGAAGGGATGGGAAAAGAATAAATGTTCTCTATGCCCCACTCTTGTCGAATGTCTACATTCTTCTATGTCTCGGCCCATGGTATTCTGATGACTTTACTATAATATTGGGACTCGAAGGACTCCAGATTTTGGGTAACTGCTCCATGTTTCTCAGCAGTTTGATGCCACGGGAAGAAACACAGGTTCTTAAGAGTTGCACTTTTATTGGTTTGCTGGTATTATGTGATAATTTCCTCAGCTTTTCTTTTTAATACAGCATTTCATTATTCTGCTGCCGTCCACCTGCACAATTTAGTTGCCCACTAGTGGACAGTAGCGCCCGGGTTGAAATAACTCCTTTGTCCCAGTTCTTGGGTACCTCCCGGCTATTCGTGGGCCATGTGCAGCAGACAACATAATGTCACCGCCCGGCTATTCGCGGGCAATGTGCAGCAGACAAAATAATGTCACCGCTCGGCTATTCGCGGGCCATGTTCAGCAGACAACATAATGTCACCCCCGGCTATTTGCGGGCCATGTGCAGCAGACAACATATTGTCACCGCCCGGCTATTCGCGGGCCACGTGCAGCAGACAACATAATGTCACCTCCCGGCTATTCGCGGGCCATGTGCAGCAGAGAACAAAATGTCACCGCCCGGCTATTCGCGGGCCATGTGCAGCAGACAACATAATGTCACCGCCCGGCTATTCGCGGACCATGTGCCGCAGACAACAAAATGTCACATCTATCCCGTTACACTGAGCCTCCTTGAAAAACACGAATGTTCGATGAACATCGCTTTGGGATTTCTGAAGTTGTAGTTGGATAGATTATACAACATCACCTTAGTGTTCACACTGTGTTATGTTGATTATACAACATCACCTGAGTGTTCACACCGTGATATGTTGACTTTGATTCCCACGGAAACATGAGGTCATCATTATAATGTCTACTTATTCTCTCATCTGTAGCACTTTTCATGAAGTGGTTGCCATCCCCACGCACAACCCTACTTAATACGACATGCACTCCATTAAAATTCTATTCTTTTACTTCCCATTAAGGGCTCCCATTAACTGCATAGGAAATTGATGGCATTGACAGGCTGTGAATGGGTCTAGCAAAGTAGTTGTTCCCAAATTGTTACAGAAACCATCATAAGTTCATGTTTCAATTTCCTGTAAACCACCTGCTGGGGTAGAACCAATAGTATCCCATACTCCGAGGTGGGAGACTTGAAAAAGAACGTGCTTATTTCCCGACCCATTTTTACTCAAAATAGAGCATTATACTCTGACAACAGAAGCTGGCCACCTTACATTGAGCCAGAAGCTGGCCTCCTTACATGGAACCAGAAGCTGGCCTCCTTACATTTAGCCAGAAGCTCGCCTCTTTACATGAAGTCAGAAGCTGGCCTCCTTACATGAAGTCAGAAGCTGGCCTCCTTACATTTAGCCAGAAGCTCGCCTCCTTACATGAAGTCAGAAGCTGGCCTCCTTACATTGAACCAAAAGCTGGCCTCCTTACATGGAACCAGAAGCTGGCCTCCTTACATTTAGCCCGAAGCTGGCCTCCTTACATGGAACCAGAAGCTGGCCTCCTTACATTGAGCCAGAAGCTCGCCTCCTTACATTGAGCCAGAAGCTCGCCTCCTTACATTGAGCCAGAAGCTCGCCTCCTTACATTGAGCCAGAAGCTCGCCTCCTTACAAGAAGTCAGAAGCTGGCCTCCTTACATTTAGCCAGAAGCTGGCCTCCTTACATGGAACCAGAAGCTGGCCTCCTTACATTGAGCCAGAAGCTGGCCTCCTTACATTGAGCCAGAAGCTGGCCTCCTTACATGGAGCCAGAAGCTGGCCTGCTTACATTGAGCTAGAAGCTGGCCTCCTTACATGAAGCCTGTATTCAATCAGTACGTTTATCTTTTACACTCGCGGTGTCAAGAGCAATATGTTTTACATTATGAGTTTACTGGCTCCATTCACATCCTTTATTACTGACCTATTACGACATTCTTGGCCGTATTCTTTCCTTCACAGTCGCCAATCGTGGGGTAAAATAATGGTAAGCGAAATAAGGACGTCACCAGAGTGGTATCTACGGTGGAAGGAATAAGGAAGTCACCAGAGTGGTATCTTCGGTGGAGGGAATAAGGAAGTCACTAGAGGGGTATCTACGATGGAGGGAATAAGGAAGTCACTAGAGTGGTGTCCACAGTAGAGGAAATAAGGATGTCACTCGATTTGTATCCACGGTGGAGGGAATAAGGAAGTCATTCTAGTGATATCCACGTTGGAGATAATGAGGGTGTCACCAGAGTGGTATTCACGGTGAGAGGAATAAGGAAGTCATCAGAGTGGTATTCACTGTGTAGGGAATAAGGGAGTCCCTAGAGGGCTATCCACGGTGGAGGGAATAAGGGAGTCACTAGAATGGTATCCACTGTGAAGGGAATAAGGGAGTCACTAGAGTGGTATTCATGGTGGCGGGAATATGACCGATGTAATCTTCCAAATGTGTCATAAAAGACGTCAAAGGACTGTTGTTCATGGGGCTAGCAACCTCATCATGTTTAAACTTTGCTACTGACACCGCCACTCCATGTGCTCATCTACAAGGGGGTCAGCTGTAGTGGTAGTTGTGTTCTTCTCTTAGAGCCAGACGATGAAAATTAAGAGAAAATTGCAAATCATAATACTACAGATCAATATACTACAGATCATAATACTACAGATCAATATTTTACAGATCACCACACTACTTACTGATCATTATATTACAGATCATTAAACTGCAGATTATTATTCTACAGGTCATTATGCTAAAGATCTGAATGCTAAACAACATTATGCTACAGATCTGTATGCTAAACAACATTATGCTACAGATCTGCGACATTAGACCAAGCTGGAATTATTTCGAAGGCAAATTTGAGCGCGCATTTAAATATTGTCTAAAGCTACAACAATGTATCCAGCACGGACAAAGTCGGGTTGAAGCGGAAGTGTCCCTTGGGTCACACATCTAAACTGCAGCAGACGAGAGCTGAGGCACCGAAGGAAGGTCGTTGCTGTGGTTACGACCAAGGCATAATGGCACTGCATCCGGCCTGGCAGTCGAGAGCACGGGTATAACAAGCATGGGGAATTTTTTAAACAAAGAAGCAGGGGATAAAGGATGTGAGAAGTGAAGAGAAGAAAATGAAATCAATAATTCAGTAGCAGACAAATATAAGATTATTAGAAATATAACAGCAGCCAAATCTTAGAACGTATATTGATAAAACAGAAAATGTAATAATCACATTGAAGAATGGCAATTCATATATTTTAGTATGAAGAGGACAAGGAATATATAATACATATATTATAACAACAACGTTATAGAAAGTGCAATGATTTTAAAAAAATAAGGTTCAGACGTATGTATGCAAGAACAATTATACGTTACAATGGAACGATACATATATAGTATAAAGTGAAGAACACAACAATAAAGGAAAGGATGAAGTGAAATAAGATTAGATAAATACAAATATAAGCGAAAGGTCCAGAAATATGAGATCAGATAGAGAAATCAGGAAGTTAGAGAAATCAGGAAGTAACGAAAATGAAAGTTAATTGAAACAAGAGTAAAATATAGAGACATTGATTGTCGCTGATCGTGGCTTGATACCGTTTGCATGGCTGAGATGATCCTTTTTTATGGTTGGAAATTGTGACCGAAAAGTACTCAGCAGGAGAACAGAGCAATTATTTCTTGGAAATACAGCGGACGTGGGTAGGGGACGGAAAACGGACAAGAGGCAATGGAAAAAAAGAGGGACACGAAGATGACGATTGGCTGGTGATGTCGAACAAAAGGTCTGGCGGAGACCGCCAATCAATAATCAAGCACACGTGATGCCACGCGACTGTTACATTAGCTGTACCCGTGTCTGGCCGCCAGGACTTCCTTGCAATTACCGTTGCTACTATTCTCATTTGGGAGGTCATTGACGCTGTTAGAGACTCCTGCCAGCACACTAAGGCCAGGAGTCGCTATTCGTGTGAGTACTCATTATTGGAAGCATTCAAAGGCTTCAGTTTGATCTCTGATATGTGTATGTTTTTGACAATGTGTTTATAAATGTTTGCAGATGTATATGTTTTAGTTGAGTTAATCTAGGATTGAGTATGAGAAAGCAGAACTGAAGAGCGCTCGCTCCCACGGAAATGGCCGAGGGTGTGATCCTCGTTACCGACACGTGATAATGATCTAGCCGTAAATGGGTACCTGGCTTACTGTTAGAGAAGAAAAGGCAGCGATGAAAGGAATCGGTTATCCTTCCCCATTAGACAATGAGGTCAAAGACAATGAAGATTTTCACACTTCATTCTTGACAGCAGTGTCTGACGTCGGTCTAACTTCACATTTATGTACATAGTGATAACAACTGTATTTGTGTGTACAGAGGAACTAACTTTAGTTGGAATAACCGCATTTTCAAGTAGATAGTGTAAATAACTTTAGATGGGATAACTTCACGTTTAGTTATATAGTCGAAATAACTTTAGTTGGAATAACTGCATTTGTATGTAATTAGTTAGAATAACTGCATTTGTATGTAAATAGTTAGAATAACTGCATTTGTATGTACTTAGTTAGAATGACTGCATTTGTATGTAATTAGTTAGAATAACTGCATTTGTATTTAAATAGTTAGAATAACTGCATTTGTATGTACTTAGTTAGAATGACTGCATTTGTATGTAATTAGTTAGAATAACTGCATCTGTATGTAATTAGAATAACTTCGGTTTTGATAACTGGACGTTTTGATAACTGGACGTTTTGATACATCATATTAATAATCATCAGTTGGACTAGCTGCACGTTTTTTATTTTGCCTTGGACTAAGCTTTGTAAAAGTGCTTTGTAGACGGTCACAAGAATTTCAGCCCAAATGTTTGCTGACATAACCACAATGACTATCTATGTGACTGTAAGCGCAAGTCCTTCCATTTAAAAAAAGATTAAAGGCCTTACGATCGGTTGACGTTGTAATTTGCTTGGCATGATGAGGTTATAGTCGCATCAACAATTGTACTTAGTCGTCTTTGGCTATATACAAGGTAGAATGCTGCTGTTTTGTATATTTCTCGTTAAAAAGAGCCCTAGAATAGTGGCACGTGCTTAGAAGTACTTCACTGGTGGTGACTGTAAGTCAACTGTCCAGGGTTAACTGTACTGGTTACCAGTGCCTTTTTAGTGATAACTACGTCATCTACACAGTCATATCACTGCTTTATTTGTGATAACTGTACATTAATTGCACATACTTAGCAGTGCTTCAGTTATGGTCAATGCAAGTAAGTTGAACAATCATTACAGTAATACAGTGACGACTGCTGTAGCTGTTTGTACAAACAAGTGCTTTAGTGGAGATAAATACAAGTATTTGTACATATTTTAAAGTATTCAGTTGAACATTGATTAAAGTATTGAGGCCGAAGGTTGAAACGCAGCACAGGGAATGACTTGATAGTAGTCAGAGACTCATACCTGGTTGCTTGCATCAGGGTAAGCGAACTAGAGCTGACCAAGCGGCGTCCCTAGATATAGGGTCCACCATTATAGTATGGCTAAGAGAATAGGGATCAAAGAGGGAGGGCAGATCTAGAATCCAATAGACGCTAGCTGAAACTCGTGTCTGGCCAAAAGGTACCACAGAAGTCGCAGCCTTGCTATACACAACGACATAACGTTACAATGCCCTTATCTAAACGAACTTCGAATGATAATAATAAGAAGAAGAACAAGAACAGGAAGGAAGTAGACTGATAATCAAAAGCAAAGACTTTCAAAGAATAAGAAACAAAAGGAAAAAGAAGAAGAAAAACAAAAACAGGAACAAGAAAAAGAACAAAACGACTAAGAAGAAGAATAATGTAGGTTATTTACTTGCCTGCGTCTCAATTATCTCCTTTCTGCAACATTTGTGTCTTTCTTGGCTGTTAAATGTTGTCATAAACAAAATTCTACAGATTAGCACAACATTGTTTGCTTTGATATGTTAATTAGTTATCAGATGCTCGTATTGTCCAATATGTTAGTTACATTTTATTAGTTCTTGAATTACAGCCGCATCTGCTACTGGCTACTAACATCCGCAAGATCTGCCCTGTGCCAGCTAGACCTCGTTTCAAAGGGTGTTGCTCCAGAGTGTGCTCATGTAAGAATTGCATGACACAATCACATCATCATCATCATCATCATCATCATCATCATATATGTTTTACATTGAGGTAACTGATAAGCTCCGTCCTCATTTGTCTAGGTTTTTTGTTCTGTGTTTTCTAATTATCATAGCAGTATTTCAAAAGGTTTTCGATTCTCATCCACCTTTTCATGTTGTCCTTTTTCTTCTTTTTCTTCTTCTTCTTTTTCTTCTTCTTCTTCTTCGTTCATTCTCATACTCCCGCTATCAAGCCCTCAACAGTGCTTTGCAAGTAGCAGGATGTAGTCCGGAGAACGGAATGCGTTAGATCGCTAGTTTACAGCTTGAATGCGATATTTGCACCTTTCGGTCCGACACATCAGTCTTCGGCAGACTATGCTGTCCAAATGTTTATATTCTCTTAGTGGCTGGTAATTATCTACGCCCCTCTAGAGTTAATTGCGGTATGCCGTCCTGCTAATACAAACCAATACGATCTAGTATACCCAGGAGGGCTGGAAATTAATATTAAACAGAACGCCTCACCAAACGAAAGCATATTTACAAAGTATAAATAAATGTTACTCTTATCTGATTAAAATATTACTCTTATCTGAGTAAGTAGTCTCAACTCCTTGAGCGTAGAAGAGACCCCAAGTCATGACGTTTAATATTCAGAGATGGATAACATCTGGGTCTGGTAAAGCATACTGATCAAGATTCCACATCAGGTCCCCGCCAGGCTCCCTGCAAACAAGCTTTGTATCAACAGTTTGGCGATCGAGGTAGGGATCGACACTTTAATCCCCACCCATATTGATGAGCTTAATGAAACAGGTATGGAACATTAACTACACAATTAAACCCAAATTACGGCAACAAAACCTTCGTTGTCAAGGACATAATACTAGCGAAAACAACTAACGAATCACAATTGTAGTTGTTTCCGTTGTTGTTGCTGTTGTGAATGCTCACAATGAGTAGGTTTACTCTTTTGTGCGCCATGAAAAGTTACGGGTTGCAGTAGCTTTCCCCACATTTCAAGCGTGCTGATGAAGGTGAGTTGGGGTCCTCCAGGCGGTCGATCTATGCTTGGCTTCAACTGCGTGTAGTTCACTACTACAGAGATCACGTCAATACCCCACCTCGTTATCCAGACTGCCAAGAAGAACAGTCCGTTTCCAGGGAGGACTACGTGGAAGTCGAGGTGGGGGTCTTGGCCAGTATAGTTTGTCTGACCTTGACTGACATGTTTGATCATTATTTGTGTGCCTGACCAGACGTTAGTCTTCCTCCCAAGCTATTTTCATTCGTTATTCAACCCCTGACGAAGACCTGACCCCCGTACCGTTGTTTAATCTGTTTCTGTTTCTGCGTTTATATTGAACCATGTCTGGTTATTTCTTTGTTATCGTCATTATCTTCACTATCGACGAAGTGTTGAGATATGTGTTACATCTCACATAAGAACTTCATATTACACTACAGCCAGGAGGGCCCCAGTCCCCATTCTACATGTAGGCCTTGGAAAAAAAATAGCCAGCTTCAACAGAAACACATCAAAAGTTGAATTAATTCAGAATAAATTGTTTCACAAACAGGAACATCACATTCTCGTTGTCAACACGTTTCAGTCGACCCAGCTGTACATGTGTAACCAGAAATGGAAGGTACCTTTGACAGTGTCTGTTATTGAACTCCGATGATCTGTTTTACCTAAGGAAAACAAGAATCAAAGAGCAAATAAATGATTCTGTCTTCTTGATTTATTTTTCTAGTTAAGGATAAATTTATCAGGTTTGTTTCTAGAACTTTCTCAGATTGTTCTGTCTTGTTTCTGTCCAAATTTTCCTTAGTTTCCATTTTGTGTAGAGACGACCCTGCAGACATTACCATCAACTGAGCACTCGCGGAGATACGGCTCCAAGACAAGGACTGCTTTGCCTCGTCTGACTAATTTCAAGTCTCCAATTAAGCCCAGCGAACATCTGGTGAATGTATTCACCATCAGAACTCGTGTACCGTGGAAACAAAATGCTCAATCGATCGGTCAATTTTTCAACCCAGCTTGTTCTGTTATAGTTTTCACTAACCAAAAGCTTGGAATTTGGGGGAGTGGTTCCAGAGTTCAGTAGCCTAGCCGGCAGCACAGACAAAAGTGATATCTCGTTTAGTAGCGAGACGGGCGAGATCACGAACACATCGATACTCTGATAACAGTTTCTGGCATCTTGACCAGGCTGTCCGGGACAGGCTTGAGTTATTCTGCCTGTGAGACAAAGCCTGGTTGGTGACTAGTGATGGACACACACATGGTTAAGGTAGGTCGTAGAGAATAACGTGTAGGGGACCTTACTTCACAAGCTCTTAGATTATTTTGGGAGGGTGGAGCAGGGGTAGTTTCCGACTTGACATTTTTCTTGTTTTTTTCCCCACTCCAGCCGGACTATACGGGACACCAATACAGATATGCTTCTTTATCGCACCTGCTGCAAAGCACTTTGTATGCTTTTGCAGTTGTGGTTTCTGTAGCAATTTATTTTACACGATGCGATTCCTAGTCCCATGCACAACTCTCTTTGGTCATCGTTTACGATGTACATGGAGGAATAGTGCACACATTATTTACTGTTTAAAACGGCACATCGTTTTTGCCTTACTTAACAAGAATTCAAATACCGCTGGATTGAACGGAGTTTATCGAGAATAGGAATCAAACCGGCCCATTCACCGCGATGCACCCGGATGGTGCTTGGGGTGCAATAACGAATACAAACAATGATTAACTGGCCGGAAAACAACTGAAGTTTGAGGTCTTTTACCTCGTTGTTCGAAGTACAGTCTCAAACATTTCGACACAAACTACACCAGAAATACAGTCCAAAATATTTAAATTTTTTCTGCCGGTTGCCACGAGTTTCAAAACGAATGTTCGGGCTGTGCTGAGTTGTTCTTTACATCGGCTTCACTGTTATGGGATGTTCTTTACATCGGCTTCACTGTTATGGGATGTTCTTTACATCGGCTTCACTGTTATGGGGTGTTCTTTACGTGGCATTCCTGTGATTCAATGCTGTTGTTGAGTTTGAATATCATAAGTAAAGTTAGTCTTATAGAAGATGATGGGATTAGGGGGTAAAGGGTTTGCGTGGTCTCAGCATTGGGGAGTCGGGGTGGCAAGCTCCCTTAATCTTTGCCATGTCTACCTTACCTCTAAACAGTTAGGTACCCATTTACAGCTGTGTCTTCTGAAGATCACATTAACGGTTATATCGTGAGATGGAACCATGCTATGGGTGAATTGACCATTTCACAATCGCAGTGCACAGGGTTCGAATTCCGCCTCTTCCTGTTTGGCAGACACGGAATTATTTACCAGTACGATCGCTCCTCTACGTATGAAAAGTAACCGTAACCTACCGTACTACACACTTGCCAGGGCACTTACAACAGCCAAATATCCTTACAGTTGCAAGAAGCGACGCTTTGCAAAGGGCATGCCACTTACATAGTAAAAATAGTAGACAAGCATTATGACCAATATATATGGCCTTTAGATATCATCTGTTTGATACATTTTTATACATATATGGAGTCTAGTTTTACAAGAGTAGTGAAAGTCATAAGCAAAGAAAAACGTATGTTACCCTCAAAATAGCAGATCATGGTGTTTGTTTATGTTCAATAGCACTGATGCGCCGAAGTCACCAATCGTGGTCCAGAACCAGCCATAAGTCTTGGACAAGGTCTATGGAGTTACTAGTAACGTTACGCTGATCATCAATTTATTTTTAAATACTAAAGTTAGTGCGCCATAAGAAAGAGGAAATGAAGATGCAGATGAATAAAATGTGATGATATTAATAATAAAAATACTGGTAATAATAAAAATATATCTGAACATCATAGTCTAATTTGGTGTCATATGAATTCAGTTATCTAGAATGGATTTGGGTTTATAAAGGAACGACAGAATCTTCATCCAAAAAAAATAGCAACAGAAACAAATTCTGCAATATCACCCGTAGTGCTCCTTGATACAAGGTCGTATAAGGGACGAACTGTATTGATGGCCCTATGCTTTGTAAGGAGCGATATCAGTAGAAGAGGGTATATCATAAATACTTTACATTCTGATAACATTGAAGAAAAAGATGATGGATCACTGGAAATGTATAATGGAAAAAAAATAAACATTTTGAGAAATTGATTTTTTAAAGCAATCTCGAGGTCAACTTATTTGAAATAAGACCGTATATTAAATCTGAGTCGACTGGTGTTCGAGAATATATTACGCGGTTGTCACGAATAAATTAGAGTACTGAAATATTTATAAACTAGCTAAGAATTCGGTTTGATAGAGTACAGTACTAGCAATGCAAGTGTAGCGATATTTGATAAAGTGGCGGGTGTAATAGCGTGCATAGTGCCTTAAACCTCCCTCAGAAGTTGTGATCGATGAAGACGACCTAGTTCGCCAGTGCTTTGTTTTCTGTTGGCAGTGAGTCATCTGTTCGACAGCGCTATGAAAGCATGATGGGAAATGAAACGGTATAATTTTTCTTGCTTGGATAGTTTTATAATGATTTGTCTTCTTAGCGCTTCCGTGTGCTGGAATGTTGTTTGTTGAGTGTCATAAATACATTCTCTTATGTTCTCCAGCAAAACAAGTTTGTGACTGAAATTCCACTGTCATAAATAAGAAAGCTATTGTTTCTAGAGTACTCCATTAAACTAAGCATCAGATTAGTGCAGGGGTAGAGCAATCCCTTTTATCGGCAAAGGTATAGGGTTTAACTTTGGGTATCATCCAGTCAACCGAGCTATAAATGGTTAGCTACTTTACATTCGGGGAAATAGAATGCAGAGAGAAAGAAAACTGGCCACTCCATTTAAAACAAGCCAGGGCTTAGTACTGGTCTCTAACATTTCATTCCCTGACCGCGGTTAAGTCTGATGAAGGACACCTTTTTATGGTTTTTATAAAACTAACGGCTTATTTAAACTAAACAAATTATTTAGTCTATGGTGATAAGATGTGAAAAGATAGTGCTGCAAGGAACATGTAAACTAACAAGTCAGTAACGAGGTATTACTCAAAGGTCACATTATCCTACAGTCAGTTAAGACAAAAATGGGCTACTGCTGCCATTGATTGGTCAACTTTCTGAATTCATGATTTGATGAGCCGCCTTCGTTGCTGCAGTTGAGTCCCACTGTTATTTGCCTTAAACGAAATGTTGTCAATGAGGCAGCCTTGTTAATCTCGTTGCTGTCATAACTTTACGTTTTTATACTGGTTTAGAAGACTAACTTAACGTTTTTATACTGGTTTAGAAGACTAACTTTACGTTTTTATACTGGTTTAGAAGACTAACTTAACGTTTTTATACTGGTTTAGAAGACTAACTTTACGTTTTTATACTGGTTTAGAAGACTAACTTTACTTTTTTATACTGGTTTAGAAGACTAACTTAACGTTTTTATACTGGTTTAGAAGACTAACTTAACGTTTTTATACTGGTTTAGAAGACTAACTTAACGTTTTTATACTGGTTTAGAAGACTAACTTAACGTTTTTATACTGGTTTAGAAAACTAACTTAACGTTTTTATACTGGTTTAGAAGACTAACTTAACGTTTTTATACTGGTTTAGAAGACTAACTTAACGTTTTTATACTGGTTTAGAAGACTAACTTTACGTTTTTATACTGGTTTAGAAGACTAACTTAACGTTTTTATACTGGTTTAGAAGACTAACTTAACGTTTTTATACTGGTTTAGAAGACTAACTTTACGTTTTTATACTGGTTTAGAAGACTAACTTAACGTTTTTATACTGGTTTAGAAGACTAACTTAACGTTTTTATATTGGTTTAGAAGACTAACTTAACGTTTTTATACTGGTTTAGAAGACTAACTTTACGTTTTTATACTGGTTTAGAAGACTAACTTAACGTTTTTATACTGGTTTAGAAGACTAACTTAACGTTTTTATACTGGTTTAGAAGACTAACTTAACGTTTTTATACTGGTTTAGAAGACTAACTTTACGTTTTTATACTGGTTTAGAAGACTAACTTAACGTTTTTATACTGGTTTAGAAGACTAACTTAACGTTTTTATACTGGTTTAGAAGACTAACTTAACGTTTTTATACTGGTTTAGAAGACTAACTTAACGTTTTTATACTGGTTTAGAAGACTAACTTAACGTTTTTATACTGGTTTAGAAGACTAACTTTACGTTTTTATACTGGTTTAGAAGACTAACTTTACGTTTTTATACTGGTTTAGAAGACTAACTTTACGTTTTTACACTGGTTTAGAAGACTAACTTTACGTTTTTATACTGGTTTAGAAGACTAACTTTACGTTTTTATACTGGTTTAGAAGACTAACTTTACGTTTTTATACTGGTTTAGAAGACTAACTTAACGTTTTTACACTGGTTTAGAAGACTAACTTTACGTTTTTATACTGGTTTAGAAGACTAACTTTACGTTTTTACACTGGTTTAGAAGACTAACTTTACGTTTTTATACTGGTTTAGAAGACTAACTTAACGTTTTTATACTGGTTTAGAAGACTAACTTAACGTTTTTATACTGGTTTAGAAGACTTAACGTTTTTATACTGGTTTAGAAGACTTAACGTTTGTATACTGGTTTAGAAGACTTAACGTTTTTATACTAGTTCAGAAGACTAACTTAACGTTTTTATACTGGTTTAGAAGACAACGTTTTTATACTGGTTTAGAAGACTAACAACGTTTTTATACTAGTTTAGAAGACTTAACGTTTTTATACTGGTTTAGAAGACTAACTTAACGTTTTTATACTGGTTTAGAAAACTAACTTATCGTTTTTTTACTGGTTTAGAAGACTAACTTAACGTTTTTATACTGGTTTAGAAGACTAACTTAACGTTTTTATACTGGTTTAGAAGACTTAACGTTTGTATACTGGTTTAGAAGACTTAACGTTTTTATACTAGTTCAGAAGACTAACTTAACGTTTTTATACTGGTTTAGAAGACAACGTTTTTATACTGGTTTAGAAGACTAACAACGTTTTTATACTAGTTTAGAAGACTTAACGTTTTTATACTGGTTTAGAAGACTAACTTAACGTTTTTATACTGGTTTAGAAAACTAACTTATCGTTTTTTTACTGGTTTAGAAGACTAACTTAACGTTTTTATACTGGTTTAGAAGACTAACTTAACGTTTTTATACTGGTTTAGAAGACAAACTTAACCTTTTTATACTGGTTTAGAAGACTAACTTAACCTATTTATACTGGTTTAGAAGACTAACTTAACCTTTTGATACTGGTTTAGAAGACTTTACATATTTTATAAACAACCAGTTTCATTTACATTTCCTTGCTCTAAAAGCTATGTGCATCCAATTTATTCTTAAATGCATTAATTGTCCCAGCCTCCACTACTTCATGTGGCGATGCATTCCAAGCATTCACCACTCTAGAACTAAACAAATATTTCCTAATATCTCTGTCACACAGAGTCATTCAGTATATACTCAGGCAATGTCGTAAATACAGATGCTAGTATGAGAACGTGTTATGATATAGTCGGATCATACTAGAAATAAAAGTATCCTAAAATTGGCTGGCACAACATGGGAAGCACAGTCAGACGTCATATGAACATCATAAATCGTCTTGTGTGTGCCAGTAACCAGGTACGCCACTCTAGTTTGGAAAAATACTCTGCACATGTCAAACTTTTTGATACAACAATAAATGGATCTGTTCCGATAGTCACGGGGTGCCTACAACCTTCTTCAACTGAAAGAAATATGCAACGCGCAATCGGAGTAGCACCACTTGGCGACACGAAGAAAAATCGCATCAGAAATCGAAGCAAGAAACAGGTAAACGGTCTAAAGCAGCCAGACACCAGACTGCAATCTAGACGAAGTTTCTTAGTCAACAAATCCCATCCACACTAGTCCTGGAAAACGTCGCATAGAAAAATGAAATGAACAGACTGCGGGTCCTATTTGCTCTAATGTTTAAGTCTATTAAGATGGACTCACACATTAGTTAACCACCCTCCCTAGTGGAGTAATACGCTGCTCGAGCCTAGCCCGCTAAGCAGGGAATCCTTCTCCTGGCTACATCCAGGTCACATCAGACCTGCACAGAAGCTTATGCTCCCCTAGAAGCACAGGTCGACTAATGACTAATAGTGATATACTTGTTAGCAACTATGCGATTTTAACTTTGTGAAGGATGACCTCGCTGCAAGTGTCGGAAAATTGCTGATCTGTCATTTACATCTATAGAATCAAACATTACACTAGCATCACTTTCCACCACGAAAGCCATTATTAATACCACCTTACCTCTCATCGCAACATCATCACTTTACCTCTCATCGCAACATCATCACTTTACCAGATCCATCGCATAAAGTAATCACAATTATCGTTATAACACAGATACGATAATATGTGAATACTTCACATTCACTTGGACACCTATAGCAAGCATGGACGCCTGTTTGTGTTCACTGTGTTGGCCTTGATGTATATTCACTATTAAGGCACGCGGTGAATGCCAAGAGGAACGTCCAATCTTCTGCAATGAAAATCTGACATGGAGCAAGTTGTACACTTTTGCAGGAAAATTATCTGCCGGGATCGTACATTGACCTTTGCCAAGTACTCTACAATATTTTATGAAAATATAATTTTTTTCAAAGTTATTCTCTTAGCAGGAAGAAGTGTTAGATATGTTATTGTATTATATCTCATTTTTTTACAAGTTGTTATTTGACAACTTCACTCGACCGTTGTCTGCCTGTACGTAGTTCTGTTTCTCCTATTTTAACCAACCTTTCCATAACATAGAGAGATAAAATTGTGTACACAGCCTCTACCAGTTAGTTATACATATGCTGTTGAGAAGCGTGGAGAGATTTAGTCGCCTGCCCTGCTTCAAGTGCGTTGCGTCGGTAGTTATGAGCCCGTGTCGTTGCGCAATGGGGCCCACAGTGTCTAGAAAAGAACATAATTCCAGGTGACTTAATACAGGTTTATAATTTAATCAAAGGAACAGATACATTAGATTATAACAAGTTTTCAAAATACAAACACCTACAAGAACAAGAGGACATAGCTACAAATTAACTAAATAATAAAAGTCCAGATTAGGTATTAGGAAATATGTTTTTAGTCAGAGAGAGGTTAATGCTTGGAATGCATTGGCACAGGAAGTAGTGGAGGCAGGGACAATTAATGCATTTAAGAATAGATTGGATGCACATAGCTTTTAGAACAAGGAAATGTAAATGAAACTGGTTGTTTACAGATGCTGCATGGTCTTCTAAACCAGTATAAAAACATTTCGTTATGTTGCAATCATGTTAATGCCATCTATCTACCTACCTCATGGCCACCCTTTTGGTATGTATCCATATCTACCAGCGTTGTAAGATATCAGTAGAAGTTGATGAGGGCGCATTCTAATGAGATTGACAGAACCCTAATATCTTGTGCCGGGAAATGTTCTCTGCACAATACATATCGGCTCTACTAACGTGACCTATTAAAATGAGATTCCTTGTAGTTCCAAATCCAAAACATAAATTGCATCTTGTACCGAAAAGCGCAGTCTTTTTATATTTATTTGCTCTGTTTTTTACTCATCTTGAAAAGAATGTGAACTTAAAATGTAACATCTTTATAATGGTTTAGAACACCCCGCACAGTCTGCGTACAACCAGTTTCATATACATTGTGCTTGCTCTAAAAGCTATGTGTATCCAACTTATTCTGAAATTGTTTTCTAAAGTTTTTTCAAAGTTGATGGAGAGGCTGGTATTTTCGCGCATTTCGGCCCCGACACATCTGATAGCACGGCCCATTTAGAAAATCTGGTTTAGCCTCCCTGTTCGATTCATATTTTGTAGCAAGCATGTAGCCTGTATCCAGGGCCGGCACATGGAGACGGAATAGGGTTTTCAATAGGTCTGATTCACTGACCCTGCATACAAACGCAACCACCTAGGTATGAGTTGTTATCTGTTGTGAAATAGCTCACTGTGCCTTGGGTTCCTCAGTTGTTTTTAGATGCAGTAACCCTTTTCCCTTTCCCCCCACCTGTATTCCTCTTAACTGTAAGACGGATACATATTTGCAGTTGTTTTAACTGGATCGTGTTGCGACTATGTATCAACCCTGTCTTTTTGTCTCATTATTGTTAAACAGCAAGCATGGTTCAGGCAGGGATGAAGCACTACTGAACATATCTTTAATATACGACTCATGAACGAGACATATATGAAACATCTTCAACAATTGTATTATGTGTTTTTTTTTTTCAAGAAGGCATTTGATTGGGTAAGAAATAAAGCGCTGTAGGCAACCATGAGAAGGTTTTAAATTAGCGGAAATAGTATACATGTCCTTGAGCAGCTGTATGATAGGTGTCCAGCGCAGTTAATGAGTGGGAGGCGAGGAGACTGGTTTCGAACATCGGTCGGTGTAAGACAGGGTTGTACACTCTTTCCAACACTTTCCAATTTATGTCTTGAGGTTATTATGAGTGAGGCACTTGCAGATCATGTTGGAACTGTCACAATAGGGGACAGAACGATTACCAACCTTCGTTTTGCAGATGATATCGACGGGTTGGCGGACACAGAAGCAGAACTTCAGGAATTGGTCAGAAGGCTCGACGAAACAGTTCTTGACTATGGTATGAAGATTAACGCTGGAAAGACACAACTAATAACCAACAACGCCGAGTGATTCTACAGTTGGGTAAACGCTAATGGCCAAGAACTCGAAGTGGTTGACCGTTTTAAATATCTGGGTTTGATTGTCAGTGATGAAGGATCAAAATGTGAGGTGTTGGCCAGAATAGCGCAGATAATAACAGCGATTTCGTACGGCTTAACAAAATATGACAGGACAAACGGTTAGCCAAATGAGCGACGCGCGGGGATCAGATTAGTGCGACCATCTTCAACCTCTTACCGCCTGCATACAATCAGCCAGTTAATATAGAAGACAGTCTCGATATTTTGGAGGAAGAGTAAAGAGCAAAGCAGAGGTACAGATGGAAGGACAACACCAAGACGTGACAGTGACACAATCTGAGTGTGCCGATCTCGCACGATGCAGAGACAGCTAAATCTCCATTACCGTTAACGTCCGATGCGGAGATGGCACTTGATGTTGAGGTTGAATGTAAAGAGCACTGGAAGTACTAGAAACGTTCAGAAAGTAATGCCCTACATCGTTTTTCTCAACTAGTAATGACAATAGAAGTATGACATTTTGCATACTTCAGAAATGTCATGTGTCGATTGTGTGTACCAAATCGCAATGCAATCGGACAAATAATACGACTGCTCTAAACCGGTGAAATGGAGCGTGTTAGCAACTTGCGTTATAAGCAGTGAATTGTGATAGCATGTCTTGTTGCAGAGAATGAAGCGGTTGTGAACATTCACACGCGTCTATGTGATGTGTGCCGAAGTTTTGTAGTCGGCAGGAGCAGAGTTAGCCGCTGGATTCAGAGAATCAAAGAGTCAGGGTGTGTAGATATGAAGCTGCTTGAACATCCTCACAGTGGATATTCCTGCCACAGCCACCAACGTATAAATATTGAAATGTGCTGAGGGCATTATTTTTACTGATAAGTAAATCACTACTCAACAACTGGCCTTACAGCTGCCAATCAACATTGGTAGTGCAAATGAAATGCAGTTATAAAAATTCTCGGAATTTCTAAGGTTTACGCAAAATGGGTTCCTCGAAGTCTTACAGATAACCAACGATTGGAAAGGAAAACAATTTCTTCTGAATTATTGGAGCGTTTCAATGCTGGTGGAGAGAACGTTTTGGCTAATATCGTTACAGGTGACCAAACCTGGGCACATCATTTTGAACCTGAGACAAAAACACAGTCAATGGAGTGGCATCACCCGCAATCACCACGTGAAGAAAAAAATTCAAGACAACTTCTTCAGCTGAAAAGGTCATGATCACTGTCTTTTGGGACATAGAAGGTGTGATTCTTGTGGATGTTATGCCAAGATGAGACACAATCAGTTTGCAAGCTTACATTAAGACACCGAATAAACACAATCGACGTTTCCGCAGAGTTCGGCCGCACAAGAATCCAGCAGACCTGATTCTCCTTCACGACAATGCGCGTCCTCACACAAGTCTGGCAACACAAGAATCCAGCAGACCTGATTCTCCTTCACGACAATGCGAGCCCTCACACAAGTCTGGCAACACAAGAATCCAGCAGACCTGGTTCTCCTTCACGACAATGCGCGCCCTCACACAAGTCTGTCAACACAAGAATCCAGCAGACCTGATTCTCCTTCACGACAATGCGAGCCCTCACACAAGTCTGGCAACACAAGAATCCAGCAGACCTGGTTCTCCTTCACGCCCTCACACAAGTCTGGCAACACAAGAATCCAGCAGACCTGATTCTCCTTCACGACAATGCGAGCCCTCACACAAGTCTGGCAACACAAGAATCCAGCAGACCTGGTTCTCCTTCACGACAATGCGCGCCCTCACACAAGTCTGTCAACACAAGAATCCAGCAGACCTGATTCTCCTTCACGACAATGCGAGCCCTCACACAAGTCTGGCAACACAAGAATCCAGCAGACCTGGTTCTCCTTCACGCCCTCACACAAGTCTGGCAACACAAGAATCCAGCAGACCTGGTTCTCCTTCACGACAATGCGCGCCCTCACACAAGTCTGGCAACACGGGAATCAATCATCAAATTTGGTTGGACTGTAATACCCCATCAACCTTATAGTCCCGATTTTCATCTGTTTGGTCCACTCAACGATGCACTCCGTGGGACAAGATGATAAAGAAAAGATTCATGCAGTCAAGAAATGGCTACATGATCAATACAGAATCTGGTTTGGGCTATGAATTCAAGCACTTGTTTCGTGCTGGCATAAATCTGTACAAGTTAATGGGGATTATGTTGAACAATACAAATGTTTACATGACATATCCATCTATATTGTGCAGACATTTCATGCCTTTTAAATAAACAGCTCCTGAGAAAAAACAATGGTTTTCATTACTTTCTGAACGTTCCTCGTACATGCGCTGTTGTGTCATGTGTGTAAACTAAGACAATGTCTTGGACAATATTGAAATAACTGAACTAGTAAATGCCCCGAAACATCACGGCATTCAAGAAAAGTATGTTCAGGTGATACAACAAATAAATTAGGGCTGTTCAACTCCGACAGCCAATTAACATACAACTCCCCAAAACCAAATATAAATACACATACATACATACACACACACAAATAATATATACATACAAACATACATACAGTTTTACATTCCTACCTACATACATATTTACATACATACATACATACATAAATACATATATAAATACATGCATATATACTCACACACATACATACATACATACATAAATACATACATACATATATATATATACATATATATATATATATATATATATATATATATATATATACATGCATCTCTTTGTCTGTCATTCTATTTGGTCTTGTGTGTCTGTCATCTCTTTGATCTTGTGTGTCTGTCATCTCTTTGATCGTGTGTGCCTGTCATCTCTTTGATCGTGTGTGTCTGTCATTTCTTTGATCTTGTGCGTCTGTCATCTCTTTGATCTTGCGTGTTTTTCATCTCTTTGATCGTGTGTTGTCTGTCATCTCTTTGGTCTTGTGTGTCTGTCATCTCTTTGATCTATTATCTGTCATCTCTTTGATTTTATTCTACCTCGTTTTGTCACCATACCCTTCATTTCTGTTTTTTGTTTGTTGTCTAAACAAATATCTCATTTCGTGTATATTCGTTTCCAAGAGAAAAAAAAGATCAGTTCATCAAAATCAGTTATTTTATATCCAGCTACAATTTGATCGTGTTTTTCTATTTCACTGTCCGTGCTATTTTGAGAATTTTGCTGCAGAATTTTAGCTAGAAGGATTGCATTTTTTCCTTTTCTTTTTGTGTGATGGTCTATGTTTCGTATTCGTACGCTGCCACAGGATAGATGCTAGTCCTCATGATTTATGTGTTTTGTTTTTTGTTAATGTTTTGCAATACCTTACTCATTTCATTTAACGTCTATGTTGTCATTATAATCCGGTGTCAGATTTCTTGAGAATAGTCTCCGTTATTTTTAATAATAGAGACGAGATTTCAAACCTCGTGAATTTTGGGTCTGTTGTTTGCGTCATGTGTGTTTAATCATTATCTTAGCTGACAAGGATCACTCACACCAAAAGGCAAAGGCAAAGGATTCCGTCCGTCGCAGACGATGATGGCATAATTAATTTTGCTAGCGCTATTTTTAGCAACGATTAACTGTGCTACTTTTTATCTCTCGTCTCGAGCCGCCCGACCCCAGTGGCAAGTCAAGGACAAGACGACTAGGGGGCGACTACGAGATGCAAAGGACTCCGCATCAAGCCCCCGTGAAAAAGACGGCGGAGTCCAGAGTCTAACCCACACCACCTGATCATGAGGCCGACGGCTTAACCACTTCGCCACGGAATCCCTCACTCATACCACCATCAAGACAATTCGTGCATCACGGTAGATTCTAGAGAGCTATATACATTTCTGATCAGGCCGTTGTGTACGGGATATCTACATGTTTTCTGCTCGTGTTGTTTGTTTTCTCTGCGTTAGGAACTGTTAGATTGCTCGTCCATCCTGGGCTGTGTACACGCTGTACACCTGGTTGTACACTCTTTTTGACAGCATCCTTTCCAGTCGGAGGAGCACGTTAACAAATAGTTTGGACGTCTGCCTGCTGACAATGACAGCATCGGATCAAATCCCCGGTAAGGCATTTGCTGTTTTTAAGTTGGGGATGAAATAAACAAACATAGTCAGCACACGACGTGGCGCCAGCATTGGCGAAGCGACATACAGTCCTCTGTCTACAAAACCCCTCGATTATCCCAAAGATTTAAATATAGTTGTCCGACTGCCTTTTTTTAAAGTTTCGAATCGGGCGATTTTGTCATATAATTTTCCAAGTGGTTTCGTTGTTCTGATTGTGTCCCATTCGGCCTTTTCTTATAGTGAATCTTTGGTTTCTGTTCTTTATGCTGTCCTTCCATCAGCTCGGCAGACATAAGCTTCTTTGGGAGCCTCTCGTTTGTCATACGAACAAGATGTCCGGCCATCTTTTCTATGTCTCGAAAACGACATGGGCACAACATTCTTATCCTTTACAGAATCTCCGTTTCTTACATCAGTTCCTGCCAGCAAGTTATAATAATAATAGCCGTCCATCGTAAGCGATGATGACAACAGATACCAGACATGTTATTTTGCACCTCATCGGGGAGTCCGGAGGCTGCTGACCCATAAACTTCATCCACATATGGGACATATAAATCAGAGTTGGACATGTGAGTGACAGTTTTTTTGTGTGTATTTTCGCACAGCATGTTTTCTTTCAGTCTCGGGGGCCCGGCGTTCCTCAACAATGGAGGCGCCTCTGATGGTGGTTCTACGCCCTGCCTGGCGGTCCTGTGTCAGGC
This sequence comes from Ariolimax columbianus, assembly GCA_036924085.1. Lineage (NCBI taxonomy): Eukaryota > Metazoa > Mollusca > Gastropoda > Stylommatophora > Arionidae > Ariolimax > Ariolimax columbianus. The sequence goes on from JAVGWX010000008.1 coordinate 8,521,781, forward strand.
GTTTCTATGACTTTATATCGATGTTGAAGCGTGACAGATATATTTTGAGGGAGTTTTCTGTCCACCGACCAGATGCATGCCCCCTTTTAGTTCATCATGCATTAGTTGTTTTTAGAAGCGATTATCTGACACGCGCAGCCTTGACTGGCCCACATAATCGTTACTTTGTGTGGATGCTCGGTACGGGACTCTAGCGATGATCTAGGTGTCTGGTATTGTAAACAATCCGCTGAGGCAATTTGAATAGAAGTGGTTTATTTTTCTAGCATGCCTGCTGCACGCAGTCCACCTCTCACTGACATACAAAGAGTAGTGGGCATTACAATTCGGTAGAATTTAAGTTTTGTATCAAGGCTAAGGCCCCTTTGAGCCGTCTCCCAAAGACCGCACTGGCCTTGGAGATTTTCTATCAGGCTATAGAGTCACAAGCAAATTGTCTTGAACTAATGAAACTTCTTGGAATGTCAAGCGTATGCGGTTGAACTCTCGGTCGCTGTTAATGTATGATTCCAACAATTGCAGCGCAGTAAACCTCCAGCTTAGTATTCAAACTGAAGCTTTGGCATTCCCAAACTGGAAAACGCAGATGTCTACATGATGTCATTGCCTTTGCCCAAATCTATACCACCCCATAATCAAAGATAATTCCCAAGTAACACGTGGATTTGTCCAAGACCTGAAGTGTATAGACCCAGACCACCTGTTATCAAACTTTACCTAATCTCTCTGTGGCTAGTATGTGCCTGACCTCGGTTTGATTGACGATAGTCAGACTATAATTAGTGCATGCACCAGCAAAATAATCCATGGCATCCTACATACCATGCTGTGAGCTAGTGATAAGATGGCGTCGTCAGCAGACAAGAATTACTTGACCACGTCGCGATATACCTTGGTCTTGACTTACAATATATTTGCGGGGATTAAAGAGCGCACAATCCATGCGAAACTCGAAGCGTGAACAAGATCGCTTTCAAAGGCTGAAAACATCATGCTGAACAGGGCCGGGGCAAGTAAGCATCCCTGCACTACGCCTTTCGCTACATTCATTGCTTTAAAAGTCCCCTCAATTGTCCCCTACTTGAGCACGCATGTCCTCGAGCAACTGTTTGACCTGAGTGGCATATATGTATGGAAAGCGACATGATTGGCTAATACACGTGACATACACATCTCTGCTCTGCTCCTTGCACTTCTCTTTTAGTTAGCGTGCAGCAACTGGTAAGTCCACAATTCCTTGACCAGTTTTAAAATCGCATTAACTTTCTGGAAGATGATGGTCCTGATCGTGATGTCTGCCTAGACTGTTGAGCAGTAAGCGTGCTAGGACCTTTCCTGCAGTTGACAAGTGAGAGACTCGTCAGTGATTGTCAGGTCTGAATCCAGATTGTCAAGCTCCAGATTGTGAGGCTCCAGATTGCCATGCTCCAGATTGTGAGGCTCCAGATTGTTAGGCTCCAGATTGTGAGACTCCAGATTGTTAGGCTCCAGATTGTCAGGCTCCAGATTGTGAGGCTCCAGATTGTTAGGCTCCAGATTGTTAGGCTCCAGATTGTTAAGCTCCAGATTGCCATGCTCCAGATTGTTAGGCTCCAGATTGTTAGGCTCCAGATTGTGAGACTCCAGATTGTCAGGCTCTAGATTGTGAGGCTCCAGATTGTCAGGCTCCAGATTGTTAGGCTCCAGATTGTTAAGCTCCAGATTGTGAGGCTCCAGATTGTGAGGCTCCAGATTGCCAGGCTCCAGATTGTGAGGCTCCAGATTGCCAGGCTCCAGATTGCCAGGCTCGAGATTGCCAGGCTCCAGATTGCCAGGCTCCAGATTGTTAGGCTCCAGATTGTCAGGCTCCAGATTGTTAGGCTCCAGATTGCCATGCTGTAGACAGTAACTTTTTCTAATTGATTGTCAATCTCCAGAGTGTCAGGCTCTAGATTGTTAGACTCCAGAGAGAGAGAGAGAGAGAAAGAGGGATAGAAAGAGACAACAAGCTTCAGTTAAAGCCTCGGTGACGGGTTAATTTAATATAAAGTCCATTGCTACTTGAGACATCTGTTTGGTGACTGCTTCATTTATAGGAAATAGGCGGTTAAGTACATGATAGAAGTTTTCGTCCCGCTCCTGCAATTCTGGATCTTCTCTATGAGTAGCAAGGATGCATCTGCATTGCTTTCGGGATAGTTGCCAGAGGGTTGCTATCTACAAATTACTCTAAAAGTCCCATAACACATTTTGAGTAGTGTCGATCATCAAACGCCTCGATCACATCTTGTATCTTTCCAAACTTTGTTTTGACTCTTTTACCAATATTTATAAAAGACGTATTCTTTGACATGTCATTCTTATTTATGTTTTACAGTTTCAGCTTAATTTGCAAGAAGACTTTGGAGTTCTTCTTCAAACGAGTCCTTTTAAGGATTGGTTGAACCAAGATGTTTAATTGCTGCAGAACTGTGTCATTCAGCAACAGTTTATCCAGTCTGTGTTCCAGCTTCTCTGTGAATTTATTTCTTATATTTTCACTTTCAGAAACTTTGAGCCGCTTAAGGATTTTCTTACTCTTCGGATGGACCATTATGATTACGTTGGTCATGACAAATCGATGATCAGTCCAGCATTATGTTTACTTTCCTACGGGCGAATTGATCATCAGTCCAGATTTACACATGCTTTTATTATTCGAATGTCTTAGTGATTAAGACGACATGAACGAATCTTCGACGACACCGTTCTTGACAGAGCTGATATCCCTAGCCTTCTATTCTGATGCAGTTCCAGATACTCTAAGCAGGTCATGTAGTCAACATGCCAGATCATCCACTGCCAAAACCCATTTCTATGGGGATATTAAGAATAACAAATACTCAAATGGTGGCCAGAAAAAAGCACTCCGAGGACACGCTAAAGGCTTCATTAAATGCCATATCATTGGGAAGCTGTTACACTAGACCGAACTACTTGGCGCCCGTATTTTCATGAAGGTGCAGCATCATTTGAGCCTTCCAGAAAAGCAGCAGTTGAACAACGCAGACCGGCTTGAAAATCCCTCGAAATGAATCTTCACATCAGGCGAACATTCACTGCTTATATCGTTCACACCAGGCGAACATTCACTGTTTATATCGTTCACACTAGGCGAACATTCACTGTTTATATCGCCACAGGTCTTTTCCAAGCTTGCATCGAGCTCCTTAGTCAGGTTTAAATATGTCGACTGACCAGACATGTTCCAAATGTGCAAATTGGGAGTGGTCTTTATCAGTCGTTATGGATGAAGAACAGCACCAACAAAAAAAGTAAATAATGTGCCAAAAGAGGCAGACTTTGTTATTAATAATGAGCTCTCGTGGGATACATGTCACTAGCAATAGCCAGAGTTGGTATTGCTTTTCCGATGAAATCATTGATTCCCTTCTTTGCCGTATAGTCTCCATCAACCATGAGGGGTTCAAGCTGCTTTGAGGAACCGTTTATCCGATTTTTAGACTCCAGTGAGAAATTCTTGCTGTTGTTGTTGTTATAGATGTTGTTGTTGTTGTTGTAGATGTTGTTGTTGTTGAATGCCAACAATGAGTATTTTTATCATCTTCTATGCCCTGAAAAGTGCGATGGGTGGCGGGGTGCAGTAGCTTTCTTCACATCCTGAGCGTGCTGATGAAAGTAGACTGGTTGTTGGACTATGCTTGGCTTCATCTGCGTTTCTCTCACGTCAATCCCCTACCCTGTTAACCCAACTGTCACGAAACAGTCTGTTTCCGAGGATAACTGCATGTAAGTGGTCAGTAAATGTCACATGATCCTGACCAGACATTATTCGATCAGTATGTTTTGGTTGACCAGACATTATTCGATCAGTATGTTTTGGCTGACCAGACATTATTCGGTCAGCATGTTTTGGCTGACCAGACATTATTCGATCAGTATGTTTTGGCTGACCAGACATTATTCGATCAGTATGTTTTGGCTGACCAGACATTAGTCTCCTCCACTGTTGTTGTTGTTGCTTAGATGTTTGCCTCACTAGTTTCTACTGGCGGAAGCGCGCCATTTTCCACCCCAGACCGTAGTCAATTGGGCGATATCAGGACGCATAAACCAGTGCTTGGATGCATGTGTGCATCTGTATGTACCTATGCTAGGTTTGTGCGCCCTCAGAAGCTAGCCCAACCAAAGTGCAATGGAAGGGCTTTACCACGAGGGCGCGTGTGAAACTTGTGCAAGAATGTGACTGTAGGACAGAGTTAAATGAAACAGAGTGAGGCGAGAGATAAAAGTTGGCCCCAGGGTGAAACCTCTTGTCCAGTGAGCCATGAGGATGAAGATGACCCCATCATTAAGGTCCTTGTAGAATTTGTATTTGTAGATCAATGTAGGTGTGTAGGTACTGATAATTAGGCTTCCCATTTTCCAGGGTGACGAGGACACATTGTCATTACGCGAACAGTTTATCGGTCATGTTGGACGATATAGCTAAACCGAACTCCGCTTACTTTTGTTCCTGGCTGCTACGTCCGGTGCAAAGACTGTGAAACAAGCGCATCATTTGTGTTCTGTCCCTTTGCCCATAATAAAATGTTAAAATCCACATTGTAACACTGAGCGATATATGTTGAGTGCTGGAAAAATGGAAACAATATAAATTCATCAAAAATTATTATTGTTTGACGAAATTTAATACAAAATTCGTACAGTTGTACATAACTGGGCAGTAAAAATGTTCGTTATTTCATTTTGTTCAAAGTCTTCTTCTTTTGCTGAAGCACATGGACTATTGATGTGTTGATTGTGGTGTGGTGAGGTCATTCCAACCGTTCAAAATTCGTTGGTACGTTCCGCATCTTCGAACGCTACAAGCTTTGAATTAGTAGGTCTCAAATGGCGTAGTCAGCTGACATTAGCTTAGAACTGTTTGGTAGCCACAGAGTTGGAGGTATACAAAGAAGAGCCTCAGTTTCAAGAAATTGAACAGCTTCTTAAACACGATGAGCTAGAAAGATAAACGTCTGAAAATGTTCTAATATCTGGAAGAAGATGAGACTTTAGCAGAACATCTCGGCACCAGGCACCGTATATTTTCATACTAGGTTCGATGAAATTGCAAGAGAAGAAATCTTTCTCCATCAATCTTTCTCCATCAACCTTTCTTCATCAATCTTTCTCCATCAATCTTTCTCCATCAACCTTTCTTCATCAATCTTTTTCCATCAACCTTTCTCCATCAACCTTTCTCCATCAATCTTTCTCCATCAACCTTTCCCTATCAACCTTTCTCCATCAATATTTCTCAATCAATCTTTCTCCATCAATCTTTCTCCATCAATCTCCCGTTTTCAAGTTTTGATTCTGGCGTACACTCGATCATTTTGATTGCACCGTGAAGCATCGACAGAGAACAACATGTCATCAATAAACGACATGGCATTGACCCCGTGTGTTGAACATTTGTTTAGCAGAAATTTCGATCTCGACATTCTCGTGACGTGTGTTAGTTTCAGTTAGTTCAGTTTTGTATTAGCTGCAGATGGGATTTTGTTAGTTTCAGTTAGTTCAGATTTGGTATTAGCTGCAGAAAGTATTTTGTTAGCTTCAGTTAGTTCAGTTTTGTATTAGCTGCAGATGGGATTTTGTTAGTTTCAGTTAGTTCAGATTTGGTATTAGCTGCAGAAAGTATTTTGTTAGCTTCAGCTAGTTCAGTTTTGTATTAGCTGCAGGTAGGATTTTGTTAGCTTCAGCTAGTTCAGTTTTGTATTAGCTGCAGATAGGATTTCGTTATCTTCAGCTAGTTCAGTTTTGTATTAGCTGCAGATAGGATTTTGTTAGCTTCAGTTAGTTCAGTTTTGTATTAGCTGCAGTGAAAGAACGGCTACAATTCTGACAGAGTTTTGGTGAGCGACAGGAAAATGCATCACGTGACGAAATCTGTAGAGCAGCTGGTTTCGGTAATTGAAATCACGTGGTACAGGGAGAGGAGTTGACAATTGAATAAAAAATTGGTGGACAGGCAGAAGGCAGAGAGTAAGCTTAATTTAAATAAGGAGTACTCTGACTGGCGTGATGTTATAAGTGGAGTGCCTCAGGGATCCGTATTGGAACCAATTTTGTTCACAATATATATCAATGATTTGGATAATGATATCGCTTCGGTGATTGCAAAATTTGCGGATGACACAAAATTATTCAGCAGGTTATTTTCTCCGGCAGAAGTGGATCTATTGAGATCAGATTTAGCTACTATTCATAAATGGTCTTTGAGTTGGCAGATGAAGTTTAATGCAGACAATTGTTTGTCATTCACATGGGAAGATCAAATAGGAAATATAATTACATGATGGGAGTGAACAATATTAGAAATATAGAAAAGGAAAGGGACCTAGGTGTTACAATAGATAATACAGGTAAGGTGTGAGAGCAAGTCCAGGTAGTTGTGAGAAAGGCTAATGTAATGCTGGGTATGATTAAAAGAAACATTAGACATCGAAGCAAGGAAGTGATAGTCAAACTATATAAATCATTAGTGAGACCTAAATTGGGGTACTGTATTCAGGTGTGGGGGCCTAATCATAGAGTTAATATAGATATGATAGAAAGGATACAAAGAAGAGCTACAAAAATGATCGTGGGATTCCAGAATTATAGTTATGAGGAGAGACTTAGAAAAACGGTCTGCATTTTCTAGAAAAGAGAAGAATTCGAGGTGACAATACAGGTTTATAAATTAATCAATGGAAATAAAAAATTAAACACTAACAAGTTTTTCAAAGTTCTTCTTCTTCTTCTTCGTACGCTGTCAGACGTCAACCTTTATTTTTTCGAAAAAGCAGCGGTCATCCTGAGGCTGTCGACACTGCCATAGAGGTTGCCTAGTGTTGCCACTGGTGATGGCCACATCTGCTTTCTCTGATCCTCGTATGTCAGGCAGTTTTGCAGCAGATGTTCAGCGGTCATTTTCACAGTACCGCACGAGCATTCGTCAGTGCCTCCTATCTTCAATTTATTGAATAGGTGCTACCTCAGTCCATTGTGGCCAGTGCGAAGTCTGAAGACCACGACCTGCTCTCTTCTGTTCAACTAGTAATAGGCATCGTTTTTTGTGTAGCCAGTATGTTCTGTTTCCCATTTGGTCATGTATCTGGCTATAAAAAACCTTTTTGACTCTTCGTATGTCACACTAGTATCTGGTTGTGGTAGTCTTGCACCTTCTTTTGCCAGTTTGTCTGCCTCCTCATTGTCTTGGATGTTACAGTGGGATGGAACCCACTGTACCACTGCTCTTTTTGGTGCGGACTGCTGGCATAGTTGACAGAGTACTGCTCTTAAATCATTAAGTTCCGTATTTTTCTGGCTTTTTAGTGCTTTTCAAAGTTCAAGCGACTACAATTGCTAGAGAGCATAGCTTCAAATTATTTAAAGACAGGTCCAGATTGGACATTAGGAAACATTTTTTCAGTCAGAGTGGTGAATACTTGGAATGCATTCCCACAGGATGTGGGGGAGGCAGGGTCAGTTAATGCATTCAATAATAGATTGGATGATCAGTTATTTTTATAAAGTGATATAAACTGGTTGTATACAAACTCTGTAGATTCTTCTAAATCAGTACAATGAAGTTAAGTTAAGTTAAGCTGATACCAGGGACGCGACATAGACCCGTCTCGTGCAGTGTTACAGCAGTTGTCAGTTAAGTTAAGCTGATACCAGGGACGCGACACAGACCCTTCTCGTGCAGTGTTACAGCAGTTGTAAAACTGGAGAATGTACACTTCATTAAAACGCTTGAACTTCAAACGAGCCAAAATTGGGTCCATTGGGACATGACCTAAACAAAAAGGGGTTTAAACTAGAACCATTCTAGGCAAAATTCAAGGACACTATCCGAACAATACCAACAAGTATTTGAAAATGACCTTTTTCCTGGGAAACAACACAGGTTGAGAAAAACTTGCCTGCCATTTCGGAGTCAAAAGCAGGAAGTCGGCGCCAACTTGTAGAAGACCTGGACATGAAACAAAACAGTCTGCACATTTGGAAACGTATCAAGAATTTAAGTACTGAGCCAGTGAGCGCTCCTCAAGTTACCCTCAACCTAATAGTCAGCCAATCAATGCTGAACGGAAAAATCTCTACTCAAAATAGGGAGAACCAAGATTCAGCTGGATTGTAAAAATGAGAATAGTAACACCCTTCTCCGTAGAGAAATTAAATGACCCAAAACATCAAATGAAATATAGCAATGCATTGATGATTTAAGGACATCACAAAATAAAAACTTTGGACCAAAAAGCATTTATCTATCTTCTATCTTCAGTCCACTTGTGCTGTTAGACCTCGCGGGGAGGTGTGGCCTCCTTTGCTGCATTATTTTTGACTGACAAAAATCCGTTGGTGACCTGTCTTGTAAATCCCAGTATCTGTTACTAGCTGTTAGGTTGGTTGCTCGTGGAATATGCGATCACCTTCTTGGAACTGGGGGAAAGTAGAAGCGTAAATTAGAGCAAGGTAGACCCGCAGCCTGTCAGGCGCCATCTACGCCGCTCCTCTAGCCACATGACCAAGACCTGATGTTATAGCCACACAGTCACTTTTTTTGCAACATATTCTCTGTGGGGCGAGAATCCCTAGAATAATGTGTCCCTACTCAGAGAACTGAAGAAACTTCTACCAGATGATCCACGTGAAAAATTCCGGTCTCCACCGTCATTTGAACCCGCGACCTCCAGCATCCGAGGCAAGCACATTGCCTCGAGACCACTTGGTCCCCCGAACCCTAACCATTCCCTGCCACCCCCTCCCCCAATTAATCAAACGGTTGATAAAGATTGTCAGCATATGCATCGAATCTATGAAAGAAATACAATGTGCTTGGGGTGATAAAACCAGGAAAAACATAAACATAACCCAAAATAACCCAACATAACCCAACATAACAAACCATAACCCAATATAACCCACCATAACTCAACATAACCCAACATAACCCATAATAACCCACCATAACCCAACATAGCCCACCATACCCCAACATAATCCAACATAACCCAACATAATCCAACATAACCTAACATAACCCAATATAACCCAACATAACCCACCATAGCCCAACATAACCCACCATAACCCAATATAACCCAACATAACCCAACATAACCCACCATAACCCAACATAACTCAACATAATCCAACATAACCCAACATAATCCAACATAACCCAACATAACCCAATATAACCCAACATAACCCAACATAACCCATCATAACTCAACATAACCCAACATAATCCAACATAACCCAACATAATCCAACATAACCCAATATAACCCAACATAACCCACCATAACCCAACATAACCCCCCCATAACCCAACATAACCCAACATAATCCAACATAACCCAACATAATCCAACATAACCCAACATAATCCAACATAACCCAATAATTGATGACTAGTCACGTCACTATGACATCTACATGAGGTGATCATCCTGAACTGTACCACTCGCTCGATAGTCAAGAAGCTTATCAATGAACAAGTAGGTTTCGTACCTGGAAGCTCGTGCTCCAGCCAGATCCTTAACCTGACAGAACTAATTGCGCACGAGCATGAACGCAAGCAGATGTGTGAGCTACTTTTTCAGTCCAAGTGCAGCATGCGACACCATAAGCCCACAGACGCTGCTGGCGAAGCTCTAGTGTATAACAAATGATTGACGTTTCACCAACCTCACCAAATGTCTCGTGCATAATAGGTGATTCTATGTCATTTTGGAAGAAGAGGTTGGAAAATGAGATAAAGAGAGAGAGAGAGAGAGAGAGAGAGAGAGAGAGAGAGAGAGAGAGTCGAAGGAGAAACAAAAAAAAAAAACGGCCTGTCACAATGAAACGTCCTAGAATATGTGCTGTATAATGTGCGATTATATTTCCTCAACCAAACAGAAGCACAGAGGACACGAAATGAATTTCTGCCGACTACACAGCATGCCCTCCCTAAGGAAATGGTTTTCAAGAGGTTGAACATAAGCTAACAAACGTCCTTGTGGTATATTGACAAAAATATCACATCAAATCATACTCCAGCGAAGCCCAAGTTCTTAACACTTCAGAAGCATAAATGCAAAAAGAAAACTATAGATAAAAATGGCATGGACATGAGCTAAAACAACAGTACCTGTGTGTAAAGTTGGATCTGTCATAAGCGATACATTGCGAGAAAACAAAACGGAAGATACATGGGAGAAATAATATCATCCAGACATTGACTGGTACAATCAGCTGAGCATAACCAGCTTGAAAGAACTCTGTGCATATCAAACTAACTGATGAAGCAATAAATGAGACTGGCTAGATAGTTACAGGGTGCCTACAACCTACTCCAACTGAACAAAATATACGGCATTACCGCGGTAGTACCACCTGAGACACGAAGGAGTGTCGCATCAGACATCTATTCAGACAAGAAACCGGAAAACGACCAAAGGGGATCTGTTTAAACACGTGACAGTGCACAAGATTTGGGTTGCACATACTCTTCCATGCAATTTTTAATAAAATGGATGTTATTCAACGACTGTCCCTCTTATATTCTTCTCTCCTTCATTACTGGTTTTTCCCTAAGGCCAATTCTCTTCAAGTAGTGTTAAATCATGTCTCGGATGTACCATTCATATAGTAAGCAGCAGTACTTCATATGTCCCAGCTGCAAATTCATTAACAGAGCCATAACCTTCAGATCACAACAGAGATACCAGGCTTAATTGCTGTATTGAAGACAGCCCCAACCTTCAGATCACATCAGAGATACCAGGCTTAATTCCTGTATTGAAGACAGCCCGAACCTTCAGATTACATCAGAGATACCAGGCCTAATTGTTGTATTGAAGACAGCCCCAACTTTCAGATCAAATCAGATACACCAGGCCAAATTGCTGTATTAAAGACAGAGCTCTAACCTTCAGATCACATCAGAGGCACCAGGCCTAATTGTTATGCTGAAGACAGTTCAATGAATGTTAAGTTATCGTTTATTTCTGTCATGTAAATCTTTATGATTGTTAAGTTACTGTTTATTTCTGTCATGTAAATCTTTATGATTGTTAAGTTATCCTTACACCATAGCAACAGCTAATGCTATTGCCACTTTTCACCTGTCAGTCTCTTCGCAAGATTTTGTGAACAATTACTGCAACATTTTTGCGGGGCTCACGCTTTGTCCTGGTCCCCAATCTTGCATCCGAAATCAAGGGCATACGCTGTCTACACTGTACATGTATATATTTGGATGGTAAGTGGGATACAAATGAACCAATTCATCATTTAATGGTTTTAATTTGACGATTATAGTCGCAAACCTGGACAATGTTGCCCAGAAATTGGGGATGGAAATCAGTGCAGAGAAGAGTAAGATCATGGTCAACGCCCCAGAGGGTATTTAAAACCCGAATTTTGTCAAAGGTGAACATCTGGAAAGTGTTAAACGGTTCAAATGTCAGGGAGCAGAAATGAATACGGAGGAGTCTAGAGCGGAGATCCAGTCAAGAACAGCGGTGGCCATGGTCGCCCTGACCAGGCTGCAAAAAATCTGGAAAGACAAGAACATTAGCCTTAAATTGAAGCTGACTTTAATGTATACAATGGTCACCTCAGTTATACCTCTACGCGTGTGAGACTTGGACTGCCCTAGAACGTAAAATTTGCGCAATGGAAATAAGATGCTTACGAAGAATTCTTGGCATTTCATACCTGGATCGCGTTACAAACCAGTGTTCTTGAAATTGTTAAGAATGAGTTAGATCAATATAAAAACTTATTGACTATAGTAAAAACACGAAAATTAACATGTTGTGGACATATACCACGATCGGTGGGGATGACCAAAACCGTCATACAAGGCACTGTGCCTTCGGAAGCGTGGGAGAGGGAGACCAAAAAAGAGATTGGAAGACAATATAAAAAGAGTGGACAGGAAGGGCTATATCTGAAACTAATAACCTGGAGAAAAATCGAGACGTATGGCGGGAACTGGTTCGACAAACTGCAATAACGGTGCCTCGGCGACCTTCTAGGATACGGGGCTGACGATGATGAATTTAACAAACTTTATAAAAAATTCGTGCAGTAGTAGTTCTTCTGTTTCCTGTTGAACTGCCCACGCTTGAGTGATTCTTCGACAACGTCGTCGTTAGATCCGCTTGCCCTAATACGACGTTCACTCCAGAAAAAAGACACGCGAAAAGTTGTTTACGTTTAAACAAAATATACAATTCGATTGTATTTTTTAAAGTTTTCAAAGTTTAGCCTCCTGGAGGTTTGTACACACATTTGTACAGGGTTGATTAAACTGATTCGAATAAACGCTGGGCAGGGAGTCAATGGCCACAGCATTGCCGATAAACAACAGTTGGTATTAAGCAGAAATCTCAACCTCAACCGCAATGTATCCAAAAGGAAATGTTGAGAGATTTTACGAATGTCACACTCCAGTAATCTCAACCTCAACCGCAATGTATCCAAAAGGAAATGTTGAGAGATTTTACGAATGTCACACTCCAGAAATCTCAACCTCAACCGCAATGTATCCAAAAGGAAATGTTGAGAGATTTTACGAATGTCACACTCCAGAAATCTCAACCTCAACCGCAATGTATCCAAAAGGAAATGTTGAGAGATTTTACGAATGTCACACTCCAGAAATCTCAACCTCAACCGCAATGTATCCAAAAGGAAATGTTGAGAGATTTTACGAAAGTCACACTCATTGATTACAGATTTTGCGAAGATAAATCTGAAGATGAAATGTTTATAAATTAAGAAAGCCACTGAAGTGACTGACGTTCCGTATCCTGGGCACCACGTCATATGCCCTGTTTCTACTGTTCGGCCACGTGGATTGCCTTGTCGTTCCCATCGACACGTCATCTATATTGCATGTTTTGAGAAGGCTTGCGCAGAGCATCAGGTAGCTTGCGTCTTGCATTACTCTACAGTCTCATGTTTTAACAGCCCTGTGTGCCTATCTCTTTATGTTACTCCTGCATCGTCATAGACTAGTTCGGAGTTTATTAAGTGACTTCCACATTGCATTGGGCAAGTGTTGTCCAGGCGCAGATTCCGCCGGCAGCTCTATTCAAGGAACTTGTGTCAGTTAATTCCATTTTTAAATGCGGCGATATTCAACGTTTGTAGGGGCGGTGAAAACTGGGGGAAAACTTCATCTACATTTCAGGACACAAAATGGATCTTTGGGAATACTCATCTAGAGATTGGGATAATTGAGCAGTTTGCGAATGCGCAATATAGCGAATAACATGCGTACCTTTGTCGACAGGGGAAGAACAATGAGGAGTTATTCGTTTTTTGTATATGGTCAGAGGATGTGAAATCTGGAGAAGAATGAAGGTTCAGTATGGAAACAGTTGCTTGAGTCATAGAAAAGTGTATGAATTGGTAGAACAATTTCAAAACGGAAGATAAAACACAAATGATGAACAGCGGCGTGACAGACCAGCAAGCCTACCAATTGACACAGTGAAACAGCAGATAGACCTGCTAGTCAGTTTGAACAGAATAGTAACTTTTGATGGAATAACCGTAGATTTCAGCTTGAGTCACATTTCTGTGCAAAAAATTGTAAATGATGACCTGGGTTATAGGAAAGTTGGTAGCAGGTGGATATCAATGCAGCAGACGAGAAGATGGAGACGGTGCAAAACTGGTTAAAGGTCACACTAACATATTTGTTTTCTAGAGGACACCCACAAGCTGGTGGACAGGTGCGCACAGTGTGTTGGATACCCCTCAAGCTAGTGGACAGATGCGCACAGTGTGTTGGACACCCACAAGCTGGTGGACAGGTGGGCGCAGTGTGTTGCCTGGCACGGGCACTATGTCGAAAAATAAGACAAACAAAATGTGTGTTGGTATTAACCTAACTTAACTTAACTTAACGTCTTTATACTAGTTTAGAAGACTGCAGAGTCTGTATACAGCCAGTTTCATTTACATTGCTTTACTCCAAAAGTTATGCTCACCAATCTATTCTTAAATAAATTAATTTGTCATGCCTCCACTACTTCCTGTGGCAATGCATTTCAAACATTCACCACTCTCTGACTACACAAATATTTCAAAATATATAATCTGGACATCTCATTTGTTAATTTGTAGCTATTCTATCTTAGTCTTGTAAATGGTTGTATTTTGAGAAAAAAACTTGTTAGAGTCTAATTTATCCTTACCTTTTATTATCTCATTAAAACGGTATTGTCACCTCGAATTCTTCATCTTTCTAGACACTGTATGCATGTTTTTATGAGTCTTTCCTCGTAACGGTAATTCTGGAATAACACTATCTTCGTTGTATCATTCCTAGCAGGTGTATACCTCCTCTACGAAAAAGAACTCCACACCTGGACACAGTACTTCAATCGAAGTCTAAATAATGCTTTATACAGTTTGACAATCACTTCCCTGCTCCTATGTTTAATATTGAACTTACTTTTTACTTTTATCATACCTAACATTGCATTCGCCTTTTTGGCTGCTACCTGGACTTGCTCACTCACTTTATCTGTATGATCTATTAAAACTCTATGTCCCTTTTCTTTTCTATATGTCTAATATTGTTCTTGCTCATTCTGTAATTATGTTCCATATTGGATCTACCCATGTGGATGACTGAAGATTTATCTACTCCATTTGCCAGCTCACAGACCATCCTCGAATTGTATCTAAATCCGACTACAATATATCCACTTCTGCTTTACATGAGACACTACTGCAAAGTTTAATGTCATCCACGAATTTAGCAATCATTGATCCCATATCAATGCCCAAATCGTGTGTGTATATATATATCAAGAACAAAATTGGTTCCAAAACCGAAGCCTGTGGCACTTAACTTTCCACTTCACTCCACTCAGAGTACTCAATATTTATGCCCACTCTCTGCCTTCTTCCCGTTAAACAATTTCCAATCCATTTGGCAACTTCCTCCCCAATCTTATGTGATTTTGACTTCCTAAATAATCTTTGATGAAAAAAATGTTTTTGATATGACTGTCCATCTTATATCGCCCAGGATTGGCAGAAACGCACAAAATCCTTCTACCTCCCCCCTCCCCCCCCCCCCCAAGTCGGATTAGGTGATTCATTAAAGCCATTGACCGTACTGGATCAGCTTTCAAGTACTTAGCTGACAAATTCCCTCAACTCAGCGAATCGAAAATGTGAAAGTTAAATTTTATCGGTCCTCAGATTTGCAAACTCCTCAGAGACACAAGTTGGAAAATAGTGACGAAAAAAAATCTTGGCACGCGTTGCTTCTGGTATCAATTAACTTAATAAGGAAGAAATGGCAGAAAACTGCAAGGAACTGGTTGTAGACATGTTTTCTGTGTGTCATAAAGTTAGCTTCAATATAACCTTAACGAGCCACTTTCTCCATTCTCACTTTATTTTCTTCACCACCATCTTGGCATGGTTATTGGTGTGCACAGTGAACCTTGTCATCTGGATTTTACCAGGATGAAGGAGCAATATCAAGCAAGCTTCAACGTTGGCCGAGTACTGGTGAGACTATCCTGAGCAGCATACAAGTGACAAAGCGACGGCAGTCGTAGAAGTGGCCTTTTACTGGTACATAACGTATATACTAATTACTCTATTGATATATATGTTAATATATATATATATTTTGGCGTTCGTCGTATTTTCTCTATTCCTCAAGGCGGTGTGAGTTGCACTGTGGTTTATAGTTTGTGCCTGTCGGGCCAGTATATCCGACTTTAGCATGCATTTTATGTAAGGGTCTGCTTCCTCCTGCATTTTCTGTGGGTTTGCTTCCCAGGGTAACAGCCGCTGCTGTGATGGGAATCGAACCCAGCGCCATTGTTTGTGAGCCGTGGCACTTAACCATTTGCCCACGCCGTCCCCTGTCAATATATAAATTGGGCAAAGTCCAATTTAAAGTTTTGTGATTGTTGAACGTGTGGCCTGCTTGAAACTGCTAACATGTATATATTCCAGATGAATCCTAAGAGCGAAATAATATATTACTAGATGCACATTTTAAGGTCAAATATAGCCAGGAAAGCCATCACATCAAAACTCTCCTGCACTGGTAGCCGGTATAGGAGAATAATGTCTGGTCGGATAAAACATGCTTATCAGACAATGTTAGTCAGGTAAAGCATGCTGATCAGACAATGTTAGTCAGGTAAAACATGCTTATCAGACAATGTTAGTCAGGTAAAACATGCTGATCAGACAACGTTAGTCAGGTAAAACATGCTGATCAGACAACGTTAGTCAGGTAAAACATGCTGATCAGACAACGTTAGTCAGGTAAAACATGCTGATCAGACAACGTTAGTCAGGTAAAACATGCTGATCAGACAACGTTAGTCAGGTAAAACATGCTGATCAGACAACGTTAGTCAGGTAAAACATGCTGATCAGACAACGTTAGTCAGGTAAAACATGCTGATCAGACAACGTTAGTCAGGTAAAACATGCTGATCAGACAACGTTAGTCAGGTAAAACATGCTGATCAGACAACGTTAGTCAGGTAAAACATGCTGATCAGACAACGTTAGTCAGGTAAAACATGCTGATCAGACAACGTTAGTCAGGTAAAACATGCTGATCAGACAACGTTAGTCAGCGTCAGGTGAATTCCATCATTAAAAGCTCGCTGCCCTTCTCGTTACAAAGCCCACTGGCAACCTCCCGCCAGCCCACACAATCTTGGGCTGCCCGTTCTGGCTCTCTCCGATCTACTCATTGTTCCTTCTTACATTCATTTCTTCAAGTATTTTTAGTTCTTTCTTTCTCTCTCTCTCACCCCCCCCCCTCTCTCTCTCTCTCTCTCTCTCTCTCTCTCTTCCCTTGAGGATTCCATTTAAGAGCAATTCTGGCTATGTTGGACAGAGTTTTCTTTTGCGAATGGCCTTTCCAGACGCTTAATTTGTTCTTCCATAGGATTTTGTTGTCTCCTTTACGATAAGTCTTCCTTCCTCACCATCTCCTGTCACGTTATGACCATTATCCTTCCTAGGCATCTGTTACCGGTAGACCTGAGTCTTTGTTGCATTGCCTTGGTTGTTCCCCATGTCTACTCTAACCAGCAGCTTCAACTTGAACTTGGCATTGAATAGTCTTCTTCTTCTTCTTCTTCGTTCGTTCTCAATCTCCCACTACCAAACCCTGAAAGGGCTTAAGTAGCAGAATGTAATCCAGAGAATGGAATGCGTTGTGTTGTAGTTTACAGCTAGGCTGCGATATTTGCACATTTCGGTCCAACACATCCGACTTCAGCAAGCATTTTGTGAGTACCGGGTTAGCATTCCCTCTTCGACCCCTTCTCCTTAGCCAGTCTGCCCTGCTGCAGCCTGTTATCCAGGATCACCGCGTGGAGGTGTAGAAGGGTCTTGGCAGCTATGGTTCGCTGGCCCTGATGCTAGCAGTCAGCTATGGGCCGCTGACCGCTGCAGCTCATGCGTTGCTCAGCATCTTGATCCCATTGAATAGTCTAACTCTGGTAAGAATCTTGATATCTCTGGATCTGTTGTTTAGTGTTAGGAATGCCCTTCTTGTCTCTCCGATTCTGATCCTTACATCTGTACCTCCTTCTGTGTCTGTCGTGCTGCCCAAATAGGTCAAGGTATCCACTTCTCTCAGCTGCTCTCCCTCCAGCATGATTGGTTCTTTGCTGTTAGTGTTGAGTTTAAAGTGCTTGGTTTTGATCCTGTTCCTATTCAGTCCCAATTTTGCTGAGTGTTCTTAAGCATTATCAATTTATTCGAGCAATTGGCTTTGACTGTGTGATAAATGAATAAGACCATCCACGATGGTCATGCCCTTCATTTGGGACAATAGTGTCCAATGAATACCAGTTCGTGTTCCTAATGCTGATGTCTTCTTTATCCAATAAATAGCCAACAAGAACAGCAAAGGTGAGAGCAGACATCATTGTCTTATTCCTGTTTGCACCCCGAAGTTATCAGTCAGTGCTCCTTCATGTATTACTCTACAAACTGTATCGTCATATACATTCTGTATGACGGTTTTGTACTTCTCCGGTATCCCACAGTGTATCAATAGTTGCCATAGCGTACTGTAATCCACATTGTCAAGCGTATTTTCTGGATCAAGACGCTGAGCAGCGCATGAGCTGCAGCGGTCAGAGACCCATAGTCGACTGTCAGCGTCAGGATCAGCGAACCAGAGCTGCCAAGACCCATCTACACCTCCACGGGGTGATCCTGACTAACAAGATGCAACAGAGTAGACTGACTAAGGAGAAGGGATCGAAGAGGAAAGGCTAACGCGGTACTCAAAAATGTCTGCTGAAGTCGGATGTGTCGGATCGAAAGATGCAAATATCCAAGTCAATCTGTAAACTACAATACAACGCATTACGTTCTCTAGACTACATTCTGCTACTTAAGCTCATTTTAGGTCTTGGTAGCTGTAGATTGAGAACGAACGAAGCCAAGTCAAACGTATTTTTATAGTCTATACAATTTGTGTATAGGAATTACTTCCATTCATTACTTTGATCTACTATGATGCGTAGCGTAGCTTTTAGATCTGTACACGATCTGACAAAATCCTGCCTGTTCCTCTGTGAGCTTTTTGTCTACTTCCGCTTTTAATCTGTCCAAGATGATTATGTTGAATATATTGCCGGATACTGACCGAAATGTAATCTCCCTATAATTGCTACAATCTGCCAGGTCTCTATGTGTATGCAGTTTAATCGGATGTCCTTCTTTCCATTCTGTGGGCACTATCTGTTCTTCTATGGGCATTATATATAATTTAATAATCTTTCCAATATACCGATGCAATATAGGGGTGCAATACATCGGTGTAAAATATCGGTGCAATTTATCGGTGCAATATACCGATGCAATATATCTCCCATTATAGCTTCTGCTACAATTTCATCTGGTCTTGCCCCTTTCCCTTTCTTGAGTTTACATATGGCCTTTGGATTTGTATCTTATTTGGTGGGTTTGCATTCCAAGTTTAGGATAAGATGTTTGGTGTTCTTGTGGTGGAGGTATGTTTGTACTTTCTTTAAAATACTCAACACGTGGTTTCTGTTGTTCCTCCGGTGATGTCAATATCTGGCCGATTCCGTCTTTGATTGGTTTGTCTATCTGTATATATCTATTTTCCATTTTGTTTGTTAATGAGTAGAAATCCCATATTTCCTCTCTCTGCTGCCTTTTCTGTCTACGACATTGTCAATATATTCCCTTTTTTTTTAAAAAACGTTTCTTATCATTTTCTACTTCGTTCTTTTGGAATATAGCACTGAATGATGTTGCTATTTTTGAGTGTTTTCCTAGTTCTAAAACTTGCGCTCGTGATTCTATTGGTAATTACTTTATTCGTGATTCTATTGGTAATTGCCTCCTACTTTATGGGCGTCCTCTGTGCCTCTGTAGAAAGCACCAATGCCACTACCTCTGTGTGTTTGGCATCAGTTCTCTTGTTTCCAGAATACATTATCATTAACCCAGTTGTCAGTCTCATCTTTCCTGATTGTGTCCAACTTGTTTTGCACAGTCCTCTCACTGTCATGTTGTAATTTCTCATTTCGTTAGCTATATTTGCTGTTTTCCCTGCCAGGTATATTGTTCGAACATTTCAAGTCGCTATATTTGCTTTCCGCTTGATATTCAGAGGACAGTCAGCCGTGGAGCTTCCTTGCGGCTTTCACTCCACTACGTCATTCTTCTAGATTCCGAAGGCCCTTGATTTCCCAAGACCATTTGCTTTTCCCTTTCTGTGAGTATTCCCGTAACCACTTTTTGTTTTTATAGATTTAGGCCCTAATATACTCAAGGTGAGTTGTCTGTATTTAGTCTATTCCCTCCCACTCCCAACACCCACCCCATCCCACCCCACCCCAACCCTCACACCTGGCCTATCCATCTTGGGTGACCCTTCTGGAACCTTTTGCTTCCGCTGGCTAAGCTCCCCTGATCATTGAGACATGCAAGCTCCTTGACTATTTCAAGTTATCGGACTCAAACAAGTCGGATGAAACATATTGATCAAACAATGTTAGCCAGAGTCGGGTGAAACATACTGATCAGACAATGTTAGCCAGAGTCGGGTGAAACATAATGATCAGACAATGTTAGCCAAAGTCGTGTGAAACATACTGATCAGACAATGTTAGCCAGAGTCGGGTGAAACATACTGATCAGACAATTTTAGCCAGAGTCGGATGAAACATACTGATCAGACAATGTTAGCCAGAGTCGGATGAAACATACTGATCAGAAAATGTTAGCCAGAGTCGGGTGAAACATACTGATCAGACAATTTTAGCCAGAGTCGGATGAAACATACTGATCAGACAATTTTAGCCAGAGTCGGGTGAAACATACTGATCAGTCAATTTTAGCCAGATTCGGGTGAAACATAATGATCAAGACCTCACTTCACTTCCACTGAGCTCTTTCTGGACAAAAAGGCTATTTCATGGCAGTTTGACTAACGAGGTATGGATGGTCGTGACTCCCGTACTAATGAACTTTATGCAGATGAAGGAAGCCATGCATATCACAACAGCATTGAGAACCCCATCCACCTTCATCAGCACACTCGGGATGCGAAGAACGCAACTGCAACCCGTCACTTAACCTCCTTTTTCAGAGCGTATGAAAGAGCAAACATACTCATCGTGCGCGTTAAACAACAACAACAGCCCCAACAACAACAGCCCCAACAACAACAGCCCCAACAAAAACAGCCCCAACAACAACAACCAAAACAACAACAGCCAAAACAACAAAAACAGCCACAACAACAGCCAAAACAACAACAGCCAGAACAACAACAGCCAGAACAACAACAACAATATAAGAATGAAGTGGACAAGAGACAACATTGCAGTGATAGACATAATATCTTCAGGAGAGCGAAAGAAGTGTAATACTATTGACATAACAAATGGATTTACAGTGTCTCTACAACAAGCGTCCATTAGGTCGTCAACAAATGACATGGAGAGATGGTATGAGCAAATCTTTTGTTCCAACATGGTACATCAGGGCAAACGATGGTAATAAGTTTAAACAACTTTTGACTGCGGGGCCCCAGGTACAAATTCTGCCTGATTGAATACTAGGATTACGGATTTACAGACACAAAACATTATCAAAGTGAAGACGAGCCACCGAAAAAAGAAAATTAAGCTTAAGTCTACGGTAAGCTCACGCAGAATGGACGTAAGCCATTGGCACGCTTTGCCATCGATAAATTTATCGAGCGTTCGCATTTGTCCCAATATGAGCATAACGTCACTATAGTATTTACCTCCCTTGCAGGTAGCCTACGCCAGAGAATGTTTAAACTTAAGAAATAAAAAATTGTACATACAAACCAAATCTAACGGAACCTAGTACGTCTACATAAAACCAATGAACTGTACAACATTTAAACTAAAAGCAATTAAGAACAGAACATATAAAACAAAGGTGATGTCATTTTTTTTAAATCGTAAAAAAACTGTTGTCTAAATGTAAACTAGCTGAGAATTGCCCAATTTCCCGCTAGCCAATTAAAATATGTCTGCTTAACATGGAACATGGGTCTTACAGAAACAAGTGTTAAGTGCTCCTTTCCTGAGCCATCCACTCCAGTTCTCTCTACGTCTTCAGAGTATGTCTGTCTCGAATTTTCTTCACCAAGTTTGTTTTGGTTTCTATCTATTTCTTTTACCCTGGGGATACCAGATCAGAGACTGCGTTGTAATGCTCTGAGCTATTTCCTTAATGCACGTCTAATCCACACGGATCGTATTATCTTCACATCCATTGTAACTGTTGTTCTTGCGGGAATAAACATTTCAAAACAATTTTGGTTGTTGTTTTTATTTTCAATAAATAATCCATAGCTATACAATATAATTGACCTTTCTCCCGTCCTTGAGGGTTTGGGATGCTTTACTAATTTTTTGTTAAATGTGCACCAATATATTCCTTGCGATTATAACTTTGCAGTCAAATATTGATGCGTTGTCAGTAGACAAGATAACAAGAACGACAAAAGGTTATTTCCGCTATATCTTTTTCTTCTTCGTTCGTTCGCAATCTCCCGCTACGAAGCCCTGAAAAAGGCTTTACAAGTATGTTGTGTTGTAGTTTATAGCTTGACTGTGGTATTTGTACTTTTCTGTCCGACACATCGGATTTCAGCAGGCATTTTTTATTACAGGGTTAGCCTTCCGTCGTCGATCTACTTATCCAGTCTGCTCTTTTGCAGCTTGTTATCCAGAATCACCGCATGGAAGTGTAGAAGGGTCTTGGCAGCTCTGGTTCGCTTGCCCTGACGCTAGCAGTCTGCTATGGGTCACTTACAGCTGCAGCTCATGCACTGCTCAGCATCTTGATCCCCATTTCCGTCAAATGAAAAGACATGATGGCTTGAAGAGGCTGATACTGGAAGTCATTGGGCCTGGGGAAAGGGGGAAGAAGTCGTCCCAGATCCAGATGGAGATGGTATCAAAATATTACTGGCAGTTTGAAGATGTCCGCATGTGAAACGTGTTGTTGGGCAGGAAATTGAGCTGTATTCAGAGCTGCTGTAAATAAGCCCATGTTCTAGAAAGAATTTGTCACATGACATGACTTGACAAACAATTTCTTCTTGTTTTCATTTCGTTCTCCATGGAGCATAGGTTACCACTGCAGTTGATTACTTCCAGGAAGCTTGTATCAAAGCAAATGGAAATACGTGTGCAGTGGTGATGTCATGAGAGATGTGTTTATATCCCGCAGTCATCTTGGACATCCATGTTAGCCCGGACTATAAATACAAATACGTGTGCAGTGATGATGTCATGAGAGATGTGTTTATATGTCGCAGTCATCTTGGACATCCATTTTAGCACAGACTATAAATACAAATACGTGTGCAGCGATGATATCATGAGAGATGTGTTTATATGCAGCAGCCATCTTGGACATCCATTTTAGCACAGACTATAAATACTAGCAGGAAGTTCTCTGAGTTAAGAAAGCGATCGACGTCAGGCGATTAAACTTTGGGGATCTAGTGTTTCCCGAAATGTCAAGCGATGGCAATAAACTATAACCTTGGTTATCAATTGAACTTCAGTGTTTACATAAGAGTATTAATAGATGTGAAAGAGAAATGCTTTGTTCAGTATTGTTGGTATATGAGATCTTATAACCTTCTCCTCCTCCTTCTTCTTCTCCTTCTTCTTCTCTTTCTTCTTCTTCTTCTTCTTCTTCTTCTCCTTTTTCTTCTTCTTCTTCTTCCTCTTCTTCTCCATCTTCTCCTTCTTCTTCTTATTATTATTCTCCTTCTTCTTCTCCTTCTCCTTCTTCTTCTCATTCTTCTTCTTCTTCGTCTCCTCCTTCTTCTTCTTCTTATTCTTATTCTTCTCCTTCTTCTTCTTCTCCTTCTCCTTCTTCTTCTCCTTCTTCTTCGTCCTCTCCTTCTTCTTCTTCTTCTTATTCTTCTTCTCCTGCTCCTTCTTCTCCTTCTTCTTCTTCTTCTTCTTCTTCTTCTTCTTCTTCTTCTCCTTCTTCTTCTTCTTCTTCTTTTCTTGGTCTTCTTCTTCATTCCCAAACGTCCGCAACAAGGCCATGAAAGAGGGCAAAGGATGTTGTCCAAAGAACGGAACGCGATTTGCCGTAGTTTGCAGCTTAACTGCGAAATTTGGACCTATCGGTCCGACACATTCGACTTTAACTGGAATTTGTAGGTATCGGGTTTGCTTTGTCTCTTCGGTCTCTTCTCATTAACCAGTCTGCCCTGCTGCAGTCTGTTATCCATGATCACCACATGGAAGTTTAGAATGGTCTTGGCAGTTTGCGTCGCTGGCACTCGCCCTGGCAGTCAGCTTTGGTTAGCAGACCGCTGCAGCTCATGCACTGCTCAGCATCTTGACCCCGATCTTATAATAAAACTCAACACAATTCTGAAGCTGCAAATATATTGTTTAATTTTTAATTAGGATTTTAATAGGAATTGCTGGATTTAAAACTTAAGCAATTAGCACTCCGACCAGTCTACGAGCATCGATATCGGGACATTACTTTCCACCAGCAAAGAAGAGTACGATTCGATAACGGTTCAGATAATTAAGAGAAGCAAAATTGTTTTTCTTAACACAAAAGCATTTTTTAAATTTTACAGTATATTATTGTTTAGTCAAGGTGCTACTGTGCACTACAAGACATGATGTAAATATTGCTTGAGAAACTGGGAAGCCAACAATTGATGTGAAACGCTTTTTCGAAGTGATTTGTTATCCAACTTGACAATATCTTCGAGATATGCCTGTATACTTGCGTATAGAGAGAGACCCGTTTAAGTGACAATATCTTCGAGATATACATGTGTGTATGCGTATAGAGAGAAACCCGTTTATATGACAATATCTTCGAGATATACATGTGTGCATGCGTATAGAGAGAGACCCGTTTAAAGGACAATATCTTCGAGATATATCTGTATGCATGTGTATAGAGAGACCCGTTTAATTGACAATATCTTCGAGACATGCCTGTATGCATGCGTATAGAGACCCGTTTAAGTTTCTGAATGTACAGACATATATATGTGTAAGCTAATGAAGGAAAATAACTTTAGGCAACGCACATCCTCTGTTTTCCAGAAACCTTATTCAAATTAGTTTTGTCTACTAAATGTAATTCTATTTCACAAAGTCTGTTTTACAGTTCAGTTCAGTTGAAGTGCCATCTCTGCATCGAATTTCTGATGCTACTGATCTTTAGTGTACTCTTTCTCTTGCCGTAATAATTCAATTTGACAGACATTTTCCACTCCACCTCTTTTCGTTTTCTTCACTCACTAATAACGTCGGCTGCATCTTGGACAACTGCCTTCCACCCTACCCTCCAGTATGGTCTTCAGCAAAGAGGTGTGTCCTGTTATATGAACAAAATAACACAACTGTCTCACCCTTATTTCAGTTATTAATTTACTTTTCATCCATAACTTTTTCAATACCTTCACATTTGTTTTCTTCTCTTTCCAAGAAATGCGACCTTTTCTTCTATATACCCACATTTCGAAGCCTTCAATACTCTTTTTCAATTTGTTATTCAGTGTCAATGTTTCATCGCCATAACGTAGTGACGAGTATATATAACACCTGACAATTCTATTTTTAGCGCTTCATTAATATCAGTCTTTCTGTTGAACACACGATCGGTTTAATTATGTATGTATGTATGTATGTATGTATGTATGTATGTATGTATGTATGTATGTATGTATGTATGTATGTATGTGCATTTCAGCTGTAAGTCCTCAATACTAGACTGGCCAAGTCTTGGCATCGTAAGCATCATCACGCACAAATTGTCAGCCCCTACTGAGTGTTTAGTTGCCATCTGAAGCAAAAAAAGCACTGGAAACTTCTTTTTTGGCGTTTGTCCTCAATTTACTGTTTTGACGTCGTCTCGTTGTTTACAGCGAGGCAGCGATATCACACGATTCTGCGGAACATCCGATATCATCTGCTTTCCCAATACAGTTCCAATTCATTTAGACTACACCAGTTTTCAGGGCCAGCGCATTGAAGTAGAATAAGGTCTTGGTCAGCTGAAGCTAATGGAATCAGCCTTCCATGAGGTACTGGCTGCTGTCAACTCACTCATTGCTGTATCTTCGACTCCGCTGACAAAATAACACTTCGCGATATGACACTGGGAAAAATGAGGGAATAAATGTCTTTCTCAGGGATTGGATGAAGAAGAAGAATAAGCAGAAGTGTAAGCATGTAAACAAGAAATATGAGTTTCATGCACTGAGTTGTATCTACGTTTCTTTATTGATCATCGCTCCTTCAATCTCTCCGCCGTCTGTCTGTCCAGCTTTTATTGCCGGAGCCAATTTGAATATGCATTACTTTGTCTCTTATAAATAAATGATTCTTCACCACATTCTTTCAACATTATCAAACTATATTGCCAGTTTTCTTAATCTACAGAGTAAACCAGTCCCCGATAGCATAATTCCATTTAGCCACCATTTTGCACAAAGGCAACTCTTATAAATAATTAGGTAAAGTTATTATTTCATATTTGACCCAAAAGCACAAAACACGAACGGAGCAATACAAAAGGGACCTGGGAAACGACATTATCTCATTACTGCTTTTTCACATTGGCTCATTTTGCCAGCAACCTGAGCAATATTGGATTTATTGGATATAAAAATAATATTGCTATCAAATGCATATCTAATTTCCAGTGCTGTTAAATTATGTACCGATGACCTCCTCGATACTGCATATTCACAAAGAAAGAAGGGAGTTACAGAAAAATTAAACGTAACACATATTCATGAGAATTTAACAAAGCGGTACTTGCAAGAAAATAAGTATTTGGTCCATTAAAATATGACCCAAACTCGTTTTATTCTAACATAAGAAATGAATTTTAAAAATTATGGATTGGAATGGGTTTTTGGTTTGGTTTTTGTTCACGAAAACGCACATTTAACATTAAAAGTACAGTAAACCAGGACACACTAGCCGCTGGCAATTCCCTAATGACATACAGTTTGCTCATCGGCTGCTTGCGGGTTGCATAATATACTGACTCAATAGAATAGAAAAGAATCCGATTGATTTATCCGCAAGGCATTGGTTCGAACCCTAGAAAAGATGTTGTTTTGTTCTTTTTTTTTACAGGGTGATACATAAAAACATATCCGGCACACTGCGCGTTAACTGCAATGGTAGACTATTTATTCCACAATCTTATTAAATTACCATCATAACCTTCAATACCCCCGCTCCGCACACCCAACCCCACACCTGCCCCTTCTCTAACGTTCCCTCACACCACATTAAAGGTCAAAGTGCTGAACAGAAAATGCCAATTTATTCTTGAACAAGTCAACCCCTTTTTCTCACATACCCTTTTTAGAAGAAAACATATAAAGGAAGCATCCACATTAAATACTATGTGTGACTTAGTTCTTAGTCGACCTGTACTTCTACAAGGGCAGATGCCCCTGGGCATGTCCCAGCTCTGGCCTGAGCTGGGTGTAACTGGGAGGAGGAGTTCTCGCTTAGCGGGCTAGGCTCGAGCAGCTTATTTCTCCGACAAGTGCCGTGGAGGGTGGTTAACCAATGTGCGAGTCCATCTTAATAGACTCAAACACTACAGCAAAGTAGACCTGCAGTCTGGTGGCGCCATCTATGCTCTCTTAGCAAAACACCTAATCATGGCCGATGTAATGCCATGTCACACAATTTGTCGTCTTTTACGACATGCTCTAAATGGGGTAGTGGTGCTATTCCTGTGGTTGTCATACATGACCCTGACAGATCATTTTAGTTATCTGTGACTAGGTAGCACATTTGGTCTAAATGCTGCTGCAAATAATTGGCAGAAACACACTTATACTATACCACCGTTTGCATATATACACATTTTAATCAATGGCTCGACAAACAAAAACAGCACATAAGAAAAACGCTAATTAAATTAAATTAAACTCCGCGGAAAATAATTCTGACCCCATGTGCAAGGTCTGTGGCGCTTATGTGGTTCTGAGACATGGACAATAAATAGGAGAAATACCTGTAGACTTTTGAGATGTGGTGTTACCGAAATGTTAACAAAATGATCTGGACAGAGAGAAAATCAAACGACAAAGTATTGGCGAAAGTGTGAGAGAAAAGAAAGTTGCAACAAAAGATAGAAAAACAACTACAAGTCTGGGTGGTCCACAACCTACTTAATCAGAGTCCAGAGAAATACATCTTGGAAGACAGAACACAAGGAAAGAGAGCAATTGGCAGACCAAGAAATACCTTTGTGACACAAGCATGCAGAGACATTGTGCTGAAGACGTGCTTAGCTGAATACGGCCACAGATAGAAGACAGAAAAGGAAAGATAAAATCTTGAGCTTACAAACCGGTGCCAGTACTGAATGACTTGAGGATAAATAAATGGAATTGGAAAATGGTTAACGGAATCGACTTATCTAAACTTGGTGGCCCTCAAATGGGCTCAATCTTGTTTATTGATGAAAGTAGTGATGACAGAGTAGATGCATCCACAACTCCGAAAGTCTCCTCTGACTTCGTCAAGTGCCCACCTACAGCTGGCTCAACTGGGTGGAGCGGCCATACTATGAAAAAAACCTACAATATGTCTGCTCTGAGCACTGCGTGATTTGAATGTGGTACCTTGGGATGTGGAGAGTATAGCCTAGTCGACATTGAACTGACTTGCTAAGACTGGGATTACAGCGCGACAAGGTTCTAAATCATAGACATACAACAACAAAAAATCGACCACTCCTCCAGTTGACCCGGCTGTAAATGGGTACTTGTCGCATGGGTTAGGGAATGTATAAACACCAAAGAAGGGAACTGTCGACCCCACCTCACATAGGCTGGGGCTTGGTACATGAAGAGTTATCTTCATCCCCGACGGCAGTTGTTGCCATGGTACTGACCTTATACTTTCACATTGAGACTGTAAGCAAAGCTGGCAATTCCTAGACCGCACGCTTTCCCCTAAAACAATCTTTCTGTACAATTAAACCACAATCCAACTAAATTGGTAATACATCAAATGTCCTTTTTTAAAGTCATTTATTATTCTGTTTTTAATATTACAAACTTTATTGCGTGTACATTTTGTTTAAATGTAATATTGGTACAAAAAGTAGGCTCATTGCATTCGCTGTAGTCGGGGATGATGTGGTGGAAAATGCATTTTATGAGATATGGTGACCATGTGCCTTTTTGATGTCTCTCTTTCCCTACTAGTAAGCTAGTTATCAAATTTCAGCTGAGCCGAATGGAGAGTTTTAAAAACTAGATCGAATCTGGTGATGTTGCTACAAGAAGTGAGAGATCTACAACTCTACCACTCAAACATTCATTAATATTTTACTCTGGCTAGAAGAATAACGAATTTGCTTTCCTGTGGAAGAATAGAAAGAAAAAAAAAGAGGAGGAGGAAGAAGAAGAAAAACAACTACAACAACTAGAAACAGAAGAAGAAGAAGAGAAAGAAAAGAAAGAAGATATAAGAAGAGAAAGAAAAAAACTGAAAAAGAACAACAACAATAATACGAAAAAAAAAAAGAAGAAGAAGAACAACAACAACAACAACAACAACAAGAAGACGACGTAACAGAAGCAGAAGAAGAAGAAGACGAGAAAAAAAATAATAACAATAACATTAAACAATATCTGGAGTTTTCAAATTGGCTCAGATTGGTGTCTGCAAGACAGTCATAAATTGTCCAGCCATTTAACCAAAACGGCCAGACGCTATTAAGATCATCAATAAATTCAACAACATAAGTACACATTGAGGTCCTCAGTTCCCCGCAGTCAAGAAGGTAAACTCTTCCTGGTTTAAACAAACATACTGACATACTATGTTCTTAGTTCTTAGTCGACCTGTACTTCTACAAAGGCAGATACCCCAATGCAAGTCCCAGCTCTGGTATCAGCTGGATTTTGCCGGGAGAAGAGTTTTCTGCTTAGTGGACTAGGCTCGAGCAACTTAATACTCCGCTGCGTTGGAACAAGCGCTAACGGAGGGTGGTTAACCGATGTTAATCTTAATAGACTCAAACACTACATCAAAGTAGACCCGCAGCCTGTTAGGCATCATCTTTGCTGCTCTTAACAAACCACCTTACAACGGCCGGTGTTATGTCATGTCACACAGTTAGTCGCCTCTTACGACATGCTCTCAGTGAGGCAGGTGTGCTATTCTTATCCTTGTCCTACACAAAGACCCCGGCAGACGACTCGGAAGCTTACTATGTTCTGGGGTCAAACAATGTGCGTCGCCAATAGTAGATCAATTATCCGGAAGCGGAAGTGCGATGCAATAAGATGTATACCTGGATGTTGTTTTTGTTCGAATCTATTCAGGCTATTTGAAGTTAAATTTTGTCTGTGGGAGCGGGTAACTGTTGGATTATCTTCTCATGGGAGCGGGTATCTGTTGGATTAGCTTCTCATGGGAGCGGGTAACTGTTGGATTATCTTCTCATGGGAGCGGGTATCTGTTGGATTATCTTCTCATGGGAGCGGGTAACTGTTGAATTATCTTCTCATGAGAGCGGGTAACTATTGAATTATCTTCTCATGGGAGCGGGTAACTGTTGAATTATCTTCTCATGGGAGCGGGTAACTGTTGAATTATCTTCTCATGGGAACGGGTAACTGTTGAATTATCTTCTCATGGGAGCGGGTAACTGTTAGATTATCTTCTCATTGGAGCGGGAATATGTTGGATTATCTTCTCATGGGAGCGGGGAACTGTTGGATTATCTTCTCATTGGAGCGGGTAACTGTTGGATTATCTTCTCATGGGAGCAGGTAGCTCTTGGATTATCTTCTCAACTGAATTACATGCGATTTGCATATTATCTGAGATGTTTTTGTATTAATTTACACATATATAGTATAGCTGTTGAGTAAAAATATCTTCTTTTTTGGAGATAAATAAGTACCAGAATATATAAACCTGTTATTCCCAACATATCAAATGGCTTTATTGTTTTGGAATATTATATCAGTTCTCAACAGTCTCTTGTAGTATTATTAGTGTTTTTAATTTATACATTTTTTTTCATCCATTATTTTGGTTTCTCACACACTTAAAACATTGATATTTTACACTCTAACGTATTTGTCAAAGGTGATTACTCACTTAGTCTAAATGTAGCACTGGCCTTGAGAAGGACCAAAGCGTACCTCCTATAGTAGCCCGTGGAATGTACGAAAAGCCACTGCACATCTACTACCTCAGAAAATTCATCAATAGTAAAGATCCCAAAGCGGGAAGCTTCAAAGGCATCAACAACAAGACAACAAGTAGATGACAAAGGACAAATTATCAAAACGAATGGACCTTCCCATGAGACGAACATCGGTCTTATATCGATAACAACAATCCATTATAACTACATCCGTCTTACCTCAGTGATTTGCATCTTCAACCCGAACGCAACATCTATAATTATGAGGTCAAAACTAGATATCTCCATCATGGCTCCGATGAAGGCATGTCTAATTAATACAGATTTGAAAATGAAGAGACTCATATTTCAAATTTTAATGGAAGAACGGTAATATGATGTATGACGTTTGGTCAGGAAAAGGTCGATGGCAGGAAACACTTTCTGCTCTTACCTCCTCCAGACGTGCAAGTTAGCGTATGTATGTGTGCGTGTGTGTGTGTGTGTGTGTGTGCGTGTGTGTGCGTGTGTGCGTGTGTGTGTGTGTGTATGTGTGCGTGTGTGCGTGTGTGTGTGTGTGCGTGTGTGCGTGTGTGTGCGTGTGTGCGTGTGTGTGTGTGTGTATGTGTGTGTGCGTGTGTGCGTGTGTGTGTGTGTGTGTGTATGCAAAGGCAAAGGCCACCGTCCATCACAGACGATGATGGCATAATTTCTTTGCTAGCGCTATTTTTTAATAAGGATTAACTGCGCTACTTGTTATCCTCACATTCTCGTCTCGAGCCGTCCGATCCCAGTGGCAAGTCAAGGACAATACGACTAGGGGGCGACTACGGGATGCAAGGGACTCCGCATCAAGCAGCCGTGAAAAAGATGCGGAGTCCAGAGTCTAACCAACACCACATGATCACGAGGCCGACGGCTTAACCACTTCACCACGGAATCCCACGTGTTTAGGTATGTATGAATATATGTATGCATGTATATGTATGTAGGTATGTATGTATGTATGTATTTGTGCGTGTATGTATTAGTGTGTGTCTGCGTATATGTGTCAGAGATGTGAGTTGAGGAAGTGGAGGATGTATATTTGAGGAATACGTTCCCTAAGATATGAACACCATCATCAACAGGTCCAGGCTGGAATAGGATCACCCACTTCCTAAGTAGCTAACCAGACAACCTCTTCGGTTTCCGTTCAGTATTCACCCCATTTCTTTTGCAAGGACTACACCTTCACTTCGCTGACCGTTCTCTTCCAGAGCAGCCTATTGTCTCTCCATGTGATATATTTATTTGTTCTCTTCCGTCCATCTTATCTCGCTTATTTCAAATACAATATATATGGGGACGGCGTGGCCTAGTGGGTAAGTGGCACGGCTCACAACCAGAAGGTGCTGGGTTCGATCCCCATCACAGCACCGGCCGTTACCCCAGGGAAGCAAACCCTTAGAAAATGCAGGAGGAAGCAGACCCTTACATAAAATGCATGCTGAAGTCGGATGCACTAGGCCGACAGGCGCAAAATAAAAACCACAGTGTAACGCACACACGCCTTGTGGAATAGATAAATAAGGCGAACGCAAAAAAAAATTTAAAAAAAATAAAATATATATATATATATATAGTTTCGAATGTTTATTGTTGTATCTTTTAATTTACTTGCAGAAATAATTAACTTGATGCTCCAAAATCCAATTTTTGAATCTCGTTTTCCGCTCAGGACATCCGTTGTCATGCAATGGATTTTCGGCCTTAAATACGGTCAGACACGCGAGCTGAGTACACCAGATGGCCGCCTTGTGGTAAAGTCGATTTCTTCTTCTTCTTCTGCGTACACAGTCAGACAGTAACCATTATTTTCTCGAAAAAAGCGGCGGTCATCCTGAGACTCTCGCCACTACCATAGAGCTTGTCTTGCAGTTCCACTGGCAATGGCCACATCTGCTCTCTCTGATCCTCGTATGTCGGGCAGTTCTGCAGCAGATGTTCAGTGGTCATTTTACCAGTACCGCACGGGCATTCGTCGGTACACCCTATCTTCAATTTGTTGAATAGGTGGTACCTCAGTCTGTTGTGGCCAGTGCGAAGTCTGAAGACAACGACCTGCTCTCTTCGGTTCAACTGGTAATAGGCATCGTTTTTGGTGTAACCAGTATGTTCGGTTTCCCATTTGGACATGTATCTGGCTTTGATAAGCCGTTTTGACTCTTCGTACGTCATACTGGTATCTGTTTGTGGTAGCCTTGCACCTTCTTTTGCCAGTCTGTCTGCCTCCTCGTTGCCTTGGATGTTGCAGTGTGACGGAACCCACTGTACCACTACCCTTTTTGGTGCGGACTGCTGGCACAGTTTGCAGAGTGCTGCTCTTAAGTCATTAAGCTCAGTGTTTTTCTGGCTTTTTAGCGCTGTGACTACTTCGAGAGCATCTGTCAGCAGGACTATATGGCTCTCATTTTCACTGTGTGTTACCATTTCTTCCACTGCCGCCCTCAGTGCCTCTGCCTCTGCTCTGAAATTGCTTCTGTACTTACCAGTAGCTAATGACAGTGTTATTTTTCTGCCATTTGGTAGGTTCAGGAATGCTCCTGCCCCTCCGTTCTGTGTAGTGTTTGTTACAGAACCGTCGCTGTATGCATGGGTCCAGTCCATGCTTGGGTAGCTTTTCGTTATGAAGCTTAGGGTAGTGTCTCTCCTTTCTTTTTCACTCTGGCAGTTTTTGTTTGCAATACCTGGTATATTTTCTACCACCTCTGGAAATATATCCTGCCTCCAAGTAGGTTTTCGAACAGTAGTGATGGGTTTCGGTGTTGTTAGTGCGTTTATGGGATCTTCGTGCATCTTTGCTTTGGCTATTTCTGCAAAGTTTCTCCGCTTTAGTTTCCCATTTCCCAAATTGTTTAGTCTCTGGTACATTGGATGGTCCGTCAGTCTTCGGAGTTTCTCTGACTGCAGCTGGGCTCTGCAGTCTCTTCTATCGGTCATGGATTGCAGTTTTGTAATCTTTTCAAGTTCTACAATTGGCGTTGACTTCATGCAACCTGTTATAATTCTCATGGCTTGGTTTTGAAGTTTGTTTACTTTATCGAAGTTCGCCTTCGCTGCGGTTGTCCATGCCGCAATGCCATACTCGAGAACTGGTCTCACTCTTCCAGTGTACAGTTTCTTTAGTATGCCTTCGTCTGCTCCCCAGCTTGTGCCAACAAGTTTCCTCATGATCGCCATTCTTTCTCTGGCTTTCATTCGGTTTCTCTCAATCTGACTTTTCCATGTCATGCGCCGATCAAATGTGACTCCCAGATAGGTTGGGTTGTCGTTTGGCTGCAGGATTTTGCCATTTAGCCTTAATTTGGTACTTTGGGGTTTTAATGAGAGCGAGAATATTGTGCACGTGGTTTTCTCCTCGTTTATTTTGACCAGCCATGAGTTCGCCCATTCTTCCAGCGATGTTAGGGCCGTCTGCATCCGATTTCTTGCTATGGTGAGATTCTTTTCAGAGGTCCACATAGCCAGATCGTCTGCAAACATTGAGCTATGGACTCTTCTTGGTATATTCTCTGTAATATCGTTTATATATACCAGGAAGAGTGTGGGTGACAATACTCCCCCTTGGGGTACTCCCTGCTCGAGTGTCACCTTTTTGCTCATCTGCCCTTGTACTTGGACTCTGGCCGTTCTTTGTTTGAGGTAGTGGTTGATCCACTTGTACATCTTCCCACAGACATCACTTCTTCTTAGCTTGACTCTAAGTCCATCCTTCCAGACTTTGTCAAATACCTTTTCCAGATCCACCCAAACAGCTACTGTGTGTTTCTGTGCCTGGTAGGCATCTTCTATCTCCTGGGCTATGAGGATGACCTGGTCCTCAGTGGATCTGTGCTGTCTAAAGCCGGCTTGCTGTGGAATTAGTATTCGTTTTTCTTCCAGATGCCACATCAGTCTGGTGTTTATCATCCGTTCCATCAGCTTGCCAACACAGCTCAGTAGGCTTATGGGCCTGTATCCATTTGGATCTGTTTTGTCCTTCCCTGTTTTTGGTACTGGTACCAGTATTGCATCTTTCCATGCCTGGGGTACAATACCCCTTTTCCAGCTTTGGTTCAGGACTGATAGTAGTTTCTTCTTCGCTGTTTGGCCCAGCCCCATCAGCATTTCGTTTGTTATCCCGTCTTTTCCGGGAGATTTCCTTTTCTTTAGTGTACTCATAGCCTCTTCCATTTCGCGCATTGTTAGTTTGGCCATCATGTGCTCTTCAGGAGCCGTATTTATGTTTTCGTGTCCCTTTAGCTCTTCGCTAATGTCTGTATGCTTATCTGCAGGGACCTCGATGTGGTTTGCTCTGGCATAGTGATCGACAAAGGCGTTTGCGGCTTTCTTACCTGTGATCAAGTTCTCGCCCTGCTTGATAGTAATTTGTTTATTTGACGGGGTTTCGTCGTTCATGGCTCTGACTAGCTTCCATAGCTTGTTCCCGTCTTTGTCCAGGTTCAGACTTTCCGTTTTATTTTTCCAACTTTCTCTTGCTGTTTGCTTGAGAGTGTGTTTGTACTTCGCCGCGGCGGCTTTGAGGGCGATGTTTGCCTCCATGGATTTTTCTCGTTCTGCCATGTTCCTAGCATTTGTTACTGCATCTTCCACTTTCTGTAACTCATCATTCCAGTAGGGCTTATAGTTTTTCCTAGCTCCTCTTGGGATGGTTTCAGTGGCGGCTTGCATTATTGCCTTGCTTAGGCTCTCCACCATGGGCTGCATTTTGGTGTTTCGTGTGTTGATGGTTTCACACAGCCCATCTGTCAGGATTGCAAATCTGTCCCAGTCGGCTCGTTTGTAATTCCAACGTGGGAGCGGTTTTGTTTCCTGTGGGCTTACTTCCATGTCAATGGTTAGCCTGATCGGCCTGTGGTCGCTACCTGCCAGTTGGTTCAGCACCTGGCGGTCTATTTTATAGTGTATGTCCTGTGTGGAGAAGGCCAAATCTGGAGTCGAGGTGGTATGCCATGTTCTTGAATAGAAGCTAGGGCTATCCTCCGGCCTATTGATTAGGGAGAGATTTGCATCTATCTCCCAATCTTCCACTTCGTCACCTCTACTGTCTGTGTCAGAGTATCCCCATCTCTCCGAGTGGCTGTTGAAATCTCCAACTACTATGCAGTTGGAGTCTCTGACCTCCATACTCGAGAGCGATAGGTCTCTGTTTGGTGGTCCGTACAGATTGAAAATGCGGAGTTTCGTCTCTTGAGCCATTATGTCAACTCCTACAATTTCTGCTTGTCCGGTGTGATTGACAGGTACCGCGCTACTCGGTATGCTGTTTCTGGTCAGTATCAGGACCCCTTCTTTGTGGCCTTCTCTATCTAGACGGAAGGTCTGGTATCCTCTGATTGAGAATTTATGGTTATTGTTGAGGTGCGTTTCCTGGATACATGCCACGTCAATCTTACCTTCATGCAGGTGGTGTGTTAGGGAAAGTTTTTTGTTAATGACTCCCTCCGCATTCCACTGTAGTATTTTGAGGGTCTTGGGGTTTTGGCCAATAGACGTTACCCCATAGCCATGTGCCTTGACTCCACGACACATGGGTGGGTGACCACCAGTAGTCAAGGGTGGGCCCCTTCGAGGCGTGAGGCCCGGCGCTATCGCTGCCTGGCGGGTCTCCTCAGGATGAGCGCCATACGTTTTTCGAATAGGTTGTGCTGCCATCATACTGTGATTTACGTTGCACTGTTTTGTTAGGCTTGCGGCCCCGTGCATCCGATTTCAACAGGCGTTTCTGTAGGGATGCCCTCCTTAGCCTTTGGCTGTCCCCAGCCTATCTGCAAGGCAGCAGTTGTTTACGATCAGAGTTTTCTCTCCTATGGAAGTTGTCTTACCAGACTTTCGAGTCTTCACTACTCGTGTCTATAGGGTGCAATGATGATATGATATATGAGATGGACTGGTTTACCCGGAAGAGAGGCAGTCCAGTGTGTCTGTATCCCAGGATCGTCACGTCCTGCCAGAAACGTAGCATTTGCATGTGAGTGGGGTATCTCTTTTTCCCTTTGTTTTCTTGGCTTCTATGCAGGGATGGTACGCCTAGCATTCCCCGCCACCTGGGGTGTTGACACAGTGGGGCAGGTGTGCAATGTCCGCTGGTCTGCATCTCTTCTGCGTCCAGCATGATAGTTATGGCTGATAACGTACAGAGGTAGATATCGTAGCCGGAGTGCATTTCGCCAGAGGACAAGCCTGGTAATGTCACAGAGATGTTGATCGCCTGGTGTGCGGACAACTCTCATGGTCAGTGGTTGAGTCTTGACAGTTCACAGTGAGGTGGCTGCTCTACTGTTTTCGACACCCCGACCAGGTTCTAAGTCTTTGGTTGGTGTTTTTTCGCACCCCATCGCCGTATAGGGTGAGTATCAAGCAGTTGTCCGCCCGCTTTGATTGGCGGGCGGCAAGAACCTCTTACTGTGGCTCTACCTGATAGGGCTGGGGCGCAAGCCCCAGGTCCCGAGCATGTAGGAGCCTCCCATTGCAGTGGTGCTGAGATTTTGGGCGGGATTTCGGCTTACAAGGGTTCGGCCGAAATCCCCCACATGGTAGCCTCGCGCCCTTGGCTTATCAGCCTGGTACGTGAACCAAAGTGTCTGCGGCTCCTCTCGATTTGAGCTGGTTTTCTGTAGCAACGCCCTGTCATTTGTAGGGTAAAACTGACCTGTCTTCAGATGATCTATTTCCAGCACCCGTTCACTATTTGGTCAGACGAATTTATTGAGGGCTTTTGTTTGTCGTAAAGTCGATTTAACTACTGTCGTTACAACTTGTATGAAAAAAATACGTTTCCTACACAGACAGAATTGTTGTCTCTGTGCTAAGACCTCAGAACCTGGAGGAATAGGCTGCCAACTTACGTCTGCCCCTAGCCCATGCAGAATTGTCCAGTTTGGTAAAACTTAAAGAGTGAAACTCCCTCTAGCAAAGCCGTGGGGGGGGGGGGGGGGGGGTTGGCATGGCACTCAAGCTGTCAAACAACAGCCCAGTTAACTCACAAGGGTTGGTAGATATATTGAATTGTCAGACAACAGCCCAGTTAACTCACAAGGGTTGGTAGATATATTGAATTGTCAAACAACAGCCCAGTTTACTCACCAGGATAGGTAGATGTATGGGGTTGTCAAACAATAGCCCAGTTAACTCACAAGGGTTGGTAGATATATTGAATTGTCAAACAACAGCCCAGTTTACTCACCAGGATAGGTAGATGTATGGGGTTGTCAAACAATAGCCCAGTTAACTCACAAGGGTTAGTAGATGTATGGGGTTGTCAAACACCAGCCCAGTTAACTCACAAGGGTTGGTAGATATATTGAATTGTCAAACAACAGCCCAGTTAACTCACAAGGGTTGGTAGATATATTGAATTGTCAAACAACAGCCCAGTTTACTCACCAGGATAGGTAGATGTATGGGGTTGTCAAACAATAGCCCAGTTAACTCACAAGGGTTGGTAGATATATTGAATTGTCAAACAACAGCCCAGTTTACTCACCAGGATAGGTAGATGTATGGGGTTGTCAAACAATATTTTGTTCAAGAATGTTAGCGGAAAAGTATATACAAGTACCAACGATATTGACATGTTTTGCAGACTGGAGTAAGACCTTTGGCAGAGTCCTTTGTATCAAACAAATTGAATGCCTTCAAGCAACTGGTCTAGATGGAAAAGACATTAGACTAATTAGTAATCTATATTGGGAACAGTTGACAACAGGACATGTGTTCAGGTGTGGAGTCATTATCGTAAACATGATATAAACAGGATGTAAAGGATTCAAGGAAGAGTTACAAAAATTCCAGAATTGTAGTCATGAAGAAAGACTTCGAAAAACAGGCCTACAGTAGTTTGAAAAGAAAAGAATTCGAGGTTATTTAATAAATGTTTATAATAAAATCAACGGAAATGATAAATACGCCTATAGCAAGTTTTGTTTTCAAAATACATCTGCCTACAAGAATAAGAGAGGACAGCTATAAATTAAGTTAAGAAAGGACCAGATTAGATACCAGGAAATATTTATTTAGTCAGAGAGTTGTGAATCCTTGGAATGAATTAGCACAGGAAATGGAGGAGCCATGGTCAATTAATGAATGCAAGAATAGATTGAATGCGCATAGGTATTTTTAGAGCAAGTGCATGTAAAAGAAACTGGTTGTATAGAGAATGTACATAGTCTTCTAAGCCAGTATAAGTTTAAGAACACGATCCGGAAATAATTTCTCAGCAAATGTTTATATAAAGAGACAAGGGTGTGTGTTATCACCGTACCTATTGAACTTCTATGCTGGGGGAATTTTACACAAATTTTGAGAAAATGTAGGATTAAATATCAACGGCAGGATATATAACAATAAACGTTAAACTGATGACACTGTATTGTTAACTGGAAGTAGGCAGGAGTTGCAGGAGCTTATAGAAATAGTCAACAACATAAGCAGGGATAATGCTTTGGACATGAACTTTGGATAACGGGAAATGTGAAATACATAAAGATTAAATACTGCTGCCTCCCCCAAAATAAGGAGCTGATAATTGTAGTTTTTTTGTCCATCACAAGTGATGAAGACCACTCTCTTTGTTCAGCCGTGTGGACAGTCGTATCTCTTGTTGTGTCCGCTGAGATGGGTGACTTGCGCGGAGATTTGGATTAAAGTGAGGAAGAAACTGCGCCTTTTGTCAACCTCACTCCCAGAGCCTAACCTACCTTTTGCCAGTGGCAAGACATTCATCGAGACGACTGGAGATAGCATAGGAAGCAGATTTTGCCTCAGGGTTACCACCGAAGCCTTTCCGTAAACATGTAACCCGCCGGGTAGAAAGGAGGGAAGGCATCTAACGCAGTCTGTCGTGCCTTTTCGATAACCACAAGAGGTCGTATGGACAGCACTCAGCGTGTGAGTGAGTCTGGCATCTGTCCCCAGCTGTATTCAGTTCATCATAGTAGCATCTAAAATTCCCACACGCCATATTCGTGAAGGTGAACCGGCAGAACTAACCCGACACAGTATACGACACAGGTATAACTAGTTTAAGCGTAGCGCCATTCAGCCGGCGTCCAGACCAGGATAAACGAATGGAAGAAATCACAAAAAAAAGAAGCTGATAATAGTTTCAACTAATAAAACATTACCAGTCTAAACATGAATGCGAGGCTCAAAGTGTTAGAGCAACAATAGGCTAGTCTAGAGGAGAGAAGAATTCGAGGTGACTTAATACAGGCTTATAAGATGATCAGAGGAATGGATAAATTAGACTATAACACGTTTGTTTTCTTCAAAATACAGCCACCCACAAGAGGAAGAGAGCATAGCTACAAATTAACTAAAGAGAGGTCCAGATTAGGTTTTAGGAAATATTTTTTTGGTCAGAGAGTGATGAATGCTTGGAATGCATTGCCAAGAGAGGTAGTGGGGGTAGGGACAATTAATGCATTTAAGAATAAATGGGATGCGCATAGCTTTTAGAGCAAGATAAATTAAATGAAACTGGTTGTATACAGACTCTGTAGAGTCTTCTAAACCAGTATAAAGACGTTAAGTTAAGTTAGGTAAGGTTAAGTTAATATTTACGCTAACTGAAAAAACGAAAATATCAATAAATCAGTACAAATCGTTGAAGCTTCTTGCGCTGCGCGGGTCTTCAACACATACAGGCCAAGTAATTCTGTCATGTGTCATCCTTTCTAATTCAGTATATTTCTTCCTTATTTCCTTTACATTTTTCGCAACCTCAATCATGTGTGTTTTGGTCAACTTCTTCGTCTTTTTCTCTTGAGATTCCAGAACAGAGACTGTCTTGAAATATTCTCAGTTCGCCATTGATATCTGCCCAGTACTTTTCCATATTTAAATGTTTGGGACTCTATCATACGATTTCAATCCATCTATTCATTCGTTGGTGAAATCTGTAATCTTCCTAGTTGCGGTTGACGATGTTTTCCACCTTTGCAAGATCAGACGGATATTTGTATTTTTGTGACTGGACTTTTCTTTTTTTTCCACTAGCTCTGAAATTTGTTTTTCGACTTCCGAAAGTTCCGCAATGAAATGAAATCGCCTCATGTCGTTATCGTTTTTCGTTGTTGCTTTTGTGTGTGTGTGTTCTGATTGTATCTTTCAGTGTCAGGTTAAGAAGTTTCTTCACCGGAACGTAGTATGTGCTTCCTACGTGGAGAGGGGGGGGGGGGGGTAACTTCACTTCTTCTGTTGTTTCAGCTGTACATCTTTTTGCGTGGGTGACCCTTGACTTTGCTCCATTGTATCTGTACAGCATAACTTTATGAGGGATACTATCTCGTGTTTGACGTGTCACGTGGCCGAACCATTTAGTTTAATGTGTCTCTATGAGGTCTAGCACTCGTGTTGTACCTACTTGTCGTCTGCCTTTAGCATTCTCAATTTGACTTCTTTCTCTGTACCTCTCATTTGATCTATACTGCTACCAATATATACGTCTGGTAGTACTGTGTCAACTAGCATAATACGAGTATAATTCAAGTTAGGTGGATCTCATAGACTCATGTAGGCCATGGTTGTTATGAAGGCGATGGTCTGACTTGATTCTTTTAGTGGCACACATGTGTACGTCCTCGATGATTCAATGACGATGCTCAGGAAGGGGGAATCAGGTTGCGTGTGGCGCCAGTGGTTGGAGTCGGTAGGGCTGTCAAGGTTGCAGAGAGTCGTCTTCATATTCGTTCCGGGTCTAGCAAGTGTCGAAGGGAACAAGAGAGCTGATTGGTTGGCAAGTACAGCTATAGTGGAGGGCGGTAAATGAATGGATCGAGCCTATAGGTTGACTAGAACAGCTATAGTGGACGGCGGGGGATGAATGGATCGAGCCTATAGGTTGACTAGAACAGCTATAGTAGAGGGCGGGGGATGAATGGACCGGGCCGATAGGTTGGCGAGTACAGCTATAGTGGAGGGCTGGGGATGAATGGACCGGGCCGAAAGGTTGGCGAGTACAGCTCTAGTGGAGGGCGGCGGATGAATGGATCGAGCCTATAGGTTGACTAGAACAGCTATAGTGGAGGGCGGGAAATCAATGGATCGAGCCTATAGGTTGGCGAGTACAGCTATAGTGGAGAGCAGGAGATCAATGGATCGAGCCGATATCCTAAACGGCGTTAGGGAAATTGGCTGGAAGGAAGATTCGGAAGTTGATCCAGACTCTACGTCGTTGGCGCGAATGGTTGAATTGGGAGTGAAAACAGGGGCGGCAAGGAAGGAACACCACACGGGGATCTACAGACGTCTGGTTAAGCAGCACAGGACCCGAACGGTCAGTCATCACGTGCTGGCAGACATACTGAGGATGAGATCTGAAAGCGTATGCACTTGCCCAGAGTGCGATGAAGATGATCCAACGACAAACTAACTAACCAGCATCTCAAAGACTTTGTTTTTTCTTTGTGTATTCTCAGTTCTATCTTGTTTCAAGTATTTAATTGCGATCGTGAGACATGAGAGCCAGACCATTGGCAATGTCCAGATCTTGAAGTTGTTTCGTTAAATTTTTTTGAATTTCGAATTCGTTGGAGGTTGTTGCAGACTTTAAAATCCAATCAATCGACAGCAGAAATGATCGTTAATGGGCATCGATCGCAACTTTCAGATCGATTCGCCATTGAAACTGACACATATATTTTCAGAAACCACAAAAAGAGTTAAGAGGGATAGGCTCCAAAACACGCTTTGTTCGACTATTAATCACACTAGAGTAATCTGATCCGTGAACTGTTGAAAACTAAAAAAACTTGATATAATAAACCACTACAATACATGTCATGCTCAAACACTAAAATACATGACATGCTCAAACAATTAAATACATGACATGTTGAAACACTAAAATAAATATACTAAAACACTAAAATATATATACTAAAACATTAAAATAAATATACTAAAACACTAAAATAAATATACTAAAACACTAAAATAAATATACTAAAACATTAAAATAAATATACTAAAACACTAAAATAAATATACTAAAACACTAAAATAAATATACTAAAACACTAAAATGTATGACATGCTCAAACACTGAAACCCATGACATGTTCAAACACTGAAACCCATGACATGTTCAAACACTAAAATATATATACTAAAACACTAAAATATAAATACTAAAACACTAAAATAAATATACTAAAATACTAAAATAAATATACTAAAACATTAAAATAAATATACTAAAACATTAAAATAAATATACTAAAACACTAAAATGTATGACATGCTCAAACACTGAAACCCATGACATGTTCAAACACTGAAACCCATGACATGTTCAAACACTAAAATATATATACTAAAACACTAAAATATAAATACTAAAACACTAAAATAAATATACTAAAACACTAAAATAAATATACTAAAACACTAAAATAAATATACTAAAACACTAAAATAAATATACTAAAACACTAAATTGTATGACATGCTCAAACACTGAAACACATGACATGTTCAAACATTGAAACCCATGACATGTTCAAACACTAATATATATATACTAAAACACTAAAATATAAATACTAAAACACTAAAATAAATTTACTAAAACACTAAAATAAATATACTAAAACACTAAAATAAATATACTAAAACACTAAAATAAATATACTAAAACACTAAAATAAATATACTAAAACACTAAAATAAATATACTAAAACACTAAAATGTATGACATGCTCAAACACTGAAACCCATAAAATGTTCAAACACTAAAATATATGACATGCTCGATGTGGTCAACATGGCAATTATAGGAAAGACTGCGATCAAAAGTCACTCCGAGATATTTCATCCTGTTGCACCTGTCAATGGTGCAACCATCAAAAGTGATGCCCAGGAGCTCGGCCTTTAATATGCAATCATTCAAAGAGCACCATATCATGCAATCCTTGTTTGGATTGATCTTGGAGCTTGAGTCACCGCACCACCGTGAGATTGCTTGCAAGGTTTCCTTGATGTCTTTGACGAACTCTTGCCTGTCTGAGCCAGTCTTCTGATACTAAGCTGGTCCATTACAGCAGTGCTCTACTACTGAGCCCACTTGATGCATATGTGATCTTAATTTAACTAAACATCTTTATACTGGTTCAGATGACTCTACATAGTCTGTATACAACCAGTTTCTTCTACATTCACCTGATCTAAAAAATACCTTTACGCATCCAATTTATTCTTGAATGAATTAATTGAACCTGCCTCCACTACGTCATGTGATAATGCATTACAAACATTTACCACTCTCTGGCTAAAAACTATTTCGCAGTATCGAATCTGGACCTTTATTTGAGATGATCTGCGTCTGTTAACGAAGGACTGGAGTCATTGTTGTATCGTGTTTACGATCCACACAACAGGACCGACTTGACACTGGTGTTGACATTCAAACTTTGGCCTGAATCTTTATTTCTCTGGACCTCTATATGTTGATTTAGTGCCGTTCCAATTCTAGTCGTTTCTTCTCCATGCTGCACAAACAAGTAAAGGCATTCAGCTCTTTCAGTTGCTCTCCTTCTAGCAATTGGTCGTCAGAAATGTCTGATATTGAACAGGTCTTATACAAATATGGTCTGAGGAAGAGGGGTCTGGCACAACAGTGGTCTCAAGTAGATTTCTTTTTAAACCAAAGAAGCCAAATTTTGACTCTATTTCAATGACAAAGTTATATATAACCTTTCTGGCACAAAAATGACTTGATTTAGTTACTACTCGTCTACCATCAGGGGTAGAGGTCGTCCATTCTTTGGATTGTGGGTTATAAATTTACTGGATGGGTTTGCCGGCTCCATGTCCCCTTTCCTTCTTCCGA
Source organism: Ariolimax columbianus (assembly GCA_036924085.1). Classification (NCBI taxonomy): domain Eukaryota; kingdom Metazoa; phylum Mollusca; class Gastropoda; order Stylommatophora; family Arionidae; genus Ariolimax; species Ariolimax columbianus. Next base: position 8,566,396 of record JAVGWX010000008.1, read on the forward strand.
CATACCTAACAAGTTACAGTGTTCTATTTCGTAATTCTTTATTTGGGCTCCGGTCGCACACAGACTTTGGCAGAACACTTTACCTATAATGTGAACCGAATGTTATTCTTCGATCACAAAAGGAGACGTATACTTTATAGATAGATAGGTAGACCACTTAGACAACATATGCCCGTCTGGGTGAATCGTATATAATCCTTTCCGTGTAAGATCGTAATTGCAAGACCATTTGATCTCGATATGTGACCGTACCAAGCGAGTTTCCTTCTTTTGACAGTTGCCAAGAGGTCTTCAAAAGGCTCTATTGCTGTTGTAATTCTATCTCGTATTTTCTCATTTGTAACTCGATCTTTGTACGTGACGTTTATAAACATCTTCGGAAACTTCTCATCTCTAAGGCCTGTATCCTTCGCTGAAGGTCAGCTGTAACTGTTCATGTCTCACAAGCTCACGATGTCTGTAAGAATCTGGAAATGATGCCTTGATGGCTACGTGAATAGGAAATCTGTTTGCGACACAGCCTTCTTCTTCTTATGTGCTCAATTCAATCTCCCGCTACCAAGTCCTGAACAGGACATCGCAAGTAGCTGGATGTAGTTACAGGGTTGCCTGTCAATGTTTTGTAGCTTGCATAATGTTGAAAAACGTTATTCTTCGGTCACATAAGTAGACGTATAATTTATACCAAATTTTAATATGTGTACACACAAGTAGACATATAATATATACCAAATTGTAATATGTGTACACACAAGTAAACATATAATATATACCAAATTTTAATATGTGTACACACAAGTAGACATATAATATATACCAAATTGTAATATGTGTACACACAAGTAGACGTATAATATATACAAATGGTATTCTTTGTACATGCTTCCTGTGCAGCACGTCTTCGAAACATCCATGCCAATTCCTGCTGTTATGTGTTGTCCATTCTTTTCTCTCTCCGTGTCTTCTTTAGCCTTCTAATGTCTGTAGCGCGTTCCACCGTAACAGCACAAATTCTGGAAGGCTCTCTCTCTGTGTCGGGTATTGGGCCCACTTAACTCTCGAAGGCTCTCTCTGTGTCGGGTATTGGGCCCACTTAACTCTTGAAGGCTCTCTCTGTGTCGGGTATTGGGCCCACTTAAATCTTGAAGGCTCTCTCTGTGTCGGGTATTGGGCCCACTTAACCCTTGAAGGCTCTCTCTGTGTCGGGTATTGGGCCCACTTAACTCTTGTAGGCTCTCTCTCTGTGTCGGGTATTGGGCCCACTTAACTCTCGAAGGCTCTCTCTCTGTCGGGTATTGGGCCCACTTAACTCTTGACGGCTCTCTCTCTGTCGGGTATTGGGCCAACTTAACTCTTGAAGGCTCTCTCTCTCTGTCGGGTATTTGGCCCACTTAACTCTTGAAGGCTCTCTCTCTCTGTCGGTTATTGGGACCACTTAACTCTTGAAGGCTCTCTCTCTCTATGTCGGGTATTGGGCCCACTTAACTTTTGAAGGCTCTCTCTCTCTGTCGGGTATTGGGCCAACTTAACTCTTGAAGGATCTCTCTCTCTGTCGGGTATTGGGCCCACTTAACTCTTGAAGGCTCTCTCTCTATCGGGTATTGGGCCCACTTAACTCTTGAAGGCTCTCTCTCTGTGTCGGGTATTGGGCCCACTTAACTCTTGAAGGCTCTCTCTCTGTCGGGTATTGGGCCAACTTAACTCTTGAAGGCTCTCTCTCTCTATGTCGGGTATTGGGCCCACTTAACTCTTGAAGGCTCTCTCTCTCTGTCGGGTATTGGGCCAACTTAACTCTCGAAGGCTCTCTCTCTGTCAGGTATTGGGCCCACTTAACTCTTGAAGGCTCTCTCTCTCTGTTGGGTATTGGGCCAACTTAACTCTTGAAGGCTCTCTCTCTGTCTGGTATTGGGCCCACTTAACTCTTGAAGGCTCTATCTCTCTGTGTCGGGTATTGGGCCCACTTAACTCTTGAAGGCTCTCTCTCTCTGTCGGGTATTGGGCCCACTTAACTCTTGAAGGCCCTCTCTGTGTCGGGTATTGGGCCCACTTAACATGAGAACTGTCCTATCTCTTTGATGTTTGAAAAGCGTTTTACCTTGTGTCGATACCTGTTATATCCTTAGAGATTATGGTTTCTACAAAATGATATATCCGGCGCCATTTCCAAGAGTCTTTAGTGATCTATGCCTGCCAAATGTGAGTTGTGTTGTTCTTGACTAAAATGTTTAGTCCAATAATATTGAGATCTATCTGTGTGTCGTATACGTGACTGTCTCTCTTGTGTGGGAAGCTCATAGTGTACAGATTCGGAGGAACGAAGCTATGTTAAAATTAACGTATTTCTTTCGTTGACTGACAGTCTTAACGTCCTGTGTAAATTCGATAAACAAGTCGCTTTTGTCATTGTTTGTGTGAGTGTTCTTCGTCCTTTCAAATCAGTTTTATTTTCAAGTTAAGAATGAGGTCAACGTCGCTCTATCATTTAATTAAGTCAAACCCCGCGACAAAATCCCAGGAAACGAATTGACTACTCGGTGGCTCTTCAATCTATAATTAGAATTAAACTAAAGACTTTTCTATGCCTAATAATCGGGAAATCCATTTTAGTTAAAGAAGGGAAAAGATCCGCCGACTTGTACAGAACTTTAATTAAGAAAATAGAACTACCACTGAAAATGGTACCACGCGATGTGTGTCAAAGAATATCGATTGGCCGCAAACCGTCCATTTTGAAAATGTCTTTGGTTTTATTTTCTTTAAAGAACAAAGAGATTTGTTGTTGTGCGTGGTGACAAAACGTGGGGACATTATTACATTTGTTGTAATTTGCGCTAACGCTAAGGAATAAAAACGGAAAGGGAATGACCAAAACGGAAAATGGAATCTAGGCCAATTCCGGAGGCGTTGTGAAAGAGGGACATAGTCTTCGTCTTCTTCTTCTTCTATTTTTCTTCTTCTTCTTCTTCTTCTTCTTCTTTTTCTTCTTCTTCTTAGTACGCTGTCATAAGTCTACTTGAGTTTGTTCAAAGAAAGCAACGGTCATACTGAGGTTATCGATACATCCATAGAGTTTATCCAGTGTTGGGACTGGTGATGGCCACATATGCTTTCTCTGATCTTCGTATGTCGATCAATTTTTCAGCAGATATTCCGGAGACGTTTACCCAGTACCACAGGTGAATTCGTCAGTAACATCTATCTCAGTTATTGAATAAATGGTACCTCAGTCTGTTGTGGCCAGTGCGGAGTCTGAAGACCACCATCTGCTGTCTTCTGTTCAACTGGTAATAAGAATCTAATTTGCTTGGTTGTTCTTGTTTCTACATCCACTCTTCACAAGATTTATATCTGTCGACATACTTGAGTGGGCAGAGCCCTGGCTTCTCACTGTAATTGTTTCGGTTCATTCCTGGTAGTAACAAATCGAGTCTGCTCTTCTGTAGTCTGGTACCGGGCTTATGTGTTTAAGAAAGTAATGGATCAAGAAAAGTAACTGGTCATTCAACCTCGTTAACAAGCGGTGGCCTAACACGATGAAATAAATTAAGACTGCATTCTAGATAGAAGCCCCGACTATGGGATTATCTAACAGAGAGAAGAACTCAAAATTATCCAGCCCGATCGGTCAGTCATTACTTTCTGTAGTTCTGTCATATTCCCTAACACCGTGGTTACGCCATACCTGGTGAAGAACTTATTCGATCTCTTTCGGTTTTCTTCGTTTCCTTTTGATGCGCGGTTTCCACCAAATCGCTTGTAATATACATTTATTATTGTTAATCCGAAGCTCGTTCATGGTATATGCCCAGCGTGTTTTTTCTTCATGACGACATTAAAAACATATTTTGTAATTGTATTGCAATTGTATTTGCTCATTGGACATGATTTTTTTCCAGTTAATGCCCAGAATACGTCTAATCCATTTATTTTCAAATGCATTCAACCTATTTTCAAGTGCATTTGTCATTTTCCAACTTTCCCAACCATGTTATTACTGAGATGACGTTAGAGTTAAGAATCCTGAGTTTAGTGTGCTGGCTAGCTGACTTTGTTTTTTTTCAAGTTATTCATTGATTTATTGAACGCTGTGAAGACTAATATGATTCAGGTTTATATTTGTCGTATCATCATTTTTCATCATTTGACTGTCTAAATAGGTGAAATCCTCCACTTTCCGCCCCACTTTAACATTGGCTGAACATTGGTACCCGTAGGAGTGGAATTCGGGGTTTTGGTTTTGTTAGTATTTATCTTAAGCCCTATCTGTTTAGCTAGGCGGGAGTGTTAGTTTGTCCTCTCTTGTGTTTTTCTACATTAGTGCTCTGCAGTGTCAAGTCATCCGCGAAATCTAGATCCTCTGTGGGCTTAGAATATGTCCACCTAATGCCGAATTGTCTGTTCCTGGCTTTAATATCGCTTAACACAGTCTATAGCCACTGCAAATTGCAGCAGGAGACATGTTACTATCAGATAACTTTGATATTTGACACTTCATTGCTGACTGCATCAAGTATTATGTTGTTGTTGTTGTTGTTGTTGCTGCTGCTGCTGCTGTTGAATGTTAACAATGAGGATGTTTACTCTTTTGTGCGCCCTGAAAAGGGCATTATGTGGCAGGTTTCAGTTGCTAACTTCACATCATGAGCGTGCTGATGAAGGTGGAAAGAGATCATTCAGACGATTGTACTATGCTTGGTTTCATCTGCGTGTCCCTCACTACTACGGGAATCACATCGATCCCCACACGATCCCCCACCTCGGCCAAAGTCCAATTATACAGCCAGTTTCCATTGTGATGAGGTGAGGTTTTCATCAGTGTATTTCTAACCCTGACTAACATAGTCTGATCCTTATGTTTCACCTGACCCTGACTAACATAGTCTGATTAGTATGTTTCACCTGACCCTGACTAACATAGTCTGATCAGTACGTTTCACCTGCCCTGACTAACATAGTCTGATTAGTATGTTTCACCTGACCCTGACTAACATAGTCTGATCAGTACGTTTCACCTGCCCTGACTAACATAGTCTGATTAGTATGTTTCACCTGACCCTGACTAACATAGTCTGATCAGTACGTTTCACCTGGCCCTGACTAACATAGTCTGATCAGTACGTTTCACCTGACCCTGACTAACATAGTCTGATCAGTATGTTTCACCTGACCCTGACTAACATAGTCTGATCGGTATGTTTCACCTGACCCTTACTAACATAGTCTGATCAGTATGTTTCACCTGACCATGACTAACATTGATCAGTATGTTTCACCTGACCTTACTAACATAGTCTGATCAGTATGTTTCACCTGACCTGACTAACATAGTATGACCAGTATGTTTCACCTGACCCTGACTAACATAGCCTGATCAGTATGTTTCACCTGACCCAGATTAACATAGCCTGATCAGTATGTTTCACCTGACCCTGACTAACATAGCCTGATCAGTATGTTTCACCTGACCCAGACTAACATAATATGATCAGTATGTTTCACCTGACCCTGACTAACATAGCCGGATCAGTATGTTTCACCTGACCCAGACTAACATAATATGATCAGTATGTTTCACCTGACCCTGACTAACATAACCTGATCAGTATGTTTCACCTGACCCTGACTAACATAGTATGATCTGTATGTTTCACCTGAACCTGGCTGACATAGTATGATCAGTATGTTTCACCTGACCCTGACTAACATAGTATGATCAGTATGTTTCACCTGACCCTGACTAACATAGTCTGATCAGTATGTTTCACCTGACCCTGACTAACATAACCTGATCAGTATGTTTCACCTGACCCTGACTAACATAGCCTGATCAGTATGTTTCACCTGACCCAGACTAACATAATATGATCAGTATGTTTCACCTGACCCTGACTAACATAGCCTGATCAGTATGTTTCACCTGACCCAGACTAACATAATATGATCAGTATGTTTCACCTGACCCTGACTAACATAACCTGATCAGTATGTTTCACCTGACCCTGACTAACATAGTATGATCGGTATGTTTCACCTGAACCTGGCTGACATAGTATGATCAGTATGTTTCACCTGACCCTGACTAACATAGTATGATCAGTATGTTTCACCTGACCCTGACTAACATAGTCTGATCAGTATGTTTCACCTGACCCTGACTAACATAACCTGATCAGTATGTTTCACCTGACCCTGACTAACATAGCCTGATCAGTATGTTTCACCTGACCCAGACTAACATAATATGATCAGTATGTTTCACCTGACCCTGACTAACATAACCTGATCAGTATGTTTCACCTGACCCTGACTAACATAGTATGATCTGTATGTTTCCCCTGACCCTGACTAACATAGTATGATCAGTATGTTTCACCTGACCCTGACTAACATATTTTAATGTTGTGTCTGACCAACGTTAGTCTCATGTCCCTATACATCATAGAACTGATTTCGTCCTTCCTTCTGACTTTTCCATCTGACGATATGTACTGTTTAGAATCGTTAAGAAAATGAACTCACATCTTTACAGTTATGCCAAAAACATATTTGAAAAAATAATTTGTGTTTGTTAGTGAAAGTAAGCAAATACATGAATTAACACTTTAGAGCCGTTCTTAAGAAGATATCTTTTTTATCTTGACTATTTCAAGTACAACACTCCAGACTTGATGCTACTTAAACCAAGATCATACGTCTTGTTCCTCTGAAAATTTGTTATATTACAGCATCCCGGCCAGCGAGGGGGATGTCGTCATAGCGCAAAAATCAGGAGTAGCTCAGACTCAACTGCGTCAGTATGTCCTGCAAGAAACGAGGAGCCACTGTAGCTGATAACAGAAGGCATCAGTTGTGCGGTGGATGATTGCAGAACCAGCATCATTGGATGCCTGCACTATCAAAAGGTGCTCAATATGTCCTAGCGAATTGCTGAGAGTGGCGATACTCGCTATTTATGTAGCTCACAGAAGTCAAGATATTCCTAGCCCATCCTTACAGAGGTCAAGAGATGCCAGGTTTACCCTCATATAAGTCAAGCGATGCCTGGAACCCAGAGACGTGTTTTGCCTAGCCCACCCTCACAGAGGTCGTCTTGTCTTGCCAACCCTCACAGAAGTCATGATTTGCCTAGCCGACCCTCACACAAGTCGTCTTTGCTTAGCCCACCCTCACAGAAGTCAAGTCTTGCCTAGCTCACCCTCATAGAAGTCAAGTCTTGCCTTGCCCACTCTCACAGAAGTCAAGTCTTGCCTAGCTCAATCTCACAGAAGTCACCTTGCCTAGCCCACCCTCACAGAAGTCATGTCTTGCCTAGCTCACCCTCACATAAATTAAGTCTTGTCTAGCACAACCTCACATATGTCGTATGTCCTAGCCCACCCTCGCAGAAATCAAGTCTTGTCTAGAACACCCTCGCAGAAGTCTCAAGTCTTTCCTAGCCAACCCTCACACAAGTCAAGTCTTGTCTAGCACACTCTCACAGAAGTCAAGAGATGCCTAACACTTTCAATCTTATTTTACCCCTCCGAATAAAATTAACAGCGAAAACAATGCTTAAAAACTGAGCTCAGTTTTAAGTGATAACATTTTATACACAAACGATTTGTACGCATAAGAAGCACATTATTCCACTTCGTAATAATCGTTCACATTTTAATTTAACGTGTGATTTTCTAGTATTATAGTTCGGAATTTCACCAAATAAACTCGAAAAAATATAGTTTTCTTGCAACGTCATGTCATAATTTATGATAAGTTGAGCAATACCATTCAAACAATCTTGCCCCATAGTTGAACGCTAATCATTCTTGACTTGTTTCTGCAAATTTAATGACCGCACACCAGAAGATACTGATGTGGATAAACTCAGAAAAATACTAAACACAATGGAAACATTTGGCTTACAATTCAGTTTCAAGTTGATGGAATGAAAAGATGTCTAATCTAAACAGATCCAATTATATTGCTTTGGCGCACTTCTGTTTGAATTTTTCTGCTGGTGAAAGTAGATCTTTAAACATCTTCATCATCATCAAGTGCCCTGCTGGTTGGCGATCACGAATCTCAACTTCCACGTATCACGTGTATCGTTTATCAGTTTCACCAATTATCTTCCCGTATGCTAATCCATCACGCTGTCCAATGTTTTGTCTCTTTGTCTCCCTCTATCCATCTTCCCTGCGATTCTGACCTTTGTCACAGTGTGTCCAGCCCGCTTCCTCTCATGGCATTCCCGAAAAAGGATGATTACCTAGACGTGAATTTTGCCATAACCTGTCTTTCTGTCTGGGCCTTTTCGAGTACCACGCTATTAAATGTCGTTGCAGTCTTTTTGTAATTCTTAGCATCCTTCTGTACAACCATATTTTCTTGAGCTTGTCTGTTGATTGTACACGACTCTCTGCCGTATGTCAGCATTGATTCCACACATCGTCCAAGAACTTGTGTGTTGATTGTACACGACTTTCTGCCGTATGTCAGCATTGATTCCACACAGCGTCCAAGAACTTGTCTGTTGATTGTACACGACTCTCTGCCGTATGTCAGCATTGGTTCCACACATCGTCCAAGAACTTGTGTTGATTGTACACAACTCTCTGCCGTATGTCAGCATTGATTCCACACATCGTCCAAGAACTTGTGTTGATTGCACACGACTCTCTGCCGTAGCTCAGCATTGGTTCCACCCAGCTTAAAAGAACTCTGTTCCTTAATTCCAGTGATATACTTTTTGTGTACTTTGTGTTTCTTAGTTATTACTAGTACTTCTGATTTATTATAATTTTAGCTGATACCTTTATTTTTACTTTGAAGAACTACCATGCTGACCAGTTCTTGTAACTCTGACCCATTCAGCGTTATCTACACAGTATAATCAGAGTAACCAAAGTTCTTTATGGTCTGCCAATCAATTTATATTTCTGACATTACCTCCAGAGATCGAAACATAAATTCACTGTACAGAGAGAGCAGACAAGGGAACAGAGAGAGCAGACAAGGGAACAGAGAGAGCAGACAAGGGAACAGAGAGAGCAGACAAGGGAACAGAGAGAGCAGACAAGGGAACAGAGAGAGCAGACAAGGGAACAGAGAGAGCAGACAAGGGAACAGAAAGCATCCCTGTTTCACTTCATTTTTTATCAGACTGAAGTTTCATGTTTTCTATTGGTATAGCTGCAGCCTGTCCCCATTTCATGTTCTAAATAGTTTGTAGATCCTTGCAATAGACATGCCGTTCCTCCAGCATATTGACCATTTTCCTGGTTGTACCATGTCGACTATATTGGTATAGTCTATAAAGCACAGATGCTTCTTCTTCTTCTTCTTCGTTCGTTCTCAATCCCCCACTACCAAACACTGAAAGGGCTTAAGTAGCAGAATGTAGTCCAGAGAACGGAATGCGTTGTGTCGTAGTTTACAGTTTGGCTGCGATATTTGCACCTTTCGGTCCAACATATCCGACTTCAGCAAGCATTTTATGAGTACCGGGTTAGCATTTCCTCTTCGATCCCTTCTCCTTAGCCGGTCTGCCCTGATGCAGCCTGTTATTCAGGATCCCCGCGTGGAAGTGTAGAAGGATCTTGGCAGCTATGGTTCGCTGGTCCTGACGCTAGCAGTTAGCTATGGGTCGTTGACAACTGCAGCTCTTGCGCTGCTCAGCATCTTGATCCCGCACAGATACAAATCTGATTTCCTCTCCATATCGCTTTCGATAATTGTTATTATTATATATATGTCTTAGTCTTCGTCAACTTGTACCTCTACAGGGGGGATGTTCCTGCACAGGTCCCAGTTCTGGCGTGAGCTGGATATAGCCAGGACGTTGATTTCTTGATTAGCTGGCTAGGCTCGAGCAGCTTATAACTCTGCTGCGTTGAGACAAGGGCTGTGAAGGTGGGTTAACCGATGTGCGAGTCCATCTTAATAGACTCAAACACTTGAGCAAAGTAAACTCACAACCTGTTGGGTGTCGTCTATGCTGCAAACCGCCTAACTTTATACCATGTCACACAGTTAGTCGCGTCTAACGATATGCTCTCAGTGGAGGCAGTGGTGATATGCCTGTCCGTGTCATACACAAAGACCACCCAGGTGGACCACATGGGACACACACACACACACACACACATACACACACACACACACACACACATACACACAGACACACCCATACACACACACACAGACACACACATACACACAAACATATATATATATATTTGGCTTTGTTTGGGGCCTTGGATTTAATAAACTCCATTTCTCATCTACGATTTCTAGTTTTATTCGATTCCACTTATCATAAGGATTCGTAGAAGTATCTACGTCCAATGACTCATTAATATTGTCAATACTGAAGTCATTAGATTTCTATAGGAATTCAAACTTATTACGAATGATATTAATGTCGCTCAAAGCGCTTTCTACGGCCCTTATATTATTGAGTTAACAGTAACAAAGAAGACATTGATTCTATAATGTCGCTCAAATTTAGAATCATTAAAAAGTTTGCGGCTGCATATAAACTGGGATTATGTACCATTATTCTGACTCAGTGCTATCAGTCTGGCCTCTTTCAAGTTTGCTAACCTGCAGAATGTCCGCAATAAGGCTTTCAGTGTTATTCCTCTCAGCATCGTGCGTAATATTAAGTGCTTCAAACGCCATATTCGTCTGGTGGATCATTGTAAGTAATTTAGCGCACATGGATCTCATTAGAACAAATTCAAATTGTGATATGTGCTCGTATTTCTGGATAGAAGTAAATTCAATTTGAGCCAGTACATTGAGCTTGATAAAATCCAGTTCACTTAAAATGTTTCTTGTGTCACCCAAATGTTGCGCAATTGGTCTTAATCAATCCTCGCAGACCATCTAGTTTTTTTTATATATCCATGCAATGAAGCAAGAAGATGTTCTTTTATGATGTCCCACTTTAAGGACCATCATTGAATAAATTGTGCCTTTGTTATGTTTTTCTAAAGTACTTGACGGCCTCGGCATCTGATTCAGCATAGTTAACACCAACACGGCTTAATATGTGATTTGAAAACGCTAGACACAACGCATGTAGCGTTATGTTCAAGGAGAATTTATTCGAAACTATTATATAATTGCCAGCTCCGTTCGATCCTTTACCATAGTCTCGGCCGGTGCAGTATTGAAAATGTTGACTTAACTTTTAGTCCTTGCCATTCTTTTCTTCGAAGTTGCCAAAACTGAAAAACGTCTCTTCAATTGGAAATTGTCAACTGTTATTGACAATAGTTTTACATCGAAAGACGATGGTGGTGCATTCCTTGTTAAGGCTATCGGTATAGCATCAACTGTTATTGACGAATATTTGGCTTTTTGAGTAGCACAAGGGAATATTTTTTCGTACCGATGTTAATGAATTGATCATGTATGTGTATGGAGCGATTATGAATTAATACATGCGCTTCTTGTTCTGTTGCGACTCTCGAACATTGTCAACACTTTCAAAAAGAAATGCATCATATTTACTAAGCAGTTCAAATATGTCTAGAAAGCTTCCATTGATATGCTCACCTATGTTGTTACTTGAACTAAGACAGCCCAATTATGTCTAAAAGTTTCCACTGATGTGGTCACCTATGTTGTTACTTGAACTAAGACAGCCCAATTATGTCTAGAAAGCTTCCATTGATGTGGTCACAAGACCTATGTTGTTACTTGAACTAAGACAGCCCAATTATGTCTAGAAAGTTTCCATTGATGTGGTCACCTATGTTGTTACTTGAACTAAGACAGCCCAATTATGTCTAGAAAGCTTCCATTGATGTGGTCACAAGACCTATGTGGTTCCTTGAACTAAGACAGCCCAATTATGTCTAGAAAGCTTCCATTGATGTGGTCACAAGACCTATGTGGTTACTTGAACTAAGACAGCCCAATTATGTCTAGAAAGTTTCCATTGATGTGGTTAGTAGAACCAAAGACCACACGTTCTCGCCCCGAAAGAAAGTGAACAACATCCGTGATCAGCGAATTGACTTTTGTGGTGAGATTAGCCAAGAATAGATTCTCTAATAACCTATCGGCAGAAGAAGCTACACTTGCTTACTTTCATGTTTCGTAGTTTCTTCTTTGCGGGATGTTGAACACTCATGTGGTGGTATTCTGTCTTGTAACTTCCTCTAATCTTCACTTTGTGGGATGTTAAACTGTCTAATGAGGTGGTATTCTGTCTTGTAACTTCCTCTAACCTTCACTTTGTGGGATGTTAAACTGTCTAATGAGGTGGTATTCTGTCTTGTAACTTCCTCTAACCTTCACTTTGTGGGATGTTAAACTGTCTAATGAGGTGGTATTCTGTCTTGTAACTTCCTCTAACCTTCACTTTGTGGGATGTTAAACTGTCTAATGAGGTGGTATTATGTCTTGTAACTTCCTCTAACCTTCACTTTGTGTGATGTTGAACTCTCATATGGTGTTATTCTGTCTTGTAACTTCCCCCAACCATCACTTGATAATCCAGCCGGTTTTATTGGTTAGCAATGAAGTGTTTGTGCACCGTTTATTAAAAGTAAAGCGTGACACACATTACAGGAATGGTTTTACTGTACCCCAACATGACCAGTTTTACTGTACCCCAAAATAACCAGTTTTACTGTACCCCAACATAACCAATCTCTGGAGAATTCTTTTCAGCAGAGGTGAAGGGAAAACATGTTTTCAGCAGACGTGACGGAAAAGCACGTCTCCAGCAGATTGTAGAATCTTGCTTGGGATTTCAGAATTTGTTATTTTGATAGAAGATGAAATTTGAACTGCGTTGTTAATAACAATCACTGCATTATCATTCACAAGCAAAGTGCTAGTACTGATACATGACTCTTGATATGTATGATGTTTCTAGTTGATGATGATAAGACAGTTCATAAATGGAATCTGCTGATGACTCAATTATTGCTTGTTATAATATTTCTTCGATACTGATATCATTATTACAAGGGATGATCGAAAAGATGTGCACTTAAGTATGCCTAGAAATCGATGTGTACTTTAGTCCCTCTCTATGTATTCACCCGGCAAGTCGATACAGTCTTCCATCCATTCTTCACCTTTTTGATGCCCTGAACACCTCCGTCTGGACCCGGAAACACATCTTTAGTTATCAAGTCATGGACGCCAGACAAAAAGACACCCACAAAGGGAATTATTTATGTTTGAGAACAAGAAACAGTAAACTAGGTGCCAAGCCCAGTGATTATGCTGGATGGGGGGATGATTTCATTCCCACCCGCCCATTTTTCTGACGTTTAAGACTTGAAAACTGAACTGGAGACATGGTTCCGGACCCAGACAAAGGAATTAAAAATCAGGTCATCAGGAAGATGAAGAATAGATGGTAGAATTGCATCCCCTTGCAGGGTTAATACGTAGAGAATGCCTAAAGTTGACACCAATTTTAAGGCAAGTTCTTTGACTCCTTCATACTAACGTTCTTGACAAGTGAAATGGGCAGCATCGTCTACCAACAGAGTTGCTCTATTGTGTACTACAAAATTGCAATAGAGTAAGTGGTGGGCAGTAGATAAGGTACTAGAACACACTTAAGGGATCAATGATCCACTGTAGTATTAACCCTGATGACTGGGAAAGAATCGCCAACAATCACACAGACTGGCGTAGCACTATTGCGAAGGGTGTTCATGGGCATGAGGCGTCAAGAATAAATGAAGCTATCCAGATATGATAGTCGTAAGTCTGCTCATATCAACCCTTCCTCAACCCTTCCTCAACCTTGGTGCAAGGGGTGTGTTATTTTCTTTACTAAATGCAACAGACAATTCAAGGTTCAGATTGGCTTATTTAGCCATTTTTTTAACTCATGCGAACAGTGAATTTTGACAAAGCGGTCCTCATCGAATAAAATGGACAAAACAACACTCAACAGTGTAAAACTTGTCGACCCCGATTGGTAAATTTGGAAGCGTAGCATTCTCTGTTGCTTTTGAAATTGTGTTATCTCGGGTCATTTTGTCAGCACAATCAAACCATCTTCTGGTGCATCTGTTGATGCATCACTTTCTTGAACAATCTCCTTACACTCATTGAAAATCATTGAAATATTATCAGTTGAATTTGCATTTGTTTCATTGTCTGCAGCACTGTCAGTTGAGTGAACCAGTTGACAAAACGAGGTCATTCAATCAATCAAATGCTTTCAACTGCCTGGGGATCATAGGTCGTCAACAAATACTCGTCAAGTCTTCTTGACATATCTTTTCCAGCCCTATTCCCCTTTCTTTAATGTTGTTTTTAGGGGGGTTTTTTTGTGTGTTTTTTTTTTTTGCGTTCGCCTTATTTATCTATTCCCCAAGGCGGTTTGAGTTGCACTGTGGTTTTTATTTTTGAGCCTGTTGGCCCAATGCATCCGACTTCAGCATGTATTTTATGTAAGGGTCTGCTTCCTGCTGCATTTTCTAAGGGTTTGCTTCTCCGGGGTAACGGCCGGTGCTGTGATGGGGATCGAACCCAGCACCTTTGGTTGTGAGCCATGTCACTTAACCACTGGCCCACGCCGTCCCCGTTTTTAGGTTTGTGTCGGCTGTCTTAATTTGCGCGTGTGTTCAGGCCTGCCCATACTTCTCTTGTTCTGAAGATCTCAAAATAGTGACTGCATTGTAATGGTATCAGCTGGTTCAAGTAATACATACCATTTCCGTCACCAACACCTTCTCTGTCCGTTTAGTTCCCCTAACATCTGCCCAGTTCATTTCCACAGTTTTGTATCAGTGACTATATCATGCAATTATATTCCCTCAATTCGATACAAGCATCGATTGATGCAAGTTGGGCCTATTTACTTATACTTTCGTTTTGTTTCCAACACCACAGAGCTATACAATAAGTCGGACTTTACATTGGAGCGAACAGTCTGTCACTGAACTTACGCTGTTTTGGAAAAATATACTTCACTCTATAGATACTGGGGGGAAAGCGTGCATCACCGTGCTGGACCTTCATTCGCCGTTTAATTTATAAAGTTTTCACCTCTTCGCTGCTTAACAAAACGGATCACAAAAAGCTGTTCCTCTTTGGTATATATCAATACTGGTGCGGCCATCTTTTAACTGAAATTATGACGTCATATTGCTTGTCTGCATCGTGATGGTACGTGCAAGGCACTCTTGACATTCTTAGCAACCATTTTAACAAATTATATTACAAAGCCATGGTTTTACTTATTTAAGGTTTTCATTTGAAGCCCCCTAGTGCAAATCAATAGACACACTTGTACATTTATGTTCTTGTCTATTGGGGATACATTTGTTGTGCGTATTAACTAGAAAGTCTATGATGTCGAGTGCTTCCAGAATTCTTAGGAAAACAACCTTCCGAGAAAGCCCACCGGAAGGAGAACCCTGAACATTAGAACTTGAAACGTTTGAACGTTGAATGATAACATTTTTTTTTTCACTGGTCGTGAATGACATGTCTTGATGCTGACCCAGCTAGGTTAACATGACTCCTCTTGTCAACAATATTTTCTGTGTAAACATACCTAAATGTTATGGAAATACATTGTTTTTATAGCAGTAGTTGCTATAGTTTCAGAGTTATACGTACAACAGAATACACTTAACAGTTCAATTATCCCTCATGTTTTTACACATCAACTTCTACAATCGTTTTTAATCCTGAACCTCAAACAGATGGCCCAGCAAGTCGTATTCTGTGACTCACACAATGATTGGTTTCATAATGTGATAACCGATGAAAGGTTAGACTAGAAAGAAGGAAATTCTATTTATGAAATATTCCAGGATTAAATGTGATGAGGCTCTTCTGTCACTGAATCTGTCCTCGGGCAGCCACCAGGGTAATTTGAGACGCCTGCTCTAAATAAATCCCAAGAAATATTTTCGCTTCATCTTAATTTATGGTAGATTGTAGGCTGCAATACTGTCTAATTTTAAAACAAAATTTCGAAAAATCAATAGAGGTTTGTGACTTCTTCAGTCCACATCTCATAAAGGGCTGGCAATGTGAGTATAGTTTCCTGGTTTGATTGTTTTATGGTGCAAAACAAAATGGAAACCTACACATAAAAACTTTCGGTTCGATATCTTTACATTAAAATCAACGCTAGATGCTTTTATTAGTTTATCTCCAGTTGCTAGATTTTATGACAAGGACCAAAATACCATTTATGCTTCTCTTTATTCAGTACTTTTAGTGGACACCAATACAGTATATAACTGCAAGACTTTTGCCTTTCTTTGCATTATGTTTGGGTTATTCTTCTGCATTGGTTTCATGAAAACATATCTCCCTCACATGTTATTGTTCCTTTCTCTGACACATAATCAAGAGATGTGTTAACTCTGTCCCTATTTGTCAAGAGCTTAGTCAAACTCGAGTGATCTTCAACATGGATTGAGTTCATTCAAAGTAATGTGTAATGTAACAAAAGCCGAACGACTAGCCAGCAGACCTTTACATGTTAAATATTTCCTAAACAATTAATTTCTTTTAAATAATCATGACATTTAACCGCCGTGTTGCTGTCTATTTAATTTGCTTCATTTTTGTGACCTCCCTATCAGTGACAGACCTTCTGGTTATACGAAGATTGATTATAAAGTAGTGCCACGCGTTATTGTTTATCCCAGAATAAAGACACAAATAAGGACAATTTCCAGACTGCCGTACTTATGTATTCTGCGTACGTGTGTGTAATTGCACGGTCTTCCAACAGAAAGCGCTGATATAGTATTCCACTAAAATAACCTGTGTTTGCGGCACCCATTGCAAACAACGAGCAGTACAGAATTCTTGGTCGTAGAAAAAGAAAGTGTCTGGAACATTCACAAACGTTTGTCTGCTGTGTATCGAAGCTATACTTCCGATAGCAGCACTGTTGGTCGCTGTGTTTAGAAAGTTAAACTTCAGAAAATGGACAAACGGAGCTGCATGAACGGCCGCGAGCTGGGAGTACATCCATAGTCTTCATCCAGCCATATTGTCGCGTGCTGATGACATTACTGGTGAGCATCATCGCACCACAAGTCGACAATTGGTCCAACAGATTTTAGTCAGCAATGGAAGACGCTGAAAATGTTCTACAGTCTTGGATGTACGAATGATTGCGCAAGATGGGTTCCTTGAAGCCAGACAATCAACCAGAAATGTCAAAGGAACATGGCTTCGTGAAAAGGAAACCAAGTTGTGCAGGAAAGGTACCCATATTCTTGTTTCGGGCTTGTGTAAGGCCGTATAAGTGAACGAAGATTATGTGGAAAAATAATATACGTAAATCTATACTGCGTGTAAATTTCACACATTTTATTTTAAAAAACAGTACACCCACTCCCCCCCCCCCTTTTCCACCCCAGCTGATGTCTGGGAATAGTCCTGTTTGATATCTCATGGGAATACCCTTGATTGATGCCTGTGAATAGCCCTGTTTGATGCCTGGGCATAGCCTTGTCTAATGCCTGTTTAATACCTGGGAATAGCCCTGTTTGATGCCTGGGAATTGCCCTTTGATGCCTGGGAATATCCCTGTTTGATGCCTGGGAAAAGCCTTGTTTGATGCCTGGGAAAAGATCTGATAATGCTGTCAATATTTGATTTCATGGCGAAGCTGACAGAAAATCTGTACTTCATATACAGCTGGGAAAAAAAATCGTACAGTTGTTTAAAATAACAAACCTTAATGTACAGAATAATTTACTTTATTAACAAACCACAACATGTTAAAACCACTGCTATAAAAGTGTAGAAAGGTAGTTCCATATGTCATTTCCTTTCCTCGCTGTATCGTCTTTTTTTACAGTTTGTCAAGCATCAATTTGCAACTGTGCTGCTGGAACATGCCACTGAACTGGAGGTCATCTCTCTTACTTTTGCCATGAATGGAGAGTTTTCTACCATTGCGCAAATAATACGATCTATTTTTTTAAACCGCATTGCAAATTACTGGAATCATATTTTTTTTATAGCTGATTAGGAGAGCCAAATACAGTGTTGGACATGCTTTAACAAATGGAGTGAAGGAAGAAAATAATATGGCAAATATAATAATGTTCAACCCAGTAACCTACGATGACACTTCTCAAGAGGGAATAGTTTCGAGGACACCTTTCATTATAGGGCTAATGAGGGATGCTCTCCATATAATGCACACTATATAGCTTAGCAATGACACTTTTAGCAGTCACAGTTCACGTAGTTTAGCTCACTCCAACCATCACCTTCTTTAGTATTTAGATCTGGCCATGCTCCAACCGAAGCACAATATTTAGAAATGAAATAGACAAACAAATATATTCAATATATATTTAACACAAATCGATTCTGGTTTTTAATTTAGTTACTGCGGATAAATGTGATACAGACTTCTCATGGTGTATCTTAACATTTTCAATATGATTGATATCACAAAAGCCATTATTATTCCACGCTCTCATGATCTGTTTGGATCAACACACAAAGCCAACAACACAGTCCATGTCTCTATTTTCATGCAGTTAACCACTGTGAAGAAGTAAGATACGCTGTTTTGAACATCACGTGTATAGTATTTAATTTTTGTTCGCAAATAGCCGGAATATCGTTGAGTATTTCAAAGCAAATTGAGTCTCAGATAGTAAGGAATACTAATGCTGTTTATTTTTATTTTATGCTTTTATGTCCCGTGGAAACTTAGCTCAAAATAGCGAAATAAAATGTCTGGGGATTAGCCTAATCCTGCTAGTTCATTGAAGGCACTGTACTGGTTCAACCATTTTCGAAGAGGTGGCTTTCTCAACATACGCACAGTAACCACGCCCCTGGATAACTAAACGGACTGATCGATCAATAAAAGTACTAAAGTGAATCGAAAGCAAATAAGTTCGGAAGACCGATTCAAATTGAATTAGGCTTCTGAAAGACACGAGGAATAGTATGTGATACTAGGTTATTTTATTTCATTGGCACCAAAGTCTATTATTGTACACATTTACACGCGCACACATACTCATACTGGGAATATGTGTGGCAACCTACCGAACTGCACATTTGTCAAGAAACTTTTAACAACCAAATAGGTGGCGGTTGTACGAAGCGGTTTCTGTAAAGGACATGCTACTTATATATAGAGATATATACATGCAGGGCTTGACAAAAGCGCTCGTCTGTGACGAGTACACAATTTTGTTTGACGAGTAAATAAAATCTGTTTTGAATAGTTTTATTAGGTTTTTAAATCGTTACTTCATAACGACTCTCGTACTATTATTAATAAAATTACGGTTCAAATAAGTTGTACATAAGCTAGTCTGTGATGGCGAATATAATGGATCTCCATTATCACAATTTAAACTAACTAAAGCCATCGATAAATGGTACTACAGTGCTAAAATTACAAAGAATGTTCAAGGACACACACGCAATGTTTCTGACAGTAGTGCATTTTTTCTTAAGAAGAAATAAACTACAACTGTGTAAGTAATACAATGTGTTTTGGTTTGGTACGCATTCTTAAATAAAAAAAAGGTGAATTAGTGCCTAGTTTAAATTTGTTAACATAAATTCCATTACTGTAGTCCTACCATGCTGACTGGTGAAATTTTTGACTGACTAGTAAGCCACCCTAAAATTTGTCATGCCCTGTAAATATATATATATATATATATATATATATATATATATATATATGATTATATATATACTTTATTACAAAGACAATTTAAATAACACACACTCCCACACTCTCACACACAGTCACACATATACACACGAGCACATACACACACACTCACACATACACACAATCACCAAGGTTTCTCAGTAAGTAATGACATGCAAACATTGCTGATTTCTAAAACTATTTGTTGACACTGTATGAAATTCCCGAACAGTATAACTAAATGTTTCCGTTCCACATCCTGTATCTCCATAATCTAGATCCACTTTTACGACCTTACGCCTTTTCCAGTTCGTTTCCTGTCAACTGGTTGAAACATGCTGGGGCTGGAGACTGTAGAAGAACGTCTAGGCCGCAACCAATTATGCAGCTACGTTTCAGCTTCCTAAAGTTCCAACTTTCTGAACCCATCTTTCAACGGCTCTCCCATCATCTGTACAACTTCCATACACAGCGCAGAAACGTGTGTCAATGTTTTCCCCAGAGGATCTTTCTCCTCACACAAGAATACAATTACAGCTTGTTGTTGGTTAACACGAGCGCCATTTTAACGGAAAAAAATGCAGCAGCGCTATCTGTCGGAATAGCGTGCAATTACGCACACGTACGGAAGTGGGGAAGGAGGTGTTGGGGGGGGGGGGGGGAGGGGGCGCACACCATTGTTGCAACCTGTACATTTTTCTTTTGATATCTTTACTATGGGATGAGAACTTATTTGTAGGACATTACTTTCTGAGCAATTCTCACTTGTGTGTGTATGTGCGTGTGTGTGTGTGTGTGTATGTATGTATGTATGTATGAAATCTGGCAAAGATGGCGCCATAACTGGCTGCGAGTCTACATTTCTCTACTGTTTTGGATCATTATGGATGCCGCTAGACCACGGATTTGCCTGGAATTCACACTAGTCGACGACTTACACTTGTGTTCACGGAAACGTGGTGTTGTTTTTCGTCTGGACTTGTTATTTCGTTCTTTTTTTGTGATTTCTTCCATCCGTTAATCCTGGTCTGGACTCCGGCTGAATGGCACTACGCTTATACCTGTGTCGTATTTCACGGGTTAGTTCTGCCGGTTCACCTTCACGAATTTGGCGTGTGGGAATTTTAGATTCTACTATGATGAGCTGAATACAGCTGGGGAGAGATGCCAGGCTCACTCACACGCTGAGTGTTGTCCATACGACATCTTGTGGTTATTGAAAAGGCACGACAAACTGCGGCCGTTAGATGCCATCCCACCTTTCTACCCTGCGGGTTACATGTTTACGGAAAGGCTGAGGCAAAATCTGCATCCTATGCTATCCCCAGTCGTCTCGATTAATGTCTTGCCACTGGCAAAATGTAGCTTAGGCTCTGTGAGTGAGGTTGACAAAAGGCGCAGTTTCTTCCTCACTTTAATCCAAATTACCGCGCAAGTCACCCATTTCAGCGGACACAGCAAGAGTTAAGACTGTCCACACGGCTGAACAAAGAAAGTGATCTTCATCACTTGTGATGGACAACTATTCTAATGTATGTATGTATGTATGTATGTGTGTATGCATGCATGTATGTATGTATGTATGTATGTATGTATGTATGTGTGTGTGTGTGAGTATGCTGTGTACTTGAAACAATAATTCAAGATGTTTATATTACACATTTAGTTGGTGGAAGAGTACATAGTACATAGGTCTTATTGTCAAAAGGTGCAGATTCGAGTACCCTTATAAGCAAACGGTATGTTTTGTCTGTCTAGAACAATCTATCCTGGATACCTCGTGACAGTCAAAACATATGTTTCTCAGTTCCATACATCAACCAAAGAGGATAGCTATTTTAACATTCAATTTGGTCAACTTCGTACCTAGTGCCTGGTAGTCAAAGCATTTTTATTTATTATGGTTGTTCACTCAGTAAAGTCATGTCGAGTTACCTGCTCGTTTCATTTGTTGGCGACCAAGTGGATGCTTCTAGTTGTAGGACCACCAGAGCATGTCGTATTGTGCTCATCTATTATCAGGTCAGCGTACTTCATGTTTTTATTCTACCTGTAATCCTTACTGTCAATTAATTATATCCAACAAGCATACCCGTGCAGAAGAACACCCATCAATCGAACTATGTTAGTTCAGGTAAGTTGTCCGCCTCGGGTACCGGAGGTCGCGTGTTCGAATCACGGTGGAGACCGAGATTTTTTTCAAGTGGGTCTTCTGGTAAAAAGTCACCTGATCTTTGTATAATGAGATCGGACTCCCGTATTCAGTGTCGATCATGTTAAAAATCCCATGGCAGTTGGAAATCGAAAAGAGTAGGCTTAACCCTCGATGCCCGGAAAAATTCAAATTAAAAATCTACCCAAGTTATTTGTATCTTTCCCCAGGTAGTTTGTTAAGAGCAGCTATAGATGGCGCCTAACTGGCTGCGGATCTGCTTAGCTCTAGGGTTTGAATATATTAAGATTCGCTCGCACATCGATAAAAACCACCCTCCAAGAAACTGGTTGTGTACAGACTGTGTAGAGTCTTATAAACAGTATACAGACGTTAAGATAAATTAAGTTAAGTTAAGTTAAGTTAAGTTAGGTTAAGTTAAGATTCTCATCTCAAGACACGATTTTGGGGGGATTCTAGGGAGAAAGAACTGCGCTGGTCATCAACCTCAGTCACTGGTCCCAAGCTCCTTTAAACCAGTGGCAAAACACTCAATGGAGATGACTAGAGGTAACCTTGAGAGCAGGTGTTACTTGAAACCTGCGAGACTCGATCGCCCATCGTTTCTGTTCAATGCTGTAAGAGTGGAGTGCCTTACCTCTCGACCACAGCGACAGTACAACACGATATAAACAACATCAGTTCGACAATTACAGATTCGGCACTATCCTGCACACCACGCCTGCCTCACACCACCTTCTTCACACCGACCTATCTCTTTCTTTTCTTAACCCTCTCAATCTCCCGCATCAAAAATTATATTATCCATGGATAGTTGGCGGATGGCAAATGCACAGTCAGCTGACAAATGCTGAGTTTTGAAGATGTGCATAAAGTTATTGGTAATGGGATGACATCCTGGGAAGACGATGATGTAGACCAATCTAAACGGAGATGTGCCCAGAAGAGTAATTTCAGACTACGTGAAAGGAAAATCTTGGAACACCGTGAGATGAAAAGATAACACCGCAAGTAAAAAGAAACCCTAAAAAGGCAGTAGAGAGTTACCAGTCCAAGATCGCTGTATGCCTGAAAGTAGCTAATATCCTCTAATGTATCTCTTCTGTCGGCGTTTGGTGTCAACCTACAAGTGACCTGCTACCAGGAATTAAAACTCAACTAACTTAACTTAACGTCTTTAATACAGGTTTAGAAGACTATACAGAGTCTGTATACAACCAGTTTCTTGGAAGGTGGTTTTAACGATGTGGGAATCCATCTTAATAGACTCAAACACTAGAGCTAAGTAGACACACAGGCAGTTAGGCACCATTTATAGCTGCTTTTAACAAACTACCTGGGGAAAGGTACAAACAACTTGGGTACATGTTTAGCTTGAATTTTGTCCGGGCAGTGGCCGTTAAGCCTACTCTTTTCGATTTCAACTGCCAAGGAATTTTTAACGTGATCGACACTGAACACGGGTCCTTTCTCATTTTACAAAGATCCGGTGAATTTTTACCAGAAGATCAACGTGAATAAAATTCCGGTCTTAACCGTGATTCGAACCCACGAATTTCGGCACCCGAGACGGACACCTTACCTCAAAACCACTGAGTCCACCATTTCTGACTACTTCTCTACGTGCGCTTTCTGTGAAACTTTATTTTGCACGATCGGTTGCTAGCCCAATGCATGCCCATAAACAGTCGCCTTTTACAAGATGTATGCTATGGTGCAGTGGCCCTTTTCTCTGATCGGTTTCTGTTACTAAAAATCGACTTCACTGCACTTCAGGCCTACTCATAGGTGCTCAGTCTCTCTCATCAAATGGCGTAAGGTATGGGTGCTGATGGTCCCTGTAGCTCGCTGGTTGAACACTCTCCTGCGCCGTCCTCTCATGTGCCATACTCCGCTCGAACCTCGGTTAATGTCGAAACTTTGCAGTCTGTGGATTGATGCTTCATCTATTGTGGTGTCCTCATCTAGCAGGCGGTCATTGATTGATTTCAAAATGTCACTTCTATCCATCACGAATGTGCCCTGATGGGAGCTTGTGAAGCCAAGATGTCAGCTCTTTCATTGTCCTGAACCACAGCATGAGCAGAACAGTAGATCCATGTCAACCCATGGAGGTTTGAGGCCTAAACAGCAGCTATCAACTCGTACCTAAGCCATCCCTTCCGTACTTTCTGAAAAACGGCTTGCCCGTCTGTCACGATGACTACCCTTGTTATAGAAGTCTCAGATATCCATTTCTGTGCTGAGGTCACTACTTCCGTCTCCATTCTCAAACTGGAGGTTGTTTACATGTATGCCCTACTGCGCTCAGCGACGACCTCTCCTCTCACTCAAGCCGAGAAGCCCCAGCCTGATGTCCCACTGCGCACGACTGATCCATCGGTGTATATGATGGCATCACTCTCCTTGGTGTTCTCAATTATCAGCTGATTCACCACGTGTTCTGCTCTCCCGTTGCTTGATAGTGTGAGGATGCCTAGTCCGTAATCGATAACAGACAACACGACCTGACGAAATAGGATGAACAGGAAGCGTTGTTCCAAGTCTGCAGCAGCTATGGTCTTGAGTGCTCCTAACCCTCTCTTGCATCTTTGTACGATGTGGTCAACATGGCAGTTATAGGAAAGACTGCGATCAAATGTCACTCAAGTATTTCAACCTGTCACACCTGCCAATGGTGCAACCATCAAAAGTGATGCCTGGGAGTTCAGCCTTTACTATGGAATTATTAAAAGAGCACCACATCATGCAGGCCTTGTTCGAATTGATCTTGGAACTTGAGTCGCCGCACCACTGTGAGATTCCTGCAAAGTTTCCTGGATGTCTTTGACCAACCCTTGCCTGTCTGGGCCAGTCCTGTACGTTAGGATGTCAACGTTCGTCCTGTCCCTGTGGGTTGAATATTGGTCACTTTTACTGTGTAGATGTTGAACAGCACCGGTGAAAGCAGAGACTCTTGAGGCAGTCCTGGACATTTTCGCCTTTGTTCTGAAGTCCACGATTACACTCGTAGTACAACTATTCTTTCCATCACGGCAGCTGATATCCAACTAACCAGTCACATGTTTAAACCACACTGCTTCAGACATGTAATGAAAGTCCCAAAATCGACACGGTTGTATGCGTCTTCCAGGTCGAGTACCACCGCGACTGTTTCTTGCTTTGACTGAAAACCCTCGTACACATCATACGCGAAAGTTCCAGCGTTAGCCCAGGTCTCCTTCCCTGTTCTGTAGACGCCCAACGTATCGGGTTGGATGTGCTCCCGTTCTAGGTAGGCCATTATTTTCCTGGCCACTATCTTCTCGAACAATTTGCCATACAGAATGTATGGTGATTATTCGACATCTGCTGAGAAGCGTAGAGGCCTTACCAGGTTTAAGCAGTGGGTACAGATAAATATGAAGCCAGTCCTCAGGCACAGATGACTTCTCTATAGTGTGGTTGAACTCCTTCATCATATTTTGTATCGCGGTCTCCTCCAGCAGCTTGATGTGGCAAATACTGTACTCCATCAGGACCAGCGGAAGTGTTTTTGCTGGTATGTAGGCTATTTACGACCTCCGCCTAGGTGATATGCTCTGCATAAGCCTCTTCATGATGGCTGCGTCTAAAATGCCTTTCCGAATTCCCTGACGGGTATCTGTGTCGCCTTTGTCATGCTGGACAACATATCGACTGAAAATAACGCAAACTCTTCTCTTCGTCTGTCTTCAGGGAAATTCTTGTGATGTCTTGAATGTTGGGGATAAGTTCGCTTGTAGTCTTTCCATTCATTTTCGATCCATGTGTCAGAACTTCTGGAGGGTATTATCATTACCCACTCCTGTGATGAACTCCTCTCATTGCTCGCTTTTGAACTCCCTAGATAACGCTTTACGTTTGACCTCCTTCTTCTCCTTCAATGCGGCTATATTATTACTAGATCTCTTTCTAGCTTTACGCCAATCCTTTTTTGTCCGCTTCCTTTTATTTCCAGGCCGTATCAACCAATTGATTTCACCAGGGTGGTTGTTCAAATGGGGATCTAGTGATCGTCTGGCGCAGCTGGTTCACTACATTATCCTGCTGATACGTGTATCTGAACACCTGTTTGACTATCCTGTGTCTGATGTGCTTTCATCCAGGTATAAGTACTACACATGGCAGGTGGTCGCTCTCTTGTGCCTCTAATACGTCCCAGCGTGTTGGTGAAGCAACATCACTAGTTATAAGTGCCAGGTCGATAAACCCATCCGTATGTCCGGTCGAGATGTTAGTCTAGTTGGACGACCGTCATTCACGACAGTGAGGCTTGTATGGGCTAATTTTATAGGTGCTATTATCTATCCATGTATGGGGAAGTTCTTGCTTCACATACATCGCCAGTCCCCGCTTCTCGGGCCTGCATGGCATGCCGTAGCAACTGTATCCTGGACACTTGATGGCAACACTCTCCGTCTTCAAGCAGGTCTCCTGAATCATAAAGATGTCGACCAATTTTTTTTAGAATGACTTCCCGTTGGGTGGCGCTGCGGCAATTCCAGTAGTCTGCCTATACGGACATATTTTAACCCAAGTCTATCTGACTATCTTCGACATTTCCTCTTTCCTGCTCTTTTCTTTCTCTCTCTCTCTCTCTCTCTCTCTCTCTCTCTCTCTCTCTCTCCTCTTGTCTTCCCTTCTCCTCCTTCTGCATCCACCTTCAATGGCGCAATTTGCTGGAGACTAAGACGTCAGAGCACGATCTCCGTAGCTCCCGCGATGACTCTTATGTGTGGTTTGTCATCAGAGTTTTCCTTCTCCTAGAAGAGTTGCCTGCGGGGCTAACGAGTCTCCTCTACTCGGGTTGTGGTCGGTTGTCATTGCCATTTTTATTGCGGTATCACATTAGTGTACGGGTAACAGTGAAATCCGACCAATCGTGTCTTCAAATTCACGGTCAGTTATGTAGCGAAATCACGACACAATCTATGAAATCTTGATAACCGATCGCTTGGTACACGATTGATCTATTATATTGTTACTTCCTACACCACAAAATGTTGGTATTAACTACTACCATCGGATAAAAAGATTGGAGAAAATGTACTCCCGGTCGCGGTACAGGTAACGCAGAAC
Source organism: Ariolimax columbianus (assembly GCA_036924085.1). Lineage (NCBI taxonomy): Eukaryota > Metazoa > Mollusca > Gastropoda > Stylommatophora > Arionidae > Ariolimax > Ariolimax columbianus. Next base: position 8,593,308 of record JAVGWX010000008.1, read on the forward strand.
CTAGACCACGTGTGTCGTCCTAGTAAGTCAGTTTTGCAACACTACCACGACGATAATCCGTGAAAACTGGCTTGATTGGGTAATGAACTGAACTTTAAACATTTACGGCCGGACAAGACGACTCTGAAAGCAAGTATGTGACACACTTTAACGCAGCATGCATGTGTAACATCACAAAGAACGTGACCTGATAGAGAATTGTAAATATATCCACGAGCCATGAACGTTTACCCCTATTTTTAAATGTAAGAATTGTCGTTGTTGTTGTTAAATGCCCACAATCAGTAAGTTTACTCTATTGTGCGCTCTGAAAAGGACGATAAGTGACAGGTTGTGGTAACTTTCCTCACATCCGAGCATGTTAATGAAGGTGGACCGCGGTCCTCAAGGCGGCTGTCCTTCGCTTGGCTTCATCTGCGTGACGCTCACAACTACGGGGATCACATCGATCCACATCTCGTCAACCAGGTTGCCTTGAAAACAGCCTATTTTCAGGCAACGGTACACGGAAAAGAGATTGTGGTCTAGAACTATGGAAATGTATTTGACAAACATTTTATAGTTTTTTTTGTCATTTAAGAAACATGATTTACGTTATTTCATTAGTTTTAAAATGTACCTGTAGAAACACATTATTCGAGCATTATGCGACTATTTATTATTTAATGTTTATTTTAATGAAGAGATATTTTTGTAAAGCTCGCTAAAGGAATAACATCGCGTTAAGCTTACAAAATATCAGATGCATTCAATGGAACGCCGGGGACTTCTTGTTTCTCGCGAGACGGTCGATGCTCGGGGAAATAACTCAAGTCGCAACACGCAAAGTGTTTTCTAGATGTGAATCCGTTATTTACCTCCTAGCTCTAGATTTAATGAACTTCATTCTAGAAAGACAAAGAATTACTAACAGGTGTACGTGTCTCCATGTTACGTTGTTCTCTTTTGAGTCAAACCTGAAGGTTTCGGATTCTTGTGCTCTGGTGAAATATTTCTTGTAAAAGTTGGGTAGTGAAACACCCTTGTTTTTGTTTTCGTATCTGAGTTCTCTTGAATTCAATTAGTTGCATTTGCAAATAAGGAAGAGCTTGTCACACTTCAACATCAATTGAAGAAGTGAAGATTTTATCTATGTTTTTTCCTCGTGCTCGAAAATCACGGAGCTTGGTGTTGAATTCATCATTCAAAGATTTCAAATTATCCCAAAATGAATGCTAATCAAAATCATTGTTATGTCGGGCAATGGTGGAGAAATTATAAATTAGCTACAGCTCCCTCTTCTATTGCCGAAGTTTAATATAAAATGCTGCGAAGCACACACATAATCTGTGTTGATGTTAATATATCAGATAGCTATGAACTGATTTGACCAATGACACATACATTTGACCGAATTAATGCTAGAGCACCATCGGCTGATTTCCCGTTTAGCTTTTCTCTCTCAAGGTCGAATTTATCTGAAAGATTTTTGCCTCACTCAAAAATGTCTTCTCCTTCTGTAGTATCTCTCATTGGTTGACGAACAAGCAATTCTTCCATATAACTGAATTTAACATTGACTCAGAAAATAAATATAGTCAACTGAATGGCATCAGTCGAGTCTGTGCTCTCTTCTAGAGAAATTGAAATCGCTTCAAATTGTGACACGAGTTGTTTTAGGTTTATTTTAAAAAATGTTTATTTTATTTTATGTGTTTGCCTCACTAGTTTCTACTGGCGGAGGCGCGCCTATTCCGCCCCAGACCGTAGTCAATTTGGGCGCATAAACCAGTGCTTGGATGCGTGTGTGTATCTGTTTGTACCTAGCCTGGTATTTCCGTGATGCTCCTTCCGTTGTTCCTCGCTTTTGATGATCCTCGTTGTCCGCCGTAGGTATTTGCTCATATATGCACAATTGTTTTCCTGGGACCATTTTGGGAATGAGTATATTTATTTTCCTTCATACTTGCATCGCCTCTCTTTATTTATTTCCTGAGTTAAATATATATATCCCCTTTTTTTATATTTTTTTTATAAAACCCTATCATACATTTTATACAATTGTGAAGATAGCAGTGTAGTGAGGTGTACAAGGAGAATGAATGAAATGGAATGATTGAGAAATATGACAAACAATATACTTGATACATAAGGATTAAGAGTACAATATAAATTAATTGAAAAGGGTCTTCCTTCTGTTGTGAGGCCAAATTTAGTTTGATGTAATCAGTCTTTATTATTATATACATCTAGTAAAAGTCTAACGGGAAAATACTTATTTGTTCCATGGCATTGCTTTCATCCGGACACAGTACTTTAACGACAGCGTTGATAATCCAGTATTTAACAGTATCCTCTGGAATATTGTTTCAAATATATTGCAATTTTGTTTACTGACAATAAAGCTTGCCAGAACATTGTTGTCAGCTTACTTATTCCGTTCGCGGAGAAACGTCTGTTTGAGCAGATACACCATTTTTTTCTTCAAATTGTGCATCTTATTTTTTCTCAGCTGACGTCTCAAATCGCTGTAATTAGCTTGCGTGGTGTTATTTTGCCTTTGTATGATGTATTCTTTCACAACGGAAATGGGGTCAAAACAAATTAATCCAAGCTTTCCCTTCAACATGACAAGAACGCAATCATCAGTTCACTTCTCTTGATATTCACGACACCAACTGTCCACTTTCCTCTTTTTTTAATGACGCCATATTAATCATTTAGAAGGCCGATATAATTATAGCAAAATAAAAACGAAATAATAATTCTTGATGTGATTCTATATATCGATATAGTTAAATAAAATCAATTCACATATTGCAAGTTTATAAAAGGCTAAATTCAATACTGACAGTTGTTGACAACGGTACTGCTTGCGTGACCTAAACATAAAATTGAGTTTAGCATTTTCATTATCCCTTACTTGCCGCAACAGCTTCGTCTCAACCATCTTTAACTTAACTTAACGTCTTTACACTGGTTTAGAAGACTTTGCAGAGTGTGTATTCATCCAGTTTCATTTACATTTCCTTGCTCTAAAAGCTATGCACATCCAATCTATTCTTAAATGCATTAACTATCTCTGATTCTACTATTTCCTGTGGCCATGCATTCCAAGCATTAATCACTCTCTGACTAAAAAGAATATTTCTTGATATCCAATCTAGACCTTTCTTTAGTTAATTTGTATCGGTGCTCTTTTGTTTTTGTAGGTGGTTGTATTCTGAAGAAAAAAAACAACTTGTTAGTCTAATTTAACCTTTCCTGTGATTAACCTATATACCTGTAATAAGTCACCTGGAATTCTTCTCTTTACTAGACACAGTAGACCGGTTTTTCTGAGTCTTTCCTCGTAACTGTAATTCTGGAATCACCCTATCAGTTTTGTCGCTCTTCCTTGTATCCTTTTCAGCATGTTTATATCACCTCTAAGATAAGGACTCCACACCTGTACACAGTACTCCAATTTAGGTCTAATTAATGCTTTATACAGTTTGACTATCACCTCCTTATTCATATGTTTAATATTTCTTTTTATCATCCCTAACATTGGGGATCAAGACACTGAGCCGCGCATGAGCTGCAGTGGTCAACGACCCATAGCTGACTGCTAGCGTCAGTGCCAGCGAACCAGAGCTGCCAAGACCCTTCTACACCTCCACGCGGTTATCCTGGATAACAGGCTGCAGCAGGGCAGACTGGCTAAAGAAAAGGGATCGAAGAGGGAATGCTAACCCGGTACTCAGAAAATGCTTGCTGAAGTCGGATGTGTTGGACCGAAAGGTGCAAATATCACAGTCAAGCTGTAAACTACGACACAACGCATTCCGTTCTCTGGACTACATTCTGCTACTTAAGCCCTTTCAGGGTTTGGTAGTGGGAGATTGAGAACGAACGAAGAAGAAGAAGAAGATACCTAACATTGCATATGTCTTACTCATTGCTACTTGGACTTGCTCACTCACTTTACCTGTATGATTTATTATAACCCCTATGTAGCTTTCCTTATCTGTCATTCTAATATTGTTTTCTCCCATTCTGTAATTAAGTTCCATATTCGATCTACCCATGTGGATGACTGTACATTTATCTATTTTTAACTCCATTTGCCATTTTACAGACCAGTCTCGAATTGTTTCTATATCTGACCTCTATATATCCACCTCTGCTATAGATGAGACACTCCTACATAGTTTTGTGTCGTCCGCAAATTTGTCAGTCATGGATCCTATACCAATGTCCAAATCGTTTATAAATATCAAGAACAATATTGGTACCAAAGCCGAGCCCTGTGGCCCTCCACTTTTTACGTCACACCACTAACTGACTAAGAATACTCTTTATTTATTTCCCCACTCTCTGTCTTCTTCCCATTAACCAACTTTCAATCCATTCTTACTTTACTTTAACTAGTTGTATACAGTCTCTGCAAGGTCTTCTAAACCAGTAAAAAGACGTTAAGTTTAGTTAAGTTAAGTTTAACCATGTGAAGTTTACAAGTCTACACTCTACAGAGTTCAGAAGTGAGCATGCGGTTAGCATCGAATATATTTGTATGACTCATGTAACAATTTAAATTAATTTCTTGCAATGTATTTCTTTAAAATTTAATTAATGAATTTTGTAAGTTGGTATCGTAGTTTTATTCTTTTTTCTATGATTACAGAAAAAAAATCGAAACATTATTTAGGCGGCTAGTAGGCCAGGTTTAGTGAAAATGGGATAACTCCTCGACGTCTGGATACAATCAGGGCTTGACTTCGTACATGTCTATTGAAAGAAATTGTAAAAAAAACACAAAATCAAACAAGGCCACAGACTGTGAGGAAATGACACATGATGATGGTTAGAACAGGAGGAGATAACGCACACGAATATAGAATGTATGCATAACTTCCGGTTAATTTTTCGCGTTGTTCGGTGAAGAATAACATAAGCTTGTTTCTGTTTGTCGAAACAGTGTACATATAAGACGACGACAACTGTTTATAATATATATATATTTGTTAAATAAAGAAATTTGTTATCAGCTAACATGGTAAATATCTTGAAATATACTGCACACAGTTCTTTATTTGTTTAGGCATTTTATTGTAATAGCAGCACGTGCCGAAACTATGTACTAAAAAGTTAGTAGCCTGTTGCTGTAGTACTAGTAGTAGTTAGTAGTGTAGTGTTGCTTGAATGACAGTTGGCACAATACTGTAACAGTTACTAAAACTAACATAATAGTAGTAATTAATTAAATTGAATAACGACCGTCTCCTTATGTTAACATTAGCAACGAAATATCGTTACAGTTGTGTTATTGCTGAGCATAACCATGAACAAAACCATGTTCAAGGCTTGGTAGTAGGAGATTGAGAACAAACACAGAAGAAGAAGAAGTAAAATGGTACCGTACAGTAGTAACTTTAAGTTAACTAAGTCACTAGACTTCTTAATTATTATGGGTTTTTTTTCTCCCATAGACCTTTTTGTCCATAACGAAGGTCAGTAGTGTTTTTTTTTATATAGTCAAGAAGTGGAAATACTGACATCAAGGAAATGTTTCCTTCAAACTGTACAATTGACATACCTGAGCAAAACCACTCCGAAAAATGGCGTCAAAGATATGGCGAGGAATGAAAGGAGATCGAAGAAGAACTTGCGACGAGGCATAAATATGCCATACCCTGTGTGGGAAGCCCTTAACAGATTATGAACGTAAATGTTCAGGTTTTAAAAGAACTTGAAAAAATGTGGACGATGCTGTCTGCAAATGCAGAGCCATCCAAGACCCCGAACATTTGTATAACTGTGCAAGAATCATGAACTTTGGCAGATCTCATGAGAGCAAATGAAAGAGTTTCCAGGGCAGCTGATTTCTGGTCTAATACTTTGTGAGGCTGCCAGACACAAAAAATTGATGTACAACTGCAAACAAAGCAAATCATTTCCTGTACTCCAGGCAAAGACTTGACAGGCACATCTGTAATAAGTGTAATATAACTGCTTTATTGGTGCATTGTTTCTAAGTTTGCTTACAAATTTGTGAAGGGATAATTGAGTAAACTTGTGCTTATTGCGTCATGCCAATGATTCCTGTAACTTGGTGTAACTAAAGGTAAAATAAGTCACACAGTTTAACCAAGAAGTGCGCTGTTCTTTTCCATATTATTTGAGAATGGACAAAGCATGAACTCTGTAGCTCCGATGAGGATCACGCAATAGATTGGCCTGATTGGGTAGATTTTTAACACAATTTAGATAATTCATTATAAGTATTCCCTTCCATCCTCTCACAAGACCATTCCTGTCTGATTATCATAATGGTACTCACTTTTTGCAGCAAAGGTGTGGGGCTCAACTCCCACAACCATCATGCTCCATTCAACCCAGCTTTAAATGGGTCTAGGGAAGTAAAAGGCAGCAAGGAAAGGAACTGGCCACCCTACCTCATACAAGCTGCAGCTTACCATACAGAAGTCTCTAACAAACTTCATTCTCAAACAGTAAAATAACTACTATGGGACAAACCTTTACTTACTTTTCTTATCTAAGAATTGGGTTACATTTGATTACAAATTCATAGTCTTAGAATTAACATATGATAACATTCGTTATAATAAATAAATGATATATTGAGTCTTAGGATCTTTTTATCTTTTTTGTTGGAGGCAACAATAACAACTTAGCCTGTAGACTGCCAGGTGACGACTACATATGCAAAGTGGTCTTTTTTCGTCAGCCCTATACGTCTCTAGACTAAAGCTGTAATGATGGCTTTGTACTTCACCATTAGCCATATTGGCTGTCTCTTTGAGGTTGCTTTCAAAGTCAGCCTGTTAATATCAGACTTTTCTTTGTCCTGAAACCCAGCACCAGCAAAGAATATATATATATATATATATATATATATATATATATATATATATATATATATATACTTGACTTCATTATTTTTATTTACCTATATGAAACAATTAGATCCTACTTTGTTTTTACATTTTTTGGTATGTTAGGGCTGCATTACTAATTTTTTTTCTAATTTTTATATTATGTGACATTGTCTTGAAAACAATTTGCAGTAAATATATAATAATGTGGGAATAGCTGTATAGGTAGTCTTGTAAATTTATAAATGACTTCTCATTAGAAGCAAACAGACAAGACTTTGAAAATGACTGCTGTTGATCATTTTTAGAATACAAAAATATGAATACTTTGTGGCCCTTATTAGGAGGCACAATCTTCTTTCATGTGTCATATTCATAGCAATTGTTGCTTTCAATACATTCTGCATCATAATTTACAAAATAAAGCTGCAGAAGATGGATGTGTTGGACCGAAAGGTGCAAATATCGCAGCTAGCCGTAAACTAGCGACACAACGCATTCCGTTCTCCGGACTACATCCTGCTACTTGCGAAGACCTGTACAGGGCTTGGTAGCGGGAGATTGAGAACAAACGCAGAAGAAGAAGAAATCAAAATAAAGAAAGAGAGTTAAAATTTGCAATCCAGAAATTCAGTAGCATTTGATGAATCCACTTGTGTTCAGAAATAACCATACCAAATGACTCCCTTACGACTGGTAGTTGATGCTTTACAATGACTTTTTATATTCCTTGTGAAAATAGAGCTTCAACAGACAATTGACCCTAATGTTTAATTTTCTGCTGTCGTATTGAGTTTCTGGAATGGTGCCATATGTTCTCTTGTTTCATCTTTCACTGTTCCTCGTGTTGCTTTCTATGTCTCCCCATTTTTCTCTCTCCTTATTGGTTCATCTTCTTTTTTGTTCACGGTCAGACATCTTGAATTTGTTCAAAAAAAGCTGCGGTCATCCTGAGGCTGTCGACATTGTATTGGAGCTTGCCTAGTAATGACCATATGTGCTTTCTCTGGTCCTTGTAGGTCAGGCAATTTTGCAGCAGATGTTCAGTGGTCATTTTCCCTGTACCACAGGTGCATTCATCTATAGCACCTATCTTCAGTTTATTGAATAAATGGTACCTCAGTATGTTGTGGCCTATACAGAGTACGAAGACCACGACCTTCTCTCTTCTGTTCAACTGGTAATAAGCATCTAATTTATCTGTAGCCAGTGTTCTTTATTTCCCATTTGTCCATGTATCAGCCCTAATAAACCTTTTAGACTCCACGTAGGTCACACTTGAATCTGTTTGTGGTAACCTTCCACCAACTTTTTCAAGTCTGTCTGCCTCGTTGCCTTGAATGTTACAGTGGGATGAGAGCCACTGTACTACGACTCTTCTGGGTTTAGGCTGCTGGCAAAGTTGACAAGAGTACTGATCTATGTGGGTTCAAATTCAGTGCATGTTTAGTTATGTTTTATGACTTTCCTGTATTTATGCCATATCAATTTCAACATTTCCCCAACCTGCAGCAGTCTTGATTATTCTTTATTTGCCAACATTTTGTGTTGCTATTACTTTTGGCCATCTTCTTCTTCTTCGCTCGTTCTCAATCTCCCACTACCAAACCCTGAAAGGGCTTAAGTAGCAGGATGTAGTCCAGAGAACGGAATGCATTGTGTCGTAGTTTACAGCTTGGCTGCGATATTTGCACCTTTTGGTCCAACACATCCGACTTCAGCAAGCATTTTTTGAGTACCAGGTTAGCATTCCCTCTTTGATCCCTTCTCCTTAGCCAGTCTGCCCTGCTGCAGCCTGTTATCCAGGATCACCGCGTGGAGGTGTATAAGGTTCTTGGCAGCTAGGGTTCGCTGGCCCTGACGCTAGCAGTCAACTATGGGTTGCTGACCACTGTAGCTCATGTGCTGCTCAGCATCTTGATCCCTTTTGGCCATCTGAAAGAAACTAAGTAATGGAGGCATCATTTGGTCTTATTTTTGGTTACACACCATGTTTCCAGACCATAGAGTAGGACATATTTTACATTTGCTTTAAACAATCTAATTGCATATGCCTATTGGAAACTCCATGTAAACCATACGTAAATACTTTGAGAGCAAAACATATTCAATGATTGTACAAGCGTATAATAATTTGTATACATTTCACACACAACTAATTAGTATTTAAAATGGTACCTTAATTTGCGTATTAAAAAACTATGAACTGTATATTTTGAGAGGCTTTATTTGACAAGGATAGTAATAAATCTGGCAAAGATGGCGCCATAACTGGCTGCGAGTCTACATTTCTCGACTGTTTTGGATCATTATGGATGCCGCCAGACCACGGATTTGCCTGGAGTTCACACTAGTCGACGACTTACACTTGTGTTCACGGAAACGTGGTGTTGTTTTCCGTCGGGGCTTGTTATTTCGTTCTTTTTTTGTGGTTTCTTCCATCCGTTTATCTTGGTCTGGACGCCGGCTGAATCAGTGAATGGAACTACGCTTATACCTGTGTCGTGTTTCACGGGTTAGTTCTGCCGGTTCACCTTCACGAATTTGGCGCGTGGGAATTTTAGATGCTACTATGATGAGATGAATACAGCTGGGGAGAGATGCCAGACTCACTCACACGCTGAGTTTTGTCCATACGACCTCTTGTGGTTATCGAAAAGGCACGACAAACTGCGTTAGATGCCTTCCCACCTTTCTACCCTGCGGGTTACATGTTTACGGAAAGGCTTCGGTGGTAACCCTGAGACAAAATCTGCATCCTATGCTATCTCCAGTCGTCTCGATGAATGTCTTGCCACTGGCAAAAGGTAGCTTAGGCTCTGGGAGTGAGGTTGACAAAAGGCGCAGTTCCTTCCTCACTTTAATCCAAATCACCGCGCAAGTAACCCAATTTAGCGGACACAGCAAGAGATACGACTGTTCACACGGCTGAACAAAGAGAGTGGTCTTCATCACTTGTGATGGACAACTATTAATTATTTGACAAGGACCATACTATGAATAGTTCAGTGGAAATTGTAGGGGACTAAGTGGTCTCGAGGTAAGACGTCAGCCTTGAGTGTTATAGGTCGCAGGTTCAAAAACGGCAGAGACCAGGATTTTTCACTTGGACTTTCTGTTATTTCTCCTGATCTCTGGGTAGTAGAGATCGGATGTCCGTGTGCAGTGTCGCGAACAATAAAAATTCCTCGGCAGTTGGAATTAAAAAAGAGTAGGTTAATGGCAGAGCAAAATATAAAATTATGTTTAAAATCTTCCCAATCTATGACGAGAACCTCCCCGGTACTACTCAGCTCGTACATTGTGCTGAGATTCTCAAAAAAAATATAGAGAAGAACAGAGTACTCATTGGTCAAACTGTGTGGAATATTCTCGCTTTCAATCAAACCCCAAAATACCAAATTAAGTTTAAATGGCAAATTCCTGCAGCCAAACGACAAGTCAAACTATCTGGGAGTCACATTTGATCGGCGCATGACATGGAAAAGTCAGATCGAGAGAAACCGAATGAGAGCCAGAGAAAGAATGGCAATCATGAGGAAACTTGCTGGCACAAGCTGGGGAGCAGACAAAAGCATACTAAAGAAACTACACTGGAAGAGTGAGACCAGTTCTCGAGTATGGCATTGCGGCATGGACAATAGCATCAAAGGCGAACTTCGATAAAGTTAGCAAACTTCAAAACCAAGCTATGAGAGTTATAACAGGAGGCATGAAGTCAACGCCAATTGTAGAACTTGAAAAGATTACAAAACTGCAATATATGACCGATAGAAGAGACTGCAGAGCCCAGCTGCAGTCAGAGAAATTCCGAAGACTGACAGACCATCCAATGCACCAGAGACTAAACAATTTGGGAAATGGAAAACTAAAGCGGAGAAACTTTGCAGAAATAGCCAAAGCAAAGATGCACGAAGATCCCATAAACGCACTAACAACACCAAAACCCATCACTACTGTACGAAAACCTACCTGGAGGCAGGATATATTTCCAGAGGTGGTATAAAATATACCAGGTATTGGAAACAAAAACTGCCAGACTGAAAAAGAAAGGAGAGATACTACCCTAAGCTTTATATCGAAAAACTACCCAAGCATGGACTGGACCCATGCATACACCGACGGTTCTGTAACAAACACTACACAGAACGGAGGGGCAGGAGCATTCCTGAACCTACCAAATGGCAGAAAAATAACACTGTCATTCGCTACTGGTAAGTACACAAGCAATTTCAGAGCGGAGGCAGAGGCACTGAGGGCGGCAGTGGAAGAAATGGTGACACACAAAGAAAATGAAAGCCATATAGTCCTGCTTACAGATGCTCTCGCCGTAGTCACAGCGCTAAAAAGCCAGAAAAACACTGAGCTTAATGACTTAAGAGCAGCACTCTACAAACTGTGCCAGCAGTCCGCACCAAAAAGGGTAGTGGTACAGTGGGTCCCATCACACTGCAACATCCAAGGCAACGAGGAGGCAGACAGACTGGCAAAAGAAGGTGCAAGACTACCACAAACAGATACTAGTATGACGTACGAAGAGTCAAAACGGCTTTTCAAAGCCAGATACATGACCAAATGGGAAACCGAACGTACTGGTTACACCAAAAACCATGCCTATTACCAGTTGAACAGAAGAGAGCAGGTCGTTGTCTTCAGACTTCGCACTGGCCACAATAGACTGAGGTACCACCTATTCAACAAATTGAAGATAGGTGGTACCGACGAATGCCAGTGCGTTACCGGTAAAATAACCACTGAACATCTGCTGCAGAACTGCCCGACATACGAGGATCAGAGAGAGCAGATGTGGCCATCACCAGTGGAACTGCAAGACAAGCTCTATGGCAGTGTCGACAGCCTCAGGATGACCGCCGCTTTTTTTGAAAAAATAATGGTTACTGTCTGACTGCGTACGAAGAAGAAGAAGAAGAAACTGTGTGCAATGATATTGATTCTTTGACTAAACTAAAATGCAAATTAACTGGTAAACTGCCACTAACTGGTCATTTGCTTCAATATCTGATACAAGCCACACTCAAGGTATTGCATCTCTCTACTTTTTCAAGTGGAATGTAGGAATGCTATTTAATTGTTAGAAAAGACAAGTTACTCTAAGTCTAGTGAGCTGCAGGAAGTTTAAAATACGGATAGCTGATAGCCTTCGGCTACCTGGCAACAGACATTGACATGTCTGTTTGAATACCAGGATTCCAAGTAAGACACGTTTTAGAGAAAAAATAAAAAACATTTATTTATCATGTTTATTTTTCATTTATAGCCTAAAGCAGTGAAGAAAAAGAAGAAGTTTATTCACAAGAAAGAGTCTACAACTTATCGCCTCATTCCTGGTTACGTAAATGATGAAGATGTCACGACCACAGTTCCAGACAGCAATGATGAGGTAATTACATGAATATAACTGAACGTAGCATTTTATACTGGTTTAGAAGACTCTGCAGCCACTGTATACAGCCAGTTTCTTTTACATTCACTTGATCTAAAAAATACCTGCTCGCATCCAATCTATTCTTAAATGCATTAATTAACCCTGCCTCAACTATTTCCTGTGGCAATGCATTCCATGCATTCATCACTCTCTGACTAAAAAACAAAAACTAACCTTGTTCTGTTCTTTCAATAATCGACTTCGTTGCCCCTTCCTTTTCGAACTCATGATTTATTAATACATTCTGCAGTCTGTGGATTACCAATTTGTGTAGTGTTTTCATCTAAAGGGCAGTCATTGATTGACTTCAGAATGGTGACAAAGTCCTGACTATGATGCTTTTGAGCTGAGGACATCACTCACTCATTGCCACACAACTCAGCATGGCCAGGGCAGTAGATTATACAAACCCCTGAAGATTTGAAGCCTATATGTCTGCTATTGCTATTCACTCGTGCAGTAGATATGCCATTCTGAAAGCATGTAGTATCAAGACGCTGAGCAGCGCGTGAGCTGCAGTGGTCAGCGACCCATAGCTGACTGCTAGCGTCAGTGCCTGCGAACCAGAGCTGCCAAGACCCTTCTACACCTCCACACAGTGATCTTGGATAACAGGCTGCAGCAGGGCAGGCTGGCTAAGGAGAAGGGATCGAAGAGGGAATGCTAACCCGGTACTCAAGATGCTTGCTGAAGTCGGATGTGTTGGACCGAAAGGTGCAAATATCGCAGTCAAGCTGTTAACTACGACACAACGCATTCCGTTCTCTGGACTACGTTCTGCTACTTAAGCCATTTCAGGGTTTGGTAGCGGGAGATTGGGAACGAATGAAGAAGAAGAAGAACAGCATGCTAGCCATCGACTACCAAAAATACTCTTTTATGGCGACATAGCAGAAGGGTAGACACTCCCTTAGTAGCCAAAATAAGTTCTTCAAAGAGATGCTTAAGGCTTTGCAAAAACTTTGGCATAAAACCTGACATTTGGTAAGCTGCTGTACAAGACCGAACAACTTGGCGTGCATCTCTTCGTGAAGGTGCAGCATCGTGGGAGACATCCATAAAAACAGCAGCTGGACAATGGAGACAGGCTAGAAAATCCTATGAAATGAATCCTTCACATCAGGCAGACATTCCCTATCTACACTACCTGTGGTCTTTCCAGACCCACATCCGGTTCCTCAGCCACCTTTAAACTCATCAATTGACGGAACATTTTCCAAATGGATGAACACAGAGATTGGGCATCATCATACATGATGGGCAAACATCATCATCTTATGAAGCAACAATTGAGAACGATGACTGCCCTTGTTAAAGAATCCTCAGCCCTTCAACCTTATACTAGAGGCTGTTATCATGCTTGCTCAGCTCGGCTATTTCATTGCCTCTCACTGTAACAGGGAAGCCCCAACCAGATTTCTCACACTAATTAAGCCATGTTAGCCAGCTTTTAATAGAAGTGGAAAGCTGAGAAGTTAGGATACAAGTGTCTTAGTCTGAAGACATGCTCAAACTCCAGTAAGGCCTAGACTTTTTAAAAATGGAAACTTTGTCCGCACACTGCTTGATGACTGTCAACACAAATGGTCTTATTGCTCAGTCTTATCATTGTCCTGCTGTTGATTACTCCTTGCAATCGTAGCAGTCTTTTTAAAAAAATAAAAACTTGTTTTTAGAAAGTGAACTGATAATTCATTTAACCTGTGAGCAATTAAGATGGGGTTTTGTGTTTTTTTGTTAAAGCAATTTTCCACATTGAACATGTTTGCTTTTTCCAGCTACTGTTTATTTATCTAATTGTAATTTCTTTAAGTACATTTCTGTTTTGCCTACTTGTCTTCCTCTTGGTTATATCTTTTGTTTTCATCTATCTGATATTTATTATTCATAAATTATCTTTGTGCCTGTTAGCTTCAAGTATTTTTTGTACCTTTGCTTTCCTCTATGGTAGCTTTTTGTTTGTTCCTCACGCTTCCTTTATTCTCTGTTAGATTTTGTTTGTTGAAGGTAGACTTTCTTGTCTTTTCATAAGTTGTTGTAAAGCTATCATGGCTTTGCCGTGTGAATTTCCTTTAGCTCCTACGTTGATATATTTCTGCTTTATTTATCATTTTTAGTCCTTCCACTTTTTGTCTATTTCTGCCAAATTTATTTTCTAATTTGAAATTCGCACAATGGATCTTTGGATTTCTGCCACCTGTCTCATATTAACTGAACAGTTGCTGCAGAATACCTAGCATTCATAAGCACAAGGGGAGTCAAGCAGCCACAATTCATTTCCATGCTTGAGAATCTTAATTACAATATCATTGTCCTTGAGCTGACAACTGCATTTGTTAGAGTTATTAGTGTGGAAGACTGGTTGCGATTGAGGAAGACGCATCTTGTTCTGATTTGTTTATAACTTTTACTTCTTACTTACACGTTGATTTAATTGTGTTTTACTTATCAGATTGAATCCAGGAAGAAAGAGCAGAGAGAACATGGGATATTTTATGATGATTCCTACAATTACATGAAGCATTTGAGGTCTCAGAATGAGCAAGCAACACTTGTAGCAACTTCAGAGCCTGATTTTGAAGTAAGTTTTTTTGGTCAATTATTCTTATACTTTTTTTTCTATATTTAACTGGTAGTAAGTTATTACACACAGCTCATAAGAACAGCAAAGAAAGATACTTGGCTGAATAGATGGGAAACATGGGGAGGGATGTCTACAGACATATGGCAAGCCCCAATGACAGTATAAATCAACTCACAAGGAAGGATCAAGAGCACAATTTTTTGACGAACCAACACATCCCATTGAACAAACACCTGATTAGGATTTTAACACAACATACTGCTGAGTGCCAGCTGTGTACACACCCATATGAAACCTTTTATTATCATCTCTTTGAGTGCTCAGCACTCAACAATTTTTAGGAAAATGCTTCTTTCTCTGAGGTCAGATAAATGGAACACTTTGTATGACACTAGGCAACAACTGATAAACACGTGCAGATACATTGCATGGCATTGGGCTGAAGGGTGAGAGCCCGTACACTGCTGGATCCAAAACAGCAACAACTGGTAGTGAAAGTTAAACATGATTCTGTATAAGACACTGTCATCAGAGATGAAGCGTACATTTTTTTTTAGATTGGGTGACTTATAACCTTTTCATTCTTAACAGGAAGGTACATACATATTTTTAGCTTGGTTAACTGAAGCATATTGAGATAAGATTGAATTCGGTACCTTTTTACTTTGTATCATGAGAAGTCAACATTGCAGCTCAGAATGACACTATTGCTCCTCTTCCACCATGTCATGTGGGGAGTTTACTGTTCTTTTTTTTTTGTTATTTAAAGTTCCTGCAGGATGGTGTGGCCTACCCCCTAAGCATCACTCCTTAGTAACCTCTTGTGGCAGAGTAGTGATATTGTTGTTTGGGCCTTCGGTTGGCACATCTGTACTTGATGTCTTATGTTGACACATCTCCATACTGATGTTTTCTGTTGAAACATCTCTATACTGATGTCTTTTGTTGGCACATCTCTATACTTGATGTCTTTTGTTGGCACATTTCTATACTTGATGTCTTCTGTTGACACATCCTGTGCTTCTGGCCATTTGTCCCAACCAGAATCTTTTTTAATATGTCCATAGGTTAAACAGCCGGGTTTTTTTGCAGATGTGTTTAAAAACTGTCTTTGGCAGTATAGGCAACCACGAAATAAAATATGGTTCTCATCCTGTGTACGAATGATAGTGCTAGGATAAGATGCATCATACTAATCAAGCCACCTTCCCCGCAACACCACTCCGTACGGTGCATCTTGAAATGGCTTGTGTTATAGTAGTCTGCCCATCGAGATGGGTGTCGGCACTGATTCCTGTATTGGTGAGCTTATTGAGAAGCCTGGCACTGCAGTACAGCAAGGATGGCCCAGGTCCACCTCTTCACAAAAGCCCAGAATGTAAGACGTTCCACTACAATTCACTTACAGAAAAACAGTTTGACAAGATTGAAGAGCTGAATATGAATTGCCTGTATATCACAGACTTTCATCCTGTGAAATTAAGTAATACCAGACTTATTGACTGTAGCCACTCCCTTCAAGTAGCTCTCAATTCTAGCTCCCAGGATATTAGTAACTCAACAAAAGACTGAGCTCCTGTCCGGGATGTGACTGTTCCAACTAATTGGAGAAAGGGCGAAACTTTGGAACCCTGCTGCCAGAATGTTTTCGGTTGACGGAGTCTGTAATGCTATAACTGGTAATTTATCCAAGAGCAGGAAAACTGTCTTCAAACTTGTTGGTTAGATAGTTAGTAACAACCTGAATAAGAGGACTTAAAAGGAGATATGCTCGACTTAAAGGTGCAGATATTGTAGTACAACTGAAATGTGCTGGACAAAAAGTGATGGTTCCACACTCAAACTATAAAAAGTGATGTGCAAAATAGAATGAACGCCTCCGCCAGTAGAAACTAGTGAGGCAAACACATAAAATAAAAAAAAATAAAAAAAGAATGAAAATACTGAAGTTGAACTATAAAATATGATGGGCAAATAAGTGGTGATACTGCAGTTGAACTATAAAATGTTATTGACTGAAAAGTGCAGATATTGCAGTACAACTGTAGAATGTGTGGATGGAAAGGTGCAGATATCACAGTCCACTGTGAAATGAAACGTGGAAAATCTTACATAAATCGTACACAAATTTGTTGATTCTAAATTGCTAAACATTGCTTTTTCAGGTACAGTCCAATTGTAGCAGGCTTCCAGTATTTGTAGAACATTTCTCCACTGATGTAAAAGAAGGTATGTTGTGGCAAGCAGCAGCTGTGTGTTGTTTATGGTACTTCAGAGCTTATGGTTCTCATCTCTGAGAGAAGTGGAATGAAAGGGATCATATAAACTTTATTAATATATTTAGATACTTTGTATAGCTTGCTATCATTTCATCGTTATTGCATTTTTCCCATTTGGCGGAGTCGTTTGTCCTGGCAGTCACAGTGCATTATACTGACTAGATCTTGTACCGATCACAGTAGGAAAAAACATGGGCACGGCCATCGTTGGGTGTCGAACCTGTGTCTTTCTGGCTAGAATAGCGACATTCCAACCGGTCAACCACCGGCTTGGTGTAAAGGTGGATCCCATGGCAAAAATTGCTGTCGGGGGATGAAGATAACTCTTCATGTA
Organism: Ariolimax columbianus; assembly: GCA_036924085.1. NCBI lineage: Eukaryota > Metazoa > Mollusca > Gastropoda > Stylommatophora > Arionidae > Ariolimax > Ariolimax columbianus. The sequence continues at coordinate 8,610,808 of JAVGWX010000008.1, forward strand.
CTAAGCCGCAGCCTATGTGAGGAGGGGTGGCCAGTTCCCTTCATTGCTGTTTATACCTTCCCCAACTCATTCATCAGGCACCCATGTACAGCTGTTGTCTGGAGGAGCGGTCGTACCAGGAACGAACCACATCCAAATGTTTTTTCTGTCTGTCTGTGATTGCTAACCCTGGCGAGGTGTAATCCCAGTCTTAGCAAGCCAACTCACTGTTGACTAGGCGACACGCTTGGTGTACATTTTCTATTCTATATTACTTTTTATAACAGCTACAATGTAACTGTACTACTAGCTATGATAATTTAAGATTATGTTATGTAACAACTTTAGTATGTATAATGTTTATCTGCTGTGACTTATCAGCTTGTCACTGCTGCTTAGGCACCCGAGCATTAGTTTGGTAATAAAGCGCTCCTTAGGCACCCGAGCATTAGTTTGGTAATAAAGCGCTCCTTGGGCACCTGAGCATTAGTTTGGTAATAAAACGCTCCTTAGGCACCCGAGCATTAGTTTGGTAATAAAGCAACAGTATATAAACAGTATATTTATGTGAATACTGTGTGGTACCAGTAAAAAAAATGGTCCTTGTCCAGGGTGTGTAATAGCACAATTTTGATGTGTGAAATAAAGTGTGAAGGTCATTGGTATTACCAGGGAAGACGGACTGCGAAATGAAGACATTCGAAGTATGGTTGGCACTATGTCTTGTGCAGAGTACATTTACATCCCATGAGAATACACCCTCATCATCTCCCACTGATGACTTACAGCGCTGGTAGATCTGACTATAGGGTAAGAAGACATCCACAAGGCAGGTGGATAGATTACATTAGAGTGATTGTACAATGGCACAGGCTCACAATGACATATGCAGATCTCTTGGTGCAGAACAGACAATGGGGTAAGCTACTCACAGCAATCGATGGCATAAGTGGAAATTAAAACTAACCACCGCTGCAAGATCATGCCAAGTGCTTTCAAATAGACTTCCTGGAGAAGGCCAACTGAAGTAGAGGTACTTACCTCCCGCTTAAATGAAACAGAAAAATATTATGAAGAAATTAGTATTTGAAGTATATGTTAATGTCCTTAAATTTATGGTAAACCATGTCATCATTCACATCTGGACCAGGGAGGAGCTACCAACCTGTTACTTTGACAATCAATTCTTGTGTCCAGGATGCTAAAATACTACCTGTATGTTCTACAATTTCCTTTGATTATAATTAGAAAAACAAGGGGAAACTTTTGTATGTTTCTGAATTCATTAATTATTCCTGTCTTTGCAACCATTGTCGTTACTTTGCTTGTTTTTTTCCTTCGTTAGAAGACGACATTGACCCAGATGTATTGGCTGCCCTGGATGATGCTCCACTTGTAAATGTAACTGATGATGACAGTCTTGATAAAGATATTGATGAAAAAGATGTTTTCTTAGATGATGATTTTATTACTATTGCCGGTGGACCAGCGCCAGTTAGACATAAGACAGATGAGGATGATGGGTAGGATTTTGTTGTTACTTGTGTCGTCTTTATAGTTGTGGTTTCAAATGAGATCATTAACTACCAGAAGCCTATCACTGCACCTGATAAGTTCTCATTCTTCAGCCTGTTAAACAATGCATTCTTCTTCTTCGTACACTGTCAAACGTCAACCTGTTTTTTTTTCGAAAAAAGCAGCGGCCATCCTGAGGCTGTCAACACTGCCATAGACCAGTATTTCGGGCAGTTTTGCAGCAGATGTTCAGCGGTCATTTTTCCGGTACCACAACTGCATTCGTCAGTGCCACCTATCTTCAGTTTATTGAATAGGTGGTACCTCAGTCTATTGTGGCCTGTGCGGAGTCTGAAGACCACGGCCTGCTCTCTTCTGTTCAATTGGTAATAGGCATCATTTTTTGTGTAGCCAGTAAAACAATGCATTCAATTATCTTCAAAATGATTCATAAAAATATGTTGACAATTAAGAAAACTACATCTTAACCTTTAGCAAGCAAATGGCCAGACAACTAAAACTGTTCCATGTTCACATAAAGGCTATGTAAACAGCCAGATTGCCATAAGAAAATTATTATAAAGCATTCCGTGTATCAACACTGGTTAAAACAAAGCCATTTTGAATCTAAATATAGAGATGCCATCATTGCAGATGTAAAAACCAAAATGGCAGGTATAGTTAGTTTTAAAGCGATTTTGAAATAATGTGTTTTCTTTTTCGGACGACTTGCGGATTATTCCATTAGTGCGAGTGAGATAGGTAAGTTGTGACATATTTTTAGGAGATATATCTGTTTAATTTGTTTATTTAGTAGTATTAACTACATTTGTAACAGAAAATAGCAGATTCGACGATCTTGTAAGGAACACTATTGGTGTTCTGTGGCGATTTTCGCATTCCGGTGGTCCCGATTTCCCGCAAAATGTTGCGGTTTAAAAAAAAATTTTATATTCATCTTCTTGTATCTCAGAAACTAACACACAACAAAAACAATAACACCAACATGTTCTTTATTCGTTTATGTCTCTACACACAAAGAAATCATATTTATACGACAAACAAAAAATACAGATTTTCAAAGTGAACAACCTAGAAAAATGTGACGTGCGGAAAAATAATTAAATTCAGCTGCTGTGGGCACTTCCATACTTTTATTGTTCAGTGTGCTAAAGGTTTGTACACTCACAACAAGGTCAGAAAAGAATCAATGATGCCACAGCAGGTTTTTCAGTTCAGTAGTTAACGTATAAGAAAAACCATCACTGTACAGGTGAGGGAGGAGCAGACCAGCTTTTCCCAAAATGGGTCCTGCATGGATCAGTTAATCACTCTACGAACTATATTTTAGCAGATTGTGGAATAAGAACCTGCCTCTTTCCTAGTAGAGCGTAAAGCCTAGTCGAGACGGGGCTGGCTTGCTAAGACAAAAAATCACGAGCAGACAGAAAAAAACACAGGACTTGGTTTGTTCCTGGTACAACTGCTCCTCCAGTCGACCCAGCTGTAAATGGATACCCGATGTATGAATTGGATACGGTATAAACAGCGACGAAGGGAACTGGCCACCCCATTTCACATGTTCTGCGGGTTAGTACATGAAGAGTTATCTTCATTCCCGACAGCAATTGTTGCTGACCTTGACCGTTACATAGGTTTGGTGGACTATGACAAGACATTTGATGTGAATCGATGTCAAGATTGCTCAGGCACTATGGGTTGTCTCTTAAGTCGATGGACATTATCAAGAAGTCTTACGAGGGTCTAACTTGTCAGGTCATACACGTCACTATTTATTTTTCTGACTGATGATTGACTGACTTTTAAAGACAGCAACATCTACCATTTATTTTAGAATTCGCTGGCATCTGACAGGGCAGCTCGAGGACTTTGACTTTGCTTTTGCTGGTGACTTAGAATTAAACAGTACAGTTGACATGAACAAGACCAAGGTTCCCATGACCAGAGCTGTTTGAGTGTCAATCAGTCAAGAAATGGAATGACTGACATGCTGACAAAAAAACAGGAGCCACCAAACAACAAAAAGATAGGCCCTGTAGTAACTACACAGAGAAACCAATCCTAAGAAATAATACCAGGGACATCTGGTTGGACTGGTGGATGACGGAGACAACAGTCGCAGTGTTTTTAGTAAAATGTAACAGACAAAAAATAATGATGGCATAAACAGATTACACAGTGAACGGAGTCTCATCTTTCAGTTTGGAACAAGACATACTAGAGTCAATAGCAACTTAAACCGCATCAACTCTCAGCACCTGCCCTTGTGCAGATTCTACTCTGACTGATGAAAGTTAGACCCCTGCTCATTGAGAGTGAAACAATTGCAGATATGAAGAAAAGATTCTTCTTGCAAGTGTCAATTCACTGTATGACACAGTGGAACAACTGAAGAAGACCTGCATTTATATAAGAAAGGCATTGGGCTGCCAAGAGCAGCCATGCTCAGCAGCTATGGAATAGCACTAACAACTCTACTGATTAATTGTTCCATTGATTTTAATACTTTTTTTGTTGTCTTTCAACACTTTAGTGAAGGTGAACCTGTCACAGATGATGATGAAGATGAAGACACTTACGAGGAAGGTTCATATGATAGTGACGAAGATTTTAGTGATGATGAAGATAACATTTCTTCTTCTCAACCCACGCAGCGTAGAGGAAATGTGCAAGATGATATTGCAGAGGCTCAGACAGCCCTGGTAAATTTTTTATTCATCTTAGAAAGTTGGCGTATTTATTATTTTTTAAAATTGTCTTCTGCCACCTCTACTTCTATCCACATATGTTGTGGAGAACTGTAGTTTTCTATTGTGTGCCAATGCTGTTGTTGTTCTATATTTCTTCAGTATTTCTCATACACCGTCTGCCCATCTTTTTCTTGGTCCTCCTGTTGTCAAGTGTTGTAGATTCACACAGCTGGTAGATTTGGTTGCAGTCTTGTCATGTGTCCGAACCACTTTAGCTTCGATCGTTCCATCTAAGTTGTGTACTCTTTATCAACTCTCTGTGTCTCGAATGGGATGTGTTTGTGTTTTAATAATGGTGAGAGCTGATAGGAAACTGTATTTGCTGTCTAGATTCTTGATTTCACCTCTCTGTCCTTTCCTTCCATCTAGTGTGTTCAGTTCAGGTGCCATCTCTGCATCAAATGTCGGCTGCAATGAATCTCCATTGTACTCTTATCTTTTGTCGTAATTGTGCAATTTAACCTTAGGCACGCTACATAATTAGTGACTAAATTTGACCTAATTAATTTTCTTAATTAGTCGCTGTGGTAGTCGTCTTTCAAAATTTGTAACTTTTATGTTTGTTTGTCAATAAATATGATTTTCTGGTGTGTAGATACACAATAGCATAACGAACATGTGGGTGTTATTGTTTTTGTTGTATGTTTGTTAGTTTTTGAGATTTAAAAAGATGAAGTTGAAAATTTATGAAAATCTCGGGAAAAATTTGGACTCGACCACTAGGCCTAGTCGCTTCGATAGAAAACCATGGAAACCACAACAACGTATCGATACTGTGTTTACAATATCTACACAACTGTTAGTTTCCAATTCAAACGTAGTTCTTTCATTTAAACAAACAAAATAAACAGATCTACGCGATAAAGATCTTTCCCAACAACCTACTTCCCCTTTCGCAAAAAGTTGGCTTGCTCCAAACGGCGTATACAAAATTAAAACTGTTCAAAAGCCATTTGTAATCGCACATACGATACTTTAACCGGCAAAATATCGTGTATATATGGAGGGCGTAGTCAGCAGTAAAAAATGGCTGTCAGGAGTGACTCCGTTCAAAAAAAAAAAATTTTTTTCCGCACACCGTTTTTGCAGGCCGAGCTGGTTCAAAGAGACAGGACATTGGAGTGCTACAGGTTAAGAGGCGTTTTCCGGTCCCATCTCCTCATGTTATCCATCAACTTAAAGCGTTGTCTGCCTCTTGAATGACAGCCTTCCATCTAGTGTTCACACGCTACCAAAATATTTAAATTCTCTGACCTGTTCGTTGTTATGGATCCAGCAGCATCCGGGCTCTCGCTCTTTGGCCCAATGCAACGTAATGGCATCATCACGTGTTTATCAGCTGTTGTATAATGCCCTACAAAATGTTCCATGTATCTGGCCGTGCAGGAAGAAGCATTTCCCTAAAATCATTGAGCTCTGAGCACTCAAATAGATGATGATTAACGGTTTCATATGGGTGTGTACACAGCTGGTACTCAGGAGTATGTTGTGGTTGAATTTTGTTCAGGTGCTTGTTTAGCGGGATGTGTTGGTTTCTCATTTATAAAACGGTGCTCTGATCTTTTCTTGGGAGTTGATTTACACTGTCATTTGGACTGGGGCTTGCCATATGTCTGTAGACTTCCCTCACTGTGCTTCCCATGGTGCATCTTCTTTGTTTGCTATTCTTATGAGTTGTTTGTAAAGTTGTTGCTGTGTGTGGCTGCTCTTGTCTTGATCCCTCATTTGCTTGTCTGTTTGACTTGTCATTGCCAGGTGTGTTTGAGTGTCCAGGGATCCACTGCAGAACTATTTTGACAGCTTTGGAAGTTATAATGTGGTAAATGTCTAGAGATATTTGGATACGGTCAGGTCTACAATGACCAGCAACTTGTAACGGATAAGGTCAGGTCTACAATGACCAGCAACTTCTAATGGATAAGGTCAGGTCTACAATGACCAGCAACTTCTAACGGATAAGGTCAGGTCTACAATGACCAGCAACTTCTAATGGATAAGGTCAGGTCTACAATGACCAGCAACTTCTAATGGATAAGGTCAGGTCTACAATGACCAGCAACTTCTAATGCTTGAAGAAATGACATTGAAACTGAAGATAACAATGTTTTGCGCCTTTGAAGGAAAGGCATCAGAAACTATCCTCAGATGGTACAAAGCTGCTTCAAGTGTAGTGATCTCAGCTTTATATTTGGAGCAAACCTCCCCGCAAGCATCAGACAGTTCATCAGAGGATCCGTCCGCGTATTTTATATAAACGCCATAACCTGCTTTGATGGTGGCTTTAAACTCAGATCCATCAGTATATCCATGTATCCATTCATCAGGATAGGCATCAATAGTTCTTTGAGCTGCTCGAATGAGAGTACTTGGATCTGAACTTTTGGTTGTATCATCTATTAATATTGCCTATATTTCTTGTGTTTTAAGAAATGCTTGTAGAGGTATCTCTTTTACTACTCTCTGTAATTCTTGTCTTTTTTCTGGGAGTTGGTATCTGTCTTTGATTTCACTAACATGGTGAAGTACAGACTTTTGTTTAATTCTGCTTTTTGGCTGCCAGTGAACCACAACGAGTCTGCTGGGAACATTCCCATTTCATTCTGCTACTTCACTCATAAACTTCCATAATTGCTTTATCCCTCCGCATCTCAAGGGGTTCCACTTGTGTGTGGATTTTGCAAGCTGCAGTTGGTGTTGTTCTCATTGTTCCACTGATGAAGCGCAGAGCACTATTTTGAACCCTGTCAAGGGGTTCCAAGTTAGATTTTGAACAATTTGTAAGGAGTGCACTATAATATTTTATTGCTGAGCGCACATAACCAAGGTATAAGCCTCTCAAAGTGTTATTGACTGATCCCAATGATGTGCTAGCAAGCCTCTTTAAAAGCTGTAGATATTTCACCAGATTTATTCTTCACATTCTGGGTGTGATGCTTGAGGTTGAGTTGTCGGTCAAGCGTGACTCAAAGATATGTGGAATGTTTTTCTCTAATCAATTTGTGTCTGACCTGTTGTATGCTTTTCACTTGAATATTTAGTATATACTCTATTCTGCTGATTCTTATTGGCTAGTATATGCAATTTTGAATGTTATAGAAAAGGATAATTACAATATTCTGAACTTTATTTCGTTAGGAAAAAAAGTATAGCATTTTATTCAACAGTTGCAGTGTATGGTTTACCTTTTTTTTTTTCCTCTCCAAGTGAAGCTTGTGGCCTAAACTACAGTTTGCCCCTGTGCAGGAAGCCTGTATCCAAGCATTTGCAGTGGTACTTTTCATATAAATGGCAAGGCTGCTAGCCACCATGTGCTATCGAGTTGTATTTTATGAGATGCTTGGTAGATACAGTGACTTAACTGTTCTTAACTTGGATACCATTTAGGTGTAATAATAACTGGAGAGTGGTAAAAGGAAATTTCAATAATTCTCTTGGTCCCTTTCCTGTGTGACATCAAGTCTACAAATAACTGTAAACAAAGGTCAATATAAACAGGGGTCTCCGTTAAGTTCATGTCAATATGAAATAGCTTATGCCAATGGGGGATCTAAAAATAACTCTGCAAGCAATGGGAGATAACACGTGAACCTTAAATTTTGGACATCACAGTACAAATTAAGGCACATGTGTCAGTATGCACTCAGCTACTTCTGTACCCATTAGGGTTCTTATAATCTTTAAATGTAAAGTTTTGATTGTTTATTTCAGAATTTTTATTTGAAGGCATCATCATTGACGGGTATTCATTGGTAGCAATTTAAAAAAGATAGGCAGGAATAATCTGTCAGATGAAATGATTATGTGAAGAAACACACATATTTGGAGAGCTATTCAACAGCGAAAAGACTACCCTGGGGGCCACTCTTCCCCTTCTCTCTCCTCTTACCTCACTCTGTTTCATTTGACTCTGTCCTACAGTCACACCCTTGCACAACTTTCACACGCGCCCTCGTGGTAAAGCCCTTCCATTGCACTTTGGTTGGGCTAGCTTCTGAGGGCGCACAAATCTATCATAGGTACATACAGATGCACACATGCATCCAAGCACTGGTTTATGCGTCCCTATATCGCCCAATTGACTACGGTCTGGGTTGGAAAATGGCGCGCCTCCGCCAGTAGAAACTAGTGAGGCAAACATCTAAGCAAAAAAAAAAAAAAAAAAAAGGAGAGCTATTCCAGCCAGTCTCCCAAGTGTGGATGCAGAATTCAATATAATCACTTTGTTATTTGCTTACTTACAAAGCATCTGTGTGCCAGAGTGTTTAGTTAGAGTACTTACTACAACAAACGTATCAGGTACACTTCCAGTTATAAACATGCCCCGGTTTACTCAGCTGTTAATGAGTGTCTGACAAAAAGTTGAGACCTCATATTATGAATTCTCTAACACTTTATCCTGTCCTTTTGTAGTTTATTTTTAGAGATTTCAAATTATCAAAACTAGTTACGAAAAGGTATTTCCTTAGCAGACAATGTTGTTATGGATGAAGTGTTAGATATTTTGTAAACCTCAGCGTTTATGAAGGGGAGCTCATCAGTTCCTTTTCTCTCTGCCTTTCCTAACTGTGGGAGGTACACATTAATAACTGGGTTGACGGGGGTGTATTAATAGCAGGGCTTGAGTAGCCTGTGCTCTACTACTCAGACACCCCGAAACTAATTATAATTTGCAAATTTCAGATTTTGAAAAATTTTGAGGAAGGTTTGGGCTTTCGCTATACCAGCCAGCTGTCAGATGAGGAAGGAAAGATGCCCACAGCAGCAGATTATGAGAACTTGAAGCAGATCTTCAAAGACGATGGTCAAAAAACAGTGTAAGTTCGTTACAATTATTTTGATGTTATTTATAAAATACTTAGGAACAGACTGTTTACCGTCTACTTTAGAAAATTCTAGAACTAGTCAAGACGCTGAGCAGCACATGAGCTGCAGTGGTCAGCAACCCGTAGCTGACTGCTAGCGACAGGTCCAGCGAACCATAGCTGCCAAGACCCTTCTACACCTCCACGCAGTAATCCTGGATAACAGGCTGCAGCAGGGCAGACTGGCTAAGGATAAGGGATCGAAGAGGGAATGCTAACCCGGTACTAAAAAAATGCTTGCCGAAGTCGGATGTGTTGGACCGAAAGGTGTAAATATCGCAGTCAAGCTGTAAACTACGATACAACGCATTTCGTTCTCTGGACTACATTCTGCCACTTAAGCCCTTTAAGGGTTTGGTAGTGGGAGATTGAGAATGAAAGAAGAAGAAGAACTAGTCAATGGATGGAATGTTAACCTTTTTATTCTTTGTGGATGCTTAAAACCTTTACCCACGCCACACCAAAAAATGACACAAATTTTTTTCTGCATTATTTTTAGGCGTGTCACTTTTTTTATATTTTTGTTGACTTTGGTTAGCGCGCTGGCTTCGCATCTGAGTGGTCCTATGTTCATTCCCCAGTTTAGGCGGTAATGTTTTTTTCAGACCGCAATGGCTCCCGGGTCGACCCAGCCTTAAATGGGTACCGCTTCCGTCCGGGAAGTAAAAGCGGCGAGGGAGAGGAGATGGCTACCGCCCTCATATAGTCGGTCCTTTGAAATGTGAGATCGCTAACACCTCACACCCCTACGGCAGTAATGCAATGGGATACTTTACTTTTTTTTTTTTTTTAGCTTTTTTATTTGTTGGTAAATAGGTATGTTTTTTGTGTCCTTAAGACAGAAATTAATAAAGAACTTGTTGGTGTTATTGTTTTGTTGTATGTGTTAGTTTCTGAGGTAGCAGATGATGAAGGTGAAAATGTTGAAAAATATCACAAACATTTATGCTTTTCTTCGTGTAGTTAGGGTGTCAGGTGTGCATTCGATTTTTGAAATTGCCACAGAGTACAGATAGTGTTTACTTTTACACAATCAACAGATCTGTTGTTTCCACTGCAAACCTATTTATTACATAAACAAACTAAACAGATCTACATTAGAAAGGTCTTTTGCAACAACCTAACTTCATCATCCTCAATATTGGGCTAATCTTTTTATCATTTATCTATAAAATACCACAAGTACATTTCTCAGTTATTCGGATAAGACGGGAGTGAAAGTATTTAAATTCAAATGTCCGAAGTGGTCTTGGTCAGTATATTGTCCCTGACACGACCATATGGTCAGTATATTGTCCCTGACGCGACCATATGGTCAGTATATTGTCCCTGACACGACCATATGGTCAGTATATTGTCCCTGGCGCGACCATATGGTCAGTATATTGTCCCTGGCGCGACCATATGGTCAGTATATTGTCCCTGACGCGACCATATGGTCAGTATATTGTCCCTGACATGACCATATGGTCAGTATGTTGTCAATAACCAGTTCCCCAGTCAGTGTTCTAAATAATGCTATATATATAATATAAATATGTGTGTAGAGAAGGAGAGAACGAACATTAATACAAAGATTTTAAATTGGAACATTGAAAAGGTGCTAAACAGAAAAGCATATTCCAATGACCAGGCGAGGTACAGACAGCAGCCATTGACAGAGAGGGGTGGCCTGGGGGTGTCGTTATGGGTGCCCCAACAACCTCGCCAGTTACGGGATGACTTGACTTAACCTGATTCTAGTGTTAAAGTATTGAATAATTGTGACTGATTTAACTTGTGAAATCTTGTGCATTTAGCAGATTCTAGTAATAGTTTGATTGTTATTGCAGTTCATGGTCAGATTTTCTGGATGATGTGACAGACAGACCAAAAATTGATTTGTCGAAATACCAGTTTGAGGATGACGAAGAAGAATATGAATGGAAGGAGGTTCCAGTGAAAAAACCACAATTTGACTGCATGAGTGTTTTAAGTAAGTGACTACCAAAGTTCTTCATGCATCATGTCCTTTTGTAGAACTTTGTTCTCATCACAGCTGCTCTGTAAGACTTCAATCTTTAGTCAGTTCTCCCAATAATGTCATCGTCAGAACATCTTTGATGTATTGTGCCCAACTTTTCCTCGGCCTGCCTCTGCAGACGCAGGTATCATACCTTCCAGTGGGTTCAAGAAGTTGATCAGCAGCATGAGCTGCAGCGGTTAGCGACCCCATAGCTGACTGTTAGCGCCAGGACCATCGAACCAGAGTTGCCAAGACCCTTTTACACCTCCACATGGTGATCCTGGATAACAGGCTGCAACAGAGCAGATTGGCTAAGGAGAAGGGATTGAAGAGGGAATGCTAACCCGGTACTCAAAAAACGCTTGCTGGAGTCGGATGTGTTGGACCGAAAGGTGCAAATATTGCAGTCAAGCTGTAAGCTACGGCACAACATATTCCGCTCTCTGGACTACATTCTGCTACTTAGGCCCGTGTCAGGCTTTAGTAGTGGGAGATTGAGAATGAATGGAGCCAAGCCATACCTTCCAGTAAAGTTTTTTCCAGACTATTGTGGTGTTCTATGTGGGTAAAGAATTTTAGTTTCCTATACGCTAGCTCAGTTCATAGCGAGTAATTTGCTGTTTTCTGTGGTAACGGTGTACCTCGGTTCGAAATGTGTCCAGAGACTAAAATAATCCGGGTCGTGATTGTAATCGGGGACCGCTTCCCCGGTCAACCTAGCTGTAAATGGGTACCTGACACGTGAGTTAGGGAAAGTAAAACAGCAAGGATGGATACTGGCGACCGCACCTCTCGCAGGCTACGGCTTAGTACAATGCGTCTTTAAAAAACTTAATTTCCGACCAGTTTCCAATTCTGCTGAATTTCCACTTTACTTTTTTATGTGGCCAAAGCATTTTAGTTTCCTAGACGTTATTCTGTTTGCCAGTCAGTTTTGGCTTGGCTTGGCTTGGCTTCGTTCTCAGTCTCCCACTACCAAACACTGAAAGGGCTTAAGTAGCAGAATGTAGTCCAGAGAATGGATTGCGTTGTGTCGTAGTTTACAGCTTGACTGTGATATTTGCACCTTTTGGTCTAACACATCCGACTTCAGCAATCATTTTTTGAGTACTGGGTTAGCATTCCCTCTTCGGCCCCTTCTCCTTAGCCAGTCTGCCCTACTGCAGCCTGTTATCCAGGATCACTGCGTGGAGGTGTAGAAGGATCTTGGCAGCTTTGGTTTGCAGGCCCTGACGCTAACAGACAGCTACTGCAGCTCATGCGCTGCTTAGCCTCTTGATCCCAGCTATGGGTCGCTGACCACTGCAGCTCATGCGCTGCTTAGCCTCTTGATCCCAGCTATGGGTCGCTGACCACTGCAGCTCATGCGCTGCTTAGCCTCTTGATCCCAGCTATGGGTCGCTGACCACTGCAGCTCATGCGCTGCTCAGCCTCTTGATCCCCAAGTCAGTTTTGAACTATACCCAGCTCTGTCAGGACGTCTGTGTTTTTCCATTTTACTTGCCCGTGGAATTTTGAGAATTTTCCTGTTTTTAGGATGAAAGATTCAATGTTTCACTTTCATACATTGCCACAGAGAAGATGCATGTCTTTAGAATTTTTTTTTCGTATTCTGCCATGCATTTCTCTCATTATTTAACATCTGCAGTGCCAGGGTCATTCTTCTCTGATTTCTTTCTTTTTGGCAATCCTTATTGTTGTCAGTGACATTTGTGACATTTTTTATTCCTTTTTTTTTTTTTTTTTAGAGTTGGCTTCAGGTCAGTGTTTTGTCTTGTCAGTAGTCACTATCTTGGTTTTGCTGATATTCAGGAAAAGAGTTTGTTCTGTGCTATGTTGTTAAACAGACAAAGTCATCTGTTCTAGTCCCTCCATACTCTTTGAGATGATTACTGTGTCATCTGCATATCTATGCCAACAGTATTTCTTTTCCACCAATTGTAAGAGGATCGGTCAAACTTTTCGTCATTTGGATCACTTCTGATATTTCTTATCATGGTTTCTGCATAGATAAGGGGAGAGTATGCACCCTTTTCTTGTTTCCTTTTGCACTTGAAACCAGTCTGATGTTTCACTAGCAATTTTGGCTGTTGCCTCTTGCTCCTGATAAAATGTTTTGATTAGGTGAACCATGTGTGTTGGGAACCCCTCTTGTTCCTTGATGTTCCACAGGATTTGGTGTTGCACAAGGGATAACAAAGAAAAGTGAGCAGTCAGCAGATAACATTGCACCATAGTATCAAAGGAAACGATGATACTGACAGCCTAGCCAAAGTGGTAGCGAAACTGATACAGGAAGAGTACCACGTTAATTATGAAGGAGCAAAAGCCACAATAACAGGACAGGATATTATAAAGTGGCAGGAAGAACACCCCAAATACTACGCAGACGACTGATACAATCAACTGTCCAGAACAGAGTTTATCATACTATGTCTCCGAACTGGTCACAATAGAATTAGACACCGCTAGATACATGACCAAATGGGAAACCGAACATACTGGCTACACAAAAAATGATGCCTATTACCAGTTGAACAGAAGAGAGCAGGTCGTGGTCTTCTCAGACTTCGCACTGGCCACAATAGACTGAGGTACCACCTATTCAACAAATTGAAGATAGGTGGCACCGACGAATGCCCGTGTGGCACCGGGAAAATGACCGCTGAACATTTGCTGCAAAACTGCCTGACATACGAGGATCAGAGAGAGCAGATGTGGCCATCACCAGTGGCAACACTAGACAAGCTCTATGGCAGTGTCGACAGCCTCAGGATGACCGCTGCTTTTTTCGAAAAAATAATGGTTGCTGTCTGACTGCGTACGAAGAAGAAGAAGAATTAGACACCAAATGTACATCACATTCAATATAGATTCCACCAGACCTTGGTACTGCAGCCTAGCAAACATGGCGACAGCAGCAAATGTGATTCAGGATCTCCATCCCCAACCACACAGATCTGAGGAGAAAGATGTCGCTCACTAACATCGAGGAGAAACTGTTCAGCTTTTTTTTTTCCGGCCCTGAAAACTAAAGTAGAATTTGCTGTCTAAATGACCAATGATTGCAGAAGAAGAAGAAATATAACTACGAGATATAAAATTCTAAACATTTCTCAAGACAGCAGGACTACTCTCTTTCTCTCTCTATCTCTATTTCTTTCTCCACTCAATATCTATATCTATTTATTCCTTGAAGATAATCGTATACTTTTAAGAATGTCAGCATTGACGGCCAGTCAGCTATAAGAATGAGTTCCAGTGTGTTTATTGTCCTTGTTACTGGGTATTTTATGTTGATAGTAACTATGGCGAAAGGTTGAATTGAATCCAATGTTTCCTCTCTCCAAGGTTTAAATTCAAACACAAGGAATCTTCCAACAGACATATTACCCAAAAGTGAGGTAAGAGGTTGAACATTGTCAAGAATAATGGATTTACTCAATTTGAAAACCCAGAGTGTGTTTATTAGAAGTGATGTTTATGATAGGTAATTTGAGCAAATGAAGTAGTGAACTTTGACAGCAAACACGAGCTGTCCAAGAACATATTCCGCCTCTAATTGTTGTTATAAGGGCGGATGAGGAAGAAGGCAGGTAACTGATATTATTATTACATTTTTGGTTAAATTTTAGAACGTCTTGGGTGAATATTCAAATCTAAAGGTCAAGGTAGTCTCAGCGAAATGAGTATGTCTTGATATATTCTTATCTGAAGGTCAAGGTAGTGTCATTGCAGACACTGCTGTTGGCGATGAAGTGTTAAGGGCAGTATTGAATGATGTCTGAATTTTTTATGGTGGGGTGTGTCTAGTTCCCTTCCTCACTGCCTTTCCTTTCCTAACAGGAGATGAGGTACCCATTTACAGCTGGGTAAACTGAATATGCTGATAACCGGGATCAAACCCGGCAACTTTGCTGCGGAAAGCGAGTGATCTACCACTCTGCAACTCAGACGTTCTTGGTAAACTAGGGAAAATTAAACAAACAGCCAAGCCTACACAAAAAATTATGCCTACTACCAGCTGAACAGAAGAGAGCAGGTCGTGGTCTTCAGACTCCGTACAGGCCACAACAGACTGAGGTACCATCTATTCAATAAATTGAAGATAGGTGGCACTGACGAATGCTCGTGTGGCACAGGAAAAATGACTGCTGAACAGACTTCACATCTGGTAAAATAATTTCCTAGTGAAATCCAATTGGCACAATCTGCCTTCAAACATCGTGATTTGAGTTTTGTCCTGGTGTGTGCATAGATTCTCAACTTTCTATTGTATCTCGATCACATTTAGTTTGCTCTGAATCTATATCTGTAGTCATTGGGCAGAAGAATCAGGCTATCGGAGAAGTCCTGATCGCTCAACTGCTGAGACATAGTCCACTAAACAGACATAGATAAACTACGCTACACACAAAGTTACCGGCTACACAAAGTTATTTGCATTACCTGCTACAAACAAAGTTATTTGCATTACCTACTATGCACAAAGTTATTTGCATTACCTACTATGCACAAAGTTATTTGCATTACTTGTTATGCACAAAGTTATTTGCATTACCTGCTACACACAAAGTTATTTGCATTACCTGCTACACACAAAGTTATTTGCATTACCTGCTACACACAAAGTTATTTGCATTACCTGCTACACACAAAGTTATTTGCATTACCTGCTACACACAAAGTTATTTGCATTACCTGCTACACACAAAGTTATTTGCATTACCTGCTATGCACAAAGTTATTTGCATTATCTGCTACACACAAAGTTACCTAGAAGACATCACGATGATCTGTTATTAAGGTCTTATTTGAATATTCACAGACTAAGAAAACTCGCCAGAGATCTGAAGGAGATGGTGAAAGTACCGGCGTTTCTGGCATCAGTTTGAGGCAGCTCCAAGCAGACACAAGAGAAAGCCGTAAAGTTGATAAGGCTTGTACATTTAGAGCTCACAATGAAACTGTTGAGGAGAAGAAGGCCAGGAAGAAGGCAATAAAAGATGAGAGAAAAGTAAGTCTAATGCTTATCAATGGATATAGAGGTTCATTGTCAGTCTTGATAAGATACACAAGTAGATAGTTGAATAGATTAGCGTTGATCATGAAAGATGATCTTTTGGATTCTTTATACTCTGATATGGCACTGAATACCTTTACACTCTAGTATGGCACTGAATTTTTTACACAATAATATTGCACCGAATTCTTTACACCCTAATATATAAAAATTTGTGTTGCATGTTTATTTGTATAAAACATTTTGTAGTTCAAATTGATGCAAACAATTTGCAGGTAGCATGTTTTTTTAGATACCTATATTTCAAATTATGGAATTTTTTGTGATAAAATCAAGGTTATGACCGAATTCAGTGGCTGTTTTCAGGATGTCAGATATCTTCTTCATTCGTTCGTTCTCAATCTCCCGCTACCAAGCCCTAACAAGGGCTTTGCAAGCAGCAGGATGTTGTCCAGAGAACGGAATGCGTTGTGTAGTTTACAGCTTGGCTATTGTGTTTGCACCATTCGGTCCAACACATCCAACTTCAATAGGCATTTTTGAGCACCAGGTTAGCCTTTCCTCTTTGATCTCTTCTCCATGGCCAGTCTGCTCTATTGTAGCCTGTTATCATAGTGTGCAGGTGTATAAGGGTCTTGGCAGCTCTGGTTCGCTGGCTCTGGAGCTAGCTGTCAGCTATGTATTGCAGCACATAGTAACAGTAACCACAACAAACAGTAACAAATGACCATGACATGTTAATTTAACTCATTTTTTCCCATAAACTGGTGGTACTAGGCTAAGCATCACTAAGAGATGCAGTTTTCTCTCTTGGGTCAAGTGTATTGTTGAAGGATTTTTGGGTAACTCATCTATCCATCTGCCAAGTGGTCTTTCTTGTATCCTGTAACCAAATCTTATTGTGCTATACACATGTAGTCGATTGGGTTACATTCTTATGAGACAACTCTTCTCTCTGTCGTGCTATGTCACAAGGAGTAGTTGGGACAATATTTCTTTCATAATTTTTTTATTCTATCGTTGGCAGTGACATCTTTCTAACATTCATTCCATCTTCCACTTTGTAATTTTCCTCTCCTGTGCCTTGGGTAAGAATATCTGGCACTTGTAGCAAGTAATAAGCACACATACTGTTTGTCAGTTGTTTAGTTACAAAAATCGTGCTCGGGTGTTTTATCATGCTCAGGTCTTTCCGAAATTGGTAGCCGTAAACCTAAAATTGTCACCCACTATGACCAAAACCGACTTTGGAAACATGTGTTTGCATTTTGTGGTTTAGTTTGTGGAATTTCATTTTTTTAAAAGCTCTATATGGTGGTAGTGTTCACACATGCACAATTGATGTTTAACTTTAATGTTTTTTCCTGCAAACATTTGCAAAAGTTACGATGCTTGACACTCAAATCATTTTTCACATGTAAATTTAGCTTAAAGACCCAAGAAATGATTTATTATTTGATCAGTTCAATGATCACACATCTGGATTACTGCTTGTTATTCAACACATGCACGATTCAGACTTTGACTGGTACACATAATAAGAAAGGAATATGTAACAGAATTGATAGATATATCGTTGACACACACAATGTGTTGAGTACAAAGATTTGTGTCCTCTCTTGATTTCCCCGTCCACATTAATGCCATTTAACACTTCATACTAATAAATAATCTTTATTAGAAATACTTCATGTCATAGACTTATTTCTGAGACTTTTCTTTATTGCGAGTGAAAATTGGATGAATAAATTTCTTCAGACATTATACAGAGATCGCTTGTGGCTGCCTGTTGTGTTATATCTATTTAATCTTCTTCGTACGCTGTCAGACGTCAACTTGAATTTGTTCGAACAAAGCAGCGGTCATCCTGAGGCTGTTGACACTGCCATAGAGCTTGTCTAGTGTTGCCACTGGTGATGGCCACATGTGCTTTCTCTGGTCCTAGTATGTTGGGCAATTTTGCAGCAGATGTTCAGCTGTCATTTTCCCTGTGCCACCTATCTTCAGCTTATTGAATAGATGGTACCTCAGTCTGTTGTGGCCTGTGCGGAGCCTGAAGACCACAACCTGCTCTTTTCTGTTCAACTGGTAATAGGCATCATTTTTTGTGTAGCCAGTATGTTCTGTTTCCCATTTGGCCATATATCTGGCCCTAATAAACCTTTTGGACTCTTCATAGGTCACACTAGAATCTGGTTGTGGTAATCTTGCACCTTCTTTTGCCAGTCTCCTCGTTGCCTTGAATGTTACAGTGGGATGGAACCCACTGTACCACTACTCTTTTTGGTGCTGACTGCTATATCCATTTAATCAACGAGCAGTAATATACAACATTTCACTTGGAAATAAAAACATTTTGTGTAGAGATAATGTGAACAAAATTCAAGTGCAAATTATCCAGAAAGTTACATTGCTTCTAAACTTTAACCATTTTGCTATTCACTGCCATCTTTAATTCTTCATAAAATTAATTAAAATATTTTAAAGTGTAATTTTAAAAAGTAAGTGTGTTGGTGGAAAGGAATGATCTCCATGCAGTTAGGAATCTCGTCTCGTCTTTTCTGTAACTCTAAGAGGTTGTTTAATGGTGAAGGCTTTTAAAGATGTTTTTAGGGTGTCGTTAAAGTGCTTTTTTTTTGGGTCTCCTTGGGAACGTTTGCCCATCTGCATCTCGCCACACATTATTTTTGGCAACCGATAGTCTGGCATGCAAATCTGCGATTGCATCATGATGGTATCAATGCTAGGGGTACCAGCTCTCTCAAGAACAGCAGTGTCCAGGATCCTGTCTTGCCATTTGAGATTCATTTGAGACAAAGTGTGTGAAAATGATTCCGCTTCTTCGCGTGACGCATGTATAAAGTCCATGTTTCACTTCCATATAGCGGCACTGGCACCACCACTGGTTTGTACACCTTCACCTTTGTCTGGAGGTTAATGCCATTTCGATGCCAGATATTTGAGTGTAGAAATATTGGAAGATGCTAAAAAGACCGTACAACCTGGCACACAGGTCTCCGCAGAAGAGCAGCGTCATGCGATGCTTAAAGAAAACTGTAGCAGAACAACGGAGATGGGCCAGAAAAGCCAGTGAAATATCACCGTCTCGTGAAGCAAACTTTCCATGCCCTCACTGCCTGCGAGTATGCAGATCCGAAATCGGACTCTGCACCCATCCACAAGCCCGCCTCACAGAATATCCAACTGAAAGAACTGGCTAAATGAAAAAAGAAAAGGTCCCCATCACTCGTGATGGACGAACAACAAAAGGTTGCAAGGTCATCACAACTCACTACTGCTTCTTGAACCATTTGTTGCTACTTCTGGTCTGTCCATCCCAATAACCTTGGTCACCTTCAAGGTTTCATCCAGCCACTTTTAAACATCATCTGTCCAGCATCTCTTGGAATGATCTCTGTTTCTCTTGCCAGAGACTGCTTTTGAGTATCTTGTTTGGTGGTCCAATTGTTTGTATTCCATGGCCATACCACTGAAACTTGCATGTGTTTACTACTGATACGTGGTCTTGATAATTTCCAACAGACTGTAATTGTGTTACGTACGTTGTGATTTGGGACACATTCCCTGTTTGTTGTTCCAAGAATACGTATGAACACCTCATTACTGCCCGAATATTTTGCTCTAATTCAGGATTCGCCGCCTCACACACATAGGGATACACATAGACTTTGGTTTTAAACAGATGTTCTTGTCTTTCTGCAGTGGTTTCAGTGAGGCCATGATCGTTATTACTTGTACAGACCTTATTCTTAGCTCTCTTGGTCCCTCGGCACCAGCTACAGATACCAGTCAGGAATATAGACTGTATTTCATGAATGGTTATGTTCAGTATTCTTGTTGGTTATATCATGTCATATTTCTTGCTAATAGTTTTCCTTGTTTTCTTTTCCTTTAGGAACGAAGACAGGAGAAAAAGGCTAACAGAGAGGTGTTTGCCATGGAACGAGAGAAAATGATGAAAGAGGCTGCTGCTTTGTCAAAGTCTGTTAAGAGTATTAAGATATGTTAGGGTGGGAGATTTCTAAGGCTCTGATAGAGGGGGGTTCGATCTAGGCTTTTGTTAGGGTGGGGGGGTATGTAAGGTTCTGATAGAGGGGGGTTTGATCTAGGCTTTTGTTAGGGTGAGTGGGTTCTGATAGGGGGAGGGGGGTTTGATCTAGGCTTTTGTTAGGGTAGGGGGTATGTAAGGTTCTGATAGGGGGGGGGGGGGGGGGGTTTATCTAGGCTTTTGTTAGGGTGAGCGGGTTCTGATAGAGGGAGGTTCGATCTAGACTTTTATTATGGTGAGTGGGTTCTGTGAATGAAATCTAGGTTCTTTGTTATGATGAGTGGGTTCTAGGATTTTGTTATACTAGGTGGTACCTAGGCTTCTGTTAAAGTGAGTGTGATCCAGGTTTTTTAAAGGTAATTTGAAATCTATGGTACTGTTAGAATTGGTGGTATCTAGGATTCTGTTAGAACATGTTAGTGTGGGTGGAATCATGTGCTGTTCGATATTTTCAAGAGCTGTGAGATGTACTGAAGGAATGTGTTAAACATGCACCTGTTGTTTCTTGTCTGATTCAATTTGTATGAGTAATAACAAGAAAACTGAAACTATGTTCGCTAATTACATTTTTGTGAATAAATCATGTATACATACATGTTGCACATTAACCCTTTATACCTTAATGCGACCAAAGGCACCTGCCAAATTTTCATGTACAGACACCCTAACTTGTTTAAAAGTGTTGTATGATCCCCAGGTCATTCATTTCACTTTCATTTTGGGAAATGGAAATGAGGTTTGTTTAACATCAATATCATTTGACATGTTCTAGTGTAAATGGATGAGAAATCATGTCCTTTAGCCTGCTTGTGAGAGATGTAGTTTAAATGGATGAGAAATCGTGTCCTCTAGCCTGCTTGTGAGAGATGTAGTTTAAATGGATGACAAATCAAATCCTCTAGCCTGCTTGTGAGAGATGTAGTTTAAATGGATGACAAATCAAATCCTCTAGCCTGCTTGTGAGAGATGTAGTTTAAATGGATGACAAATCAAATCCTCTAGCCTGCTTGTGAGAGATGTAGTTTAAATGGATGACAAATCAAATCCTCTAGCATGCTTGCGAAAGATGTAGTTTAAATGGATGACAAATCAAATCCTCTAGCCTGCTTGCGAAAGATGTAGTTTAAATGGATGACAAATCAAATCCTCTAGCATGCTTGTGAGAGATGTAGTTTAAATGGATGACAAATCAAATCCTCTAGCATGCTTGCGAAAGATGTAGTTTAAATGGATGACAAATCAAATCCTCTAGCCTGCTTGCGAAAGATGTAGTTTAAATGGATGACAAATCAAATCCTCTAGCATGCTTGTGAGAGATGTAGTTTAAATGGATGACAAATCAAATCCTCTAGCCTGCTTGCGAAAGATGTAGTTTAAATGGATGACAAATCAAATCCTCTAGCCTGCTTGCGAAAGATGTAGTTTAAATGGATGACAAATCAAATCCTCTAGCATGCTTGCGAAAGATGTAGTTTAAATGGATGACAAATCAAATCCTCTAGCATGCTTGTGAGAGATGTAGTTTAAATGGATGACAAATCAAATCCTCTAGCCTGCTTGCGAAAGATGTAGTTTAAATGGATGACAAATCAAATCCTCTAGCCTGCTTGCGAAAGATGTAGTTTAAATGGATGACAAATCAAATCCTCTAGCATGCTTGCGAAAGATGTAGTTTAAATGGATGACAAATCAAATCCTCTAGCATGCTTGCGAAAGATGTAAGGAAATTTTCAAAACATCTAAACCATGAATGAAAAAAACTTCTTTCTTTCTTTTCTTTTTGCTTATCCTATCATGCCTTTCAGCATCAGGTTATGAAGAGATCTATAGAATGAGCTCAACTGTGTGTCTCATGCTAGTGACATGCATCACCTCAGATATTTCCATAAGCCACCTTTTTCGAAGTCAGTATTTGACCTTGAGTCTATTGTATCCAAATTGCATTGCTTATTGGAGGGTATTGTGTGGTGGTAGTTATATTACGTGGCCAAACACCATTTTAGTTGCTGTCTTTTGATGTAGTTTAATACTGGTGTTGTTTCAACTAGTCTATTGATGTCATCGTTTCTGATCATTTCTCTTCTTGTTACACCCTATATCTTTTGCAGGCATTTCAATTCTGAAATGTATGTTGCGGATAGAACGGATAGGCTAAATATTCACAATCGTAGTACAGATGATGAAATTGAAACTAAATCAAACTTAGCCATTGTGATTGCACACAAAGAAGACAGGAAAAGAATCAATTTTAGCCACAAATCTGCCAGGACATAAAGTTATCACTTTAAAGAACAGATATCAACAAATGTCCATGAATCATGAAGCTGCTATTTGATTAGCTATTAGGAAATTTGGTAATATAAAGTTATTGTATTCTGTCCTTTTATCCACAAAATAATGACTCTTGAGCAGTTTATTTAAAGAAATAGCCATACAATTAACCAAAACTATTTGAAAATCTTCATTTAAAAAATCAAAAGGTAAGTTAAATATTTTTCAAATGATAATATTTTATTGGAAACACATTTAAAGTTATATTTTACTGAAGTTTTAGCAATTTTTATATCCAATACACTTGATAAGTTTTAATTTCCATGTTACTTGGTATATGGGATTCCATGGCGAAGAGGTTAAGCCGTCGGCCTCGTGATCAGGTGGTGTGGGTTCGACCCTGGACTCTGCTGTCTTTTTCACATGTGCTTGATGCAGAGTCCCCTGCATCTCGTAGTCGCTCCCTATTCGTCTTATCCTTGACTTACCACTGGGGTTGGGTGGCTCGAGACGAGAGAGTGAGTATAAAAAGTAGCGCAGTTAATCCTTACTAAAAATAGCGCTAGCAAATAAATTATGCCATCATCGTCTACGATGGACGGCGGCCTTTGCCTTACTTGGTATATAAATAATGTAACCTTTTGAACCCTGACACTCTACCTGTAAAATCCAATTCTCTATGCTCCTGAGAAAATACACACATGCTAGACATCTGAGGAAAACTATTTACTATGGCAGAACTATGTGCTCTAAATTCATTATGTTATCTCAAATTGACTGACCTAATCATCTCCAATGTTCCTACTTGTTCCGCAAATAAATTGTGGAATTATTTATTGAAGACCATCCTGTAACAAATGTTGGATAACTCTCCTCTCAAATTCATCGACACAATTTCTTATTTGTGGATGTCACCATATTTCTTATCTCTGGAAATGTGTTTACTGTTTAGACGTCACAATAGTATGACCTAAATTTAAGCAGTGTTGCCCAAAATATACCTTAGAATAACAATTCATGGGTGGCTCTGGTAGCGGAGTTCTTCTGTGTTTGATCTCAATCTCCCGCTACCAAGCCTTGGACGGGGCTTTGCAAGTAGCAGGATGTGGTCCGGAGAACGGGATGCGTTTTGTCGCTGGTTTACAACTTCACTGCAAAATTTGCACTTTTCGGTCCGACACATCCATCTCCAGCAGGGGTAGTGGGGGATTTACACAGGCACATCGGTGTATCAGAGTCACAGGTTCAAAGGTTTAAAAGTACGGATTGGGCGAAAATGAGTTATCTCCCAGCACTTAGGAATGCAGTACATATTGCCTGTTCAAGGATTGGGGTGTAAAAGGTTCATTATTTATTGATGGAAACCACATGCTCACCTATCCATACTTAACTTCGTACGAACCTGAACCACTCAATGTCTATGCTGGCCGTTGCCACATGTATAGCGGTTACATGTCATTATTTAGTCATTGCTGACTTATCCTCTGCCTGATCTTTGTATATATTTTATTACTGTTCAGAAAGTGAAGCTTGAAGTTAAAACAGATTGTAAAAGATAATACATTAAGACCCTGGTATATTTATTTGTAGATCTGTTCTGCTTGGTGAGAAATGATCAGGCTTTACTGCTAGCGTGAGATGCGAGGTTATTGTAGAGTGGAGCAAGACAAAGCTAGAATCAGTATCCAGTATGAGAATAGAGTTTGCTGTTGTTGCGTCAGCTCTGAGGTGGTGTTCTCAGACCTTATCAGCGAGGACAGTCATTGATTGTGGTTGACTTTCTGCTAGGGAAGATCCTGAAGGGGTGGCTCCTTTGTGATTGAATAGTAAACATAGAAATCTAAAATTTGAAAGGGGTGTGTTTGTGTCTACTATCCTCATCATGCTGGCAATAATGGTAAAAAGATGCCATTTAACATCTTTCCACTGGTTTTGAAGACTCTTGCAGAGTCTGTATACAACCAGCTTCTTGGAGGGTAGTTTAACCGATGTGAGAGACCATTTTAATAGACTCAAACACTAGAGTTAAGTAGACCCGCAGCCAGTTAGGCGCCATCTATAACTGATCTTAACAAACCATTTGGGGAAAGATACAAATAACTTGGAGAGATTTTTAACTAGATTTAGTCTGTGGTGAACGATGCAGCGATGACGAGAGACAGGGTTGAATTGATAAGGGCAGTCATGGACAGTCTACAAAATGATGAAGAGCACAAAATCAACACTTGACTAGGAATCTGTATAGTATATATACACTTGGCTGGCTGCTTGGACGAAGAGCGGAGCACTTATTGGAATGTATGACGATGTTGGTTCCTAGAATATGAAATCAATTATTTTCCCGTACCAAAGGTCGAATACTTTTTGAACATACCTCTAATGATTTAAGAGCAGTACTCTGTCAACTATGCCAGCAGTCCCCACCAAAAAAGAGTAGTGGTACAGTGGGTTCCATCCCACTGTAACATCTAAGGCAACGAAGAGGCAGACAGGCTGGCAAAAGAAGGTGCAGGAATACCACAACCAGATTCTAGTGTGACCTACGAAGAGTTCACAAGGCTTATTAGGGCCAGATACATGGCCAAATGGGAAACAGAACATACTGGCTACACAAAAAACGATGCCTATTACCAGTTGAACAGAAGAGAGCAGGTCGTGGTCTTCAGACTCCGCACAGGCCACAACAGACTGAGGTACCACCTATTCAATAAACTGAAGATAGATGGCCCTGACGAATGCACATGTGGTACCGGGAAAATGATCGCTGATCATCTGCTGCAAAACTGCCAGACATACGAGGACCAGAGAAAGCACATGTGGCCATCACCAATGCCAACACTAGACAAGCTCTATGGCAGTGTCAACAGCCTCAAGATGACCGCTGCTTTCTTCGAGTAATTACAGGTTGACGTTTGACAGCGTACGAAGAAGAAGAAGAAGAAGAAGAAGAACATACCTCGTATACTCAGCAGGATTTGCCACTGGGAGATGCTGCATCAACTTCAGTGCTGAGGCCAGAGCCCTAATGCAAGTAGTTGAAAGCATTATTGGCCACAAGTAACAGCAGAGTTGCAAGTGGGCAGGTTATTCTCTCAGTGTTAGCAGCTCTCAGAACCTCACAAAATTCAGCTCGGCGCTCTAACGAACTCGCTCGAACCCAGTGTTTTAAAAAAATCATATAGTCCAGTGGATACCCGCCCACTGCAACATTCCAGGCAACGAGGAGACAGACAGACTCGCCAGAGAGGGAGGAACACTGCAGCATAGTGATCAAGCAATCACACACGATGAGACAAAAAGAACCATCAGGGCCACGCACAGACAAAAGACCACCCTGACCACATAGAAAACGATGCCCAGCCCCCATGACAGCTGAGCACGTTCGGTAGAATGTCGCAAGTCAATGTCATTCCATGGAAAGCTGTACGGAAGTATACCGAGCCTCAAGTCGACTGCTGCCTTCATTGTAATCGAGGTCTGAAGCTGAACAGAGAAGTAGAAGAAATGGGCTGATCTCAACAGGGTAATGGACTACGGTATAGGCACGCAGCTAAAGTAGCAATATTAGATGTTAGGGGATGTGGTCGAAAGGAGCTGGAGCGCATGGAATTGATATGAACAACACTAACAAACAGTTTATAGCTAGCTGATACAGAGGTAGGTCAATAAGTAGGTCACAAGCTGATATAGGATAGCTGGAAAATGAAGTGAGTTTCTAGCGGTAACATCAGGTGGTAGTACCATCCAGCTTTGTGAGTATTGTAGGTAGCAGACACCAGATGTCATATGCACATGCGTTGCTGAAATACAAAATGAAGTCTGTGCTCACAGAGTGTACAATCAAAGAACATCGTGGGGGGGGGGCTGGCTTTCTCCAACTGATATTGATAAGGGCATGTTTAGTGTGATAAGTCTGTCGCGTAAAGCGATGCATAACTGGGTTGATAAATGTTCTCAAGATGGCTGAAAGATTGTTGATGTAGTCCGACCTGGTCATCCAGTTCAGACTACAACAGAAGCAGCTGTGAGGCGGGTAAATGAGATGATTCGAGCTGACAGGCGAGTAACGATAGACAGTGTAGCAACTGCAAGGTTTAGCCTGCATCATAATGCACGAATGTACTTAGGCGGGAAATGTTTCGCGAATGGCAAAAAGTTTGAGCATGAAGTGCAAATATGGCTGAGACAGCAGACTAAAGACTTGTATAAGACAGGTTTTGGTGCACCGATAAAGCGATGTCTTAAGCGTATCAAAGTTGGTGGAAGTAATGTTGAGAAATAAGGGATATTGTAAGTACAATAATAAATGGTTTTCAAGTTCGTATCTAATTTAGTAATTTTTTTTTTTAAACTGCCATCTGTGACTTATTTACTGACTTCACCTCGTATAAGAAAAAAGGGACAACAACATGAAAACTATGTGTTGGTAGGCAGCAGCGTAGACACAAGAGAAAGAGCAAAACGTGAGACTCAAGCCACAAGAGAGGACAATTGTAGCGTGTGAAATAACATGCCACAAAATAGTCATTGATGTCACCAGGAAAAATAACACGAGGACATTAAAAATATTGTAAGAACTCCCCTCTGTTGAAATGATTTCAAGACAGAGAACTGATGTTCCGATCAACTCAGAATCTAATCTGATCAACTACAGTTGCAGACGTGCACCACAAGAACATCTGGCTACATGGCACGAGGAAGGGCGTGGTAGATGGATAAATGATGCAGGGGGATGCCTACAAAAATACTTCTTCTTCGTCGTTCGCTCTTAAACTCCAGCTACCAAGCCCTGAACGTTCTCAAACACCCGCTACCAAGCCCTGAACGTTCTCAAACTCCCGCTACCAAGCCCTGAACGTTCTCAATCTCCCGCTACCAAGCCCTGAACGTTCTCAAACTCCCGCTACCAAGCCCTGAACGTTCTCAAACTCCCGCTACCAAGCCCTGAACGTTCTCAAACTCCCGCTACCAAGCCCTGAACGTTCTCAATCTCCCGCTACCAAGCCCTGAACGTTCTCAAACTCCCGCTACCAAGCCCTGAACGTTCTCAACCTCCCGCTACCAAACCCTGAACGTTCTCAACCTCCCGCTACCAAACCCTGAACGTTCTCAACCTCCCGCTACCAAGTCCTGAAAAGAATTTTGCAAGCAGCAGGATGTAGTCCGGAGAACGGAATGCGTTATATCGTAGTTTACAGGTTGACTGCGATATTTGCACCGTTTGGTCCAACACATCCGACTTCAGCAAACAGGTTAGCCTTCCCTCTTCGAGCTCTTCTCCTTGGTCAGAGTGCCCTGTTACAGAATGTTGTCCAGGATCATCACGCGGGAGGTGTAAAGAGTCTTGGCAGCTCTATTTTGCTGGCCCTGACGCTAGCAGCTCATGCACTGCTCGGGAGGTGTAAAGAGTCATTGCAGCTCTGTTTTGCTGGCCTGACGCTAGCAGCTCATGCACTGCTCGGGAGGTGTAAAGAGTCTTTGCAGCTCTGTTTTGCTGGCCTGACGCTAGCAGCTCATGCACTGCTCGGCATCTTAATCCCAGACAACAATTCAGGCTTCCAACAACCGGCGCTTAGCCCAAGAAAGACAACTGAAGCTCCCCACGCCGCTTAACGGCACAAGTAGATGTGGAAAATCAGTAATAGCGTAATGACATCAAATCAGATATTCTCTTTAATCATGACGGCATTTAAAATGAATGACCTCTACCCCAGTCACATTCCAATCAAAAAGCCACGCATTGGGTCGCGTGCTGTTGAGTCACGTCACGGACGAAATACTCTCTACCAGTCAGCGAATTGTGTCTTCGCATGCTTTCTATTCCAAGAACCTTTTCATTAAATTTAGATTGGTTTACAATCCAACGTACTTGGTTCAGACATGTTTAGATCACGTAACGCTCAGTTTGACCACAGCCTACGGACAATGTCATGGGGTTTTTCATGGAATGATTGCTTCTGCCAGTCGACCGAACTGTAAATGGGAAACTGTCTATGAAAACAAATACCTCATCTTTCAAACCATAAAAATGCATCAGCATCTCTCCATTACTTAGACAACACACTTTACAGTGGAGAGTGAGGTCTTCACGCTTGTCTGGAACACCTTGCAGAAATGATTGAATATAGCGATGGTTTAGTGTTCTCGAATTAAGGAAATATGTACTGGATACTTCCATTGTCATATTACAAGAACGTATTAAATTGATTTTGCTCAAGCATCTTCTGTATTGATAATGAATCTGATTTTAGCAACAACGCACAAGTTTGTCCCAAATAGTGCTGGAACCACATCTGCGGATATTCTGTTGACTTCTGACGAATTTATTTTAACGATTTTTACTTTTTAGAAAAAGTCTTCTCCTTTTGAATCTTTCATTTGCTGCTGCTGTCTTTCTGGGCACATGTTTACCGGAAAGGATTCAGGTATAAATCCTGAAGAAATATCTGCATTCCGTGCTACTTGTGGTTATCTTGACTACGTCTTGCCACTGGATGAATGTAGCATGGGACGAGAGAGTGGGGGCTGACGCAGCGTAAACCTTCAATCTATTTTAGCGCAAGTTTCAGACTCAGATATAACGGAAGAGCCGCGAAAACACCTGTGAGATAATTGAGGCTTTTATCATATCTCACAGGTCACGTCAAATGCTGTAACCATATTCGCTTGCGATAGACAACTATTATTATGGTCTTTCACCAGCTGACGATCAAAGAATTCTTCCGTAAAATTATCATCGACTCCGTGAACAAATATTGCCCACCGAGCGATATCACATTCAACTGCTCTTGTTAGAGCAATTGAAAACGTTTCAAATCATGACGCGAGCTTTTTGTTAGGTTTTATTGTATGTTATCTTTCTTCTTGTCGATTTGTCTCGTCACACTGCTTTTATCAGAGCACACTACTTCAAGTGTAGAACTGAAACATTCTTTGACAAAGTCTTCTTTAGAATATGGTACCGAGTTCTATGCACATTTGTTATTCTCACACAAACAATAGAGCTTGAGCAAACACTTTTATCAGCTTCATAGTTTTGTGTATTGAGAATTATCGGTTGAGCCGGAATACTCTTTTTCAAATTTTCTATATTTTTTACCAAATTGACCTTTGAAAACGTAAGTTACATGAATGGTTTTATATTGTTTTTGTTTGTAGTTTTCTTTCTTATACGATATAATTTCGAAATCAATCAGGGGGAGACGAATTCTGTTCAGTGGCCGTACATTGCACATTCACTGGTACTTGCAAATTGCGTGTATGCAAATATTGTATTTGGACAGACAAGAACAACATACTCAAGTAGTTTTCTGGCCTGCTAAGAGCTCCCTAGTTGTACGTACACACTCTTGATCCATCCTCTCATTTGCCCGTCCCTGACCCGCACACATGGGATTCCAAACTCTTAGCCTTACTTTTTGTGATACCAACTCATCGATCGCTGTCTCACCATCTGAGAGGCTGTCGTATGTCTATTAACAATGTATGTGTTCCCCAGAATATTTTGGTGAAGGTGTTACTTCAGAAGGAGTCGATTGAGTCAGTTGGAGAATAGCAGCATGCAGTTAACTTGGGATAGAAACATCCAAACCTCGTCCTAACACAGATTAGCTGCTTACAATCGGGAGAATATTCTGTTATCTTTGTTAACAAATTCGAGCTTGGATTTGACCTTTATTGGGATGTCCGGTAAGTAGGGATATTTATCGGACCTATTAATGCAAACTTTACATTTCTAATGCATAATAATTCGTCAGTTGTAAAAATCCAACTTCTTCAATTTCTTTTTCTGATCTACGATGATAGCGTGTTATTCGTCTCCTTCTCCATTATCAACCTGGAGTACATATACCATTCATCACTCACCCCAAGCAGACCTGTTCTGAGCAGTTTCTACAGTCCTAGTTCTATTTGTTTTTGTCTTGTATCAGTTTGTGGGTCTCATATTCACGTGTACTTAGGCCTTACCACGCCGCTTTTACTCGATGGAAAAAGGGGGGGGGGGGGGTGGTATCAGAATAGTATGCATGATCAGATGAAAGACTGGTTAAGATCTCCACCTCATGTCCTCGTTTATGTTCTAAAAGCAGGATATGTCACAGCAGCCTGACCAACTAGGTGGGGATAGATAGTATAATGCATTTAGTGGACATCTTACGGATTGAACTCGAATTGCATTACAGTCCTGAGGACCTGGGTCCGCCTTCTCATGTACGCCTCGTGATGTAAGAGGAGCTACTGTAATCCACCGCAACAATAAAACGTTGTCAAGAGTTTATTTAGCACCAGTAGCTTCGACCGTGGATTGTTTTCCACAGCCTTAGTATCTTCACGGTGTGTGGCCTAACCAAAGCTAGTCTTACCATGTCTTGTTCCACATAGTTTCTTCCTGTTGTCTCCAGTAAGCAATAATGTGTAACCTTGTCTATTCATTGAAAGCAAAAGATCTTTCTCATTGAATAGTTGGCGAAGCTCTGAAAACAAGTTATTCACTCATTTATTCCTGTACCAAAAATAGACTATTGTTTCTAGAACTTTCGTTTATTCCTGTACCAAAAATAGACTATTGTTTCTAGAACTTTTGTTTATTCCTGTACCAAAAATAGACTATTGTTTCTAGAACTTTCTTTTATTCCTGTACCAAAAATAGATTATTGTTTCTAGAACTTCCTTTTATTCCTGTACCAAAAATATACTATTGCTTCTAGAACTATATGGAATATTGTTTCTAGAACTGTCTTTTATTCCTGTACAATATATAGGGTATTGTTTCTAGGAGTTTCTTTTATTCCTGTACAATATATGGGGTATTGTTTCTAGAACTTTCTTTTATTCATGTACAATATATGGGGTATTGTTTCTAGAAGTTTCTTTTATTCCTGTACAATATATGGGGTATTGTTTCTCGATCTTTTCTTAAATTAGGTATATTTCAAGATAATGTTTCTATAGCTTTCATATATTCCTGTGTTCTGCCGGGATCTTTCTATATGGCAAGGACAAAAATATCACCCCTGCCCCACAGAGAACATGTTGTAAGAGGTGACTATGTGACATGGCATAACACCGTCCATGGTTAGGTGGTTTGTTAAGAGCAGCATATATGGCGCCTAACAGGCTGCGGGTATACATTTCTCTAGTGTTTCAGTCTTTTAAGATGGACTCGCACATTGGTTAACCACACTCCGCGGCACTTGCAGAGTAATAATCTGCTCGAGCCTAGCCCGCTAAGCAGGAAATCCTCTGCCTGACAACACCCATCTCATGCCAGAGCTGATGCCTGCACGGGAGTACCTGCCCCTGTAGAAGTACAGATTGACTAAGACAAAGACCACATATAAGGTATTGTTTAAAGAGCTTTCTTCCAAACATAGCAGACTAGTCCCCATTTGACAGGATTTTGTTTTAAGACCACATATAAGTATTGTTTAAAGAGCTTTCTTCCAAACATAGCAGACTAGTCCCCATTTGACAGGATTTTGTTTTAAGTGAAAAACTAGAAGTAACAATGATGTGCTGCTGACTATGTTAGCCTACACACCTGGTCACAGACACATCTGGTCAAAGACACGCCTGAAATGAATTCTTCAGTTTTGTGTACAAGCAGTATCAATGTTTGTCTGAAACAAATAAATTTGTTTTAATAAATGTATCATAACCGATTAATTGTTATTGACAAGTAAAACAAACGTCTAGAAGGCACCCCAACCCCCACCCTTCATCATGGAGGAGACCTTGACAAATATGTCCGGTTTCAGAGAACGCCTACATGTACTATATTCATACATGATGATGTTCGTCCATTACAAGTCATGAAGACCACTCCCTTTGTTCAGCCGTGTGAACAATTTTTTCTCTTGCTGTGTCCGCTGAAATGGCTGACTTGCGCGGTGATTTTGGTTAAAATGAGAACAGCGCATTTTGTCAACCTCACTCTCTGGTCTTGAGCTACCTATGGCCAGTGGCAAGATTTTATCGAGACGACTGGAGATAGCACAGGATGCAGATTTTTTCTCAGGGCTTACTACTCCCGAAGCCTTTCCCAGGTAAACAGGAATCCCGCAATTCAGCAGCTGGTGATGACATCTAACGTTTTTACATATATATATATATACAAAAGAAAACACATGGAGAGACACAGGTACACAACAGAGAGTGAGACACATACACAAACAGGTGAAGGTATGATAGCCAGATACGAAAGTTGTCTATGTAGTTGTTACCCCTTTCAGTCATGACGGACTAGAATGATATGACTTAAAGTGGTAAATTTTTTTTTTAAATTGAAAAAAACATACTTAGCTGTTTTTTCTTTCTCCTTGCGGTGTTATCTTTTCAATTTGCTGCAAAAGCCCTGATACGTCGTTAATAAGAAAGTACAGGTGGGCAGGCCACGTGGTACGCCTACCTGACAATTGATGGACACGTAAAGTGATGTCATGGCGACCATACACCTATAACCGTCGCCCCAGACGTCCACCAATGATATGGAGAGATGGCCTTCGACAGGACCTTGGTATGGCATGCTACTTAATAGCAAAGTATAGAGTTGAGTTTAGACGAGATTTGGCTACCTGGTATAGGGCACACAATGTGCCCGAGTAAACACCAAGATTACAGTATTTAAGACTTAGATGAAGATAGAAGTGTATAAACGATTATTAGATTCACTTTTACGAAGGCTTAACGTTAGGGTTAGGGTTAGATAACATGGTTGTAATTACATTGTCTGACAGCATGAATAAGGTCATGCTACTTTCAAAACTGGATTTTACTCTCCTAATCAATGACCAACGTTGGCAGGATCACACAATTCAATGCATAGACGGCAGGAATAAGCGGCAGCAGAAACAGACATTCTCGTGGATTCTCGAAGAATGTTTGACGCCCCCAACAATTAAAAAAATGAACTATTCTATGACGTCACCAACTTCCTCAAACACAAAAATATATATTTCTTTTGTTTGGGAATGTCCATCTGTAGTTTAAACTATAGATGGCCATGGTTTAGGGGTGAATTAAAACGCGTGCTGCTATTAAAGTAAGCCTATGGATTTTCTCCGTGTAATTTGTGTTCATTCGAAGGAAAAAAACAAGCCCAGACGCATTACGTCACGAAGTTTGATACGATGACGTCTTTCTTCATATGGGCGACGCTATTTTTAGAACTGGCTGAAGGCGTTCTCGACCCACTTTCAGGATCGAACGCTGCCAATAGCGCAATTGATCTACATGATGACTTTTTCGATGATGGCAAGTAAGTACTTGTGTGTAAGGTTAGGTAAGCTCCTGAAGTTCAATGACTGTGTGGAACAGGTGTTCTTTTTCTTCTTCTTCTTCTTCTTCTTCTTCTTCTTCTTCTTCTTCTTCTTCGGAATTCGTTCTCAAACAACCGCTAACAATCCATGAAAAGGGGTTTGCAAGTAGCAGAATGTAGATGGTAGAACATAATGCGCATAGTTTACAGACTGATTGTGAAATTTGCACCTTTCGGTCCGACACATCCGACTTCAGCATGTCATTTTTGGGTACCGGTTGGTCTTCCCTTTGATCCCTTCTTCTTAGCCAGTCTGCGCTGTTGTAGTCTGTTATCCAGGATCAC
The DNA here is from genome assembly GCA_036924085.1 of Ariolimax columbianus. NCBI lineage: Eukaryota > Metazoa > Mollusca > Gastropoda > Stylommatophora > Arionidae > Ariolimax > Ariolimax columbianus. The sequence goes on from JAVGWX010000008.1 coordinate 8,644,905, forward strand.
TACGTGGAGGCGGAGAGGTTTTGGTAGCTCTGGGTCGGTGGCCCTAACAGTATGTCAGCTTTGGGTCGCTAGCTGTCAGCTCTGAGTCGCTAGCCCTGGCAGTAGCAGTCAGCTTTGGGTTTCTGGCCCTGGCAGTATATCAGCTTTGGGTCGCTAGCTGTCAGCTTTGGGTCGCTAGCTGTTAGCTCTGGGTCGTTGGCCCTGACAGCATGTCAGCTTTGGGTCGCTAGCTGTCAGCTCTGGGTCGCTGGCCCTGGAATTATGTCAGGTTTGGGTCGCTAGCTGTCAGCTTTGGGTCGCTAGCTGTCAGCTTTGGGTCGCTAGCTGTCAGATTTGGGTCGCTAGCTTTCAGCTTTGGGTCGCTAGCTGTCAGCTCTGCGTCGCTAGCTGTCAGCTTCGCATCGCTAGCTGTCAGCTTTGGGTCGCTAGCTGTCAGCTCTGGGTCGCTAGCTGTCAGCTTTGGGTCGCTAGCTGTCAGCTCTGGGTCGCTAACTGTCAGCTTTGGGTCGCTAGCTGTCAGCTTTGGGTCGCTAGCTGTCAGCTTTGGGTCGCTAGCTGTCAGCTTTGGGTCGCTAACTGTCAGCTCTGGGTCGGTAGCTGTCAGCTTTGGGTCGCTAGCTGTCAGCTTTGGGTCGCTAGCTGTCAGCTATAGCCCAGGCACTGCTCATGATCTTATCCCGAATAGATATTCGAGAGTAGAACTGCGGCCACACTGACAGCGGATTATCGTAAGAGGTGACATGTAGTGCTGTCTAACCTCTCTAGTCTACCTCTTTTTGTCCGTTTATTAGTCCAGCCGTAGTAGAGGGCCATCGTAACAGCTGCCCTCCTTTTGTCATGAGTGGTCCGCCGGGGTCTTTGTGTACGACAAAAACAAGAATAGCAATACTGCTCCACAGATAGAATGTCGAAAGAGGCGATTAACTGTGTGACATGGCAAAACACTAAGAGCCTCAGTGGACTTGAGGTAAGGTGTCCACCTCGGGTGCCGGAGGTCGCGGATTCGAATCCCGGTGGTTAGAGGGATTCTTTTTACGTCGATCTTCTGGTAAAAATTCATCTGATCTCTGGGTAGTGAGATCATATCTGGGCAGTGAGATCATCTCTGGGTAGTGAGGTCATCTCTGGGTAGTGAGGTCATCTCTGGGTAGTGAGATCATATCTGGGTAGTGAGATCATCTCTGGGTAGTGAGGTCATCTCTGGGTAGTGAGATCATATCTGGGTAGTGAGGTCATCTCTGGATAGTGAGATCATCTCTGGGTAGAGAGGTAATCTCAGTGTAGTGAGATCATCTCTGGGTAGTGAGATCATCTGTTGGTAGTGAGATCATCTCTGGGTAGTGAGGTTATCTCTGGATAGTGAGATCATCTCTGGGTAGAGAGGTAATCTCTGTGTAGTGAGATCATCTCTGGGTAGTGAGATCATCTCTAGGTAGTGAGATCATCTCTGCGTAGTGAGATCATCTCTAGGTAGTGAGATCATCTCCGGGTAGTGAGATCATCTTTTGGTAGTGAGATCATCTCCGGGTAGTGAGATCATCTCCGGGTAGTGAGATCATCTCTGGGTAGTGAGATCATCTCTGGATAGTCAGATCATCTCTAGGTAGTGAGATCATCTCTGGATAGTGAGATCATCTCTGGGTAGTGAGATCATCTCTAGGTAGTGAGATCATCTCTGGGTAGAGAGGTAATCTCTGTGTAGCGAGATCATCTCTGGGTGGTGAGATCTCACTCCCGTGTTCAGTGTCGAGCAAGTTAAAAATTCCTTGGCAGTTGGTAATCGAAAACTGAAGACTTAACAGCCGCTGCCCAGATAAAAACAAATTCACAATCTACCTAAGTTATTTGTACCTTTCCCATGTGGTTTGTAAGAACAGCTATAGATGGCGCCTAACTGGTTGCGGGTCTACTTAGCTCTAGTATTTAAGTCTATTAAGATTGACTCGCACATTGTTAAAAACCACCCTCCAAGAAACTGGTTGTATACAGACTCTGTAGAGTCTTCTAAACCAGTATAAAGAGATAAAGTAAGTTAAGTAACACCGGGTATGGTTAGGTGTTTTGCTAACAGCAACATAGACGGCGCCTAACAAGCTACGGCTCTACTTTGCTCTAGTGTTTTGAGTCTATTAACGTGGACTCACACAACGGTTAACCACCCTCCAAGAAACTGGTTGTATACAGACTGCAGAGTCTTCTAAACTAGTACAAAGACGTTAAGTTAAGTAAAATTTAGGAAGCATGCGCCAACACACTTTGCCTGCTCTCGCAGTGTTGGTATCTGTTTACATTTTTCTCGATGAAATTGCTAATCCCCACAACTCTCTTTAATCGTCCAGAAACCTAGTTGGGTACGCCTGTACATTAGAGAACGTTATAATTAAGAAAGAAAAATAATAGGGCCTTTGTCACACTGAGAGCATGTCGTAATAAAAGACTGCTTACAGATGTTTTGGCCGTAGTCACAGCGCTAAAAAGCCAGAAAAATACTGAACTTAATGATTTAAGAGCAGTACTCTGTCAACTATGCCAGCAGTCCGCACCAAAAAGGGTAGTGGTACAGTGGGTCCCATCCCACTGCAACGAGGAGGCAGACAGACTGGCAAAATAAAGGTGCAAGACTACCACAACCAGATACTAGTATGACGTACGAAGAGTCAAAACGGCTTATTAGAGCTAGATACATGACCAAATGGGAAACAGAACATACTGGCTACACAAAAAACGATGCCTATTACCAGTTGAACAGAAGAGAGCAGGTCGTGGTCTTCAGACTTCGCACTGGCCACAATAGACTGAGGTACCACCTATTCAACAAATTGAAGATAGGTGGCACTGACGAATGCTCGGGTGGTACCGGGAAAATGACCGCTGAGCATTTGCTGCAAAACTGCCCGACATACAAGGATCAGAGAGAGCAGATGTGGCCATCACCAGTGGCAGCACTAGACAAGCTCTATGGCAGTGTCGACAGCCTCAGGATGACCGCCGCTTTTTTCGAAAAAATTAAGGTTGATGTCTAACTGCGTACGATGAAGAAAAAGAAGAAGTAATAAAAGACAAATGTTGAATCTTTTCTCTACGGCGCAGAAGGCTCTCTAACACATTATATTTATGTTAAACTTGATCCCTGATCAGAGCCTTGTGGTCGCAATGAAGGTTGCTTGTTCTAATGTTTGCACTTGAAAGAATCGATTCATACCTGTTGTATAGCGGAGACGGCGTGGCCTAGTGGTTAAGTGGCACGGATCGCAACCCGAAGGTGCTGGGTTCGATCCCCATCACAGCACCGGCCATTACCCCGGGGAAGCAAACCCTTAGAAAATGCAGGAGGAAGCAGACCCTTACATAAAATTCATGATGAAGTCGGATGCACTGGGCCGACAGGCGCAAAATAAAAACACAGTGCAACGCACACCGCCTTGGGGATTAGAAAAATAAGGCGAACGATAAAAAATATAAAAAAATAAAAAAATACCTGTTGTATGGGGTAGGAAAGCCAGGGTGGTAAAGTAAGACAGCTGGCTAGTAAAGATAACTGATAACAATCCATATCTGCCTTGCAGGTAGACTGGGAAAAGGGCAAGGGTATCAGACTGAGACAAATGCATGTCGAAGACGGATATACTGCGCTCCTATGCGCAGAACACTGTGTAACGCAAAACACGGCTTTGGAAAGACAGCCAAAGAGACGACTTTATTGGAGCCCCGGACTTAGTGTCTGGTGGCAAATCGTGAGGGGGGGAGGGCGAACACGCAGAAGTGAATGAGCTGACAGCAGCCAGCGACTCACAACTCACAGATGGCTGCATGCATCAGGGCTATTGACCAATAACTGACAAAGAACCTATTTCATCTCCAATTGACGATCCTGGAAGCAGACTGCACACATGCAGCTTGACTGAGATAATATGGATCTAAGTGGGAAGACAAAACGGATTCCCCAAAAGGACGTGCTGAAACCGGATGTATCGGGCCGAAAGGCGCAGATATTGCAGCCTCACTGTAAATTACCACACAACGGAACAAAACGTCCTTTTCAGGACGAACGCAGAAGAAGAACAAGATAAAGATGAAGACGAGGAAGAATGGATAAGGAAGAAAATAATTGTTGATGATATTATCAATATATGGTCGATACACATTGTGAGAATAAAGTAACAAATGTTTCTTTCTTCTTCTTTGCGTTCAGGATCTTTTGGTCATGCTATATCTGCAGGCCAGTCGCCATGATGAGTCTGTAGTCTTCACCAGGTCGGAGCGGCTGCCCCACAGCTTTTGTCTCAGCTCCGCACCCTCTGGCCAGGTCTGGCATCTCATTTCCCTATAGATTGGGCATTCTTGTAGAATATGCTTAGGGTTCTGGCATCCTGTTCCACATGGGCACTCATCGGTGTGTGAGATTTTCAGTCAGTATAGATGTTCTAGTAGTCTGCAGTGTCCAGTTCTCAGGTGAAATAAGGTAGTTTGTTGATTTATTTTGAGTTGGTGAATTGGGTCTGGTGTACTGCTTATGTTTCTGTCTTCTTTCCATTGGTGTATATACTGATTTCTGATGATGTTCTTGATTTCTCTGTATGGTACTCGATGATTAAATTGTGCCTTTTTGCTGCCATCTTTTGCCAGAGCATCAGCTCTCTCGTTTCCCGTGAGTCCGCAATGAGAGGGTAGCCACTGGAGCGCTATTGTTGAGGATCTCTGGAGTTTTCCCAGTTCTGATCTGATCTCCGATAACAGTGGTTCGTTGTTTGTTTTTTGCATTGTCTCTAATAGTTCTCTGCAGTCCGTGAATACAGCTATTTTTGTTGGAGGTTGCCTTTCTGTTTGAAGTATTCTCAGTTCTCGCAGAAGGGCCATAGATTCTGCTCTGTTTGTGGACAACTTTCCTGTTGGGAGGGCCTCTTCTGTTATATTTCCTCTTTTGTGTCTTATGAATTTGCCTCCTCCCCCGTTTCGGCCTTCCCCCTTCTGCTGAAACATCTGTATACACCTGTGTCCATTCCTTGGTATTATATTTCTCCTCAATCATTGTTTGTGCTAAAATGTTCAGCTCATGGACACTGGGTTGGTCTTTTCTTCTGATTCCTGGGATCTCTGTACTTATTTCGATGTTGTTTATGTTGCAGCTTGACTCTTCATAGTTAATAAGCATTTCTATTTCTGTAGGTTGGTTGGGAATTAGTTCTCCATATTTTTGGTGTAGGTGGTTTGATATATGAATGAAGCTGGTTCTCTTTAGCCTATCTTTAACTGGGTGTTTTAGTTTCATATGTAAAATGTTTCTATGTTTAGTATAGCAACTTACAATAACAAAGTCTGACTGACAGAGTGGGTAAAGTGCATGGTTCTCACTGCTAATGTACAGAGTTAACTCTTTGGTGACAACACAATAACGTCTACACAGCTGTATATGGGTACCTGCTTTACTGGTGCGGATGTCAAGACCATGGGAAAAGAAACTGGTCATCTCAGGTTGCAGAAAGAAGAGAACTAGCACAATGAAGTCCATAACACTTCATCTCTGACTGCATTTTATTCTGAAGACAACTTTTCTACAAGGAGAAGTCAATAACTTAATATGGGATTTCATTTCAATACAGAAATACTACGGGTACAATTGTACCTCTGTTTGAAAAATTACCATTGCATACGTTTTGTGTACATGTTTGTACAAGTGCGTATGCGATGTATACATGGTTGTACGTGGGTATATGAGCTGTGTATATACTTGTTCATATATGTATGAACCCTGTACATGTTTCGAAATGTGTATGTACGTATTATGTACACGTGTGTACATGTGTGCATGTGTTTTGTACATCTTTAAGCACAAGTGCATGTGGCGTGCATATGTATGTACACATTTATGTGTTGTGTACATACGTATATGAAATCTTCAGATTTGGACATGTGTGTATGTGCTGTGTACATGTATGTACATGTGTTCCCATGTGCCTTTGTTTTTTAAAAGCAATTAATTAACACGTAACTTGAACATGTCGATAGCTCGGTACCACTCAACGGAGCCAAAACCTGGCCTAACATTTCACCAAACACCAGCACACAGCAGGTGACGATGAATCTGACAGACAAAGCTTTTTTATGGACAAAACTCGCCCAATCTTACTCCCCAACTGGAAAGTATTTGAAGAACCATAACTTTCTGGTAAGTACAGATTCTAGGAATAGTTAGAGAACCTACTTTGTGTTGCTTTCAGGAATCATATGAAGGAAGCTGAGTCCGATAGTGGGCAGCAAAGAACATGATAGTGCAGCGTACTTTGAATGATGCAAAAGAGGATTAGCAGGGCTTTCATAAGTGGGATTTCGTAGCGAAGTTGATAAGCCGTCGCCTTGTGAGCAGGTGGTGTGGGTTCGACTCCGCACTCCGCCGTCTTTTTCACGGGTGCTTGATGCGTAGCCCCCTGCCTTTAGTCGTCTTGCCCATGACTTGCCACTGGAGTCGGGCGGCTCGAGACGAGAGAGTGAGGATAAAAAGTAGCGCAGTTAATCCTTACTAAAAATAGCGGTAGCAAATAAATTATGCCATCATCGTCTGCGATGGACGGCGACCTTTGCCTTTCTCATAAAATCAAGCAGCAACGTGACCCTGTCACTTAAATTTATAATTTTGGAAATGTTTCTGTTTATTTTGGTCTTACCATTCAGCAATGCATCCGTTGAGAGATCATTTTCCCAAATGAATCTAATTACAAAGAAACTCAGGAAAAAGATGCAATAAAGTCTGCTTGAAAATCTCCTGCATATTCATGAATATATGTCTTGTAATAACATTTGTTGTAATAATTAATTAATAGCAATTATTTTTCATTTTGTAACATCGTTACTGCCATTTATTATTTATATCTATTTTCATTTTACACATCACCGCTAAACTGGACAATTTACTAGTTTTTGTGTGGCCAGAGTAAGTTTCGTTTCTAAAAATATAAATGTTAGCATAATCATGTTCATCTTTAACAATATTTTAATAAAGTTTCACTCAATTCAAGTAATTTATTATTGGACTACTTTTTGAGATGTTTTTGAGCGGTATTATTGAAATTCATCTGGCAACCCTAGCTGGATGTTCTGTGAGGCATGTAAACGGCCAAACTTAAAAAAAACGAAAATAAATCAAGAATTATCAGAGGTGTATCTCATGTGCCCGACTTTGTGGGATGGATACTAAAGTCGCTATTGTCAAGATCAGGTGAAGCATATTATCAGAGGTGTATCTCATGTGCCCGACTTTGTTGGATGGATACTAAAGTCGCTATTGTCAAGATCAGGTGAAGCATATTATCAGAGGTGTATCTCAAGTGCCCGACTTTGTGGGATGGATACTAAAGTCGCTATTGTCAAGATCAGGTGAAGCATATTATCAGAGGTGTATCTCATTTGCCCGACTTTGTGGGATGGGTACTAAAGTCGCTATTGTCAAGATCAGGTGAATCATATTATCAGAGGTGTATCTCATGTGCCCGACTTTGTGGGAGGGGTACTAAAGTCGCTATTGTCAAGATCAGGTGAAGCATTTTATCAGAGCTGTATCTCATGTGCCTGACTTTGTGGGATGGGCACTAAAGTCGCTCTCGTCAAGATCAGGTAAGGCAGATTGACCAAGACCCAACTATTACGTTCACGTAGTGCACAAAGAAATAGTCTGTACTGCAATCGCTCGGTTTATGAACTGGGAATCAACACACGATACCCGCAGTCCTGAGCCTGCATAGCAGCCTTATATTCAGCAACAGTGAAACGGAGTAGCCAGGTCCCCATACTCTCCAGTATAATCAGGGATGTTGCAATTGTGACTTTCCACTGTTTACCAGAGAAAATCTTGATCTTGATGACCCGTTCCTCAGCGTATCTGGGGGTCCCACCTTCGTCTCCAGCGAACCCTGTCTTGGCCACGGAAATCCAATGCGTGGTAAGTGCTCCCCTAGGAGCATCTCGAATGTTGCAGCTTACAGCAAGGGAATCTGACCAACGCATTGAAGGACTTCCCCGTGGTCTTCCTCGTAGGTACCAGACTGTTGTCGCCGTGCTCCGTCGACCATCGTTTCGTCGCAACATGTGACCTGCCCATTTATGTTTTGCCTTCTCTGCATTAATTACCGCATCCTTCACCAGGGACAATGGTCCTATGTCAGAGTTGTGGAGACCTTGCATGCGTTGGCTCCGGAGAGTGATTCCGACCAAGCGTCTCTCGAAGGAGGCCTTGGTAACTCTCAATTTGTCCTCTAGTGATTTTGGTAGTGTCTACGTCTTAGCACCGTAGCACATCGCAGGGAGTACATTAGAATTGAAGAGGGAGGCTTGTAGGTTTGGGTCATTGCAACCGTCCAGTGCTGTGCTAATAGACGAGAAGGTTGCCCAACTCACGGGGCGACATCTTGTCAATTCAGGTTCCAGGTTATTCTCCATATTGAGAAGATGCCCAAGATACATGTGCTCGTTGACATCCTCTAGTCGTACCTCGCCAAGTAAGACTAGGTCACAAGTAGCGAAGCGATTGCGCAACACTTTGGTCTTCGAAACATTAATCTCCAAACCTGTTTTCCTGCCCTCTCCACCGTGTAGCTGCATCATTTGGTTTGCTTCTGCTACGGACTCCGTGATGAGCACTACGTCAACGGCAAATCGAAGGTGATTGAGGCGTCTGTCGTCAATAAGGATACCAAAGGTGTCCCAGTTGCATCGACTAATAACTTATTCCAAACATGCAGATAAGAGGGTCCGTGAGATAGGATCGCCATGGCTGACCCCTTTTTGAATTGGTACCACAATTGAACGCTGGAAGGGACGAAATGTGGTAATGCAGTTCATATAACTGTTGGTGAAAATTCTGATGTAATCAGGATCTACACCTTGCTCCAACAGTGAACGCCAGACAAAATGGTTTTCTACCGAATGAAAAGACTTTTTTATCGTCAATGAAGGTGAATATCAAGGGCGTCTGGAACTCTCGGGCTGCCTCAACAAGGTGGCAACAGGTTGAAATATGGTCCATTGTGCTGTACGAACGCTGAGAGCCTTCCTGGTCGACTGGTCCTCTTTCTCTCCCTTCTTGTGCAGTAGTGTTGTCCTCGAGTTGTGCCAAGCAGCAGGTGTTGTCCTCGAGTTGTGCTAAGCAGCAGGTGTTATCCTCGAGTTGTGCCAAGCAGCAGGTGTTGTCCTCGAGTTGTGCTAAGCAGCAGGTGTTGTCCTCGAGTTGTGCCAAGCAGCAGGTGTTCCTCCAGAATAAAGATAGCCTGTCAAATGTTGCGCTAGGGTTTTTCAAAAGAGGCAGACGGCAAACCCGGATGACCTCCGCAGTTTAATTAATAACTAGTAAATTGGCAAAAAACGTTTTTCTCCGACGCAGGCTTTTAGTTATGTTAAGACAAAACTTTTTCGGTGTATTTTTGGGACGGACTACATGAGTGTAATTTATTTAATTGTGTTATTGCTTTGGTGAGGTTGTGCATTGGCTTTAAAAAAAAATATATTGGTGTTTTGATGAAAAGTTTGATGTGTTATTCTGAAGCGTTCATGACTTGAAATTTTTCGTAAAGAAATTGAAGAGATCAAGTTGGTCAACATTCATTACCGACATTTATCTTTGAAAATTGTCATCGTTCGGAATTCTTCACCTGTTTCTTCTTCAATGTAAACTTCGAGGGGTTCGTGATTGTCCAATTCAATGAACGTGATTGGTGCCGGTTCGAATTCGACTTGAATTTGCTGATCTCTGTGTCGTTAAGAGGAAATATTTAAAAACTAAGTTTTCCGTTACATGCTTTTCAATGACATGCACAGAATCCCTCAAAATAGGACAGATTACCAGGTCGTACGAGTAGAGGCTGTGTACACAATTTCAGCTTTCTAGGTAATGGCAAACTTGGTTAAAATAGGAGAAATAGAAGTCCACGCAAACAGACATATTTGTAATAAAGAACTCCATTCTTCGAAAACAAACAAACAATAATATGTAGAATATATACAGTAAATCAAAAACAATTCCAAGTTAATCAGTTAGAAGTAACGATCAATAGTTTGTATTTTATACCAAGGCAAACAAAATTTGTAAAAAACCAATAAAACAGTGAATTCTTATTGTTGCTCATTTTATAGACTGTTAGATTTTTGTAAAATTTAACAATATTCATTATAAATTGGTAGCTTAGGGATTGTGAGCTTGGTTTGCAATCACACCGTGCAAGGTTCGTATCACGTCGTGCTCAGTTTGAAAGACCGTGCCACTGTTTTTTTTTCCTAGGTATAACTGCTTCTTCCAATCAATCCTGCTGTAAATAGGTACCTGTACCCTTTTCTGAAAATGTCGGAGCCACCATGGAAGTTGCAGAGTTTAAGCATTGCCGTCTTCACTTTCAGCATTCAAAGGGACTGAAGACATATGGAGGCACCCAGATGCAAGGACGCTTGTTCTATGAACCATTTCCCATTTGAATCACACATCCTCGTTTTCAAATAAATAGGATCATTACCGTCCTTCCAGGAAGCATGTTTCAGAGCATTTATTCGTTTAAACCCTTTGTCGGTCACTGTGTTCGACATGCCCAAGTAGCAAGCACAATACAACACCTTACTTCTTTGTCTTGTATGCCACTGCTCTTGTCATAAGGCGTCGCAGAGTGGTATGCGTAGATTTCTTGTTATCGCCAAATAAACTGCAAGCAATCAGGCCGTGGCTTTCAAACCTTTCAGTGTGACGGATCCGCAGCGTGCTAGCGTGGACAGATGCCCAATTTATTTATTACTGTTATTGCTCGATTATCTTAAATGTACATTACTTTTCTTTTATATGCATCATTGTCTAAATCTATGACGCTTTTATTATTTACTTGTAGCTGTTATAGGCATGATTTGTTACGATTGTAACAAAATAAGTGAAATAAAATGTCCTTTGAACGTGAATTAAAATTTTAGCGAGAACATGGAATAAATCTTGAAACTTTATAGAAAATTGAATAAGTGCGAAAGGCACGTCAGATCCGGTTTCCATTTTCTAGTCTGAAAACTACAAATGTCCCGATCAAAATCTGACTTTGGTAGTTACAAGTGAACGCAAAACAATCATTTGTTAAAATCACACGGGATGCCCGATTTGAAGTTTAATTACTTGTATACCCATACAGTTATTACCGTTCTCATATGAATAATATAGCAGACCTGACGTTTTGATGGAGATGCAATCGGGTTTTTGAAGATCGTGCAAAGCACGAGCCCCAAGCGTGATAGCGACTACATTTGCGTGTCAAGTTTCTTGATTCCCTTTGTGGACCAGCAGCAAATGGCCCGTGGACCACTAATTTTGGAAGCATTACAGTAAGAAGGGTGAAATGCTGCTGCTATTTCATCCAGATTAAGGGACCCAGGAATCCACAACAAATAATTATATAGTAAAATCATTGACATATTAAATTGATTGACAAATTAAAATGCAATCGTATTGTGTACGTATTCACAAACTATCGATAACTCCACAGACAATTCGAGGCAAAAAGTTCACCAGTATGTGTGCCTTCGAGTGTCTCAAGTTTTCTCAATGCATGTCCTTCAGCTTTGACTACAGCACAAGTACCTGCGAACTAAACAACGCCACACACACTGACTACCCTCATGACATTATCGACTCCAAAACAACAGTATATCATATAAAGGGAGCATTCTCAATTGACAAGGTATCTCTCTCTCTCTCTCTCTCTCTCGCTCGCTCTCTCTCTCTCTATATATATATATATATATATATATATATATATATACCGATACACACACACATACACACACACACATACACACACCCACATACACACACACACACACACACACACACATACGAGAGGCGTTTAAATAATACCGAAACTTTTTGTGCTAGTTCTACCCGAATAGCACAAAAAACAGCGGCGCTGACTCGGCAAGACAAGCGGCTCGCCCCACGGCAGAAAAGTCAGACTACTGCGCTCTTTCGTTATCTCAATATTTATGTATGCCTGCGAGACCTGGACCATTACAGCAGATATCCAGGGCAGAATACATGCAATGGAAATGAGGTGCTACAGAAAACTCCTAAATGTTACATATAAAGATCGTGTCACGAACGTAGAAATACGACAGAGAATTGAAAACGCCTTTGGCCCTTTTGAAGATCTGTTCACAGCTATCAAAAGGCGAAAGATGGCCTGGTGCGGGCACGTCGCGAGGTCCAACGGAATTACCAACTCGATACTCTTTGGGTCCGTACCGGGACAGAGAGGGCGAGGACGTCTAAGGAAGAGATTGGGGGGGGGGGGGAACGACAACATCACTGAGTGGTCAAGCCTTCGTCCCGGTGAGATACGACAGGCGGCGGCAGACACAATGGCGTGAGATTTTGGGAGTGTCTTCAAGTGTGCCCCAACGACCTGATGGGTTACGGGATGAACTGAATTACACTATCTGAATGGGTTATAGCGTGCATGAACTACTATCATTGGGGTACTTTTTGTCTTATTACTGCTTTAGTGGCCCACTTGTCATAGTCCATTCACGTTACATATAATAAAAATAGCGGACAACACTGTTGGTGCTTGCATGGAACAGCGTGTTGTGATAAAGTTTCTTGTGGAAGAAGGCGGGAAACCTGCGGAAATTTACAGAAAACTGCAATCGCAGTACGGTGATGAGACACACAATCGCAGTAAGACATTTGAATGGTGTAAAAGTTTTAGAGAAGGACGTACATCCGTTAGTGATGATCCCGTCCTACTCCTGCAAGACACCGCCTGACCTCATACGGCTTACTTACCATCTGCAGCAACTCAGCTAGGAGATATTGCCACATCCACCTTACACCCCAGACCTCGCTCCAATCGATTTTTACCTGTTTGGACCTCTAAAAGAATTCCTGTGAGGTCAGCATTTTGGCACTGAGGACAAAGTGAAAGTCTATCCAGGATTGGATACTGACAAATCTTTCTATCCTGAAGTTTTTCAAGTGTTACTTAAACGATGGGATACGTGCATAAACGTTGCAGGTTATTATATCGACAAATAATTGACATTTTGACTACTTGAAAAAAAAGTAATTTTCATTTTTTTAATTAGTCCCAGTTTGACTTGAACGCTCCTCGTGTATATATAGCTGCAAAAGGAAGCGGAGTAGATACAGAGAGACTATGCAGGGAGGGTTCAACCATACGGCTAAGGAATAGGCAGGAACTACAGAGAGTGGCAGTGGATAGATCGAACTGGATCATTTTGGGTTCTGCCTTTTGCGCTGTCTTTGGCGCTAAAAGACCTAATATATATATATACTTGGAATACTCGAAATCCTGAAATTCAAATAGGCAGGTTCTGCATGCTGCCAGGTAGCCGAAGGCTATCCGTAGTATGTTCTTAATTTTGCAATGTTTACTTCCCGCAGCTTACTAGACCCGAGGGAAGGTAGATCGTGTATTGGGTAGGAATGTTGTTACCGGGCAGCGGCTAACAGACTACTCTTGTTGATGTTCATTTGTCAAGAGTTCTTTAACGTGCACAGCGTGTACATAGGATCTCCGAGTTTTTAGTCAATCTCCAATATGACTAGGAGCTGATCTCATCCGCCTTGAGACCAGGGGCGAGTGAAACGACATGTGATTCGAAACCCCATGTACTTTTAAAGGCTTGTTTCTGAACGTGTGCCATATTCATCATCACTTTCTCTCCAAATTCTCCAGTCTCACCGACTGCATTGTGTTCTTTCCCACAGTTCTGTGTATCCTATTACCTATGACCACCAAATTCGAAGTATGCGACAGACACGCCTTTCGAGGACGGTCTGCCTATGTATTCAATACTTCTTTCTGCAAGCCATGTTTCTGAGCAATATAGTAAAAGCGATTTGACAATATTGTTGACCAGATGATTCATACAACACAACTTTATTTTCAATTATCCAAAACATTATCTACATTATGTATCTAGAACACGTAACGAATAAGGCAGTTCGGGACACTGTTAAGAGAGAGATCAGGTCAGTCAATATAAAAACGTATTGACTATGGTAAAAGCACGCAAGCTAATATGGCAAGGGCATGTCTCAAGATCGTCTAGGTTGACCTAGACGGTCCTGCAAGGTACTGTTCCTGGGAAGCGAAAGAGAGCGGGCAAGTAACAGAGATGGGAAGACAACATCAGAGAGTGGACGGGAAGGTCCATAGTTAGAACAAATATCCTGGCACAAAACCGAGTGGAGGGGCGGGAACTGGTCCAACAATCTGCAGCATTGGTGTCCCAATGACCTTTCAGGTTACGGGACTGATGAGGATGATGATGATGAATATTATCACTTTTGCATCCATTAGTTGACAACATGATACATTCAGATTCACTGTCCTTGATTCACTTGATCAAGTGCGCACGCTAATACAAAAGTCAAGCCAACATTTAATAAATTGAATGTCATAAACATATTGTTTTGTATGAACAATGTTTACATCGACCATGCCTGATCTGCTTTCTTGTTTAATGTTATTTTGTAATTTACGTTATTTTGACAACGCGTACATTTAGGCAGTGAAACAAAAACACAAACAAACACACAAAATAACAACCCACCCTGATTTGCACATGTTTAAACACACAAACATTCATGACGGACATAAAGTTTAAAAATCACAAAAATAAAGATCCTGATGGTTGCATTTTCCGGGTCCCAACGTAAGGATGCCATACATGGTCAACTACACAAGCACTGCCAACAAAGATTTAATCCTTTAAGCTGAAACGTTACAGGAGGGTGCTAAAAATTCCAAAGATAGTGAAAAAGACAGACGCAGAAATCCAAATAGGAGCTCGATATATAACAAAACCGGCTAGTAAACAGCGTTACATCAAGCATATTAACATACTTCGGTCACAAAGGCCTAAAGAGAACAACAGGGGAAAGTATGCTACCTGGCAACAGGGACGGAATCAGGCCAAGGACAAGATGGATATTACTGAGGTTCTGGAGACGACACCGGCAGAGGCCGGAGAGCTGCACAGGTATCGAGCGCCTTACATATCTTACAGCTACGTTCTGCAAAGGAGATGCAACATGAGGATGATGGTTTTTTAAATTGATATGTCTGACAAGATTCCAAAGGAGACATGTGTCGTTCAGCCTAGATTATTGGGAGAATGTCGGCTGTATTAGGGCTACGCGATATTGTGTGTGGTTCTTTATTTTTTCTGGTTGTTTTGTATTGGCGTGGAAGACAATAGTAACTCTGGGATCTTCTTCTTTCCACATATTCTTGTTGTTTTGACTCTGTCCAACAATCACACTCTTGCACAACTTTCACACGCGCCTTTGTGGTGAGACCCTTACTTTGCACTTTGGTTGGGCTGGCTTCTGAGGGCGCACACACCTAGCATAGGTACATACAGACGCACACATACATCCAAGCACTGGTTTATGCGTCTTAATATCGCCAAATTAACTACGGTCTGGGGTAGAATAGGCGCGCCTCCGCCAGTAGAAACTAGTGAGGCAAACACGTAAAATAAACAAAATAAAAATAATATTGGTATATTTCTGTTAACGTGAGACATTGTTTTCTCTGGTTGCTGGTTGAAGAGGGAAACAGTTTTCAGTTTATTGATATGCTTCGGTTAAAGTGACTCTCTCTCTGTCTCTCTCTCTCTCTCTCTCTCTCTCTCTCTCTCTCTCTCTCTCTCTCTCTCTCTCTCTCTCTCTCTCTGGTGTATGATTCCTAGCATGTCGCCTTTCTTTCAAATGAGTTTTATCTGAATTTTGTATTGTTAGGGCTAGTCGTTATTTTTAATTAACTACTAGAATGGCATTTTTGTAATCTCGAGATAGGCGGTTACAGCCCCGAGATGGCAATTGCAGCCCAGCGAAGGGCTGGCTTAGCCCCGAGAAAGACTGGTGTAGCCCTGAGAAGGATTGATACATCGCGGAGGAGGACTGATGTTGTCCCGATCCCGAGATAGGCAGGTCTAACCCCAAGAAGAACTGTTGCAGTACTGAGATGGATTGTTGCGCCCATGATAAGAGCCGCTGTAGCCCCGAGAAGAACCGATGTAGCCACAAGAAGACCACTGTAGCCCCAAAAAGGACAACTGAAGCCATAAGAAAGACTGGTGGAGAACTGAGATGGATTGATGCATCCCTTAGAAGAACCACTGTAGCTTACAGAAGGACGACTGTAGCCCAGTAAAAAGCAGTGTAGCCACGAGAATGACTGTTGTAGCACTGACACTGATTGATACATCTATGAGAAGAGCCCCTGCCGCCCCTAGAATGACCACTGTAGACCGGAAAATGACCACTGTATAAAAACTAATGTAACTCAGAGAAAGATGGTCGCTGCCTCGAGGAAGACGATTGAAGCCCAGAGATGGACCAATGTAGCTCCACGAAGGACTGATGCAGCCCTGAGAAGTACCACTGTAGCCCAGAAAAGAACCGATGTAGCCCAGAGAAAGACAGATGTAGCCCCGACATGGACCAATGTAGCTCCACGAAGGACTGATGCAGCCATGAGAAGTACCACTGTAGCCCAGAAAAGAACCAATGTAGCCCCGAGAAAGACAGATGTAGCCCAGAGATGGACATATGAACCACAAGAAGGACTACAGTAGCACAGAGCAGGCCCGCTCTAGCACCGAGGATCGCTGAAGCCTTTAGAAAAACTGAAAGGGATGATAAAATGTACCATCTTATATTTTAGAACAGGAGAGGTATTGCTTTGAGATTCAGCGAAATGGACACAGGTTCTTCAGTACGTCCCGGGATGAACAGCCACTGAAACCTGCTCCAGTGCAAATTTTTCAACATTGAAGAACTCTGATTATTTACGAAATAAAAACGACGACAATCTTTTGGTGAATATTTCCAGAGATTTAAAACAAACAAGTAAAGACTGGTCTAGCTCCACTGACCATTGAAGAGCTTTCAATCCCATACGGCTTTTCTATAAATATTTCTGACTTTTCAACATGTGGACAAGTGAAAACCATTTTTACACTGGAACATATGCAATTCGTTTTGTTTTATAAGTGAGCCGTGTCTTGTATCAGAGTACCGTAGACCGCACACTATGCAATCTTAAATGATGGGAGGATTTTACTTGCGCTGTGGAGGACAAAGCTAAGAAGTCTGTCAGTTTCCTAGCAATATTTCGTGACTGCTGCAATGTTTTCAGGTTGAGTGACAGTTCACTGTCGCGTGTACCTTCACCATAACCAAGGATTGGATGGTTGTGCACACCCAATATTATAAGTAGCTTCTTGTACACAGGGATGTGCTGCCTAGAGATGGTTTTCATATCTTGTTCCATAACGAATTCGATGTTTTCTTCGCCTTCCCAATCAAGGCCCATAAAATAAGAATGGTGCTGGAGACAAGTAGAAGAGATAATTACAAAGAGATAACACTGAATGCTAAGTTGATGGCGCTAAGTAAGACATACTGATGAGGACTCCACTGAAAGTCCAAGCTGTGCTCCTGCTAACAGAAGGTGCTGCAGCTTTCCGTCCAACGAGATGGGTATCGTCACAGTGATCCCCATTTTGGTGAGTCTGCTGAGAAACTTTTCATTGCACTACAGCCAGTACGACCTCGGTCTACATGTGACACACTTACTCTAACACTGGCTCTCAAACTGTTTTTGTTCTGGCTAATAGACACACACATCAAGTTCTCCTATCGTTCATTGACTCCACTCTCCCACTTCAAATTCTCCTATCGTTCATGAATGCCTCTCTCCCACATCAAGTTCTCCTATCGTTCATGAACTCCTCTCCCCCACATCAAGTTCTCCTATCGTTCCTGAATTCCTCTCTCACACATCAAGTTCTCCTATCGTTCATGAATTCCTCTCTCACACATAAAGTTCTCCTATCGTTCTTGAATTCCTCTCTCACACATCACTTTCTCCTATCGTTCATGAATTCCTCTCTTAAACATCAAGTTCAAATATCGTTCATGAATTCATACGAGGACCAGAGAAAGCACATGTGGCTATCACCAGTGACAACACTAGACAAGCTCTATGGCAGTGTCGACAGCCTCAGGATGACAGCTGCTTTCTTTGAAAAAATACAGGTTGACGTCCGACAGCGTACGAAGAAGAAGAAGAAGAAGAAGAAGAAGAAGAAGAAGAAGAAGAAGAAGAAGAAGAAGAAGAAGAAGTTCATGAATTCCTCTCTCAAATATCAAGTTCAACTATCGTTCATGAATTCCTCTCTCAAACGTTAAGTTCACCTCACATTCATAAATTATTTTCTTAAACATAAAGTTAAACTTATAAGGATGAGCGAATCTTTCAAACGTCAAATTCAACTTACATTCATGAATTACTCCAACATCAAGTTCACTTTACATTAATGAATTCCTCTCTCAAACATCAAGCTCACCTTACATTCACGAGTACCTCTTTCAAACATCATTCACGAATTTATCTCTCAAACATCATTCACCTAACATTCATGAATTTATTTCTCATACATAATTCACCTTACATTCGTGAATTTATTTCTCATTCATAATTCACCTTACATTCATGAATTTATTTCTCATACATAATTCACCTTACATTCAAGAATTACTATCTCAAACATCAAGCTCACTTTACATTCACGAGTACCTTTCTCAAACATCATTCACCTAACATTCATGAATTTATCTCTCAAATATCATTCACCTTACATTCATGAATTTATCTCTCAAACATCATTCCCCTAACATTCATGAATTTATTTCTCATACATCATTCACCTTACATTAATGAATTACTCTCTCAAACATCAAGTTCACCTACCATTTATGAATTCCTTTCTCAATTGATTATTATAATATATATGTTTATTTTATATACATCTCATAGTAAATTTACATATAATCAATTTTAACACTGATACCATCATGAACGCATTCAGTCTGTCCTACTCTAAACTATTTATTTCTGTCTTTACAACTACTAACTATATCTTTCCTACTCCAAACTATTTATTTCTGTCTTTCCTACTCCAAACTATTTATTTCTGTTTTCACAACTACAAGCTATATATATCTGACTTTCCTACTACAAACTATATCCTTCTGTCATTCCTACTACTAACTATATCTTTCTGTCATTCCTACTACTAATTACACCTTTCTTTTTTCACAACTACTAACTACGCCTTTCTCTTTTCCCAACTACTAACTATATCTTTATGTCTTCGCAACTGCTACCTATATCTTCCTGCGATCACTACTACTAACTATATCTTCCTGCTTTCATTACTACTAACTATATCTTCCTGCGATCACTACTACTAACTATATCTTCCTGCGATCACTACTACTAACTATATCTTCCTGCGATCACTACTACTAACTATATCTTCCTGCGATCACTACTACTAACTATATCTTCCTGCGATCACTACTACTAACTATATCTTCCTGCGATCACTACTACTAACTATATCTTCCTGCGATCACTACTACTAACTATATCTTCCTGCGATCACTACTACTAACTATATCTTCCTGCGATCACTACTACTAACTATATCTTCCTGCGATCACTACTACTAACTATATCTTCCTGCGATCACTACTACTAACTATATCTTCCTGCGATCACTACTACTAACTATATCTTCCTGCGATCACTACTACTAACTATATCTTCCTGCGATCACTACTACTAACTATATCTTCCTGCGATCACTACTACTAACTATATCTTCCTGCGATCACTACTACTAACTATATCTTCCTGCGATCACTACTACTAACTATATCTTCCTGCGATCACTACTACTAACTATATCTTCCTGCGATCACTACTACTAACTATATCTTCCTGCGATCACTACTACTAACTATATCTTCCTGCGATCACTACTACTAACTATATCTTCCTGCGATCACTACTACTAACTATATCTTCCTGCGATCACTACTACTAACTATATCTTCCTGCGATCACTACTACTAACTATATCTTCCTGCTTTCATTACTACTAACTATATCTTCCTGCGATCACTACTACTAACTATATCTTCCTGCGATCACTACTACTAACTATATCTTCATGCGATCACTACTACTAACTATATCTTCCTGCCTTCACTACTACTAACTATATCTTTGTGTCTTTTCTACAACGAACTATTTGTTCTTGTCTTAACAACTATTAACTTTATCTTTCTATTCTACATACTTTTAACTTTATCTTTTTGTCTTACATACTACTAACTTTATCTTTCTATTTTACATACTAATAACTTTATCTGTATGTCCTACATACTAAAAACTTTATCTTTCTGTTCTACATACTGCTAACTTTATCTTTCTGTTCTATATACTACTAACTTTATCTTTCTGTCTTACATACCACTAACCTTATCTTTATGTCCTACATATTAATAACTTTAACTTTTTGTCCTACATACTACTAACTTTATCTTTCTGTCCTACATACTACTAACTTTATCTGGGATCTTGAGCACGTGCACATACGTTATTTACTGAAATATGTTAAGACAGGTTGGGTCACCCATGGCCCATCTTAGATAAAGCAGATTCTTGGTACCTCTGTATCTACCTCAGTTGAATTGATTGTACTCTGTTCTCACTACAGGTTTTCGGGCTGTTCCTAATATCTGCTCTCAGACTATTCTTTTAATACCTGTTCTCCGATTCTCTAGTTCTGGATCTTTTATTCTCAGCAGCCGGTATTTGCTCCTAGACTGGATCTCGGACTCTTGTTGCTCATTATTTCTACTGAGGACTCCTTTTCTCCTGTCCGTGTTCTTGTCCCGTGTTGCTCTGCTTCACTTTATAAGTTAATCTTCGGTTCACCTTAACTCTCAGACTCTATTCTGGTTTTATTGGGTCTGTTGTAATTTGGGGATGGGGGTGGGGGGGGGGGGGATGTCTTTTCAGACAGCGGCTGACAGTTTGCTATTTCGATTTTCAATGATCTACGATTCATCTACAAACACAGCGTCTACTTGGGATCCAAGAGTTTATTGTTCGTTTCTGACAGGACATCACTGGATCTTGCGTCTATTGAGACGAGACGTCGCATGACACTTGCGGGGCTTTGAACGTCCACTGTTTCGTTTCGTGCTTTCGCTCGTTTCTTGCGTGGTGAACAACTTACCTTTGTGCTATATCGACCCCTATTGTAAAATGTGTATCTGCTATACCATACACTTTTCGAGCCATTCAGAAGGATTGGCTCCGAGACTTGGACGATCTTGCCAAGAGATCTGAAGTCTTGAAGCCTTCCACATGTGCAGTCAGAGGCGTATTATTTGAATCCACTGTAACAGCCTAATTACAACACTAGAGTCGTCCGATAGACACATCTGGAGAGCATTGTTTCTATAATGGTCCGTCGCTGTCTCTGTATCTTCGGTTATGTGGCCCGTCTACACCAAGATGTCCCGACACACCAGATCCTGCACCTGGCTATCGAAATCAAGAATGGAAAAATACATTGTACTACAGAGAAGAGCCCACGGGGTCGCCGGCACAACACCTGGCAGCGAAATACCGGCCTCACAGCATCAGAACTATACGCCCAATGGACCTCGGACAACTAATCGTGGTTACAAACCATCGACGCAGCGAGCCTTGGTCACTTAAGCGGATTATATGATTACAATTATTATTACAATTGTTATTATTATTATAACTACTAGTACTACATCATATGGGCACGTTCTGGTCGTGTAAGCTGTCATGTTCTTTGTGATAAAGCTGTGTTCCCCATTTCGTCTGGTCATATGACACGAAATATCCTACCGAGTCATGTCTATGAATTCTGTAATGGGGATACGATGCTATTAGTGTTATGTCATGTTTCTAAACCATACATTATTCCTGAAGTCTGGCGGTTTTAACCATGCACTCTCTCAACAGAGTTTGATCCGAGCGGACGGTCTCCCTGGAAACGGCTCCGTATTTACAACTCCTGTGTCATCTCCATCCTCCTGTACGGTTCTAAGACCTGAACACTGCCGCAGCGTCTCTAGACCTTCCGCCAGCGCAACCAAAGGCGTATCCTGGAAATCCACTAGCACGATATGATTTCCAACATTTAGGCAGCTGAGCGTATTCAGCTCGCAGGTATTGCCTTGGCGATGCATCGCTGTCGCCTCTCCATCTTCGGTTACGTGGCTCGTCTCCTCCAGATAGTCCCGATCCACCAAAATCACCGACCGGCATTAGGAACGAGGAGCAGGAAATATCATTGAGCTTCATAAAGGCGTCTCCGGGGTCTCCCTTACAACACTTGGTTGAACAGATCGCACTCTCTCCAACAAAACTGCAGGCCGCCTGGGACTCGGCGAACAGACGTGGTCGCTAACACGGTCATTCGACGCGACGGGCGTTGATTGCCTAAGCGTATTATTATTACTAGTTTTCTCCATATCGCATTCTACGAAGCATGCGGTCACAACTATGGGAAGTCTCTCGAAAAAAACATACTGCACCAAAGCACGCATGTAAGGTTCTAGCCCCATTCACGAGACGATGAGGCTACCGACTGGTCAGGTAAAACACACTGATCAGAAAATGTAAGCCAGGGTCAGGAGAAATATACTGGCCTGACTTCCTCGTTGGTCGTCTTGGAAACGGGCTGTTGTCAAGGACAACAGTCTGGCTAACAAGGTGAGGTTCGACGTGATCTCCGTAGTAGTGAGCGACACGCAGATGAGGCCAAGCATAGCACAACTGCGTGGAGAATCCCTGTCCAGCTTCATCAGCACGCTCGGGATGTAAGGAAAGATACTGCAATCCGTCACATAACGCCCTATTCAAGGCGCACATATAGCAACCTACTCATTCAGGACATTCGAAACAACAACAACTCCATTCACAACTCTTTTTAGTTGCCGTTTATGATAAACATGGATGAACAGTAGTCTTTTTTTCTTCTTCTGTTTTAAGAGGTATTCGCGATCCATTCAGACAATTTATTCATTCAGATGTTGATAATTACCTTAATTTCGTTTTCGTTTTGATACCCGATCCTTAATTTTTGCTCCTTTTCTAGAAGCCGTTGGCAGAAGTCGGTTGAGTGTAGGTCATCGAATAACCAATCCGGATACTTCTCCTTTAGTTTCGTCACATACTGGAATCTGGGTCAGCCAGTGAATAAACGAGTGAGCCAACGAGTCAATGATCGAATGAGTGAACGAGTCAATGATCGAATTCGTCAGTTATTCACTGGACGAGTAAGTTGGCTAGTCCATGACCTGAGTGAGTCTGGTAGACAGTGAACGAGTGGGTCAACAAGTCAACAAACAAGCGAATCAGCGAGACAATGAACGAGTGAATCATCGAGTCAGTGAACGAGTGAATCTGTGAGTCAATGAACGAGTGAGTCTATGAGTCAGTGAACAAGTGAGTCTGCAAATCAATGAACCAGTCACATTAATATAATATATATTACTTACTTACGTGCCACTTTACGTTCTAATCTCTAGAAAAATGTTGACATAAACGTTAAAGGAATTACAAAACAAAAATGAACAAATACCAGTGAGTAAAGAGTGGAACAAGCAAGTTTATATAAGAAGAATGCCCATATTCAATATATGTATATATATATATATATATATATATATATATATATATATATATGTATATATATATATATATATATATAATATACCAGATGTATTCACATTTCCAAAAATATCATATTTACGTCGGTTAAAATCAAGAAAAATCACTGTGGTTGTACGTTTAGCGATATCACTGTTAGCAGGTCAATACTGAACTTAAAGGATTTAGGTTGACACTTTGACAGATGATGATAGTCGAGAAGTTAATGCATTCCAATACAAGGTTTGACAGCAGATCATAGTTTGGTAGACAATAAATTAAGATACAATAGAGAGAGAGAGAGAGAGAGAGAGAGAGATAAAGAGACAAAGAGAAAGTGGGAGAGAAAAGAAGAGACATTCGGAAATTTTGACTTACAGATGGCACACACACACACACCAAGACATCAGATTGGACTGGCATTTTAAAAAAAATAATTACATATGATAATGAAGGACGAGTAGTCAAAGTATTTAGATTCAATGTTGACAGACGTTGATAGTCGTGTAGTCAAAGTATTAAGAGAACTTGTTGATAGACGTTGATAGTCGTCTAGTCAAAGTATTCAGAGAACTTGTTGATAGTCGTGTAGTCAAAGTATTCAGAGAACTTGTTGATAGACGTTGATAGTCGTGTTGTCAAAGTATTCAGAGAACGCGTTTTGACAAGAGATGAAGTCGAGTAGTCAAACTATTCAGTTAAACTGTTGACAAGAGATGAAGCCGTGTAGTCAAATTATTCAGTTAAACTGTTGACAAGAGATGAAGTCGAGTAGTCAAACTATTCAGTTAAACTGTTGACAAGAGATGAAGTCGAGTAGTCAAACTATTCAGTTAAACTGTTGACAAGAGATGAAGTCGAGTAGTCAAACTATTCAGTTAAACTGTTGAAAAAAGATGAAGTCGTGTAGTAAAACTATTCAGTTAAACTGTTGACAAGAGATGATAGTCGTGTAGTTAAAAGTATTCTGATACAATGTTGAAGGGGAAATCATAGTCTTGCAGTAATTATTTTGGTACACTATTCACAGATAGAGAGTGAGAGAGAGAGAGAGAGAGAGAGAGAGAGAGAGAGAGAATACATATATAGAGAGATAACATATTTAGATAAGATGCACAATTTAAAAAAGCACCCATTCCAAATAATTCAAAGTCGACAGAAAGTGTTCGACAAGATGTGTTTGACAAGGTATTCGAAAGATGGTGCTTGACAGACGAATTCGACAGATGGTGTTCAACAAAGGATGTTCCACATAAAATTTTCTACGAAAGGTGTTCGACAGAAAGTGTTGCACAGAAAGTGTTCAACAGGGGACTCTCTGCTGCTCCACTAGGTAAGATGAAAAGCCAGTTAGCTTCGACTATGATAAAATAAGAATTTGGTTATCTCCCTCGAGTCCGCTAACTTGAAGTGATGAGAGAGCTTGCATGCCTCCCTGAACACAGGAGCTAAACCAGCGGACATGAAAGCGTACAGATGGGTCGCCCAGGCTGAACCCGTCATGAGTAAAAGAAAAGACTGAAAATGGACTACTCATTTGCACTATAATAGATTAAATCATGATCGACTACCCACATCTATAAAAATTTAATTCATAACAAAACAAAAGAAGATACACATTAATTAAAGGTAGGTCCAGATGAGATAATAGGAAATATCTTGTACGTTAAGCCGAGTTAAGTTAAGTTACGTTAAGTCAAGTTAAGTTAAGTTACATTGAGTCGAGTTAAGTTGAGTTACGTTACGTTAAGTCGAGTTAAGTTAAGCTAAGTTACGTTACGTTAAGTCGCGTTTTGTAGATAAACTGTATGATTCAAGAAAACCCAGCACGAGGGATGGACGACAGCTGAGACATTACATAAAATGGGAGCGAGGAAAAAGACGAAATTATGCTCAACATTCTCCGAATCACAGAACAACAATTAAGCTACTGCAGACAAAGAGGTCAATGCATGCATAAAGAAAAATTAACGGGAGTATATTAACACATTAACACGGAAGCAGAGAGAGGAAATATAAAAGATCTTTACTCATTAACAAAGAAAATAACAAAAATATATATATATCATCATGTAGCATGTCCTTTATAGAACGTCGCTCCCATCACAGTCTGTCTGAAAGAAACTCGTTCCCTTGCCAAAACTCCAGCCTACGCCACAGTCATACACAGGCATTCCTGGATATATTTATATATATATATATATATATATATACAGACTAACCTATCAAAGATGAACAAGGCAAAATATTTACATCATCCGAGAAGCAACATAAACGATGGGTTGAGTATTTCAAAGAAAGTCTAAAGATGCTTTTACTGCAATAAATAACAAACATTATATCAGCAGAGAAAACCTTAGATTTAGACTACAATCAATCAAGTAAAATACACATTCAGAATATAATACTGAAACTCAAGAAAGGGAACGCTGCAGGCCCAGACTAATAGCAGCAGACGCTTAAACTGCAGATATAAATACCGCCACATATTTACTGCAACGATTAAAAAAGGCAAAGGCGATGATGGCGTAATTAATTTTGCTCTCGCTATTTTCAGTTAGGATTAACTGCGCTACTTTTTATCCTCACTCTCTCTCGTCTCGAGCCGCCCGACCCCAGTTGCAAGTCAAGGACAAAACTACTAGGGGGCAACTACGAGATGCAGGGGACTCCGCATCAAGCACCCGTGACAAAGACGGCGGAGTCCGGAGTCAAACTCACACCACCTGATCACGAGGCTAACGGCTTAACCACTTCGCCACGATTGTTCAAGAAGACATTGAAAAAAGAGAGTACCACAGAGTGGGACGATGGTGCACATATCACATAACTGCTCTGTGCATCACAGTAGAACCCAGTATTGACTTTCAATTCATCGCTATACGTAAATTTTGTAAGTTACGAAAATGCATTTGACAGCGTGGGTAGATGAACACTTTGATAACTGTTGTGGCACTATGGAATACCAGATAAGTACATAACCTTCATACAGCATATGTACAAAATACATTTAGTAGAGATGTGCACGGAAGAGCAATGACTGAAAACTTCGGTGTCCAAACAGGGCTGAGACAGGGAAGCCTTCTTTTATCCTGTTCTTGTTGATTATTGATTGGATAATGAAGACATCACACGATATAAAGAGAACTGGTATTACGTGTACACTCTGTTTGTAAATGGGGGATCTGGATTACGCAGATGACCTGGTGCTTTTATCACACAGAAAGCCAACTGCAAAAGAAACTTGAAAAGATGAAATAATAATCAATGAAATTGAGACTTAGATCAACATAAAGAAAACTAAGCTCCATAAAATCAACCCTATTAACACAACCATTCATGCTGACGGCAGATCCATTGAAGGTGGTGGATGTCTTTCCTAATTTCGGCAGCACTATTGGCACGTCAGGAGTACAGATGCAGATGTCAAGAACAGAATTTGGAAGGCAAGAATGAATTTCCAGGCAACATTTGAAGTTCTAGAGAAACCAAAGTTAGAATATTCAACGCCAGTGTCAACTCGGTGCTGTTGTATCGAGCGACCTAGACGACACAGCAAAGACTCCAGTCCTTCGCTAACAGATGCCTATGAAGGAAAATGGGTATAAAGTGGCAGGATACGGTGAAAAATTAAACCCTGTCGGAAAGAAGTCAACAACTACTGGCACAAAAAAGTAAGATAATAAATTGGAGCTGGATAGGCCAACGCTGAGAATGACACTGTCGAATATATCTAGGCAGGTTCTAACTTGGAACTCTCAAGGGAAGAGGAAGAACGGAAGACCTAATAATACATAGACAAGATAATGTGGAAGGCAAATAAGATTAAATCGCTACATCTGGAGAGCAACAGAAAGAGTAGCACAGGACTGTATATGCTAGCCTATGTAGCCACATAATAATCTAGGGAAAAGGTAAATTAGACTATAACACGTTTTTTAAAGTACAGCTGGCTACAAGAACGAGACGGCAGAGCTACAATTTAATTATAGAAAGGTCCAGATTGGATATTAAGAAATGGTTTTTTAGTCAAAGAGTAGGGAAGGCTTGAAATGCATCGCCACATGAAATAGCGGGTGCAGGGTCACTTAATACATTCAAAAATAGATTGGATGCGCATAGTTATTTTTAGAAAAGAAGAAGAAACTGGTTATGCACAGCTGTATAAACCTCCAGTATAAAGAAGTTCAATTAAGAAGCGATGGATTTTAAGCCCTTTCAGGGTTTGGTAGCGGGAGATTGAGAACGAACGCAGAAGAAGAAAAAGAAATGATTTAAGAATATGATAATCTCTCTTTCCATTGCTGTAGCTTCCCGGGGGCTTATGGGGCGGAGGAATATAGGCGGCTTGGTCCGGTACTCGACATGAAGTGTGCATGCAAGGTTTTAGTATCACACCAATGAAAAAACATACGTCCATAGCGGGTTTCGAACCCGTGTCCATCTGACCAGAAGTCCGGTATCCTAACCGTTTATACGCACGCAGCGAATGCGGCAGCGAAATATATTCTAAGAAAGAGAACACTATCATTGTACACTATCATTGTACACTATCATTGTACACTATCATTGTACACTATCACCAAAAAAACTATAATTTTCATTTCACCCTGGAAGGGTTCTCAAGTTAAAGAGGTGATGGCCTCTATACCTTTATAAACGGGCGGCAGATAGCACATAAGAATGGTATTTATGTGACTGGCAGCCTCATCTGAAAACATTCAGATAAAAGTCTAAAACAATTTCGTCCCACTAATTGGCACGCCCCTCTTTGTGCCAGGTCAAGCAAACATTCTTACCCTTGTGTGAGTTTATCTGTTTGAAACGGGTAGTAGCCGGTTAGAAATCGGTACAGTAGGACGCCCATGCTCCACCAGTCCAATCCAAAGCCACACAGTTTATCCAGATACATCTCTGGTGCCCTGATAGCGGCTTTCCCACAAATAGTCATCATCTCTCCGCCTGGGTCCTCCACAGTCCGACTCAAGCCAAAATCTGTCAGCCGCAAGTGACCTGTCAAAGGGTAAAATGTGCCGTAATACACGACAGCTTATCTAATGTACATTTTAACCAGGGAAAGAACGAGTAAGGAGACCAACGAGTAACTGGTTAATAGCAGTAATAAAATAAGCTATGGAAGTTGGAGTGTGATGTCCAAAACTCAAATGGATGGCCCAAAACTAGAATTGAGAGAGGGAGGGGAGGGGGGGGGGGGGCATTGAAGTCCTTCATACTCAAGAGAAGATGGAAAGGCTAGACACCAACTTGCCAAGAACAATAGAAAACAAATCCAAAGCAGTTGAAGCATCACCTGCAAATCTAGAAAAACAACAATACACATACTACACAATACAACTAAACCAACTGGAAGTGACTGATCGCCAGTTTTGCAAACACACAAGAAGCTCATATAAATAGTTTGTCAGGGCTTCTTGCAAGAAGACCGACAGATCGGAGAAAGAAAATTCAAGATGGCTTTGATTGTGAAGTATTGCATACTACCTGCTCGATTACGTGATGCCCGATCCATAGTGCGGGTTGAACAAAGTCAGTTGGGGTTGAATTATTCCAGTTGCGGTTGAACTATTCCAGTTTGGGTTGAACAATTCCAGTTGCGGTTGAACTATGTCAGTTTGGATTGAACTATTCCAGTTTGGGTTAAACTATGTCAATTTCAGTTGAACTATGTCTCCAGCGATCTTTATCCTTGGCAATGGAGATCCAGTTGGTAATAAGCTTTCCCTGCAACGTATCGCGGATGTTGTAGTGGAGTGCAAGACAGTCGTGTCTGCTAACGCATTGGAGGTCCACCCTGCGGTCCTTGAATCCATCCAGGGGACAAAACTGATGTCGACGTGCCTCAACGTTCATGCGTTTCTTACAAGTAGGTACCTTGCACCACCACCCCCCCCCTTCCCCCTGATGTTTTGTCTTGTTTGAACGAACCACTACATCGCCGATCGCCGCCTATGATAATTGATGTAAGTCGGAATTGCGCAGATTTTGGATGCGCTGGTTGCGAAAATAAATGCTGAGAGAGAGACCCACGTCACTCACAGTTTGTCACTCGCAGTCATTGCTGTTATAAGTGTCCATTTTTCCACAGCATAGCACATTGGAAGGAGCTTTCTGCCGAAGACGGATGTGTTGGGCCGAAAGGTGCAAAAATCGCAGTCAAGCTGTAAACTAGCGACACAATGCATTCCGTTCTCCGGACTACATCTTGCTACTTGCAAAGCCATGTTCAGGGCTTGGTAGCGGGTGATTTAGAACGAACGCAGAAGAAGAAGGAATAAGCACAGTGGAGTTGAAGAGAGAGAAACTTGCAGGGTCCGATCCGAAAACCTTCCAGAACTGTCTAGTAGGACGACAGAGCAGCCCAGCCCGTGCGGCGACGCCTTAATAGTTCTGGTTATACATGATTATTTTCCTTACTTACTCCAATAGGAGCATGGGATTGTGACTGCGACCAGTTTCCGTGTAAGACGTCCTGGTGAACCGGATCTATTCTCCTCTTGTGTATCTGTAATATCGGCGTACTGTCTCTTTCAGGCCGTACATGGAAATTCTCATATTGTGGAACATGGTACAATCATATTCACATTTTGTGAGGGGCGTATAATTATATTTACATTTTATGAAAGGCCGTACAATTATATTCACATTTTGTCAGAGGCCGTACAATTATTTTAACATTTTGTGAATCACCATACAATTAAATTCACATTTTGTGAATCACCATATAATTATATTCCAATTTTATGAAACAATTATATTCACATTTTGTGAAAAACGGCACAATTATATTCACATTTTGTGAATCACCATACAATTATATTCACATTCTGTGAATCATCGTACAATTATTTTCTCATATTAATCGTCATCATTATTCTGTTTATTGTTCTACATGGATCATATCACCGCTACCATAGCATTCCCTTTCACACAAAGCCTGTAATCCAATATTCACGGTGTCGATTTCAATAATAATACTTTTAAATTGTAAGCCGGGATCAAGACGCTGAGCAGCACATGAGCTGCAGTGGTCAGCGACCCGTAGCTGACTGCTAGCGTCAGGGCCAGCGAAACAGAGTTGCCAAGACCCTTCTACACCTCAACGCGGTGATCCTGGATAACAGGCTGCAGCAGGGCAGACTGGCTAAAGGAGAAGGTATCGAAGAGGGAATGCTAACCGGTACTCAAAAAATGCTTGCTGAAGTCGGATGTGTTGGACCGAAAGGTGCAAATATCGCAGTCAAGCTGTAAACTACGATACAACGCATTCCGTTCTCTGGACTACATTCTGCTACTTAATTCCTTTTACGGTTTGGTAGCGGGAGATTGAGAACGAACGAAGCCAAGCCAAATTGTAAGCCCCAATAAACAACCCTCTTCAGTCGCCATTTACCACATTCTCGGCAGAATACTTTGGTCCTATTCGATCAACCCCGGACACCATTAGCATGATTCTTAAAGTAAGTATCATATTTATTACATACCTGTATTAGTCAACAAGCAGTTGGCCATATGTACATCTCTGTGTACAATTTTTGCACTGTGAAGAAAAATCAGAGCAATCGCCAGCTCTTTCAAGAATGTCCTGTTAGAGAAATAGTAGGGACAACAGATAAGAGATAGTGCAGTATTTTGTGTGAGGTTTTTGGCATAACTTACTTGACTTCATTTTGTTTTGGGTTATTTGGCTCAGCTTGACTTTATTTTGTTGTAGGTCGTTTGACTAAACTTACTTGACTTTATTTTAGGCTATTTGGCTTAACTTACTTGACTTTATTTTGTTGTAGGTCGTTTGTCTAAACTTACTTGAATTTATTTTGTTGTAGGTTATTTGGCTAAACTTACTTGACCTATTTTAGGTTATTGGGTTAAACTTACTTGCCTTTATTTTGGTTTAGGTTATTTGTTTAAACTTACTTAACTTTATTTGGTTGTAGATTATTTGACTAAACTTACTTGACTTTATTTTGTTTTAGGTTATTTGGCTAAACTTGCTTGACTTTATTTTGTTTTCGGATATTTGACTAAACTTACTTGACTTTACTTTAGGTTATTTTTAAAAATGTATTATTATTAATTTATTTATTAATCACGCTTAATCTTGCTTCAATGTCCACCCATACAAATCGCAAGGTCTACTACATTCGATTTCTTATTGACGCCTCGTCAAAGCATCTTGTTAATCGTCAATAATGTGGCAGATTGACTGGAGGGAAGACGCGGCGACATTTAGTTTGTGTCCAAATATTTGGTTAATCTTCGCAAAAGTAAGCGAGCCATGGACAATCAATCAAATTTAAAGTCTTACCTGATGCAACAGACATCACGTAGTCCTAGTCGACCCGTACTTCTGCAGTGGACCTGTGGAGGTCCCAGCTCTGGCGTGAGTTGGATATAGCCTGGAGAAGGATTTCCTGCTTATCGGGCTTGGATCGAGCAGCTTTTTACTCGGCTGCGTTAGGACAAGTGCCGCAGAAGGCTGTTAACCGATTTGTGAGTTCATCTTAACAGACTCAAACACTAGAACACGATAGACCCGCATCCTGTTAGGCACCAGCTATGCTGCTCTTAACGAACTATATAACCATGGTCGGTGTTATGACATGTCACATAGTTACTCGTTTCTTACGTCACGTTCACTGAGGGGCAGTGGTGCTATTCTTCTCTTTGTCCTACACAAAGACCCCAGCGAAGCACTCGGGAAACGTATACTAGTAAATATTAACATATCGGCGAAGAAATCACAGGAACAATAAAATAGTATATCTTTGTTCGCTGTCCGATTGTTTCAACTATGTGAGTCAATGCGATTGTTACCACTACTAATTTTATCGACATTCTTCAACGCATTCTATCTTTATATTTGTCCATGGACTTCTTACCAATCTGTTGTGGTCTAACTTAACCTAACTTCTTTATAGTGGTTTAGAAGACTACACAGTCTGTATACAACCAGTTTCATTTACATGTCTTTGCTCCAAAAGATATGCGCTTCCAATCTATTCTTAAATGCATTAATTGTCCTTACCTCCACTACTTCCTGTGGCATTCCAAACATCCACCACTCTCTGACTAAAAAAAAATTTATAATATCTAATCTGGACTTTTCTTTAGTTAAGGTGTAGCTATGCCCTCTTGTTCTTGTGGGTGGTTGTACTTTGAGAAGCTTATTAAAGTCTAATTTATCCTTTTATCTAATTATCTTATAAACCTGTACTGTCTTCTCGAATTCTTCTCTTTTCTAGACACTGTAGGTCGGTATTAAAGAGTCTTTCCTCATAACTGTAATTCTGGAATCCCACTTTCAGCTTTATCGCTCTTCTTTGTATATTTTCCATAATTTTTACATCTCTTCTACGATAGGGACTCTACACCTGTACACAGTACTCCAATCTAGGTCTAACTAATGCTTAATTCAGTTTGACAATCACTTCCTTGCTCCTATGTTTAATATTTCTTTTTATCATACCTAACATTGCATTTGCCTTTTGCACTGCTCTGCTATCTGGTCTTGCTCGCTCACTTTACCTGTATGATCTTTTAAAACCCATCGGTCCTTCATTCGAATATTGTTCTAGCTCATTATGTAATTATGTTTGATATTGGATCTACCTATGTGGATGACCGTACAGTTATCTACATTAAACTCTATTTGCCAGCCCACTGACCATTTTCGAATTTTATCCAAGTCCAACCTCAATATATCAACTTCTGCTTTAGATGAGACACTACTGCATAGTTTTGTGTTATCCGCGAATTTTGAGATCATGGATCCGATATTAATGTCCAAATAGTTTATAAATATCAAGAACAAAATCGGCCCATAAATCCGAGCCTTGTGGCACTCCACTTTTCACTTCACACCACTCAGAGTACTCCATATTTATGCCCAATATCTGCGTTCTTGCCGTTAACCAATTTTCAATCCATTTGGCAACTTCCGCACCTATTCCATGTGATTTTAACTTTCTAAATAATCTTTGATGAGGTACTTTATCAAAGGCCTTTATAAAATCTAGGCAAATAACATGCACTGGCTCCCCTTTATCTATCATTTTAGTAACCTCCTCCATGAATTCTAATAGATTTGTTAAGCATGATCTCCCTCTAGTAAACTCATGCTGACTATTTCTGATTAGATTAAACTTGTCTAAGTGCATTATAATGTTTTCTTTGATTATCTACTCTAACAGTTTTCAAACTATGCTCATTAAACTCGCCGGTCTATAATTTGCTGGATTTGGTTTTTTGCTCTGTTTAAATAAGGGGATCACTCTTGCATCTTTACAATTCCCTAGAAAATTCCCTTTTGCAAGTGATTGAAAACGTAATATAGCCAATGGTTTTGCCAACAGGTCTTTAATTTCCACCAACAATTTTGGATGAATAACATCTTGACCTGGACATTTATCCATTTTCAACCACTCCAGTTGTTTAAAAACTATTTCCTCTGTAATACAGAATGATCTTAACCCTACTGTATCCATGTCTCTTTTGATAATATGTATAGGCTCTCGGACTTTTGTAGACGGTGTCAAAGTACTGATTAAGTAGATTAGCTGCCTCGCTATTCTCACTTATTATTTTTCCTGTGCTATCTATGAGAGAAACTACTTTGTCTTTCCTTCTTTGTTTATTTATAACTAAAAAGAGCATAAGAAAAGAACCTTTTAATATCAGTCTTGATCCTATGTGCAAGGTTGTTTTTTTTTGCAATCATATTTTTCTGCTTTATTCACTTTCTGAGCTATGTTTTGCTTGTCTTAATATTTTAAATATGTTTCTTTTGATTTTCGTGCCTCTATATATTTTTACATGCTTTATTTGTTTAGCTCTGCTACATTTAACTGCAACTCTAGTTATACACTTTTTACGCTTGAAATTTTACCTCCCTACATGGAACACATTCCTCTTTTAGCTCTGCTAGAACTATTTTGTAAAGTTATTCATTAATGTTGTGGAGTCATTCATTAGTGGTGTGGAGACATTCATTAATGTTGTTCAGTCATTGACTAGTGTTGTAGAGTCATTCATTAATGTTGCGGAGTCATTCATTAATGTTGTGGAGTCATACATTAATGTTATGGAGTCGATAATTATTGTTGTGCAGTAATTCATTAATGGTGTGGAATCATTCATTGATGTTGTGGAGTCATTCATTAATGGCGTGGAGTCATTCGATAATGTTGTGGAGTCATTCATTAGTGGTGAGGACTCATTAATTAGTGTTGTGTAGTCATTCATTAGTGGTGTGGAGCCACTAATGAATGATGTGGAGTCATTCATTATTGATGTGGAGTCATTCATTCATGGTGTGCAGTCATTCATTAATGATGTGGAGTCATCCATTAGAGGGGTGGAGTCATTCATTAGCGGCGTGGAGTCATTAATTAGTGGTGTGGAGTCATAAAAAATAGTGTGGAGTCATTCATTAATGGTGTGGAGTCATCCATTAGTATTGTGGAGTCATACATTAGTATTGTGGAGTCATTCATTAGTGGTGTGGAGTCATTCATTAATGTTGTGTATTCATTAATTAGTGTTGTGGAGTCATTGACTGGTGTAATCGTGTCTTGAGCAACCAGGTTCCCCATAATACCCCCTCCCCTCCTCCGCCGCGCCCCGTATTCACCTTCCTAATTTTGGTGGCATTATTGACTTGGGGCTGAGAAGCTGATCCAGAGTGCCGCCTTCGCAAATTTCCATGACAAAGTACATGTTTGGGCCAACTCGGAAGTGTGAGTGATACTGCACAATGTACCTGCAAATAGAGCGTTCCAATTTTTAGGTGCTATAGATGTCGTCTGAAACAAATTGGAGGAAATTATGAAAATGTTTCAGTTTATAATTTTCGTCTTGGTCCAACACAAAAAGAAAACACCTCACTTACATAGATAAGGAAAGGGACCTAGGGGTTATAATAGATCATACAGGAAAGGTGAGTGAGCAAGTTAAGGTAGCAGTGAAAAAGGCAAACGCAATGTTAGGTATGATAAAAAGAAATATTAAACATAGGAGCAAGGAAGTGATCGTCAAACTGTATAACGCTTTAGTTAGACCTAGATTGGAGTACTGTGTACAGGTGTGGAGTCCTTATCATAGAGGGGACATAAACATGCTAGAAAGAATACAAAAAAGAGCGACAAAGATGATAGTGGGATTCCAGAATTACAGTTATGAGCAACGACTCAGAAAAACCAGCCTACAGTGTCTCGAAGAGAGAAGAATTCGTGGTGACTTAATACAGGTTTATAAGATGATCAGAGGAATCGATAAATTAGACTATAACAAGTTTTTTAAAATACAGCCACCTACAATAACACGAGGGCATAGCTACAAGCTGACTAAAGAGAGGTCCAGGTTAGATATTAGGAAATATTTTTTTAGTGAGAGAGTGGTGTCTGCTTGGAATGCATTGCCAGGGGAGGTAGTGGAGGCAGGGACAGTTAATGCATTTAAGAATAAACTGGATGCGCATAGCTTTTAGAGCAAGGTGATGTAAATGTAACTGGTTGTATACAGATTCTGCAGGGTCTTCTAAACCAGTATAAAAACGTTAAGTTAAGTTAAGGTAAAGTCAATTTTAACGAATGCACCTGAAACATGGAGAAAACAAAAGCAACAACCAAAACGTTACATACTTTAATAAATATATATTTGTGCAGAACCGGAAGATTGCAATCGCAGGGGACGATATCACTAAAGTGGAGCTTTTGGAATGAGCCAGACACGTACACGCAGAAATAACATTAGTTGACGACACTTTAAGGAAACAAGCTTAGAGCATTTCAAGAAGATCTCTGTTCTGGAATCAACAAAACAAATGAAGTAGAGACAGACCAAAAATCACGAAGACGTGAGTTGCACACCTGGAATCAACAAGACAAATGAAGTAGAGACAGACCAAAACATCTGAAGACGTGAAATCCACACCTGGAATCAAAAAGACAAAGGAAGTAGAGACAGACCAAAACACACGCAGACGTGAGATCCACACCTGGAATCAACAAGACAAATGAAGTAGAGACAGACCAAAACATCTCAAGACGTGAGATCCACATCTGGAATCAACAAGACAAATGAAGTAGAGACAGACTAAAACATACGAAGACGTGAGATCCACACCTGGAATCAACAAGACAAATGAAGCCGAGGCAAACCAAAACACATGAAGACGTGAGTTCCACACCTGGAATCAACAAGACAAATGAAGTAGAGACAGACCAAAACACATGAAGACGTGAGATCTACACCTGGAATCAACAAGACAAATGAAGTAGAGACAGACCAAAACACCTGAAGACGTTAGATCTACTCCTGGAATCAACAAGACAAATGAAGCAGAGACAGACCAAAACACCTGAAGACGTGAGATTCACACCTGGAATCAACACGACAAATGAAGCAGAGATAGACCAAAACACACGAAGACGTGAGATCCACACAAACATAATGGATATATGGACGACGATAACAGTGCTGAAACAGATGGTCCAGGACCTGGCGTGTATTTGCTGAAGTTCTGTGCTCGATAGGGAGCTGTAAGGTTTTGATTGACAAACTGTTGAACGTGTTTATATTTTGTGACCGAACTTATCATATGTTTGTTGATTTTAAGAAGGCGTTTGATAGGGTATGGCATAAAGCGCTATGGGCAACCATGAGGATGTATAAAATCAACGGAAATATTATAACGGTCCTTGAACACCTGTATGACAAGGCGTCCAGCGCAGTTCTTGTAAATGGGAGGCGAGGTGACTGGTTTCGAACATCAGTTGGTGTAAGACAGGGTTGTACACTCTCTCCAACTCTTTTCAATATATTTCTTGAGGGAATTATGAGTGAGGCACTTTGAGGTCACGTTGGTACTGTCAAGATAGGGGGCCGAACGATTACCAACCTTCGTTTTGCAGATCACATTGACGGGTTGGCGGGTTCAGAAGCAGAACTCCAGGAAGGGGTCAGAAGGCTCGATGAAACAGCTCTTGACTATGGTAGGGAGATAAACGATGGAAAGCCAAAATTAATGACCAACAACGCCGAGGCCTTCAACAATAGGATACAAGCTAATTGTTAGGAACTCGAAGTGGTTGACCGTTTTAAATATCTTGGGTCGATTGTCAGTGATGAAGGATCTAAATGTGAGGTGTTGGCTAGAATAGCACAGACAATAGCGGCGCTTGCACGGCTTAACAAAATCTGGCAAGATAAACGGTTAGCACTAAGCACGAAAATCAGATTAATGCGTACACTGGTCCTGTCAATATTCCTCAAAGCTTGTGAGACATGGACAGTTACAGCTGACCTTCAACGAAGGATACAGGCCTTGGAGATGAGATGTTTCCGAAGACTTTTAAACGTCACGTACAAAGATCGAGTTACAAATGACGAAATACAAGATAGAGTTACAACAGCAATAGGGCCTTTTGAAGACCTCTTGGCAACTGTCAAAAGAAGGAAACTTGCTAGGTACGGCCAAATATCGAGATCAAATGGTCTTGCAAATACGATCCTCCACGGAAAGGTGCAAGGCAGACGACGAAGAGGCCGTCCCAAAAAGAGGTGGGAGGACAACATAAAAGAATTGACCAGTCTCCGACCAGAAGAGGCACTGGCAGTGGCCGCTGACAAGAGAAGGGTGGCGTGATGTTGTGAGGATGTTAATCAGTCTCGTGCACATTTATTACTTCATCATCATCATTCCTATTATCATCATCTCATCATCATCATGAGCCGTGCTAACTGGAGACAGTATTTGCGTTCATCAGTTCTGCCAATGATATCTTCAAGACTTCGGTATTGTCTCTCGATGCACTCCTCTATCCCTTTTCCCAAGCAAATTGTGTGTTTTCACATCGTACGCTAACCTTGCATTTCTAACATGCCTTCAACAAATAATAAAGGTGACTGTTTTGTTCCGGTCCGTGTTAAAAGTTATCTTTGCGCATGCTCATCATTCAGTCGGTTTTTTTAAATATTTCTCAGTGGAAAACACATCTGGCGATTTTCTGGGATTATTTTAATATTGTTCGTAATTAAATTCTACATGACAAAACTGGTTTCTATATAACACATGAGAACTGCCTTTCGAACTTCAATTGCCAACGACAGTTTCATTAATAACACGCAGATGTAAGTCTAAACCTCGGCTGTCACAGTTCTAACGCTAATATAACGATACGTTTCTCCTAACATCTGATCAACAAGGCTTCGTCAAGGACAAACACACATTTTACTTGCAGTTCTCGCTCATCTTTAAGACAGCTAGTTCCCTCAACACGAAATGTCTGGATTGCTTGAAATGCGGTATAAACTTGACTGCATAAGCTTTCCCTGTAGGTTTGAAGTAAGCCCTAAAGACAACTCCCACCACACCGCTGCCTACGATCTCCTTGAACGCGAAGAAGTCTTGGGCATCGTACATTTTGGTTCGACTACCTTCCACGGCCAGCCCGTATGTGGTCTCCGTTAGCTCCTCCAAGACCTAAGTGAGCGTCATTCATAGAAAATAATATTCAATCCAAGACTTAAGTGAGTGTCAATCATAGAAAATAATAGTCAATCCAAGACTTAAGTGAGTGTCAATCATAAAAAATAATATTCAATCCAAGACTTAAGTGAGTGTCAATCATAGAAAATAATATTCAATCCAAGACCTAAGTGAGTGTCAATCATAGAGAATAAAATTCAATCCAAGACCTAAGTGAGTGTCAATCATAGAAAATAATATTCAATCCAAGACCTAAGTGAGTGTCAATCATAGAAAATAGTATTCAATCCAAGACTTAAGTGAGCGTCAATCATAGAAAATAATATTCAATTTTGAGAGCATATGCAAAATCAGCAGAAATCATTACTTCCTTGTTAAAAAAAAAAATTATTTCACAATAAATTGCGAATTTGTTCTTCTTTTGTAATACACTTATCTTGACCCTACTTCTAGCCTGGTCGAGGAGACCAAATTGACTTTCATGCGAGTCTGACTTTTTTCCTTATTGTCATGGAATTATCATCACTGTCATGAATTCCTCTTACTGTCTCGGAATCCTCCTTATTACTGTCTCGGAATCCTCCTTATTACTGTCTTTGATTCTTCCTTATTATTCTGGAATCATCCTTACTGTTTTGGAAATCTTCATACTGTCCTGAAATCTTCCTAATTGTCCTGGAATCTTCATTACTGTTCTGGATTCTTCCTTACTATCCTGTGTTTTTCCTTACTGTCCTGGAATCTTCCTTACTATCCTGGAATCTTCCTTACTGTCCTGAAATCTTCCTAATTGTCCTGGAATCGTCATTACTGTTCTGAATCCTTCCTTACTATCCTGGAATCTTCCTTACTGTCCTGAAATCTTCCTATTTGTCCTGGAATCTTCATTACTGTTCTGGATTCTTCCTTACTATCCTGTGTTTTTCCTTACTGTCCTTGAATCTTCTTTACTATCCTGGAATCTTCCTTACTGTCCTGAAATCTTCCTTATTGTGCTGGAATCTTCCTTACGGTCCTGGAATCTTCCTTATTGTTCTAGATTCTTCCTTACTATCCTGTGTTTTTCCTTACTATCCTGGAATCTTCCTTACTGTCCTGGAATCTTCCTTACTGTCCTGGAATCTTCCTTACTGTCCTGGAATCGTCCTTACTATCCTGTGTTTTTCCTTACTGTCCTGGAATCTTCCTTA
Source organism: Ariolimax columbianus (assembly GCA_036924085.1). Lineage (NCBI taxonomy): Eukaryota > Metazoa > Mollusca > Gastropoda > Stylommatophora > Arionidae > Ariolimax > Ariolimax columbianus. Next base: position 8,685,197 of record JAVGWX010000008.1, read on the forward strand.
CTGTCCTGGAATCTTCCTTACTGTTCTGAAATCTTCCTTACTGTCCTGGAATCTTCCCTACTGTCCTGGAATCTTCCTTATTGTCCTGGAATCTTCCTTATTGTCCTGGAATCTTCCTTACTGTCCTAGAATCTTCCCTACTGTCCTGGAATCTTCCTTACTGTCCTGGAATCTTCTTTACTGTCCTGGAATCTTCCTTACTGTCCTGAAATCTTCCTTACTGTCCTGGAATCTTCCTTACTGTCCTGGAATCTTCCTTACTGTCCTAAAATCTTCCTTACTGTCCTTGAATCTTCCTTACTGTCCTGGAATCTTCCTTACTGTCCTAGAATCTTCCTTACTGTCCTTAAATCTTCCTTACTGTCCTGGAATCTTCCTTACTGTCCTTGAATCTTCCTTACTGTCCTGGAATCTTCCTTACTGTCCTGGAATCTTCCTTACTGTCCTGGAATCTTCCTTACTGTCCTTGAATCATCATTGCTGTCCTGGAATCCTTCTTGTTGTTTTAAAATATTTATTAACGTCCTAAAATCCTTTACGCTGTCCTGAAATCCTCTTTGCCTCATTACTGTCCTGAGATCTTCATTATTGTCCTGGGATTCTGCTTACCGTCTTGACATCCTTATTACTATCCTGGAATCATATCTCAGATGATTCCTGGTCGCGGAAGTCAAACAGACTTTCATGTGACAGTGTTATCACTTTTACTCACACACTGACACATGCATTTTTTAAATTTTGTTGAAGGTTTGTATTTCTGGATTCTACTGGTGAAAGCAAGCCCTTTCAACCTAAGACCGTAGTCTAAGTCAATTTTGCTCAACCGCCGGTCCAAGGACCGCTGTTGGTCCGCAGAAAAGTCCTGCCGACCCGCGGAAAAAGAAAATTTCCAATGAACCCCCTTATCTATTTACTGCTCGAATTCTTGTTTTAAATAACTATTTAATTTTCATTTTTTAATATTAGGTTTAACAACTAATTCACGAAATACAAAATAATGTGATGTGTGGTGGTAGACTTGTTACATGACCAAAACATTTTAGTTGCTGTCTCTTAATGCAGCCTTATACTGGTGTTATTACCACTGTCTCCTAATAAAATCGTTTCTGATCATGTCTCTCCCTGTTACGCCAATTATTTTCACAGGCATTTCATTTATGTTACGATGTAGCGTTTTTCGTTTTAATGTTAGTGTCCAGTTTTGACATTGATAGCATAGTGTCGAATGGAAAATCGCTTTTTATAAAGCTCTTTTGGTAGTTATTCTCACGTGCTTGCAATTAAGTATTGTCCAATGATCTGATTTGAAATTGTAATTCTGAAGTTGCTATGACAGCTTGATCGTCAGCAAAAAGAACTATCTATTTATTGAAAATGTCAGAACTTGTTTAATTCTTCCATGTGTATCTAGAAATCTAGTTTTTTACACACTTAACTATATCATTATCGGGTGTTCAGGGTGTGGTAGGTTAACTCCCTTAGTGTCAGGTATCACTATATTTCTTCCCTTCTTTCCCAGCAGAAATTCTTTCTAAAATTTAACATTGTTAATTCTTAGAGTTATACAAACGTGGAATGTTATTGCATAGAATACTATTTAAATTAAATTGTATCATGATTGTTCTAGCTTCATCAATCACTGTTTTAATAAGTTGAGGGAGGGGGTGGGGGAGGGGAGGGGAGGGGAGGGGTGCAGCGTGTAAATAATACAGCTTTGTTTCCCGTCGTAATTGTCCTAGTTTCTTATCTCTTGTCAATCAAAATCCATTCCAGTCAAATACAATCTTTTATTTAAATATACTTTGTTGGTTCTTTTTTCCTCGCTCGTCTTGTGGCTGCTTGAACTCTTGGTCTCGTCTTCTGTATTCAGGTTCCTCTGTGGAGTAAAACGTTCCCATGACAGCGCAGTTCTTCGATTGTTTAGCTAGAACTCTAAGAATGTGAAGCTCCCTGGAATCACGAATCGAACCTTATCCTCTCCTAGCTACCTGACATTGGAACAGCGCAGTTCTCCGATTGTTTAGCTAAAACTCTAAGAATGTGAAGCTCCCTGGAATCACGAATCGAACCTTATCCTCTCCTAGCTACCTGACATTGGAACAGCGCAGCTCTTCGATTGTTTAGCTACAACTCTATGAATGTGAAGCTCTCTGGACTCACGAATCGAACCTTATCCTCTCCTAGCTACCTGACATTGGAACAGCGCAGTTCCCCGATTGTTTAGCTTCAACTCTAAGAATGTGAAGCTCTCTGGACTCACGAATCGAACCTTATCCTCTCCTAGCTATCTGACATTGGAACAGCGCAGTTCTTCGATTGTTTAGCTACAACTCTATGAATGTGAAGCTCTCTGGACTCACGAATCTATTGGTTAGAGCGCGTGCCTCGCTGATCGTTGGACTACAAAACAAACAAATGCTTTGAGTGAAGTTTAATCTGTTTTGTGCAGGCAGTCTTCGTCAAATCTGTCTGTCATTATGAGCTTTGTAAATTCATATTAGACGTTTCTTTGTGACTTTGAAAAATAGAGATTGTAGAACGTGTAACCAGAAGAACGACCTTGCACATGGAAATGTCATGGCTCAATAAGTGAACCCAGGATGTTAATATATCCTGACGACATTGCTATAGCTGCACAGGGAAAGTGTTTTGAGGAAGCGGAGCTCGGACTTACAAAAGCTCTAGACAGAATGGCTGAATAATATGAGGAAAATCACTTCAAAGTCAATACCCGCAAAACACATGTTTGTGCTATCCACTTGATGGACATAGAGGCACGATAATAGTTTCATATTAAATGACAGGAACTGGTATATGAACATAACGACACACTGAAGTACTTAGACATTACATTGGACCACACATTATCATACAAGACACACTGAAGTACTTAGACGTTACATTGGACCACACATTATCTTACAAGAAACACTGCAGTACTTATACATTACATTGGACCACCCATTAGCATATAAGACACACTGAAGTACTTAGACATTACATTGGACCACACATTATCATACAAGACACACTGAAGTACTTAGACATTACATTGGACCACACATTATCATACAAGACACACTGCAAAGCGGTTAAACAAAAAGTCTGCAAAAGAAACAATATAATTCGCAAGCTGACAAACATTGCATGGGGAGCATCCCCAACGGTGCTCCGCACATCAGCTCTTGCAATATGTCTCTCAGCAGTAGAGTAGGCAGCAACAGTTTGGAGTGTATCTATATATTCGAAACAGGTCGATGTGGCAGTAAATGAGACATGTCGAATTGTGACAGGATGCCTTAAACCGACACCAAGGGAAATTCTCAACGCAATCACTCCGGATATTGGAAGACATGTCGCATCTGAAGTTGAGAGACAAAAGCATTCCTTTGACCAGACATACTCTCTTTTTGGACATACACCAGAAAGAATACGACTGAAATCAAGGAACAGTTTTCTGCAGACTATACAGCCCCCCGAAAAGAACCCTGAGAGAAACCGTATAGAAAAGTGACGCCACAAGAACGGCGAAGGTTGGATTAAGATTAAAGATGAACTTTTACGGGACATGGTTTGCCATATACTATGTGTAGATCTCTGAACAGGCTCAGAACAGATGTGGGTCAGGACTCTTTCACTTGTGTCTCCCTTGATACTAACACAATATATATAAAAGTAAATTTCGAGTACATGTTTGACGGTGTTCAGATGGCCGATAACATGAGTGATACCAGCAGAAGAATATGTTAACTGTAACCTTCAAATGATGTAGCAAATAGTGACTAATGGGGAAAGCAATATCATCATGTGTAACCGTTTCTACAGTAACGTTCTTTGGAACAGTTTTTATTATTGCTGTCAAAAAAGCTTTAAATGGAAAATCGTGGTTGTCGAGTTTCTTGTGAAGAGACAACGGGACAGACGGTGGAGTGTACTGAATCGTATACGTCTAGAGATAGTCAAGGCTATTGTGGAGAAAAGATTATGCTGATCAAGACCCCAACTTATCTCATGGTCATGTGAACCATACCCCAACCAAAGCACCTGACTTTTCTTATGGTCACGCTAATCATACCCCAATCAAAACACCTGACTTTTCTCATGGTCACGTGAACCGTACCCCAATCAAAGCACCTGACTTTTATTATGGTCACGTGAATCATACCGAAATAAGCAGGAAAACAAAGATAAAGATGGATGTATACTGCTCGACCTATGTGCCTGTCCGGACATATGGATGTGAGTCATGGGCAATGACTACAGCCCAAGAAAGGCAATTACAAACTTCAGAAATGAGGTACCTAAGAAAGGCGGTTCAGGTGACGAAAAGGGACAAGATCCGAAACCAGACAATACGTAGCAGTTTTGAAGTTCAACCCCTGCAGACACGAGTGGAGCAGTCCCAACTTCAGTGTTTTGGCCATGTCTGTAGAAAGAAAGAAGATCGGATACCAAAGCGGTCATGGGAGATCAAAAGTCAAGGACGCAGACCCCGAGGACGTCCCAAAATACGTTGGGAAGACAACATACGACAGTCCCTAAGTGATAGAGGGATGGATTGAAAAGAGGCCAGGAAAAAGACGGCGGATAGAGCAGTGTGGCGTTCTCTTTGGCAAACCTCTACACCTCTAGGTAAAAGAGGAGCGACTAAGTAAGTAAGTAAGTAAGTAAGTGAATCATACCCAAATCAAGACACCTGACTTTTCTCATGGTCACATGAACCATACCCCAATCAAGACACCTGACTTTTCTCATGGTCACGTGAATCGTACCCCAATCAAAGCACCTGACTTTTCTCATGGTTTCGTGAACCATACCTCAATTAAAGCACCTGACTTTTCTTATGGTCACGTTAATCATATCCCAATCAAGACACCTGCCTTTTCTCATGGTCAGGTGAATCATACCCCAATCAAAACAGCTGACTTTTCTCATGATCAGGTGAACCATACCCCGATCAAGACACCACTTAACAGCAGAAGATGAAACGTGCTGATCAAGACCCCTTGCTCACACCACATGAGCAGGTGAAACGTACCATGACCAAGTCCTCACATGACGTCACTGTCCACAAACTGACCAAGATTCCCACCTTAAGTTGTACTCGCACACATGAGTACGGACTGTTACAACACCCTGGTCAACGAAAAGGGAATTGATACTGTAACTTAAATAATTTCGAGCGTTCTGAGAAGCCTCACATTGTGCTACAGCCAGGATGATCAAGGTCGACCTTCTGCAGTAGGCCTCAAGATATAAGAAGGGCCACTGTGATCTGCTAGCAAAAAAAAACATCGTCAAGCATGAAGAACGCAGCATGAGTAGCCACACACAACAGCAGCAGTAACAACAACAACAGCAGCAGCAGCAACAACAACAACAACAGCAGCAGCAACAACAACAACAACAGCAGCAGCAACACTTTTGGTCACGTGATGGTCGTTGTCTATATCCCAGACTAGCCCTTACATTACTTCCATTGTTGTGTTTGTTGCAAATGTTTTCATAATGATTAGAATACACTTATATAATCGTCGCATCTAAGTTGAATTAATCTTACTTGCAAATGAGCTTTATTGAAGTCTGCCCTTCTCTGTAGAGATTTTACGTCAGTACCAGTCATGCTGTAATGTGAAGATCTGTGTCTTTGATCTGCTTCAGATTTGTGGTTGGCGCAGCCAAGACAAGGCATTCTTTTAGTTCAAGTCTGTACTGATTTACCAGAAAACAGCTCATAACACCTCATTCCACTATCTCTTCTGAAAAATGGCTGAAATACATATACAATTAAGATGAACACAGGAGAACAGTAGTATACGTGGAAACGGCAAACCAAGATAATAGTTAGATGCATAATAAATGAATGGCAAAAAAAACAAAAAAACAAACAACAACATACAATTGAATTAAATTTCAGGTCAGGTCAGGTCATCCCGTAACCAGTGAAGTAATTAGGGCACACGTGAAGACATCCTCACAACACCACACTACCATTCTCTGTCAGCGGCCATTGCCTGTGCCTCTTCTGGTCGGAGATTGGTCCATTCTGTTATGTTGTCCTCCCACCTCTTTTTTGGACGGCCTCTTCGTCGTCTGCCATGCACCTTTCCGTGGAGGATCGTATTTGCAAGACCATTTGATCTCGATATGTGACCATACCAAGCGAGTCTCCTTATTTTGACAGTTGCCAGAAGGTCTTCAAAATTTACATATACCAATTAAATGAAAGAGCTTAAAAATAGTATGCCCTATTTCACACATGGTACGACGATCTCGTAGACACGAAGAAGTGAACTACATACAAGTATATGGCAAAAATTGCAAACTCACTAGACGACAAAGACATCATTTGTGACGCCCGCTGTTTCGGGCTCCGAAGGTGAGTCTCACTGTAAACTTGCTAATCCTGTCCTAACTATTGACTAAGAGGGCTGGGTAGGGGACTGGCACCTCATCCTGTAGAAAAACTTGACTATAAAAACATCACAATTATCAACAAGTCAACTACAAAATAATATTCGACTCAACCATCCAATGCAGAAGCTGGTATTCTCTTTCGAATGCTAATGGGGCAATGCGAAGAAAACAGTAAGGAACCTGAATGGTAGAATTACTTGTTATTGTCTAGGAAAACCACCATATTTTGTAGCAGTAATGTTAGCATAGATGGCGCCTAACATGCTGCGGGTCTACTTTGTTGTAGTGTCCATTAAGATAGACTCGCACATCGGTTAACCACCATCCGCGGCACTTGTCCCAACGTAGTGAAGTAATAAGCTGCTCGAGACTAGCCAACTAAGCAAGAAATCCTCATCCCGGCTACATCCATCTCACGTCCAATCTGGGACCTGCACAGAGTCATCAGCACCTGTAGAAGTAGAAGTCGATTACGAACTAAGAATGCTCCTACGGTATACGAACTGGGGTAAGACTAACAGGCGGCCACAGAGATGAGTAACTGCATAATTCGTATCCTGGATTGGCTGAAACAAAGTGAAAGGAAGCTGACAGGTGCAAGCTCAGCACATGGGAGATGCTGATGTCCTAAGGGAGCACTGAAAGTCAAACTGTATACCGTATATACAGATGGCTCATCTTATAAAGCCACATCCAATGGAGGTGGAGGGGTCTATTACAGCCTAAGGAATGGAGAAGACAAAACTCGAGTCTTAACTACGGGAACATATTCCAGTAATTTCCGTGCAGAAGCAGAGGCACTGAAGGCCGCAGCTGAGCTTGTGATCCAAGATATAGATATCCACCAAGAAAACATAGTATTTCTGACTGATGCCGCATCAGTAATAGCAGCACTAAAACAACACACAGATGAAGATCTCGAGGAATGTAAGTCCTCCCTGACACAGCTCTCAGCAGAACACCCAAGGTTGGTCATACAGTGGATCTCACCCCACTGCAATATTGAAGGCAATGAAGCTGCAGACAAACTAGCAAAGAGTGGAGAAGCATCCCCACAAACAGACCGGAGTATCACATATAATGAGGCCAAGACCATATTAAAGCCAACTTCAGGGTAAAATGGGCTCATCAACACACCGACTTCCGAAAAGAAGAGAGCTACTATAACTTAACTAGAGAAGAGCAAGTCATCATCTTCAGACTGAGAACTGGGCATAACAGACTCAAGAGTCATCTTTACAACAAAATGAGGATTGGGACACATGGCAGGTGTCCATGTGGGGAGCATATCATGACCGGGGTACACATCCTACAAAGATGCACGCTCACGCAGGAAAAGAGAGAACAATACTGGCCTCGTGAGACAGATATCAAACAAAACCTGTATTGAGATGAAACAGCTTTACAAACAACAGTGTTCTTTGTAAGACAAGCCGGACCTTGATCTGAGGATGTAAGAGAAACCGAGATCTTGATCTGAGGATGAACGAAAAAGAAGAAGGGAACTGTATACAACATTAATTAGACCTAGATTGGAGTACTGTATACAGGTGTGGATTCCTTATCGTTGTTGTTTGCGAATGCCCACAATGAGTAGGTCACTCTTTTGTGCGCCATGAAAAGGACGTTAAGTGGCGGGTTGCAGTAGCTTTCCTCACATCCCGAGCGTGCTGGTGAAGGTGGACTGGGGTCCTCCAGGCGGTAGTGCTAAGCTTGGCTTCATTTGCGGGTCACTCACTACTACGGGGATTATGTCGATCCCTCACATCGTTAGCCATGCTGCCATGAAAACAGCCAGTTTCCAGGGAGGGCTACTAGAAAGCCGAGGTGAGGGTCTTGGTCAGTATGTTTTGCCTGACCCAGACTAACATGTCTGATCCGTATATTTTGGCTGACCAGACGTTAGTCTTCCTCCCCTATTTCTTATCGTAATGAGATTTAAACATGTTGGAAATGATACAAAGATATAAGCCACACAACTGATAGTGGAATTCTGGAATTACAGTTTTGAGTAAAGTCTCAAAAAAACCGGCATAGAGTGTTTAGAAAAGAGAAGAATTCAAGGTGACATAATACAGGTTATAAGATAATCAAAGGAAAGAATAAATTAGGCTATAATAAGCTTTTTCAAAGTATACCCACCTACAAATTCAAAATGGCACAACTATTATTTTTAAAAAAGGTCTAGATTAGATACCACGAAATATTATTTTAGTCAGAAATGGGTTAATGCCTGGAATGCATTGCCACGGGAAATAGAGGAAATACGGTTAATTAATGCATTCAAGAATAAATTGGATGCGCAAAGCTATTTTTAGGTAAAGTGAAGTAAACGGAACTGGTTGTATACAGACTCTTCAGAGCATTCTAAACCAGTATAAAGACGTTAGGTTGAAGGATTATAGTAAATCTCAATGCCAATAATATGTGAAACACAAGCAGGATTAAGTTTGAAATGAGAACAACAGACGGTGATTCATGATTAGATTCAAACATGTCTTTGTCGTGGCCTGCATAAATGGAAAGACAGCATACAAAAACAGCAAACGAAGTTAAAATAACTAGAGAAATGATAAATGAATAACAAAAGTACAAGTTGCAGTAACATTGACGTGAATTGAATATATTAGTTGCTGTCTCACGTCAGATTGCAATCATTCCACCTTCCCAATAATGCCATCACCTGTCCGGGAGGGGGGGGGGGGGGACCTAGCCACGCGCCCTAGTTGACCAGGGAGCTATGCCGACGGAAGTGTACGCTCATGGTAGGGCCACCCCAGCCGGATAGGTCACTGTAGAGGGGACACGCTAAGGAAGATAGCAGCTGGGCAGTTGATGCTCAGGAATCCAGCTAGGAGAGGAACTAGGGACAGGAACATTTACCGTGTGCTCAGATGACGTAACTCAGGTTTAAAGATAATTAGAGGAAAGGATAAATTAGACTGTAACAAGTTGTTTTTTCACAATACAACCACCTACAAGAACAAGAGGGTACAGCTACAAATTTTCTAAAGAAAGGTCCAGATTAGATATTAGGAAATATTTTTTGTCAGAGAGTGGTGAATGCTTCGAATGCATTGCCACATGAAATAGTGGAGGCAGGGACTATTAATGTAGTCAAAGATATATTGGAGACTTATAGTTTTTAGATCAAAGAAATGCAAATGAAACTGATTGCATATAGACTGCAGAGTCTTCTAAACCAGCATAAGACGTTAAGTTAAGTTAAGTGAGGACAACTCTACATGGTCTAGGCAGACAAAGGTAGAGAACCCGGGAGAGCAGGACATCTAAGGGCAGTATCCTCTAACAGAAAAAACAATCAGCTGCTATGCAGGAAGGTTGGGGAATACCAAATGCCAGGGAAGGCAAACCTGAAAAACCCAGCAAATACTGAAGCACTTGGCTAGAGAGCAGCGTATCTCTTTATATCATGACCAGAGAGCGTATAACAAGGTGCAGCGTATCTCCTGATATCATGACCAGAGAGCGTATAACAAGGTGCATCGTATCTCTTTATATCATGACCAGAGAGCAAATAACAAGGTACAGCGTATCTCCTGATATCATGACCAGAGAGCGTATAACAAGGTGCAGCATATCTCCTGATATCATGACCAGAGAGCGTATAACAAGGTGCTGCGTATCTCTTTTTCAACAAGGTGCAGCGTATCTCTTTATATCATGACAAGAGAGCTTATAACAAGGTGCAGCATATCTCCTGATATCATACAAAATGGGACACAATATCACGTGAAGGCGCGCCAGTGGGAACAATGTCGTCTAAATTAGTAATGGTTGCAGTAGAAGAAGAAATGGCAGTTTAACCTTGCATGTATTTCAGCCATTTTCTGGTATTTTGAGAAGCTATTTCACCTTGAACGCTTTCAAATAATATTGATAAAATATTGTTTGTAGATCTATCTGTGTTAACCTTTGGAATCGCAGTTCATCACGACTAAATTTTAAGCTATGAGCAGATCGCTAGAAGGGGAAACACGGTGGTTGCGTTTAGTGAACTAATACAATGGAGGATTCAGTGTTCAGTTAATGAAATGATTTCCGTTCAAGAAACAGTACGTGTCATTTTAGTTTGTATTCTTGTCTACGGAAATATCCGATAGTATGTCAGGTCAGGTCATCCCGTAAACGGTGATGTCATTGGGGCACACTTGAAGACATTCCACGCCATCCCTCTCTGTCAGCGGCCGCTGCCTGTGACTCCTCTGGTCGGAGATTGGTCAATTCTTTTATGTTGTCCTCCGAAATCTTTTTGGGCGACATCATCGTCGGTTGGCTTGCACCTTTCCGTGCAGGATCGTATTTGCAAGACTATTTGATCTAGATATGTGCCCGTACCTAGCGAGTTTCCTTCTTTGACTGTTGCCAAGAGGTCTTCAAAAGGACCTATCGCTGTTGTAATTCTTTCTTGTATTTCCTCATTTGCAACTCGATTTTTGTACGTGACGTTTAGAAGTCTTCGGAAACATCTCATCTCCAAAACCTGTATGCTCCGCTGTAATTGTTCATGTCTCTTATCTAATATACGTTTTTTTAATTTAACCTCGTGTAACAGTTTCAGCCTGAGCATGAGCGTTTAGGACAGGGGTGATGTGGTTGGCGACTCAGAGAACAAAGGTACCTGAATGCGTGCCAAGGTCACTCTCCGTCGGGACACTACGCCAAGGTCACTCACCGTCTCAACAAAGGAAAACGGAGTTGGGGAAAATAATGTGTACATCTATGAACTGACCACTGGCGTTCCGGTTTTGATAGTGGGGGGTGAGTGACAGATATGTGGGCAGCGGAACTTGCTGTGATATTTGAGTGACAGGTGTTCAGAGTAATTCGTTCCAATAACGACTGATTGGGGCCATTCCTCCGAGATTCATTGGCCAGCTCTGATACTGCTTGAGACTATAAGATACTAGACAAAGTTTAGCTCAAGCAGGCTGGCCATGGAGAGGGAATGAGTTAATGTAGATAGGAGTCTGTTTAGCTCACCGATTTGATAGAGGAGCGATTGATAGACTGCTGTACGAATGTTAGAGATAGAAAAGTATCGCTTAAACAGCATACGCCATTGAGTCTGGGCCAGTCGCTCAAATAGGTGTGTGCGTTTTGAATCTAGAGGTAATCTGAATGTGTGTTGTACGCAGGACACCTTGTGAGCAAGGTATGTCCTGACGAGTTAAGCGAGTGTGTGGATCGACTAGGTGAGATCCAGATGTATGTGTGGTGTGGTGTGTGTAGACACAGAGGGAACGATGTATGTTTCAGAGCGTGTGTATACGCAGATCGATTGACTTGAGAGATCATATGTGATTATACGTGGAATATATTGAATGCATTATGTCCAGATCGCCCGCCTGAGGGGATTTGAGTGAGGAAAAGTTCTTTAGAGTGTGTTGAGGATGCAGATAAGGGGAGGGTGTGTGATGTGAGTACGGCAATAGAACTGGGTTTTGATAGTTGGGAATTCCATAGCTAATACTTCAAATTTCCGCTTTAGTTAATATTTATATTAACATATATATACTTATGAATATTTTGTTTAGATGATATTTCTTGCGTTGTGTGTAATTTCATTGCACTCCCTTTGATAGTGTTGCGTGAGTATTTTATAATAAATAGGCCATCTGCTGTGTACTATATTATTTGCTGTGTGAGGTCATGAATGTTGTGGTTGAGTGTGATAACGTTTTAGTTAGAATACCCTAGTGCAAACAGTGGGATCTGCTACACTCGAGAACAAGCCGGATTCAGAAAAGGGTAATCACCATTGACCACCTACAAACGAGCAATCAACTGACTTAGAGGGCAAATGAACCTGATGTCTTATTTTTATCGATTTCGAGAAAGCCTTTGACAGTATCGATACCAATAGTGTGGTAACTGTTCTCAGAAACCAAAACATCTCTTAAGCCTATATTAGACTGATTGAGGAAGCTAACAGAGACTGCAATACAGCCATTACGCTAACAACCTTCCAGTATATATTCCGATAACAGGAAAAGACCACCATATCGATGCACAAGCCCACATAAATCCTAGTTCCTCCACCATATCAATGCACAAGCCCACATAACTCCTAATTCTTCTACCATATCAATGCATAAGCCCACATAACTCCTAGTTCCTCCACCATATCAATGCATAAGCCGACATAACGCCTAGTTCCTCCACCATATCAATGCATAAGCCCACATAACGCCTAGTTCCTCCACCATATCAATGCACAAGCCCACAAAACGCCTAGTTCCTCCACCATATCAATGCGCTAGCCCACAAAACTCCTAGTTCCTCCACCATATCAATGCATAAGCCCATATAACGCCTAGTTCCTCCACCATATCAATGCACAAGCCCACAAAACGCCTAGTTCTTCTACCATATCAATGCACAAGCCCACATAACTCCTAGTTCCTCCACCATATCAACGCATAAGCCCACATAACTCCTAGTTCTTCTACCATATCAACGCATAAGCCAACATAACTCCTAGTTCCTCTACCTTATCAACGCATAAGCCCACATAACGCCTAGTTCTTCTACCATATCAATGCACAAGCCCACATAACTCCTAGTTCCTCTTCCATATCAACGCACAAGCCCACATAACTCCTAGTTCTTCTACCATATCAATGCGCTAGCCCACATAACTCCTAGTTCCTCCACCATATCAATGCATAAGCCCACATAACTCCTAGTTCCTCCACCATATCAATGCATAAGCCCACATAACGCCTAGTTCCTCCACCATATCAATGCATAAGCCCACATAACGCCTAGTTCCTCCACCATATCAATGCACAAGCCCACAAAACACCTAGTTCCTCCACCATATCAATGCGCTAGCCCACAAAACTCCTAGTTCCTCCACCATATCAATGCATAAGCCGACATAACGCCTAGTTCCTCCACCATATCAATGCACAAGCCCACAAAACGCCTAGTTCCTCCACCATATCAATGCGCTAGCCCACATAACTCCTAGTTCCTCCACCATATCAATGCATAAGCCCACATAACTCCTAGTTCCTCCACCATATCAACGCATAAGCCCACATAACTCCTAGTTCCTCTACCATATCAACGCATAAACCCACATAACTCCTAGTTCTTCTACCATATCAATGCACAAGCCCACATAACTCCTAGTTCCTCCACCATATCAACGCATAAGCCCACATAACTCCTAGTTCTTCTACCATATCAACGCATAAGCCAACATAACTCCTAGTTCCTCTACCTTATCAACGCATAAGCCCACATAACGCCTAGTTCTTCTACCATATCAATGCACAAGCCCACATAACTCCTAGTTCCTCTTCCATATCAACGCATAAGCCCACATAACTCCTAGTTCTTCTACCATATCAATGCGCTAGCCCACATAACTCCTAGTTCCTCCACCATATCAATGCATAAGCCCACATAACTCCTAGTTCCTCCACCATATCAATGCATAAGCCGACATAACGCCTAGTTCCTCCACCATGTCAATGCATAAGCCCACATAACGCCTAGTTCCTCCACCATATCAATGCACAAGCCCACAAAACGCCTAGTTCCTCCACCATATCAATGCGCTAGCCCACAAAACTCCTAGTTCCTCCACCATATCAATGCATAAGCCCATATAACGCCTAGTTCCTCCACCATATCAATGCACAAGCCCACAAAACGCCTAGTTCTTCTACCACATCAATGCACAAGCCCACATAACTCCTAGTTCCTCCACCATATCAACGCATAAGCCCACATAACTCCTAGTTCTTCTACCATATCAACGCATAAGCCAACATAACTCCTAGTTCCTCTACCTTATCAACGCATAAGCCCACATAACGCCTAGTTCTTCTACCATATCAATGCACAAGCCCACATAACTCCTAGTTCCTCTTCCATAACGCACAAGCCCACATAACTCCTAGTTCTTCTACCATATCAATGCGCTAGCCCACATAACTCCTAGTTCCTCCACCATATCAATGCATAAGCCCACATAACTCCTAGTTCCTCCACCATATCAATGCATAAGCCCACATAACGCCTAGTTCCTCCACCATATCAATGCATAAGCCCACATAACGCCTAGTTCCTCCACCATATCAATGCACAAGCCCACAAAACACCTAGTTCCTCCACCATATCAATGCGCTAGCCCACAAAACTCCTAGTTCCTCCACCATATCAATGCATAAGCCCATATAACGCCTAGTTCCTCCACCATATCAATGCACAAGCCCACAAAACGCCTAGTTCCTCCACCATATCAATGCGCTAGCCCACATAACTTCTAGTTCCTCCACCATATCAATGCATAAGCCCACATAACTCCTAGGTCCTCCACCATATCAACGCATAAGCCCACATAACTCCTAGTTCCTCTACCATATCAACGCATAAACCCACATAACTCCTAGTTCTTCTACCATATCAATGCACAAGCCCACATAACTCCTAGTTCCTCCACCATATCAACGCATAAGCCCACATAACTCCTAGTTCTTCTACCATATCAACGCATAAGCCAACATAACTCCTAGTTCCTCTACCTTATCAACGCATAAGCCCACATAACGCCTAGTTCTTCTACCATATCAATGCACAAGCCCACATAACTCCTAGTTCCTCTTCCATATCAACGCATAAGCCCACATAACTCCTAGTTCTTCTACCATATCAATGCGCTAGCCCACATAACTCCTAGTTCCTCCACCATATCAATGCATAAGCCCACATAACTCCTAGTTCCTCCACCATATCAATGCATAAGCCGACATAACGCCTAGTTCCTCCACCATATCAATGCATAAGCCCACATAACGCCTAGTTCCTCCACCATATCAATGCACAAGCCCACAAAACGCCTAGTTCCTCCACCATATCAATGCGCTAGCCCACAAAACTCCTAGTTCCTCCACCATATCAATGCATAAGCCCATATAACGCCTAGTTCCTCCACCATATCAATGCACAAGCCCACAAAACGCCTAGTTCTTCTACCATATCAATGCACAAGCCCACATAACTCCTAGTTCATCCACCATATCAACGCATAAGCCCACATAACTCCTAGTTCTTCTACCATATCAACGCATAAGCCAACATAACTCCTAGTTCCTCTACCTTATCAACGCATAAGCCCACATAACGCCTAGTTCTTCTACCATATCAATGCACAAGCCCACATAACTCCTAGTTCCTCTTCCATATCAACGCACAAGCCCACATAACTCCTAGTTCTTCTACCATATCAATGCGCTAGCCCACATAACTCCTAGTTCCTCCACCATATCAATGCATAAGCCCACATAACTCCTAGTTCCTCCACCATATCAATGCATAAGCCCACATAACGCCTAGTTCCTCCACCATATCAATGCATAAGCCCACATAACGCCTAGTTCCTCCACCATATCAATGCACAAGCCCACAAAACACCTAGTTCCTCCACCATATCAATGCGCTAGCCCACAAAACTCCTAGTTCCTCCACCATATCAATGCATAAGCCCATATAACGCCTAGTTCCTCCACCATATCAATGCACAAGCCCACAAAACGCCTAGTTCCTCCACCATATCAATGCGCTAGCCCACATAACTCCTAGTTCCTCCACCATATCAATGCATAAGCCCACATAACTCCTAGTTCCTCCACCATATCAACGCATAAGCCCACATAACTCCTAGTTCCTCTACCATATCAACGCATAAACCCACATAACTCCTAGTTCTTCTACCATATCAATGCACAAGCCCACATAACTCCTAGTTCCTCCACCATATCAACGCATAAGCCCACATAACTCCTAGTTCTTCTACCATATCAACGCATAAGCCAACATAACTCCTAGTTCCTCTACCTTATCAACGCATAAGCCCACATAACGCCTAGTTCTTCTACCATATCAATACACAAGCCCACATAACTCCTAGTTCCTCTTCCATATCAACGCATAAGCCCACATAACTCCTAGTTCTTCTACCATATCAATGCGCTAGCCCACATAACTGCTAGTTCCTCCACCATATCAATGCATAAGCCCACATAACTCCTAGTTCTTCTACCATATCAATGCACAAGCCTACATAACTCCTAGTTCCTCTTCCATATCAACGCACAAGCCCACATAACTCCTAGTTCTTCTACCATATCAATGCGCTAGCCCACATAACTCCTAGTTCCTCCACCATATCAATGCATAAGCCCACATAACTCCTAGTTCCTCCACCATATCAATGCATAAGCCCACATAACGCCTAGTTCCTCCACCATATCAATGCATAAGCCCACATAACGCCTAGTTCCTCCACCATATCAATGCACAAGCCCACAAAACACCTAGTTCCTCCACCATATCAATGCGCTAGCCCACAAAACTCCTAGTTCCTCCACCATATCAATGCATAAGCCGACATAACGCCTAGTTCCTCCACCATATCAATGCACAAGCCCACATAACTCCTAGTTCCTCCACCATATCAATGCATAAGCCGACATAACGCCTAGTTCCTCCACCATATCAATGCATAAGCCCACATAACGCCTAGTTCCTCCACCATATCAATGCACAAGCCCACAAAACGCCTAGTTCCTCCACCATATCAATGCGCTAGCCCACAAAACTCCTAGTTCCTCCACCATATCAATGCATAAGCCCATATAACGCCTAGTTCCTCCACCATATCAATGCACAAGCCCACAAAACGCCTAGTTCCTCCACCATATCAATGCGCTAGCCCACATAACTTCTAGTTCCTCCACCATATCAATGCATAAGCCCACATAACTCCTAGGTCATCCACCATATCAACGCATAAGCCCACATAACTCCTAGTTCCTCTACCATATCAACGCATAAACCCACATAACTCCTAGTTCTTCTACCATATCAATGCACAAGCCCACATAACTCCTAGTTCCTCCACCATATCAACGCATAAGCCCACATAACTCCTAGTTCTTCTACCATATCAACGCATAAGCCAACATAACTCCTAGTTCCTCTACCTTATCAACGCATAAGCCCACATAACGCCTAGTTCTTCTACCATATCAATGCACAAGCCCACATAACTCCTAGTTCCTCTTCCATATCAACGCATAAGCCCACATAACTCCTAGTTCTTCTACCATATCAATGCGCTAGCCCACATAACTCCTAGTTCCTCCACCATATCAATGCATAAGCCCACATAACTCCTAGTTCCTCCACCATATCAATGCATAAGCCCACATAACGCCTAGTTCCTCCACCATATCAATGCATAAGCCCACATAACTCCTAGTTCCTCCACCATATCAATGCATAAGCCCACATAACACCTAGTTCCTCCACCATATCAATGCACAAGCCCACAAAACACCTAGTTCCTCCACCATATCAATGCGCTAGCCCACAAAACTCCTAGTTCCTCCACCATATCAATGCATAAGCCCATATAACGCCTAGTTCCTCCACCATATCAATGCACAAGCCCACAAAACGCCTAGTTCCTCCACCATATCAATGCGCTAGCCCACATAACTTCTAGTTCCTCCACCATATCAATGCATAAGCCCACATAACTCCTAGGTCCTCCACCATATCAACGCATAAGCCCACATAACTCCTAGTTCCTCTACCATATCAACGCATAAACCCACATAACTCCTAGTTCTTCTACCATATCAATGCACAAGCCCACATAACTCCTAGTTCCTCCACCATATCAACGCATAAGCCCACATAACTCCTAGCTCTTCTACCATATCAACGCATAAGCCAACATAACTCCTAGTTCCTCTACCTTATCAACGCATAAGCCCACATAACGCCTAGTTCTTCTACCATATCAATGCACAAGCCCACATAACTCCTAGTTCCTCTTCCATATCAACGCATAAGCCCACATAACTCCTAGTTCTTCTACCATATCAATGCGCTAGCCCACATAACTCCTAGTTCCTCCACCATATCAATGCATAAGCCCACATAACTCCTAGTTCCTCCACCATATCAATGCATAAGCCGACATAACGCCTAGTTCCTCCACCATATCAATGCATAAGCCCACATAACGCCTAGTTCCTCCACCATATCAATGCACAAGCCCACAAAACGCCTAGTTCCTCCACCATATCAATGCGCTAGCCCACAAAACTCCTAGTTCCTCCACCATATCAATGCATAAGCCCATATAACGCCTAGTTCCTCCACCATATCAATGCACAAGCCCACAAAACGCCTAGTTCCTCCACCATATCAATGCGCTAGCCCACATAACTTCTAGTTCCTCCACCATATCAATGCATAAGCCCACATAACTCCTAGGTCATCCACCATATCAACGCATAAGCCCACATAACTCCTAGTTCCTCTACCATATCAACGCATAAACCCACATAACTCCTAGTTCTTCTACCATATCAATGCACAAGCCCACATAACTCCTAGTTCCTCCACCATATCAACGCATAAGCCCACATAACTCCTAGTTCTTCTACCATATCAACGCATAAGCCAACATAACTCCTAGTTCCTCTACCTTATCAACGCATAAGCCCACATAACGCCTAGTTCTTCTACCATATCAATGCACAAGCCCACATAACTCCTAGTTCCTCTTCCATATCAACGCACAAGCCCACATAACTCCTAGTTCTTCTACCATATCAATGCGCTAGCCCACATAACTCCTAGTTCCTCCACCATATCAATGCACAAGCCCACATAACTCCTAGTTCCTCTTCCATATCAACGCACAAGCCCACATAACTCCTAGTTCTTCTACCATATCAATGCGCTAGCCCACATAACTCCTAGTTCCTCCACCATATCAATGCATAAGCCCACATAACTCCTAGTTCCTCCACCATATCAATGCATAAGCCCACATAACGCCTAGTTCCTCCACCATATCAATGCATAAGCCCACATAACACCTAGTTCCTCCACCATATCAATGCACAAGCCCACAAAACACCTAGTTCCTCCACCATATCAATGCGCTAGCCCACAAAACTCCTAGTTCCTCCACCATATCAATGCATAAGCCCATATAACGCCTAGTTCCTCCACCATATCAATGCACAAGCCCACAAAACGCCTAGTTCCTCCACCATATCAATGCGCTAGCCCACATAACTTCTAGTTCCTCCACCATATCAATGCATAAGCCCACATAACTCCTAGGTCCTCCACCATATCAACGCATAAGCCCACATAACTCCTAGTTCCTCTACCATATCAACGCATAAACCCACATAACTCCTAGTTCTTCTACCATATCAATGCACAAGCCCACATAACTCCTAGTTCCTCCACCATATCAACGCATAAGCCCACATAACTCCTAGCTCTTCTACCATATCAACGCATAAGCCAACATAACTCCTAGTTCCTCTACCTTATCAACGCATAAGCCCACATAACGCCTAGTTCTTCTACCATATCAATGCACAAGCCCACATAACTCCTAGTTCCTCTTCCATATCAACGCATAAGCCCACATAACTCCTAGTTCTTCTACCATATCAATGCGCTAGCCCACATAACTCCTAGTTCCTCCACCATATCAATGCATAAGCCCACATAACTCCTAGTTCCTCCACCATATCAATGCATAAGCCGACATAACGCCTAGTTCCTCCACCATATCAATGCATAAGCCCACATAACGCCTAGTTCCTCCACCATATCAATGCACAAGCCCACAAAACGCCTAGTTCCTCCACCATATCAATGCGCTAGCCCACAAAACTCCTAGTTCCTCCACCATATCAATGCATAAGCCCATATAACGCCTAGTTCCTCCACCATATCAATGCACAAGCCCACAAAACGCCTAGTTCCTCCACCATATCAATGCGCTAGCCCACATAACTTCTAGTTCCTCCACCATATCAATGCATAAGCCCACATAACTCCTAGGTCATCCACCATATCAACGCATAAGCCCACATAACTCCTAGTTCCTCTACCATATCAACGCATAAACCCACATAACTCCTAGTTCTTCTACCATATCAATGCACAAGCCCACATAACTCCTAGTTCCTCCACCATATCAACGCATAAGCCCACATAACTCCTAGTTCTTCTACCATATCAACGCATAAGCCAACATAACTCCTAGTTCCTCTACCTTATCAACGCATAAGCCCACATAACGCCTAGTTCTTCTACCATATCAATGCACAAGCCCACATAACTCCTAGTTCCTCTTCCATATCAACGCATAAGCCCACATAACTCCTAGTTCTTCTACCATATCAATGCGCTAGCCCACATAACTCCTAGTTCCTCCACCATATCAATGCATAAGCCCACATAACTCCTAGTTCCTCCACCATATCAATGCATAAGCCCACATAACGCCTAGTTCCTCCACCATATCAATGCATAAGCCCACATAACGCCTAGTTCCTCCACCATATCAATGCACAAGCCCACAAAACGCCTAGTTCCTCCACCATATCAATGCGCTAGCCCACAAAACTCCTAGTTCCTCCACCATATCAATGCATAAGCCCATATAACGCCTAGTTCCTCCACTATATCAATGCACAAGCCCACAAAACGCCTAGTTCTTCTACCATATCAATGCACAAGCCCACATAACTCCTAGTTCATCCACCATATCAACGCATAAGCCCACATAACTCCTAGTTCTTCTACCATATCAACGCATAAGCCAACATAACTCCTAGTTCCTCTACCTTATCAACGCATAAGCCCACATAACGCCTAGTTCTTCTACCATATCAATGCACAAGCCCACGTAACTCCTAGTTCCTCTTCCATATCAACGCACAAGCCCACATAACTCCTAGTTCTTCTACCATATCAATGCGCTAGCCCACATAACTCCTAGTTCCTCCACCATATCAATGCACAAGCCCACATAACTCCTAGTTCCTCTTCCATATCAACGCACAAGCCCACATAACTCCTAGTTCTTCTACCATATCAATGCGCTAGCCCACATAACTCCTAGTTCCTCCACCATATCAATGCATAAGCCCACATAACTCCTAGTTCCTCCACCATATCAATGCATAAGCCCACATAACGCCTAGTTCCTCCACCATATCAATGCATAAGCCCACATAACGCCTAGTTCCTCCACCATATCAATGCACAAGCCCACAAAACACCTAGTTCCTCCACCATATCAATGCGCTAGCCCACAAAACTCCTAGTTCCTCCACCATATCAATGCATAAGCCCATATAACGCCTAGTTCCTCCACCATATCAATGCACAAGCCCACAAAACGCCTAGTTCCTCCACCATATCAATGCGCTAGCCCACATAACTTCTAGTTCCTCCACCATATCAATGCATAAGCCCACATAACTCCTAGGTCCTCCACCATATCAACGCATAAGCCCACATAACTCCTAGTTCCTCTACCATATCAACGCATAAACCCACATAACTCCTAGTTCTTCTACCATATCAATGCACAAGCCCACATAACTCCTAGTTCCTCCACCATATCAACGCATAAGCCCACATAACTCCTAGCTCTTCTACCATATCAACGCATAAGCCAACATAACTCCTAGTTCCTCTACCTTATCAACGCATAAGCCCACATAACGCCTAGTTCTTCTACCATATCAATGCACAAGCCCACATAACTCCTAGTTCCTCTTCCATATCAACGCATAAGCCCACATAACTCCTAGTTCTTCTACCATATCAATGCGCTAGCCCACATAACTCCTAGTTCCTCCACCATATCAATGCATAAGCCCACATAACTCCTAGTTCCTCCACCATATCAATGCATAAGCCGACATAACGCCTAGTTCCTCCACCATATCAATGCATAAGCCCACATAACGCCTAGTTCCTCCACCATATCAATGCACAAGCCCACAAAACGCCTAGTTCCTCCACCATATCAATGCGCTAGCCCACAAAACTCCTAGTTCCTCCACCATATCAATGCATAAGCCCATATAACGCCTAGTTCCTCCACCATATCAATGCACAAGCCCACAAAACGCCTAGTTCTTCTACCACATCAATGCACAAGCCCACATAACTCCTAGTTCCTCCACCATATCAACGCATAAGCCCACATAACTCATAGTTCTTCTACCATATCAACGCATAAGCCAACATAACTCCTAGTTCCTCTACCTTATCAACGCATAAGCCCACATAACGCCTAGTTCTTCTACCATATCAATGCACAAGCCCACATAACTCCTAGTTCCTCTTCCATATCAACGCACAAGCCCACATAACTCCTAGTTCTTCTACCATATCAATGCGCTAGCCCACATAACTCCTAGTTCCTCCACCATATCAATGCATAAGCCCACATAACTCCTAGTTCCTCCACCATATCAATGCATAAGCCCACATAACGCCTAGTTCCTCCACCATATCAATGCATAAGCCCACATAACGCCTAGTTCCTCCACCATATCAATGCACAAGCCCACAAAACACCTAGTTCCTCCACCATATCAATGCGCTAGCCCACAAAACTCCTAGTTCCTCCACCATATCAATGCATAAGCCCATATAACGCCTAGTTCCTCCACCATATCAATGCACAAGCCCACAAAACGCCTAGTTCCTCCACCATATCAATGCGCTAGCCCACATAACTTCTAGTTCCTCCACCATATCAATGCATAAGCCCACATAACTCCTAGGTCATCCACCATATCAACGCATAAGCCCACATAACTCCTAGTTCCTCTACCATATCAACGCATAAACCCACATAACTCCTAGTTCTTCTACCATATCAATGCACAAGCCCACATAACTCCTAGTTCCTCCACCATATCAACGCATAAGCCCACATAACTCCTAGTTCTTCTACCATATCAACGCATAAGCCAACATAACTCCTAGTTCCTCTACCTTATCAACGCATAAGCCCACATAACGCCTAGTTCTTCTACCATATCAATGCACAAGCCCACATAACTCCTAGTTCCTCTTCCATATCAACGCATAAGCCCACATAACTCCTAGTTCTTCTACCATATCAATGCGCTAGCCCACATAACTCCTAGTTCCTCCACCATATCAATGCATAAGCCCACATAACTCCTAGTTCCTCCACCATATCAATGCATAAGCCCACATAACGCCTAGTTCCTCCACCATATCAATGCATAAGCCCACATAACGCCTAGTTCCTCCACCATATCAATGCACAAGCCCACAAAACGCCTAGTTCCTCCACCATATCAATGCGCTAGCCCACAAAACTCCTAGTTCCTCCACCATATCAATGCATAAGCCCATATAACGCCTAGTTCCTCCACCATATCAATGCACAAGCCCACAAAACGCCTAGTTCTTCTACCATATCAATGCACAAGCCCACATAACTCCTAGTTCATCCACCATATCAACGCATAAGCCCACATAACTCCTAGTTCTTCTACCATATCAACGCATAAGCCAACATAACTCCTAGTTCCTCTACCTTATCAACGCATAAGCCCACATAACGCCTAGTTCTTCTACCATATCAATGCACAAGCCCACGTAACTCCTAGTTCCTCTTCCATATCAACGCACAAGCCCACATAACTCCTAGTTCTTCTACCATATCAATGCGCTAGCCCACATAACTCCTAGTTCCTCCACCATATCAATGCACAAGCCCACATAACTCCTAGTTCCTCTTCCATATCAACGCACAAGCCCACATAACTCCTAGTTCTTCTACCATATCAATGCGCTAGCCCACATAACTCCTAGTTCCTCCACCATATCAATGCATAAGCCCACATAACTCCTAGTTCCTCCACCATATCAATGCATAAGCCCACATAACGCCTAGTTCCTCCACCATATCAATGCATAAGCCCACATAACGCCTAGTTCCTCCACCATATCAATGCACAAGCCCACAAAACACCTAGTTCCTCCACCATATCAATGCGCTAGCCCACAAAACTCCTAGTTCCTCCACCATATCAATGCATAAGCCCATATAACGCCTAGTTCCTCCACCATATCAATGCACAAGCCCACAAAACGCCTAGTTCCTCCACCATATCAATGCGCTAGCCCACATAACTTCTAGTTCCTCCACCATATCAATGCATAAGCCCACATAACTCCTAGGTCCTCCACCATATCAACGCATAAGCCCACATAACTCCTAGTTCCTCTACCATATCAACGCATAAACCCACATAACTCCTAGTTCTTCTACCATATCAATGCACAAGCCCACATAACTCCTAGTTCCTCCACCATATCAACGCATAAGCCCACATAACTCCTAGCTCTTCTACCATATCAACGCATAAGCCAACATAACTCCTAGTTCCTCTACCTTATCAACGCATAAGCCCACATAACGCCTAGTTCTTCTACCATATCAATGCACAAGCCCACATAACTCCTAGTTCCTCTTCCATATCAACGCATAAGCCCACATAACTCCTAGTTCTTCTACCATATCAATGCGCTAGCCCACATAACTCCTAGTTCCTCCACCATATCAATGCATAAGCCCACATAACTCCTAGTTCCTCCACCATATCAATGCATAAGCCGACATAACGCCTAGTTCCTCCACCATATCAATGCATAAGCCCACATAACGCCTAGTTCCTCCACCATATCAATGCACAAGCCCACAAAACGCCTAGTTCCTCCACCATATCAATGCGCTAGCCCACAAAACTCCTAGTTCCTCCACCATATCAATGCATAAGCCCATATAACGCCTAGTTCCTCCACCATATCAATGCACAAGCCCACAAAACGCCTAGTTCTTCTACCATATCAATGCACAAGCCCACATAACTCCTAGTTCATCCACCATATCAACGCATAAGCCCACATAACTCCTAGTTCTTCTACCATATCAACGCATAAGCCAACATAACTCCTAGTTCCTCTACCTTATCAACGCATAAGCCCACATAACGCCTAGTTCTTCTACCATATCAATGCACAAGCCCACATAACTCCTAGTTCCTCTTCCATATCAACGCACAAGCCCACATAACTCCTAGTTCTTCTACCATATCAATGCGCTAGCCCACATAACTCCTAGTTCCTCCACCATATCAATGCACAAGCCCACATAACTCCTAGTTCCTCTTCCATATCAACGCACAAGCCCACATAACTCCTAGTTCTTCTACCATATCAATGCGCTAGCCCACATAACTCCTAGTTCCTCCACCATATCAATGCATAAGCCCACATAACTCCTAGTTCCTCCACCATATCAATGCATAAGCCCACATAACGCCTAGTTCCTCCACCATATCAATGCATAAGCCCACATAACACCTAGTTCCTCCACCATATCAATGCACAAGCCCACAAAACACCTAGTTCCTCCACCATATCAATGCGCTAGCCCACAAAACTCCTAGTTCCTCCACCATATCAATGCATAAGCCCATATAACGCCTAGTTCCTCCACCATATCAATGCACAAGCCCACAAAACGCCTAGTTCCTCCACCATATCAATGCGCTAGCCCACATAACTTCTAGTTCCTCCACCATATCAATGCATAAGCCCACATAACTCCTAGGTCCTCCACCATATCAACGCATAAGCCCACATAACTCCTAGTTCCTCTACCATATCAACGCATAAACCCACATAACTCCTAGTTCTTCTACCATATCAATGCACAAGCCCACATAACTCCTAGTTCCTCCACCATATCAACGCATAAGCCCACATAACTCCTAGCTCTTCTACCATATCAACGCATAAGCCAACATAACTCCTAGTTCCTCTACCTTATCAACGCATAAGCCCACATAACGCCTAGTTCTTCTACCATATCAATGCACAAGCCCACATAACTCCTAGTTCCTCTTCCATATCAACGCATAAGCCCACATAACTCCTAGTTCTTCTACCATATCAATGCGCTAGCCCACATAACTCCTAGTTCCTCCACCATATCAATGCATAAGCCCACATAACTCCTAGTTCCTCCACCATATCAATGCATAAGCCGACATAACGCCTAGTTCCTCCACCATATCAATGCATAAGCCCACATAACGCCTAGTTCCTCCACCATATCAATGCACAAGCCCACAAAACGCCTAGTTCCTCCACCATATCAATGCGCTAGCCCACAAAACTCCTAGTTCCTCCACCATATCAATGCATAAGCCCATATAACGCCTAGTTCCTCCACCATATCAATGCACAAGCCCACAAAACGCCTAATTCTTCTACCATATCAATGCACAAGCCCACATAACTCCTAGTTCATCCACCATATCAACGCATAAGCCCACATAACTCCTAGTTCTTCTACCATATCAACGCATAAGCCAACATAACTCCTAGTTCCTCTACCTTATCAACGCATAAGCCCACATAACGCCTAGTTCTTCTACCATATCAATGCACAAGCCCACATAACTCCTAGTTCCTCTTCCATATCAACGCACAAGCCCACATAACTCCTAGTTCTTCTACCATATCAATGCGCTAGCCCACATAACTCCTAGTTCCTCCACCATATCAATGCATAAGCCCACATAACTCCTAGTTCCTCCACCATATCAATGCATAAGCCCACATAACGCCTAGTTCCTCCACCATATCAATGCATAAGCCCACATAACGCCTAGTTCCTCCACCATATCAATGCACAAGCCCACAAAACACCTAGTTCCTCCACCATATCAATGCGCTAGCCCACAAAACTCCTAGTTCCTCCACCATATCAATGTATAAGCCCATATAACGCCTAGTTCCTCCACCATATCAATGCACAAGCCCACAAAACGCCTAGTTCCTCCACCATATCAATGCGCTAGCCCACATAACTCCTAGTTCCTCCACCATATCAATGCATAAGCCCACATAACTCCTAGTTCCTCCACCATATCAACGCATAAGCCCACATAACTCCTAGTTCCTCTACCATATCAACGCATAAACCCACATAACTCCTAGTTCTTCTACCATATCAATGCACAAGCCCACATAACTCCTAGTTCCTCCACCATATCAACGCATAAGCCCACATAACTCCTAGTTCTTCTACCATATCAACGCATAAGCCAACATAACTCCTAGTTCCTCTACCTTATCAACGCATAAGCCCACATAACGCCTAGTTCTTCTACCATATCAATACACAAGCCCACATAACTCCTAGTTCCTCTTCCATATCAACGCATAAGCCCACATAACTCCTAGTTCTTCTACCATATCAATGCGCTAGCCCACATAACTCCTAGTTCCTCCACCATATCAATGCATAAGCCCACATAACTCCTAGTTCCTCCACCATATCAATGCACAAGCCCACAAAACGCCTAGTTCCTCCACCATATCAATGCGCTAGCCTACAAAACTCCTAGTTCCTCCACCATATCAATGCATAAGCCCATATAACGCCTAGTTCCTCCACCATATCAATGCACAAGCCCACAAAACGCCTAGTTCTTCTACCATATCAATGCACAAGCCCACATAACTCCTAGTTCCTCCACCATATCAACGCATAAGCCCACATAACTCCTAGTTCTTCTACCATATCAACGCATAAGCCAACATAACTCCTAGTTCCTCTACCTTATCAACGCATAAGCCCACATAACGCCTAGTTCTTCTACCATATCAATGCACAAGCCCACATAACTCCTAGTTCCTCTTCCATATCAACGCATAAGCCCACATAACTCCTAGTTCTTCTACCATATCAATGCGCTAGCCCACATAACTCCTAGTTCCTCCACCATATCAATGCATAAGCCCACATAACTCCTAGTTCCTCCACCATATCAATGCATAGCCCACATAACGCCTAGTTCCTCCACCATATCAATGCATAAGCCCACATAACGCCTAGTTCCTCCACCATATCAATACACAAGCCCACAAAACACCTAGTTCCTCCACCATATCAATGCGCTAGCCCACAAAACTCCTAGTTCCTCCACCATATCAATGCACAAGCCCATATAACGCCTAGTTCCTCCACCATATCAATGCACAAGCCCACAAAACGCCTAGTTCCTCCACCATATCAATGCGTTAGCCCACATAACTCCTAGTTCCTCCACCATATCAATGCATAAGCCCACATAACGCCTAGTTCCTCCACCATATCAATGCATAAGCCCACATAACGCCTAGTTCCTCCACCATATCAATGCACAAGCCCACAAAACGCCTAGTTCCTCCACCATATCAATGCACAAGCCCACATAACGCCTAGTTCCTCCACCATATCAATGCATAAGCCCACATAACTCCTAGTTCCTCCACCATATCAATGCATAAGCCCACATAACGCCTAGTTCCTCCACCATATCAATGCACAAGCCCACAAAACGCCTAGTTCCTCCACCATATCAATGCACAAGCCCACATAACGCCTAGTTCCTCCACCATATCAATGCATAAGCCCACATAACGCCTAGTTCCTCCACCATATCAATGCACAAGCCCACAAAACGCCTAGTTCCTCCACCATATCAATGCACAAGCCCACATAACGCCTAGTTCCTCCACCATATCAATGCACAAGCCCACAAAACGCCTAGTTCCTCCACCATATCAATGCACAAGCCCACATAACGCCTAGTTCCTCCACCATATCAATGCACAAGCCCACAAAACGCCTAGTTCCTCCACCATATCAATGCATAAGCCCACATAACGCCTAGTTCCTCCACCATATCAATGCACAAGCCCACAAAACGCCTAGTTCCTCCACCATATCAATGCACAAGCCCACATAACGCCTAGTTCCTCCACCATATCAACGCATAAGCCCACATGTTACGCCTGGTTCGGGGATTGTTTTTCAAGAACGAAAACAAGCGTGCTTTTACAACCACTATACTTATCGTATCTAGCCCTCAGCAGACTTTTGTTTTGTTTTTCCAATCTGATTTCCAGCTTGAAATAACGATAATTAATTATCATTGAAAACAATTTAGGGACATCTCGGAGACGGATCAACGCATAATCTCCAAAAATTCGTACCAGGACTGGTTCCAGAAGTTGAAACGGCGTTTGAAGCAAAGAATTAATAGGGTCGTAGTGTTTTTCAAACCAGATAAGATTGACCATATTACATGTAAGCCCGAAATAGTTATACAAATAAGTTTTGGAACTTTTTGAACAGATCTCATGTAATAATTTTCACGGACCTGAAAATGATTTCAAAATTGTATTCATGACAAACTGACTGAGACACCTTGATATAGAGCTAGCTTACCTGTTCCTTCCAGGCTGCCCTAGGACCGTGTGCTGGGGATCCATGCAGTGGACGTGGCCGTTGCCTAGAGACCAGGTCAGTTTCTGGTAGCGTGGCTGCTTTTTGTCTTTGCGATGTCGGCTGGACAGGCTCTTCCTGCAGTATTTCAGGTACAACTTCGTACTAGCAGTGGTACAATCACAACATCTCCTCTGGTACAATCACAACATCTTGACTGGTACAATAACATCTTCATTTGTACAACCATTGGTACAATCACAACATCTTGACTGGTACAATCACCAATTCTTCATTTGTACAACCATTGGTACAATCACAACATCTCGACCAGTACAATCACAACATCTTAATTAGTACAATCACAACATCTTCATTTGTACAAATCTTTGGTACAATCACGTAATCTTCATTGGTACAATCACAACATCTCCACTTGTATAGTCACACCGTCTCCACTGGTACAATCACAACATCTTCACGTACAATCCCAGCATCTTCACTCGTACAATCACAACATCTCCACTTGTATAGTCACACCGTCTCCACTGGTACAATCACAACATCTTCACGTACAATCCCAGCATCTTCACTCGTACAATCACAACATCTTCACGTACAATCCCAGCATCTTCACTCGTACAATCACAACATCTTCACGTACAATCCCAGCATCTTCACTCGTACAATCACAACATCTCCACTTGTATAGTCACAACATCTTGGAAGGTACTTTTCATTGATGCATTTACATGTTCTTTTCTAGTGAATTCATATGCTCTGCTGTAATGTATTCATATGAACTTCACTGGTGCATTTACATGATCTTTCTGGTGTACTCACATTATGTTTACACACATTAATATCACTACTATTGTTACATTCACACTATCTTTATTGACAATCTTCACTGGTATATTCCTATCGTCTTCACTGTGGAATTCACATCATCTTCACCGGCACGGTCACATCACTTTCATTTGCACATTCCCATACCATTCACTGGTACCGTCTCATTACCTTCACTAGTACCGTCTCATTACCTTCACTTGTACCGTCTCATTACCTTCACTGGTACCGTCTCATTACCTTCACTGGTACCGTTTCATTACCTTCACTGGTACCGTCTCATTACCTTCACTGGTACCGTCTCATTACCTTCACTGGTACCGTCTCATTACGTTCACCGGTACCGTCTCATTACCTTCACTGGTACCGTCTCATTACCTTCACTGGTACCGTCTCATTACCTTCACTGGTACAGTTGTTCTATCACCTTCACTGCTACTTTTCGTGATAGAGACCAGCCCAAACATGACACACACCAGCTGCCATGCAGGAACAAAGCCCGTATACAGAATCAAGGGATCATAGAAACAAAACAGACAGTCAAGTCTGTTGAAACTAGTACGCTAGACCACAGGACAAATGAAACAGATACATCATGTTGGTTTATAAGGATAATTCCTGAACTTTTCTGTTAATGAACAATGACCTTTCGATGTGACTAAGCCGACCAGAATGTGCACTCTGTCCGTCTCTCACTCTTTCTCTCTCTATATATATTTGTCTGTCCTTCTTTCTGTCTTCCTTCAACTTTTTACCAAACAAATTTACCTGGTTTCCCACCATACACTCCTCAAATCCTTCAGAGAGAACCCGGAATGAGATAACGCGCCGTAATGTTACGTAATATGAATAGTTTCAAATACGTTTATATTTTATTTTAAGTTCAAGTATCAATCATATCCACATAAGGCCTGATTAGAAGTTATAGCTTTGGTCTCTCGTGGCAAAGTGATCGGGCTCGATCCTCGATTTGCTTCATTCTGCCTATCTGCAAATGGGAACACGGTTTCCGGCTGAGTAAAGAAAGATGGCAGTGAATGGAACTATCCAGAAGCCTTGTCAAGGGAAGACTAACAGTTTATTCTTTTCCACAAAGTCCACTTTGGGATCGCCTTTTTTTTCCAGAGATAGCGGGTTTGGTAGTTGCTATCCCAGAATCCGGTTTCTTTATAATTTGACCTGGCTAGTTGTATCTCTTCCTAGATCCTGGGCCGCAATGGACAGGGTGGATGGGCTGGAGTGCATGTTCTCTGACTTGTAACCGAGGCTGGCGATCGCGAAAACGAGAATGTACTGTTAACAATGATCTGGAGGCACTGAACCCAGCATTATGTTATGGACCTCCACAGGAATATGCTGTTTGTCAACTTAAAAGCTGCCCTGGTGAGATTTGTCAGTTAGTTAACGTTCAGTGGAACGTGTTACTACATTTGTATTAGCGTACATCAAAGTATCTAACTAACTAACTAACTAACTGGGAAGGAAGACTAACGACTGGTCAGGCAAAATATACTGATCAGACATGTTAATCAGGTTCAGACAAAACATACTGGCTAAGACCCTTCACATTGGCTTTCTCGTAGCTCTTCTCACAAACGGGCTGATTTCATTTAAACTTAGCTGACAATTGTATGAGGTGACTAAACTTAGCTGACAGTTGTATGAGTCGACTAAACTTAGCTGACAGTTATATGAGGCGACTAAATTTAGCTGAAAGTTGTACGAGGCGACTGAGCTGCCCAATTGTTCACCTACATTTTCTAGCCAAATTGTTTTCACCTATGTTTATTTACAAATCAACATTGCCATTACATTTGAATGTTATATTTATACATAATTAATTCAAATAAATCAAATCAGCATAGACAAATATTATTTGACTAGCAATTAGTCAGTCAATAATGACAGATGTTGAGAAATGTCACTCAAAATGAAGTGAAGACAAACGAAAAAAGGTATATTGTTCCTCCCTCTATAGTCTAGTTTGCTCCTTGTGATTGACGCAATTGTATTTTACATACCTTCATCGACTACAAGAAATCGTTTGACTCGGTAGAACCAAATTTTGTCTGGCAATCTCTAAAAGATCAAGGGGTCGACCGGGATACACAAGAATTCTAACAGACTGCTCAACCGATTGCACGACTACTTTCCAACCCTTCCAAAGATCGGTAGTTGTATCCATATAGAGAGGAGTACGTCAAGAGGACCCCATCCCACTGAGCCTTTGTTCCACATGCCTGGAATCCGTCATCAGCCGGTGCGACCAGGATACCTATGTCATCAACATAAATTGCAGGCTGCTAAATCACCTTCGTCTTGCAGATGATTTGGTACTCATCACAGAGACAGAGCCAGGTGCCAATGAAATACCAGCAGTGCTCCATCGAGAGAGAATGGAAGAGGGACTCGAAGTGACTGTGTCAAAGACAAACGCCATGCGAAATCGATTCGCTTCCCACGACCCAATGTTCCTAGACTCGACGACGTGAACGAGCACATCTACCTTGGACGCCTGCTCAACATGCAGAACAACTTAAGCTTAGAGTCGAGCGGGTTGGGCGGCTTTGTCTTCGATGAAGCCGGTACTGAACATCCACGACCAGAGCCTGCGCACTTATCTATTCAACTCCACAGTACTACCTGCAATATGTTATGTGGCGGAAACATGTACACTCACGATAGACATGAAGTTCAAACTCAGAATGACCCAGGCCTCCATCGAAAGACGCATGGTCGGTCTCACGCTTCATAGCCAGCGCACAAAAAGTCTTCACAACTCGGTCATACGTCAATTGTCCCTGGTGAAAGATGCAGTAATTAATGCGACAGGGTGAAACATCGCGATGGGGACACTTCCCGCGAAGTACGGACAATTGTTGGAGCACAGCGACAGTAATATAGTACCCGAGAGACAAGAAACTACCCCGGGGACGACCACCAACATTGGTCCGACTCCCTTGCATCCCACAACAACATTCATAATGCCACATGTGGGCGACTCATTATCCACTGGCCCACGGTGGCCCAAGACATGGACTGTTGGAAGAGTAGCAGGGACCCGCTACGGTGTAACCACCGTTGAAGAACGGCTGGTCCAGTAAGCCAGTAGTGGCAGTATTTTACGTATAGCATTTCTAGCTCTTATTGCAGCAAACATTATTTCAATCCTCCATAATACATATTTTTCTTAAAGATATAATCAAACAATACAATTAAGATACAATCAAACACTTACACTCTGATGATAATGTTCGAAAGGAAGACACTCTGTTTATATTTTGAGGTATAAGAACAGGGTACGCTAATATGTATTGGTATAATGGAAGCAGCAGAGATTACAGCAAGTAAAGTGTAAAATGTTGCATTCAGACAAAACGTTACTAAGTGAAGTCAGTACTACGCAATGTTGAAAATTCGCGAAAGTTAATTGTGAGAGTAATTGACAATGATAATTTAAAAATCTTTGATTGGAAGCTAGCAATGAAATATTGTACTTCCCCTGGGGAGCTTATATTATTTCACTTATTATAACATATTTGGTACATGTCAGTCACAAAAAGATACGAGTATAAAGATCTTTACCATTCAGACAAACCTAGGAAATTAGGTAATTTCAAGATTTCGCATGTATTTACAATAATTAATCCCGGTAAGTACCTTGATGTGTAGATAAAATAATTATTACGCAGACGTCCCATGAAACATGAAAATGATCATTCTAAACGTTTACCAAAATATTGCTCTATTTGTGAATTATATTTGAAATATGAGAAAAACACAATTTCTGTATACATTTTTGTGTGACAGTATGGGATGAGTGGGGGGAGTGGGGAGAATGCTCAACCATTACCGGCTGTGGACGAGGGATGAGGATGAGAAGTCGTTCATGTAGTAATGATGGAACAGTGGGCGTGGACAGATACTGCCTCGGGCTGAGCAACGAGACGACACCTTGCTACAGTGTGGCGTGTATAGGTAAGACCACACTCAACATTGTCACATTTAACTAAACTTCTTTATACTGCTTTGGAAGGCGTTACAGAGTATGTATACAACCAGTTTCTTGAACTCAGCGTAATCTTCTTCTTCTTCTTCTTCTACTTCTTCTTCTTCTTCTTCTTCTTCTTCTTCTTCTTCTTCGTTCGTTCTCAATCTCCCACTACCAAACCCTGAAAGGGTAAGTAGCAGAATGTAGTCCAGAGAACGGAATGTGTTGTGTTGTAGTTTACAGCTTGCCTCGATATTTGCACCTTTCGGCACAACACATCCTATTTCAGCAAGCATTTTTTTAGTACCGGGTTAGAATTCCCTCTTCGATCCCTTCTCCTTATCCAGTCTGCCCTGCTGCAGCCTGTTATCCAGGATCACCGCGTGAAGGTGTAGAAGGGTCTTGGTAGCTCTGGTTCGCTGGCCCTGACACTAGCAGTCGGCTATGGGTCGCTGACCACTGCAGCTCATGCGCTGCTCAGCGTCTTGATCCCCAGCGTAATCTAAAAGTAACTATATGCATCCAATCTATTTCTGAATGCATTAACTGACTTTGCCCTTACTATTTCCTGTGGCATTACATTCCAAACATTCATCACTCTCTAACTGAACAAATATTTATGATACATTTGGCTTGGACATAAATTTTCGCGGGTTGAGTAGCGAGACGACTCTATGGTACAGAGTGGCATGTATTGGTAAGCTGTTAATATATTCTCTAAAAGTTCAGGAAGGCAAATAGTCATTCATCTAAAAAAAAAACTGAAATATTACAATGAGTCTCACACTTCATCCCCGATCGTAATGGCTGCTATGGCAATACCTTTCAATCATTATCATCAAGTGGTTAAGTGACACGGCTTACAACCCGGAGGTACTGGGTTCACGATCCAATCACAGTACAGGACGTTACCCCGAGGAAGCAAAGCTTATAAAATGCAGAAGGAATGAGAATAAAAAGGATTACGAAATCGGATGTACTGGCCGACAGGCGCAAAATAAAAACATTATGCAGCGCACACCATCCTGAGGGAATTGAGAAATATGGTGAACGCAAAAAATATAATTGTCATCATGAAAATCTTGAGCTCCCTGCGAATTACAGGTTTTCAACAAATAGAAGCCAAGTTCTCATGTCCTGTGCCAATGGTTCCAGTACTGGCAGGGTGTACGCTGTTTACTTCATTTTTGCGCTCTTCTCTCTTCAAACATGGAGGTTTTCCTGGAAGAAAACATATTTCAGCTTCGCAGATTCTCTGCCACTTTCTCTGCGTCTCGATACAGTTCCTCTTGACTTAGGACCCGCTTCTGGCTTGGTTGGTTGATTTGTGTAAGCGTTTTTATGGCTCAAAATGTCTACAGGACGAGGAAGCGAATACGATATCTAGCCGACCTAAGTTGCCTCTTACGTCATGCTTGGTACGCTTGCAGTGGTATTCTTCTGTGATCCATTGTCAGACCCGACAGTTAGTTACAAATTACATCAACCAAAAATTTCCACCAACTGCCTGGACGCACGCCTATACGGATAACTCAGCCAAAGATGCCATTGGAAACGGGGGAGGAAGCATCACTATAAAACTAAAAAGCAAAGTCTACTCAGCAGCATTTGCCACTGGGAGACGGTGCAGGAACTTCAGTGCAGAAGCCAGTGCCATGAGACAAGCAGCTGAAACCCTTATAGACCATAAGGAGCAGGCAGAAAAGCAAGTGGTCATTTTCACAGACGCCCTCGCAGTGTTAATGGCGCTCAAGAACCAGCACGAAAATGAACTCGGTGTTGTGGCAGACTCGCTCGAACGCCTGTCCCAGTGCTTCAAAAAAAGCACAGTCTAGTGGATACCAGCCCACTGCAACATTCCAGGAAACGAGGAGGCAAACAGACTCACCACAGAGGGAGGAATATTGCAGCAGACTGATACAGAAATCACATACAATGAGACAAAAGCATTCATCAGGGCAACGTACAGTGCAAAATGGAAAAAAGACCACCCTGGCTACATAGAAAATGATGTCTACCATCAACTCTCCAGGCGAGACCAGGTGATATTTCTTCAGCTACACACAGGCCACAAAAGACTTAGATACCATCTATACAACAAGTTCAAGATTGGCACTTCAGACCTTTGTGCCTGCGACACAGCCCACATGAAGGCAGAACATATTTTGCAGTCCTGCCCACTGTATACCGACAAAAGAAGTAGCATTTGGCAACAGCCAGTGTCTTTCCACGAGAAGCTGTACGGAAGCGTACAGAGCCTTGAGTCGACCGCTGCCTTCGTTAGAGTCATTGAAGTTGAGGTCTGAAGATGAATGAGGAAGAAGAAGAAGAGACCCGACAGTCGGCAGCGCTATGGCAATGGGTCTAACGTTACTTTGCATTTAATATGTTTTCTTTATTTCTATTCGTCCGCTTCTTCTTTCTTCTTCTTCTTTTTTTGGATCTTCTTCATTTTCTTCTTCTTATTTTTATTTTTCTTCTATTTCTTCTTATTTTCTTTATCATTCGTCCTGACAAAGGCGCTCTGTTAAATTGTGTCATAGTTATAGCTTGTCTGTGATAATTGCACGTTTCGTCCCAATATATCCGTTTAAAGAAATAAACAATTATCCGGTGAATCAGTTTATCATTTCTTTGATTATTTTAGATACATGCAATAAAGCACGTTATTGTTGTTGTTATTGTTGTTATTGTTGTTGTTGTTATGTCAATGCTACTCGTGCTGACTTGTTGTAACTCATTACGACGTTTCTTTGGTAGCGGTTTCCTGTGGCTCTTCTTAAACCCCGAGTAGTAGTTGAGATGGTTGATGTGGTCTACATAGCTGTAGTGCAATGCTAGGCATCAGAAAGCTAACTAACATTGAGATTACTTTACTTACCTGGGAACCTCAGTCAATAATAGACTATCACTGGACCAAGAAATCAATATCAGGATTAACATGGCAGCAACAACAATTAACAGACTGGCTAACAAAAATAGTATGTCAGAACAAAAAATAACTATTAAAAAAAACACCTTATTTACCGGGTTTGTGTCCTCAGCACCCTTCCTTATGGCGGTGAAACACGGTCTACCTACATGCACCAGGAAAGGCGCCTAAACAGCTATCACATGAGGTGCCTGCGCAGAATCCTGAGGGTTGGGTGGCAAGACAAGATTACCAACACATCGGTACTGAAGAGAATAGGCACTGTTGCGGTCTTTTCCGTGCTTAGTTTTCGAACGCTGCCATGGCTGGGGCACACTCACAGGATGGACGATGGCAGAATACTAAAGGGTCTTCTCTATGGTATATTAGATGGCTCTACCATTAAGTCTATCAATTTTGCTTTGGTACACGAATGTGTGCACGCTGGATATGAATGATGCAGGCATCGATTTGGAATCATGGGAACAGGACGCCACGGATCGTGTTGAACGGAGGCCAGGATCAAAAATGGAATACAAAGGAAAAATGTATTGCAGATAGACTGAGGACTCAGCGCACGAGAAGACACACCACAGCATGTCATGAAGTAAACAGTTCTGATTTTACTTGCACACACTGTATAAAACGCTTCATTGCTCGGATTGGTCTTGCAAGTTAATCTGTTATCGGCATGTACTGTAGTCACGTTCTTGGTCTATGGAGCAACATAAACGGTCGTCTGATAAGAATAAAAGAGCCAATGTGATGATGATGATGATGATTGAGATTACAGATTCGATCCCCACCTAGTTGACAAGGCTGCTCTTATATAGTCTGTTTTCAGGATTAGTATCGAGGACTTAAAGTGAAATCTTGATCATTATGTTTCACCTGACTCTGATGTTACTCTTCTGTCCCACCTTGATTATTATGTTTCACCTGACTCTGATGTTACTCTTCTGTCCCACCTTGATCAGTATGTCTCACCTGACTCTGATGTTACTCTTCTGTCCCATCTTGGTCAGTATGTTTCACCTGACTCTGATGTTACTCTTCTGTCCCACCTTGATCAGTATGTCTCACCTGACTCTGATGTTACTCTTCTGTCCCACCTTGATCAGTATGTTTCACCTGACTCTGATGTTACTCTGCATTTCCACCTTGATCAGTAACTCCCACTTTATCAGCATGTTTTACTCGACTCTGATGTTACTCTTCTGTCCCACCTTGATCATTATGTCTCACCTGACTCTGATGTTACTCTTCTGTCCCACCTTGATTATTATGTTTCACCTGACTCTGATGTTACTCTTCTGTCCCACCTTGATCAGTATGTTTCACTTGACTCTGATGTTACTCTTCTGTCCCATCTTGATCAGTATGTTTCACTTGACTCTGATGTTACTCTTCTGTCCCATCTTGATCAGTATGTTTCACTTGACTCTGATGTTACTCTGCATTTCCACCTTGATCAGTATCTCCCACTTTATCAGCATGTTTTACTCGACTCTGATGTTACTCTTCTGTCCCACCTTAATCAGTATGTTACACTTGACTTTGATGTTACTCTTCACTCTCACCTTGATCAATGTGTTACACTTGAATGTTATATTCTCCCCCCCCCCCCCCCCCCCTTCCTTAATCAGTATGTTTCACTTGGCTCTAAAGTTACTATTCTGTTGCTCCCTTGTTCGTTGTTGAGTCCTTTTATATAACTGTCATACACTGTTTTTTTTTTCTAGGTCTACTCAGACTTTCTGGTGGCACGGGTCCTGGAGAAGGACTGGTTGAGCTGTATGATGATGTAAGACGAAGATGGACATTCATATGTGCAAATCAGATGACAAAACGAATAGCTGACCTTGCTTGCAGACAGGTGGGCTGGCCTGGCGGACATTCAGGTATGACTAAATTGATACTGATAAGTCAAGAAAATCCTACTGATAATCATTTAGTCATTAACATTATCATTGATCGATGTTCCAGTACGGGGCGATACAGTTAGCAAAACAATCGTTCATTCAAGGCAGTGACCACAAGACCCAATTCTGTACACATATGGTTCCGTCGGTAGAGATGCAAACAAGTGCGGTTGGAGTTTCGTCGGCTACCAAAATGGCAAGGAGGTGGCGTAGAAATCAGCTGCCTACTCCAACGTCACATCGATTGTAAAGGATGGAGATTGAGGCGTTAACAGCGGCCCTGACTTCGTTGGTGATGCAGCCGGTGACATACGCAGTGATACTGCCAGACTCGAAGGGCATGCTCCGTAAGATAGAACAGGGCATGCTAAGAAGGGAGTGGGCCTCTCTTCTGAACAACTCTGGTATACAAGGTATCACATGGATCTACTGCCCGGGACATGCAGGCCTCTGGGAAAACGAAAGAGCTGATGCAGTGTCGGGGCGAGATGTGGTGAACGACGCGGTGATGACGAGAGACAGGGTTGAGTTGATAAGGACAGTCATGGACAGTGTACGGAATGATGAAGAGACAGGGTTGAGTTGATAAGGGCAGTCGTGGACAGTGTACGAAATGATGAAGAGACAGGGTTAACTTGATAAGGGCAGTCATGGACAGTGTACGAAATGATGAAGAGACAGGGTTAACTTGATAAGGGCAGTCATGGACAGTGTACGGAATGATGAAGAGACAGGGTTGAGTTGATAAGGGCAGTCATGGACAGTGTACGGAATGATGAAGAGACAGGGTTGAGTTGATAAAGGCAGTCATGGACAGTCTACAGAATGATGAAGAGACAGGGTTGAGTTGATAAGGGCAGTCATGGACAGTCTACAGAATGACGAGAGACAGGGTTGAGTTGATAAGGGCAGTCATGAACAGTCTACAGAATGATGAAGAGACAGGGGGTGGTGAAAATGCATATGTGCAGTGGATGATAGAATTTGGTGTAACTAGGGGAGAGGAGAGAAAGTGTGTTCTGTCTGGAAAGATCCAAAGAACACGAAATCAACACCTGACTGGTACTCTGAGTATATATACGCTTGGCTGGTAGCTTAGACGAAGAACGGATCACTTATGGGAATGTACTCTCTTTAATGATGTTTGTTCCTAGAATAAAGAATCAAGTGATTGTTTCCCCTATCACTTTCTTCCCATGAAACGATTGTTTTTCTTATAGTCAATTTAATCAGAATAACTTAGCAGCCCCAGCCAATATCTGATATAACTTAACTAAATTAACGTCTTTATACTGTTTTAGAAGACTCTGCAGAGTCTTTTTACATCCAGTTTCTTGGAGGGTGGTTTAACCGTTGCGCGAGTCCATTGTAATAGACTCAAACACTTATAGCTAAGTAGACCCGCAGCCAATTAGGTGCCATCTATATGCTACTCTTAACAAACCACCCGGGGGAAGATACAACTAATTTTTGGGTAGATTTTTAGCAAGAATTTTGAATTTTGCCAGGGCAGCGGCCATTCTGCCTACTCTTGTCGATTTCTGCACATGGATTTTTAACGTGCTTGACACTGGACACGGGAGTCCGATCTCGCTACCCAGAGATCATGGTAATTTTTACCAGAGGATCCACGTGAAAAAAATCCCGGTTTCCAAAGTGATTCGAACTCGTGACCTTCGGCACCAGAGGCAGACACCTTACCTGAGAACACTGAGTCCCATTATATGTGGTTGAACGGTCATGCTTCCAACAATAACACTCTTATTCGTGAATCACACGTTGATTGTATGCATGTCAAATAGAAAGGGTAACAATTGTTGAAGCATTCTATGTTGCTGGATTACTAGATAGGGTAACAATAGTTGAAGCATTCTATGTTGCTGGATACTAGATAGGGTAACAATAGTTGAAGCATTCTATGTTGCTAGATTACTAGATAGGGTAACAATAGTTGAAGCATTCTATGTTGCTGGATACTAGATAGGGTAACAATAGTTGAAACATTCTATGTTGCTAGATTACTAGATAGGGTAACAATATGTGGAGCATTCTATGTTGCTAGATTACTAGATAGGGTAACAATAGTTGAAGCATTCTATGTTGCTAGATTACTAGATAGGGTAACAATAGTTGAAGCATTCTATGTTGCTAGATTACTAGATAGGGTAACAATAGTTGAAGCATTCTATGTTGCTAGATTACTAGATAGGGTAACAATAGTTGAAGCATTCTATGTTGCTGGATACTAGATAGGGTAACAATAGTTGAAACATTCTATGTTGCTAGATTACTAGATAGGGTAACAATATGTGGAGCATTCTATGTTGCTAGATTACTAGATAGGGTAACAATAGTTGAAGCATTCTATGTTGCTAGATAACTAGATAGGGTAACAATAGTTGAAGCATTCTATGTTGCTGGATACTAGATAGGGTAACAATAGTTGAAGCATTCTATGTTGCTAGATTACTAGATAGGGTAACAATAGTTGAATCATTCTATGCCAAAGCCAAGGTGCACGAAGATCCCATAAACGCACTAACAACACCAAAATCCATCACTACTGTACGAAAACCTACCTGGAGGCAGGATATATTTCCAGAGGTGGTAGAAAATATACCAGGTATTGGAAACG
Source organism: Ariolimax columbianus (assembly GCA_036924085.1). Lineage (NCBI taxonomy): Eukaryota > Metazoa > Mollusca > Gastropoda > Stylommatophora > Arionidae > Ariolimax > Ariolimax columbianus. Next base: position 8,727,131 of record JAVGWX010000008.1, read on the forward strand.
AAAACTGCCAGACTGAAAAAGAAAGAAGAGATACTACCCTAAGCTTTATATCGAAAAACTACCCAAGCATGGACTGGACCCATGCATACACCGACGGTTCTGTAACAAACACTACACAGAACGGAGGGGCAGGAGCATTCCTGAACCTACCAAATGGCAGAAAAATAACACTGTCATTCGCTACTGGTAAGTACACAAGCAATTTCAGAGCGGAGGCAGAGGCACTGAGGGCGGCAGTGGAAGAAATGGTGACACATTAAAAAAATGAAAGCCATATAGTCCTGCTTACAGATGCTCTCGCCGTAGTCATAGCGCTAAAAATCCAGAAAAACACTGAGCTTAATGACTTAAGAGCAGCACTCTGCAAACTGTGCCAGCAGTCTGCACCAAAAAGGGTAGTGGTACAGTGGGTCCCATCACACTGCAACATCCAAGGCAACGAGGAGGCAGACAGACTGGCAAAAGAAGGTGCAAGACTACCACAAACAGATACTAGTATGACGTACGAAAAGTCAAAACGGCTTATCAAGGCCAGATACATGAGCAAATGGGAAACCGAACATACTGGTTACACCAAAAACGATGCCTATTACCAGTTGAACAGAAGAGAGCAGGTCGTTGTCTTCAGATTTCGCACTTGCCACAATAGACTGAGGTACCACCTATTCAACAAATTGAAGATAGGTGGTACCGACGAATGCCCATGCTGTACCGGTAAAATGACCGCTGAACATCTGCTGCAGAACTGCCCGACATACGAGGATCAGAGAGAGCAGATGTGGCCATCACCAGTGGAACTGCAAGACAAGCTCTATGGCAGTGTCGACAGCCTCAGGATGACCGCCGCTTTTTTCGAAAAAATGATGGTTACTGTCTGACTGCGTACGAAGAAGAAGAAGAAGAAGAAGAAGAAGAAGAAGAATCATTCTATGCTGCTGGATACTAGATAGGGTAACAATATGTGAAGCATTCTATGTTGCTGGATAACTTGGTTCAACTTTTATTGAAGAAGAAAGTAATATGTTAGATCGCTCCGCCATTAAATCAATCAATTACATCACGTTAAAATAAAACATCTAACAACAACAAAAACACACTAGCGATTGAAAGGAAAATATAGAGTGTAGACATTAAAGAAACTACAACGGCAGGACATAGTTAAAGATAAAACTAAAAGTATTAGGCATTCAGAAGCCAAAATGGGCATGAACATTGTTCAAATCATACTGTGAAGATGTTAAATGGTCTTAAACAGACTCATTAGATGTTTAGTCTCATATTGGTCTACAAAAACCATTACTCAACAGCGTAAAGGCCACATCAAAACATAGTACACGTAGGAAAATGACAATGTAACATTGCTAATTGAATATATATTGGCAATAGAAAAACAAAAGAAGAAATACAAGAAACTACAAAGCCATTCGCAACATTTGTATCGATACTGAAAATTGACGAGTAGAAATGACACAAACAAGAGAGAAGTAAACTCAGAACAGAGAAAAACTAATAATCACCACACATTTCAATAATTACATCAGCAAAGAATTAAAAAAGCTATTGATCTCGAAATGACAACGTTTCTGAGACCCTAAGCAAAGCAAATAAAGACATAAACATTGAATGAATCATCTGTAACACAGCCATAACAGATACACTCAAAACGAAATGTCGAACCAAAAAAATAAAAAACCCAGAACAAGGCAAAGAAAGTGGAACAATTAACTTTGTAGAATGATAAAGTTGTATCAGCAATGTAGACTAAGGAAGAACTATTATAAGACAGGGCTAACGTCCAACACAAAAGAAGATTATTTCTTATCAAATAACAAGACGAAATAATAATCCAGAAATCAAACTCCCTGACAAAGAATTATGGACACATTTTTTAGAACTTTAACCAATTTGCTAAAATCGCCCTAGAGATTTTTAAAATGAAAGTATCAAAACAAATACGTAAAGGGATGAGAGCTTCGAACTTAATCAATAATTAATGACAGATGATATCTCCAATATTAAAATAAGATGCATAACAATAGTGATGGAACGAATTGTTTGGAGAACTTCATACCCCATTTGGAAATCGAAGACACTCAATATTTATTCCAAGAAACAATGATCACAAGCAATCAGATATATTGGTTCTCGAATTAGGAAGAGCTCTAGAGAACAGTCATAAAAATAGGTAACAGCGTATGGATGGCAGTATGTTACTGAAGTAATTGAAGCTCGAGGAATAAGTGTGTTTGATGAGGTGTGCAATGGTGTGTTTGATGAGGTGGGCAATGGTGTGTTTGATGAGGTGGGCAATGGTGCGTTTGGTGAGGTGGGCAATGGTGTGTTTGATGAGGTGGGCAATGGTGTGTTTGATGAGGTGGGCAATGGTGCGTTTGGTGAGGTGGGCAATGGTGTGTTTGATGAGGTGGGCAATGGTGTGTTTGATGAGGTGGGCAATGGTGCGTTTGATGAGGCTGGCAATGGTGTGTTTGATGAGGTGGGCAATGGTGCGTTTGATGAGGCTGACAATGGTGTATTTGATGAGGTGGGAAATGGTGCGTTTGATGAGTGGTCACTGAGAAGGGAAACAGAAACAAGTAGCAATGGTCGGATTTTACCATTAATTTTTTTCTTTTTTGGCGGGGGTGGGGTGGTGGGTGGGGGGAGGATGTGGGGGGAGGAGGGGGTGTGTGGGTGGGGGAGGAGGGGGAGAATTTCAAATAGCAAAAGAAGTTTTTGTTGCAGTTGGGAACTTGTGGAGATCAAATAAAATTGATTTAACTTACAGAATACAAGTCTTCATTGTCAAGAGTTCATTCTTCTTCTGCAACAAGAAGATCAAAAGAGAAGCAACCGAACATAAACAAACGTTGTTGAATGGGTGGCAGCATAGAATAGTGAGATTGAAATCGCTTTATGAGATCACTGGTGTTGAACTGTTACACAGCGACCTAAGCATATCATTGGAATATGACGTCATGACAAGATGCTGACGTTGGGCAGGACAGACATTGAGTAAGCCAATACAAGATAAATACTGTTATGGGATCCTTTCAACAAGAAAAGTAGAGGTAGACTAAAACACACATAGAGAAAAGAGTCCCAGAAAAATATCAAAGAAACTGCGAAGACATAGACAGAGTTGGAGAAGTTGGTCAAGGACCAGGATTTTTCGGTGGTTTTGTGGAAGGCGTGCGGTGCATATATTTGTCAAGGTGGATCGGACTTGCTGAGTCCGCTATGCACGATCTCCGACGTGCGTGGAGTAATGGCAAGATCTCCAGTCCTGCGTGGTCCCAGTCCTGCTTTACGGCTCCGAAACCTGGACATTGCTGAAACATGACATGTCGAGACTGCACGCCTTTCATGTGCGCAACCAGTGGCGTATCCTGGGCATCCGATGGCATTACTACATTCGCAACGTAGAGGTCTTTGCTAAAACAGGCCTCCACCCAATCTCAGAAACACTTGACATCCGACGAGTTTCTTTGTTCGGTCATGTTGTACGCCTGGACCAGGAAACCCCTGCTCACAAGATACTACACGAGTCGTTCCCCAGCGTCAAAAGTCTTTCCCCGACCGGCTGGAAGCGCAGAACGAGGCCATCCCCGAACAATATGGCTCCAGCAAGTAGCAACCTCCTCCTCTGCGCTGGACGAGGCCTGGAGCCACACCACAGCTGTGGGTCATGGATGTGGCCGACCGATGCAACGGGCCTCAGACGCCTAAGCGAACATTATTATTATATTATTGCGATACACAGAGAGCCAGAAATATTGATTGTTCCTGCCTCATTTTGTTGTACATACACCTGCTTAGTTCCAGTTATGCGCATCTCCATACCCCACCCAAGTCTGATATCAAACACCTTCTGTATGTGGATTGAAAACTTTTGTCTCATGGTCTAACATTACCTTGTCAAATGTACACGTAAGATGATATCAAATAGTGCACAGTAAATAAAAGCAATGATATTGAAGATGGATAACGTTCTTTTGTTAGTAGGTTAGTCTTTCAAGAGGCAGACAACGTTGTAAGTGGTTTGATAACATCAGGAGATGGACAGAAAAAGATCTCTCAGATTGCACCATTACGGCAAGATATAGAGTACAGGAGATCCATTGCAGCCGACCTTCGACCCAAAGATGGCACTTGAACTGAACGTTATTTTGAAGACAAAAACCGTCACATACTGTTTCTCTCATGTAGAGATGGCATTTTCCTACTAGAAAAATAAAGTCAGTGTTAATTATCCACACTTCAGTCTACACAAAGCTAATAGACACCTACTTTACAGTTGACAGTCAGAGTAACATAATAATGGCATCACTCGCTCTACTTTTGTCCCCCCGTTATTGATATTCTCCTGTCGACCCAGCTGCAGATAGATACCTGCCATATTGTTAAGGAAAGGAAAGGCAATGCAAAAAGAGAACTGAACACATCACGTTATACACATACATCTCATAAAATGGAGTCTTTAACCCATTCTTGTCAATATGAACTCCTGCTAATAATCTCGTTTGACTTTTGTTTCCATTGCTGGAGTAATCCATGGGGTTTAAAGGCTGAAGGCTACAGACCGCTGCGCCACTGCTGTCGACAGATTGTGGGTTGGCTATATTTGTTTATTTCACCCACAAAAGAAAAACATGCCTTACCGGTGATTCGATCCAATGCCGTACCGGCTTACATTGTCTAGAAGAGAGAAGAATTCGTGGTGACTTAATTCAGGTTTATAAGATGATCAGAGGAATGGATAAATTAGACTATAACATGTTTTTTTAAAAATACAGCCACCAACATGAACAAGAGGGCACAGCTACAAGTTGACTAAGGAGAGGTCCAGATTAGATATTAGGAAGTATTTTTTTAGCCAGAGAGTTGTGAATGCTTGGAATGCATTGCCAACGGAGGTGGTGGAGGCAGGTAAAGTTAATACATTTAAGAATAAATTGGATGCGTACAGCTTCTAGAGCAAGGTAATGTAAATGAAACTGGTTGAATACAGACTCTGCAGGGTTTTCTAAACCAGTATAAAGACATTAAGTTAGTGAGTTAAGTTGTCAGCAACATGCACTGGAACCACATCTGCTTTTATATTCCGTTGCTGAAAATCAAAGCTGCATTATACGTTCAGTATACACGATCAAGTCTTCATGAGATGCAGGTATGAACGTTCTACTATGTCATTAATATTTTGTCTGCTTCATTGTGTCATTTTTCGCTTATTACTTCTTCTTCTTCTTCTTCTTCTTCTTCTTCTTCTTCTTCTTCTTCTTCTTCTTCTTCGACGTTTGTCCTGTAAAGACAGTGTGACGTTGTGTCGCAGCTTACAACCAGGTTGTGATGCCTGCGCTTTTTGGTCCAACACATCCTATTTCAACACGGCAGCGTTTGGTACGGGATGCCTTCATACTGCAATCCCAATTCTCTTAGCCAGACTGCACGTATGCAGCCTGTTTTCAGCGTCGCCGCTTGTAGACAGAATAGGGTTTTGGTCAGCTCTGGTTTGCTTACCCTGAAGCAAGCGGCCAGCTACAAATCGATGGTCGCTGGCTGCAGTCAGCTAATTCACTGTGCTGCATCTTCTGGTCTAGATGATATATCAGTCCAATGTAGTCTGGACGGAGTTTAACGTTGACCACTTGTACAGTCTTATCGCTCAATACATTCTTCTTCTTCTTCTTCTTCTTCTTCTTCTTCTTCTTCTACTACTACTGCTTCTTCTTCGACCACCTGACACTATGCTTCTAATCCTGTGAGGTTCATGGAGGAGACTCAGCGTGTCATCGCCGACCCCCCACAGCTTTTCGAGCATGGCCCCTCACCAAGTCAGACTGTCTCTCTTTGGTCTGCATAAGTAGGGCAGTTCTGCAGGATATGTTTTGTTATTTGCAAGGTGTGCTCCACAATCACCCGTGGCGGTGTATCTAACACCCATTCTGTGGAGGTCGGTCTTGAGTTTGCAATGTCCGGTTCTGAATCTGAAGATCGTTGTCTGTCAATCTCTGCCAAGTTTGTCTATGCTGTCGTTTTCTGGCTTTTATTCTTTGGGCTGGTCTCTCAATTCCGTCCTCATGGATCGTTTGGTGACTGTCTTTTGTCTGGTCTCTATATTCCGTCCACATGGATCGTTTGGTGACTGTCTTTTGTCTGGTCTCTATATTCCGTCCACATGGATCGTTTGATGACTGTCTTTGCTTCTTTATAGCTCTATAGATTGCGAATCTGCGTGCAGCCACTTCCAGCTTCAGTAAGTCTGCTACTTTCTGCACAAAACATAACGCCATAACTACAACTAGCTAACATTAATCCTGCATCAAAGCAGCGTTGTGTGCACGTGCAGTGGTAGTTTCTGTAGCAATGTATTTTACATGATGAGGTTGCTAGTACAGAGCGCAATCATTTTAGTCGTCTTCTGCAACACGTCTGTCAAGTGACAGTTGCTCTGTGAGTGTCTCCATGGGTACAAAATGAATACATTAATATTGGCATTTATTACAGTATCGTTAAATCAGATTCACGACAAAAAGTTTATCCCCGCAGCGATAAAAGATGGTCGCTTTGGTTCAGGAAGTGGACAATTCGCCATTAGCTCTATCAGCTGTACAGGAACCGAGGTGTCGTTAGCAGGCTGTCAACACAACTCTTGGACAGTTGACACGTCTTGTAATGATGGAACTTCCTTGTCTGGCGGGGTGCAATGTAATGGTATGTTATTATTACTTTCATGCACTGTAAACATTAAAAAATATTTGTATTCGAAAGGAATACAGCTTTCTTGCTATGTAAGCGAATATGTGAGTGACTGTGGTAAGCGTAATATAAATTAGGGCTGCACATATTCAAGATCAAGTACCGTCTCCGCATAGAAAGTCGACTGCAATGGATCTCCAGTGTACTCCATCTCTTGTCGTAATGGTGTAGTCTGGCAGACTTTTTCCAGTCCATCTCCTGATGTTATTCACCCACTTATAACGTTGTCTATCTCATGGACGACTGCCTCCAACCCTAACCTCTAGTACGGTCTTCAACAAGCATGTATGTCTTGTTAAATGGCCAGAATATATGAACTGTCTAACCCTGATTTAGGTCACTAGTTCCATTTTGACCCCAACGTTTTTAACACATCCAGATTGTGTTTTTCTTTACACGAGATGCAACCAGATCCTCTATATGCTGACATTTCGAAGGCTTCAACTGTTTTCCATCTTGTTATTCAGTATCCATGTTTAAGCGACATAAAGTAGTGATGAATATGCATAAACACCTGACAAATCTCATTTTCAATTTATGAGTTATCTGTTTGGATATCATGTACGCACAAACAATGATTTAGAAACAATTTTATGTGAGAATGTTTGCAGACGTTAACTAATGATTCGACCGTTTTCTTCTTATTGGGAACGCACAGTTGATGTTTGCACTGTCAGGCGAGTTCCCGTGACAAACTCAACTGCTGATTGTATCTCGTATTTAGCTCCCTAGTTTTAACTTTTCTGTTGAATTGTTGAGCCAGTGTATCTTCCTAAACTGATCACACAGGAGACTGTCCTGTAATATACGCTCAGCGGTTTGTTCGTTAATGTGCGGTGAAACAGACAGCCGAAGCTTGTTGTGTTTGCTTATTCTATTGTAATCTGTTCTGGGGAAAATAAGGGTGACCTGTCTCTGTAGTTCAAGTGCCTGATAAACGTCTTTGAGTTGGTTCTGTTCCCTTCTGACAGCCTCGATACCTCTCTTTTTCTCCAAATATGGGATTTCTGGATCCCCTCCCATTTTTGCAAGTCTTGTCTACCTGTTCGTTCCCGCTTAATCCACGGATGACAACCACTTGAGCATGATTCGCTTTCTGGTAGTTATCTCGCTTAATTCAGTCCTTGTGTGCGGGAGTTACCCCACACATGAGAGGTTGTAGTATATATATTTCATCTGTGACCTAGTTAGACCATTATCAAGGACTTGACAAATGAGAATGACACCAACTGAACACATTAAACTAATTTAGCTTAGTAAATGAGAAATAGATAACCAATCGACAAATAGTAGTAGTCAGATAGATGAAACCCGAATTTGTGTATGACTACCGTAAAATCCAATATCAAGAGTGACTGAGAAACACAGTTGAAGCATTATGTAATTTGAGAACAGTAACAACATTTAACAGGCGTTCCAATCTGGCATCTTCTTCATCTTCCTTCTTCTTCTTCTTCGACGTTCGCTGTTTCTTGTTATGTCTGCGCGTAAAATCGAGTTCCCTGGATGAAGGTTGATGAGGTGAAGAGTTGTTCAAGGTTCCCAAACAGTTCTGTATGGAGGTTCGTCTTTATGGGCCAATGTCTGTATGGAGGTTCGTCTTCTTGGGCCAATGTCTGTATGGAGGTTCGTTTTCATGGGCCAATGTCTGTATGGACGTTCGTCTTCATGGGTCAATGTCTGTATGGAGGTTCGTCTTCATGGGCCAATGTCTGTATGGAGTTTCGTCTTCATGGGCCAGTGTCTGTATGGAGGTTCGTCTTCATGGGTCAATGTCTGTATGGAGGTGCGTCTTGATGGGTCAGTGTCTGTATTGAGGTTCGTCTTCATGAGCCAGTGTCTGTATGTAGGTTCGTCTTCGTGGGCCAGTGTCTGTATGGACGTTCGTCTTCATGGGCCAATGTCTGTATGGAGGGTCGTGTTTATGGGCCAGTGTCTGTATCTTGACTATTCTTTAATAGTCTTTCTCTATTTGATTTAAAGTGGTTATGAATAACTCCTTAGTTATATAAGTGTATTCTGCCTTGTCAATTACTTGTTATGTGATCATTAGCTGATCAACAGTATGTGCATTATAATTTAAATACATTTATAACACAAAACATATTTTTTTAAATATAATTGGAGCATTTATTCACATAAATGGGTTCACCAGCAGAATTGATTTTTCTTCTTCTTCTTCTTCTTCTTGTTATTATTATGTTTTTTATTATTATTCTTAATCAGCCACACAGAGCGATGAGCTTTTAGGGATTATAGATATAAGTGATTTGGGTCCTGTAGCTTTTATTAGAAACCTCGGCAGACCGCCACAGGGAAGGAGGAAGTGTGGCGTAGACAACGGAGCGCAATGTTGATGCCGAGCTAAACAATTCTAAGAACCCACTAGCGCGCCTTACCAAATCCTCAACCTAAGGGTCTTGGGGGAGGCCAGTTCCACCGTTTTTCAGCAGGATTGATAAGAGTGAGGAATAAATGTAGATTAGCTTTGCAGTGGCTTTGTAGAGGCTGCGTGGCCTAGGAATGAAACTCACTCGGTTTTCACAATCCCAACGTGCAGGGTTCGATTCCCACTTGTGTCCAGTTTAGCAAACACAGGATTTTTTCTCGGGCGAATGCTCCTCCGCGTAAGGAAAGTAATGGCAATCTACCGTACTGCACACTTGCCAAGAAACTTATAACAGCCAAATAGGTGGCGGTTGTAAGAAGCTACGTTCTGTAAAAGGACATGCGACTTCCTACTTAGCTTTGCAGTGTAATGTGCAGACTATATTGTTATTTTTGCACATATGTCTTACTGTGTTGAAAGACGGTGTCTCCCAATTACATGACCTCTGCTTGGTGGCATAGTTAATTATATACGTATATATACTATTCGGAAGATTTAATAGCACTTGTCTCATTCTTATAGTTAATGGCGTCTGGAGTCTGTGGTCAGGATGGAGTGGTTGCAGTGTGACGTGCGAGAATGGAACCCAAACTCGCACACGCAGGTGTGACCACCCTTCCCCTGCGCATGCCGGCAAGCAATGTCGGGGTGAGGACATACAGCATAAGCTATGCACACTACAAATGTGCCCAAGTGAGTTTCCTATTTCATGTTTTTTGTATATTCTCATTGATTGATTGATCTTTCTGCTCCAGTGAAGTAATATGTCTTTTCTTTCTTCTCGCTTTTTTCCTGCTTGGACCTTTCAGCTTCAGGTTATGAGGGAGTTTCTTGACTGAACCCTAGTATTTGTTTCGTACATAAGGAGGTTGTACTGCTTCTGCTGTTTCTGATATCCATGTTTCGTGTGGTTGCCCCTTGGCTTCAGAAGTGACGTGTAAATCACTAATTCATCAAACACATTGTCATCCCGCCGTCAACGACTGGTTCCATTTTGTTTGACCACTCACATTTAGCTCGTGCAGTTCGACACGCGACTAGAGCGCTGTTGACTGTATATGTTTTTGTCGACTGTTATTTACAGCGAGACATCGTTATGAACATGTCAAATGGTTCGAGTTTAATCACGTTATTTATCAGCTGGTTAGCGTAAACAAATGTATGTGTCTTCTAAATGGATTATAACAATATCACGCAAGGTTTATCAGGAACATCAGCTGATTTATTCATGGCCATGTTGGTGATTGATGTTGGTAGGATGAAGCTATGATTACGTTAGATAAGATTCTCATTATCTTTTTGGCGGGAGATCCTAGACATTTGTACATAAGCAACATTTCTCTAGATTTAAAATAATAATAAATTATATTAACAACTTTGAGGGCATTCATATTTATATATTTATAAACCATTATATATATAAAATGGGGCTTTGGTATAAATGCACTTAGAATTTGTCCTATCTACAAAAGCGTTTCTATGATAATATCATTAAAGTGCTTCACATACGTTGTATCATACTTTCATTCAAATTCATTTTGATTAATTAGCTCTTAGTTGTCTGTGTGTTTCTTGTATTATTCTTAGCTTTCAGATAAAAGTGGATCACAAGTCTTCAACAAAATATGTACACCAATAATAACTTTAATAAGGTCCTGCAGCTCTGTCCGTATGTGTTATGATGTAACCAGTAGCGAAGCGCTAAAATAGACAGGATAGGATGGGCTATCCTAAAAGGTTTTGAAGAATTAGAGAAGACATTCCTTAGCATAACACAGATGTGAAATAAATTAGTAATTGAAATTTTAATGGTCATTCTTATTTAAGCGTGACATGTTAGCAAACGCGCGAAGCGGGGAAGTGAATTTATCATCTACTATTGTAAAGTAAGCTGATTGCGTCCAGCCTACCAGTCTAGGAATCTGATCAATTGGTCATTGTTGCACATTTTATTTCAGTGCAGTTTTGTTTAGTTTTGTGATTACGATTTGATCATGTGTTGAAAAAGAGGGTAATGTATATTTTTTCAGAAATTAAAAAAAGATTTTTAGAACTGTTTTACAAGAAAAGGTAGACAACTGTGCAGACGTAAGTCGACAGCATGAGTTTCAACTAACTCATTCAGCACCAACACCAAGTACTTTTCAACATTGTTTCCGACATCGTTAAGTAGGCCCTTTTATGTTCATTGCTTGGCGTACCCTAAAATATCCTCACGGTTCGCTACAGGCTGTAACATGTGTGTCAACAGGCTATTTTTGTGTGACTCGCTACATGAACAAAATATCGTGTAGCTACTTTTATTTTCAAGTTAAGTTGTTCCTCTATTGCGTCAAACCACGCAGAAACAATCAGCCAATAATATTAGAATCCTTATATATCACCACGGAATACAAATGGACATTTCCTTGCACGGCGCCCATATAGCCGTTGTGAGACTATGAAGGTGCAAGTAGTATCATGGCAACCATTAATCCAAATAGTGGTCAGCTTACTCAAGAGCCTTGTGTTGAACTATAGTCAAGAGGACCTTTGTTCTCTTTTTCAAGTACATCTTGGGATGCGAGAAGAGCTACTGTAACCCGACACAAAAACACAATCAAGAGTTGAATAAACTCAGTTCAATTGACGTAAATAACAACGATTATATCAAACACTGCTGTTGGAGATGAAGTGTTAAAGACTTCATTGCAGTGTGCCTCAGCATATTTTGAGGTGGGATGGTCAGTTCATTTTCCTTGCTGCCTGTCCTTTCTTAATAGTAACGGAGGTTCCCGTTTACATATACCTAGACTGAAACGTATCGATAACCGGGATCGAACCTGGTATCTCTGCAGTGAGAAGCGAATGTTCTACCACTCTGCTATCAGACGCTCAGTGTGTCATCGGCAGGTGCCTACATGAACTGAACTTATGTGTGATTGTTGCTTCTCCATTACGCTACTTATAAACTCCCCACACTAGATGACTACTTACAGGAAGCATGTACCAAACCAATTTGTGTTCTCTAATAGTCGTTTTTTTTTGTCACCATTGTTTTAGATTGCATAAAATAGCCAGCTGTATCCATCTGTTCATTCTTGTCACTAAGGTGGCCTGGGATCCACACAGTTTTTGCTTGAAGGTTATATCATACAATACTTACCATAACTGTGATCACCGAGTGACTGCAGTTACATACTCTATAGAGCCTTCCTAACCAGTACAATGAAGTGTAGCAAAGTTAAAAAAAACCTAGCAAGCAAATACACCAAGAGAATGTGTCCACAACGTCTCACAAGCTTCACCGCTTGACCATTGTGTCGACGTCGACTATATGACTTCTTGTTCTTACAGGACCATGGGTATGATAACTGTCTTTATGTTTAATCACCAGTCAACGGAGTTTGGAACATGTGGTCTGGCTGGTCAGAATGTACAGTGACTTGCGCTTGGGGCAAGCAGTGGAGAAACAGGACTTGTGTTGGACCATATTATTCTGGCGATCCTTGCGAAGGGCAAGACAATGAGACGCAGGCTTGCAATCCTAGACCTTGCCCAGGTGATTTTTTTGTTTGTTCGAATAACGAGAAACAGCATGGGTGTAGCTGTGTCATGTCCAGTTGGGGATCAAGATGTTGAGCAGCACATGAGCTTCAGTGGTCAGCGAGCGACTGCTAGCGCCAGGGAAAGCGAACCAGAGCTGCCAAGACCCTTCTACACCTCCACGCGGTGATCCTGGATAACAGGCTGCAGTAGGGCAGACTGGCTAAGGAGAAGGGATCGAAGAGGGAATGTTAACCCGGTATTCAAAAAATGCTTGCTGAAGTCGGATGTGTTGGACCGAAAGGTGCAAATATCGCAGTCAAGCTGTAAACTACGACACAACGCATTCCGTTCTCTGGACTACGTTCTGCTACTTAAGCCCTTTCAGTGTTTGGTAGCGGGAGATTGAGAATGAACGAAGCCAAGCCATGTCCAGTTGTCTCACTATCCACGCGCTTCTCACTCTGCGGTCCATAAACACCTCGCAGCCCACTATCAGGTTGCTGGGACTGCAATAATAAATGCAACATAAGATTATGAAGTGACAAGACGGTGATAACCTCTTAGTCCAATTGATATTATACTTCTGATTGCTGCATTGTAATAAAGCTGAAATAGATATCTCTAGCCGTTAGGTGCTCGTGTGGATACTGTCATGGTGATGTCGGGGTTAATAAAATGAATAGATTAACATTTTAGCTTCGAATGCAGTCATTGTTGGGAACATTAGACCCGAATAGCAGGACATATATTGCATACGGTCAATATCTCACTGCTGGCTGATGAAACTTTGACATCCCCCCCCCCCCCTTGCCCCACACTTCCAATTGGATGATGAAACTATGACCCCCCCAAGCTGGCTGATGAAATTTTGACATCCCCCCACCCCTCGCCCCACACTTCCAACTGGCTGATGTAACTATAACCCCCAAGCTGGCTGATGAAACTATGACACCCCCCCCCTCGCCCCACACTTCCAACTGGCTGATGTAACTATAACCCCCAAGCTGGCTGATGAAACTATGACACCCCCCCCCCTCGCCCCACACTTCCAACTGGCTGATGAAACTATGTCCCCCCGCCCCCACACTTCCAATTGGCTGATGAAACTATGACCCCCAAGCTTGCTGATGAAACTATGGCCCCGAAGCTGGCTGATGAAACTATGACTCCCCGCCCCACATTTTCAACTGGCTGATGAAACTATGACCCCCAAGCTTGCTGATGAAACTATGAACCCCCCCCCCCCCCCGAGCCCCGACACTTCCAACTGGCTGATGAAACTATGACCCCCAAGTTGGCTGATGAAACTGTGACCACGAAGCTGGCTGATGAAACTATGACCGTCCGCCCCCACACTCCCAACTGGCTGATGAAACTATGACCCCCAAGCTGGCGGATGAAACTATGATACCCCCTCGCCCCCACACTTCCAACTGGCTGATGAAACTGTGACCCCCATGTTGGCTGATGAAACTATGTCCCCCCACCCCCACACTTCCAGCTGGCTGATGAAACTATGACCCCCAAGTTGGCTGATGAAACTATGACCCCGAAGCTGGCTGATGAAACTATGACTCCCCGCCCCACATTTTCAACTGGCTGATGAAACTATGACCCCCAAGCTTGCTGATGAAACTATGAGCCCTCCCCCCCCCCCGAGCCCCCACACTTCCAACTGGCTGATGAAACTATGACTCCCAAGTTGACTGATGAAACTGTGACCCCGAAGCTGGCTGATGAAACTATGACCGTCCGCCCCAACACTCCCAACTGGCTGATGAAACTATGACCCCCAAGCTGGCGGATGAAACTATGATACCCCCTCGCCCCCACACTTCCAACTGGGTGATGAAACTGTGACCCCCATGTTGGCTGATGAAACTATGCCCCCCCCCCCCCCACCCCCACACTTCTAACTGGCTGATGAAACTATGACCCCCAAGTTGGCTGATGAAACTATGACCCCGAAGTTGGCTGATGAAACTATGACCCCGAAGTTGGCTGATGACACTATGACCGTCCGCCCCCACACTCCCAACTGGCTGATGAAACTATGACCCCCAAGCTGGCTGATGAAACTATAGCCCTCCCCCCTCCTCCTATAATAATTATAATAATTAGCGAACCTAGTGTTCTTGGAACCTGTCAAATGTCAACAGGGCCTCTTTCTTTGGATCGTTATCCACGGATCAGTGCAACTAAAATGTAAGTTTTTTTTGTTATTGCATCCACAATGTAAGTGTTCAATTGCATCTTGAAGACAATATTAAACTATATATTATGATCATATTGAACACCACCAATAACTCTGCTAGGACTGATATGGAGAGATTATTCAATGAAATCACCGACGCAGTTGAAACGGGTCTCAAATCCAATGATCTCACACCTGCATACCAAGTCAACAGCATCATTGAAGCCAGCAGAAAGCGTATAGCAATACTGAGTTTGTCAATCGATTGCATGTCTCACCATGTTCGACAAATGAAGAATTAGCGGACAGATGGAAGGAACATTATAAGCAGTGACTCGTGGATATGGCTGACCAACCCAACGGGCCCCAAGACGTCGGTGGCTGACCAACCCAACGGGCCCCAAGACGTCGGTGGCTGACCAACCCAACGGGCCCCAAGACGTCGGTGGCTGACCAACTCAACGAACCCCAAGACGTCGGTGGCTGACCAACTCAACGGGCCCCAAGACGCCGATGGCTGACCAACCCAACGGGCCCCAAGACGTCGGTGGCTGACCAACTCAACGGGCCCCAAGACGTCGGTGGCTGACCAACTCAACGAACCCCAAGACGTCGGTGGCTGACCAACCCAACGGGCCCCAAGACGTCGGTGGCTGACCAACCCAACGGGCCCCAAGACGCCGGTGACTGACCAACCCAACGGGCCCCAAGACGTCGGTGGCTGACCAACCCAACGGGCCCCAAGACGTCGGTGGCTGACCAACTCAACGAACCCCAAGACGTCGGTGGCTGACCAACTCAACGAACCCCAAGACGTCGGTAGCTGACCAACTCAACGAACCCCAAGACGTCGGTGGCTGACCAACCCAACGGGCCCCAAGACGTCGGTGGCTGACCAACTCAACGAACCCCAAGACGTCGGTGGCTGACCAACTCAACGAACCCCAAGACGTCGGTGGCTGACCAACTCAACGAACCCCAAGACGTCGGTGGCTGACCAACTCAACGAACCCCAAGACGTCGGTGGCTGACCAACTCAACGAACCCCAAGACGTCGGTGGCTGACCAACTCAACGAACCCCAAGACGTCGGTGGCTGACCAACTCAACGAACCCCAAGACGTCGGTGGCTGACCAACTCAACGAACCCCAAGACGTCGGTGGCTGACCAACTCAACGAACCCCAAGACGTCGGTGGCTGACCAACTCAACGAACCCCAAGACGTCGGTGGCTGACCAACCCAACGGGCCCCAAGACCTCGGTGGCTGACCAACTCAACGAACCCCAAGACGTCGGTGGCTGACCAACCCAACGGGCCCCAAGACCTCGGTGGCTGACCAACCCAACGGGCCCCAAGACGTCGGTGGCTGACCAACCCAACGGGCCCCAAGACCTCGGTGGCTGACCAACCCAACGGGCCCCAAGACGTCGGTGGCTGACCAACCCAACGGGCCCCAAGACGCCGGTGACTGACCAACCCAACGGTCCTCAAGACGCCGGTGGCTGGCCAACACAACGGGCCCCAAGACGCCGGTGACTGACCAACCCAACGGGCCTCAAGACGCAGGTGACTGACCAACCCAACGGGCCTCAACACGCCGGTGGGTGACCAACCCAACGGCCTCAAGACGCCGACGCAAACATTATTATTGTTAAGACTTGTGAACAAGGCGTGGATTTGGTGCGTTTGTTGTCAAAGAAAAATACTGATAATTGTGTGTCTTTCTGTTGAGCTACAAAACATATAGAGAAGTATGCATTTTTAGCGACACTCTTCCTGTGTTTGTTTTAGGAATCTACAAGAAGGTACATTTGCCGGGAAGCCAACGAAAAATATACGAAGAGACTGAAATAAACTAGCATCGAGACAAATTCTAGCTCATATTGAAAACTCACACCTTCGTGAGGTTAAGGGCAGGTTGGAGAGGAAAGGCGGTTGGGGGGGGGGGGGGGTTTGAGATAAGCTGGTCTAGGTGATATGCCAGTTGAAGGAGAAAGAGACAAGCGGGTGCAGAAGGGCGCATAGGTTGAGCTGATGGGAGGGAGAGATGAGCGGTTTGGAGGGAGAAAAATGGGCAGCAGACGAGCTGTGCAGAAAGATGGAGAACCTTTAATTGTTAAACTGTTGTTGTTATCATATTGTGCAGGTCAACTGGCGGGCAGGGTTAGTGTTATAAATAATTTGAGACATACTTTAATACCCAACACACGATGATGTGTGTCTGCATATTGAACGACAGTACAACACAACTCGCAATAATTGAAACTAACTGTTGGGATCAAGACGCTGAGCAGCGCATGAGCTGCAGTGGTCAGCGACCCATAGCTGACTGCTAGCGTCAGGGCCAGCGAACCAGAGCTGCCAAGACCCTTCTACACCTCCACACGGTGATCCCGGATAACAGGCTGCAGCAGGGCAGACTGGCTAAGGAGAATGGATCGAAGAGGGAATGCTAACCCGGTACTCAAAAAATGCTTGCTGAAGTCGGATGTGTTGGACCGAAAGGTGCAAATATCGCAGTCAAGCTGTAAACTACGACACAGCGCATTCTGTTCTCTGGACTACATTCTGCTACTTAAGCCCTTTCAGGGTTTGGTAGCGGGAGATTGAGAACGAACGCAGAAGAAGAAGAAGAAGAAGAAGAAGAAGAAGAAGAAGAAACTAACTCTGGATGGTTGACATCTGTCGATGTTCGAGGCGTGCTCAAATGAAACCGGACCAAACTGCACCAAGTGAACATACGTACGATGCGCATGATAACGTCAATTCTGGTGTAGACAGTACATACCAACCGTCAAGTTTGCAACATTTCATTATCCTCCGACTCGTAGTTTCCTTAGCAGACCGTTGAAAACATGGCGGGTGTGATTCGGAAATCCTCCCAGAGTTGATCTGCGAGCGGTGATTCGATTTCTAACAGCTGAAGGATGTCGACCAATTGACATTCATCGCAGAATGCAGGCAGTGTATGGTGACAAAAGTGTGTCGAAAGCAACAGTGAAGAACTGACAACGATGTTTAAATAAGGACGTGAGTTAACGCAGCAATATGTGCCTGAACAGTATTCCATGTCCTATCGGTCAGTTTTTGAAAATGTTGTCGGTGCCATAATCCACCGATATCCTAAATGGGGTCACGACCTCAGGGTTGAGTCATGGTCATCTGTAGATGGCCGTGGTTGAGTACCCCTACATAAATGACAGACACCATTCTTGTTCAGACATAAATTTGTTCATACCATGATGTAACTTTACAGTGGACGGCCATTGGATGGACTGGGTGAGATGGGCTGAGTGCAGTCTGACATGTGGTGGCGGCACACGAAACCGCGAACGGGAATGCTATTTAGGACAATATGGCGGCCGCAACTGCACAGGAAGCACATCTGAGTCATCGTCATGTAATGAACATCATTGCCCAGGTAGAGTAAACGTAGATACAATCATTTATTTATTAAAAAATATCACACATGTAGTGTCCTAGAAGGTTAAAAATATAACCTCGGTAAATTGTTTAAAGCATGTCTTAAAAGATGAACGGACGAGGCACGGGAGTGCAACCTCAGTATATAAATATAACTTATTTATAAGTATTTACAATAAATAACTGAAACAGCTCACCACACAAGGACACACATTACATTACTGGATTACACATGTTAGTGTTTTGACACACGCCTCCTGTAAGGGGGCTAGCTACTGTGGTTGCCCCCAAGATCCATAATGTGCAAAATAGAGACAGAACGAATTGTTGATTTGTTGAGCATGTTGAACAATGGATCCGACATTAGAATTATGGTCGAAACATGGTATGGAGCCGAAGATACACTTGCTACAATGAATTAGCTGACAGCAGTCAGCCATCTCAAGTAGTAGCGACCCTGGGAACAGGCTGCACTAGTGTAGTGATCTGTAGTGGAGCTTAGACTTACTTAGAGCCAGCGATTCATAACCGACTGCGTACATCATGGTTAGTGAACTATAAATAACTGACCAATCCAATGCCCTCTTCCAGATTCAAGCGGCGTCCCTGGAAATAGACTGCACTAGTGCAGTCTGGCTAAGTGAAAAGGAATCTCGGAATCGCAGTGGGGAAAGTAAACCAGGTAGTAAAAACAGTCAGCTGAAAACGGATGTGTTGGATCGAAAGGCCGATATCGCAGCCTGGCTGTAAACTACGACACAACATTCTTTTCTGGAGGAACGCTTAAAATGAAGATAATATTTACCAAATAGCAAGATAAACTAGCAAACGAGCAAATCAAAATTGCTGAAGGAGATTCATGGACAAAATGTGGAGAACATATAACACCCATATGCAAAAACTCTCAATCAGATTAAAATATGGAGTTTAAATCATAAATTAAATAATATATTCAGTCATAAATTCAACAATATATCAAATCATAAATGCAATCAGGTAGTGCAGTACATTTATTTCTCTGATCAAGATGCTGAGCAGCACATGAGCTGCAGCGGTCAGCGACCCATAGCTGACTGCTAGCATCAGGGCCAGCGAACCAGAGCTGCCAAGACCGTTCTACACCTCCACGCGATGATCCTGGATAACAGGCTGCAACAAAGCAGACTGGCTAAAGAGAAGGGATCGAAGAGACAATGCTAACCCGGTACTAAAAAAATGCTTGCTGAAGTCGGATGGGTTTGACTGAAAGGTGCAAATATTGCAGTCTAGCTGTAAACTATGACACAGCGCATTCCGTTCTGTGGACTACATTCCGCTACTTAGGCCGTGTTATGGTTTGGTAGCGGGAGATTGAGAACGAACGAAGCCAAGCCAAATTGTAAGCCCCATAAACAACCCTCTTCAGTCGCCATTTACCACATTCAGTCCAAAAAGCACCCAGAGACAATAAATATTTATACCAAAACATTACGCTCGTCTGAGGCCTGATATATTGACTGAAGAAATAGAACGAGCTATAACAAAAAACTAACTGTCCTAGAAAAAGGCTTTGTCTCAGCAGTCTAGCCAGCGAGGTGGGGTTATGAATTGTTATATTTACAGTGGGGAGCTAACTAAGGAGCCTCGCACTGCACTATAGCCAGGGGGACCTTGGCCAACCATCTCAAGTATGCCTTGGAATGTAAGAAGAGCTACCTTAACTCACCACCAAAGAAACTAAATCTGACTTAACGCCTTTATTCTCGTTTAGAAGACTTTGTATAGTCTGTATACAACACATTTCTTTAGCTCCCACTTGGTTTAAAAAACCTATGCACATCCAATATTTTCTTGAATGTTTTAATTGACCCTGCCTCCACTATTTCCTGTGACAATACTATAACACAGATTAGAATAGAAAATACCTTTTCAAGAAAATCACATGTTTCCAAATTTATTTAAATATTTAAACAAATATTGTTAACAAAAAAAACTATATTACATTTCTATGCTTGAGTAGTTTCCGGAAGTGATCTATGTGCGAAAGACGCCGCGATGGGACTACTAACAAACTGACAACATGTTGTAAAAGATGCCTAACAGTGAGATACTATTGCAATAAAATACTCATCAACTTATGGTACTTCACTTCATGCCATTCATCAAGACCAACGTTCTTCTAGGTTTGAAAGAAAGTTAAAGAAACAAGGCCTCAACTATCACGGAAATTGTTAAAAAATAACGTTAGCATTTTCAAGATTTCATGACTTCTTTTTAAGACGTTTTTATGTAAATATTCTTTTTGTTATAACATAATTTATTATAATAAACAATTATACCAATAGTGGATGGTGTCTGGGCTCCGTGGGCAGCCTGGAATACGTGTTCTTTGACATGTGGAAATGGTACCCAGTCGAGAAGAAGGGTTTGCGAGGGTCCGTTTTATGGCGGAGCTAACTGTACTGGACAACAGGATGTTCAACAACAATGCAACACACAGCCATGCCCTGGTAGGTCAGGGATGTTGTTGATGTGTTAGGCAAATTGATTAGTCACAGTCTGATTTCTGTTAGAAAAGATGTGAAAGCTGAGCACTCCTGTTGTCAAATCTATCTGTAATCTGGGTGATCAATTGGACAGTTTTTGTGCCGGATGTCAGGGAGTCAAAAGCTGTCTACATTTGTTACGGTATTTTGTTTTGAAGTACAATGTTGAGCCAAAGGCTCTAATCAGTCCATTCCTTCATCTTATTAGTTGACGATCTGGTGGACTCTTATATACGACGCGTGTTTAAATGTAATCGGACCTAACTACACCAAGTGAACATACATACGATGCACATGATGTCATTTCTGATGAAAACAGCACATACCAACTGTGTATGCCAGTGTATGGTGACAAAAGTGGGGCAAACATAAGCTTCGGCGATGATCCACCCGAACTGCTGCATCACTTTTGGCTATGGCAGCTAGTGACGCAACAATATACGCCTGACCTGGTCTCGGAAGATCTTTCGTTAACTCACATCCTTCTTTAAACATCTTTGTCCAGTTCTTCACTGTTGTCTTCGACACACTTTTGTCACCATACACTGCGTGCATTCTGCAATGAATGTTAACTGGTCGACATATTTTCAACAGTCTGCTCAGGAAGCTTATGAGTCGGTGGATAACTAAATTTTGCAAACTTGACGATTGGTATGGGCTGTTTACATCAGAATTGACATCATCATGCGCATCGTACATATGTTCACTTGGTGCAGTTAGGTCCAGTTTAACTTGAACATCCCTCGTAATTGCAAGGTCAGCGTAATGTGACATAATGAGTTTATTTCTAGTCAGGCATGCGTACCACGTATCTGGTCTGTCTCTATTTCTTTGTTAATGTAGTATCTATAATGCTATTGTTGTTTGATCAACTCTGTTTATTTCTGCTATCCAGCATCTGTTTTGTTTACCGTTGTTCTGGCAATTTGTAACAAACTGAGTGATCTCTGCTGTATGTGTGTATGTGCGTGTATATATGCGCGTGGGTGCGTGCGGCGTGTGTGTGTACGTGAGTAAGTATATACTACAATAACAGTATTCATGTTTGATTATTTCACCAGTGGATGGTGTTTTCGATAACTGGACATCATGGTCAATATGCACTTTGATCTGTGGCTCTGGTGTACAGGGGAGAAATAGAGCATGCATTGGACCTTTCCACGGTGGGAAAAACTGTTCAGGAAATTTAAGTGAAACACAAAAATGTAATGAGCAGGCCTGCCCAAGTAAGTGACCCCTTTTATGTGCAAATGAATGATTTAGATATTGTCATAGTCGTTATAAAGAAAGATTTGAAGCGTTTGAAATGGGGTGCTACCATAGAATGAACAGAGTGAGTTGGACAGAAAGAAGATCTAATGACGATGTAACTCACTGAAGTGGGCACACAAAGACAAATTATGGTACAAAAACGTCGGTTGAATTGGCTGGGTCGCAATATGACATGAAAGTGTTCTCCAGAAGATACTAGAGGGCAAGAATCAAGGGAAGAGATGACCTGGGTGACCTAGACTCACCTTTGCACCTCAGGCATGCAGGGATATTTAAGTACAAACATGCTGAAATGAAGAGAATTGCAGAGGATAGGGTAAAATGGAGAAACATTCTCAGACAACCTTTACAACCAGTCTCAGGACTGATCAACCAGAGGATAGGGTCAAATAGAGATACATACTCAGACAATCTTACAACCAGTCCCAGGACTGACCAACCAGAGGATAGGGTCAAATAGAGATACATACTCAGACAACCTTACTCCCAGGACTGACCAACCAGAGGATAGGGTCAAATAGAGATACATACTCAGACAACCTTACAACCAGTCCCAGGACTGACCAACCAGAGGATAGGGTCAAATAGAGATACATACTCAGACAACCTTACAACCAGTCCCAGGACTGACCAACCAGAGGATAGGGTCAAATAGAGATACATACTCAGACAACCTTACAACCAGTCCCAGGACTGACCAACCAGAGGATAGGGTCAAATAGAGATACATACTCAGACAACCTTACAACCAGTCCCAGGACTGACCAACCAGAGGATAGGGTCAAATAGAGATACATACTCAGACAACCTTACAACCAGTCCCAGGACTGACTGACAACCAGAGGATAGGGTCAAATAGAGATACATACTCAGACAACCTTACAACCAGTCCCAGGACTGACCAACCAGAGGATAGGGTCAAATAGAGATACATACTCAGACAACCTTACAACCAGTCTCAGGACTGACCAACCAGAGGATAGGGTCAAATAGAGATACATACTCAGACAACCTTACAACCAGTCCCAGGACTGACCAACCAGAGGATAGGGTCAAATAGAGATACATACTCAGACAACCTTACAACCAGTCTCAGGACTGACCAACCAGAGGATAGGGTCAAATAGAGATACATACTCAGACAACCTTACAACCAGTCTCAGGACTGACCAACCAGAGGATAGGGTCAAATAGAGATACATACTCAGACAACCTTACAACCAGTCCCAGGACTGACCAACCAGAGGATAGGGTCAAATAGAGATACATACTCAGACAACCTTCAACCAGTCCCAGGACTGACCAACCAGAGGATAGGGTCAAATAGAGATACATACTCAGACAACCTTACAACCAGTCCCAGGAGTGACTGACAACCAGAGGATAGGGTCAAATAGAGATACATACTCAGACAACCTTACAACCAGTCCCAGGACTGACCAACCAGAGGATAGGGTCAAATAGAGATACATACTCAGACAACCTTACAACCAGTCCCAGGACTGACTGACAACCAGAGGATAGGGTCAAATAGAGATACATACTCAGACAACCTTACAACCAGTCCCAGGACTGACCAACCAGAGGATAGGGTCAAATAGAGATACATACTCAGACAACCTTACAACCAGTCCCAGGACTGACCAACCAGAGGATAGGGTCAAATAGAGATACATACTCAGACAACCTTACAACCAGTCTCAGGACTGACCAACCAGAGGATAGGGTCAAATAGAGATACATACTCGGACAACCTTACAACCAGTCCCAGGACTGACCAACCAGAGGATAGGGTCAAATAGAGATACATACTCAGACAACCTTACAACCAGTCCCAGGACTGACTGACAACCAGAGGATAGGGTCAAATAGAGATACATACTCAGACAACCTTACAACCAGTCACAGGACTGACCAACCAGAGGATAGGGTCAAATAGAGATACATACTCAGACAACCTTACAACCAGTCCAAGGACTGACCAACCAGAGGATAGGGTCAAATAGAGATACATACTCAGACAACCTTACAACCAGTCTCAGGACTGACCAACCAGAGGATAGGGTCAAATAGAGATACATACTCGGACAACCTTACAACCAGTCCCAGGACTGACCAACCAGAGGATAGGGTCAAATAGAGATACATACTCAGACAACCTTATAACCAGTCTCAGGACTGACCAACCAGAGGATAGGGTCAAATAGAGATACATACTCAGACAACCTTACAACCAGTCCCAGGACTGACCAACCAGAGGATAGGGTCAAATAGAGATACATACTCAGACAACCTTACAACCAGTCCCAGGACTGACCAACCAGAGGATAGGGTCAAATAGAGATACATACTCAGACAACCTTACAACCAGTCCCAGGACTGACTGACAACCAGAGGATAGGGTCAAATAGAGATACATACTCAGACAACCTTACAACCAGTCCCAGGACTGACCAACCAGAGGATAGGGTCAAATAGAGATACATACTCAGACAACCTTACAACCAGTCCCAGGACTGACCAACCAGAGGATAGGGTCAAATAGAGATACATACTCAGACAACCTTACAACCAGTCTCAGGACTGACCAACCAGAGGATAGGGTCAAATAGAGATACATACTCGGACAACCTTACAACCAGTCCCAGGACTGACCAACCAGAGGATAGGGTCAAATAGAGATACATACTCAGACAACCTTATAACCAGTCTCAGGACTGACCAACCAGAGGATAGGGTCAAATAGAGATACATACTCAGACAACCTTACAACCAGTCCCAGGACTGACCAACCAGAGGATAGGGTCAAATAGAGATACATACTCAGACAACCTTACAACCAGTCCCAGGACTGACCAACCAGAGGATAGGGTCAAATAGAGATACATACTCAGACAACCTTACAACCAGTCCCAGGACTGATTAACCTGAGGATGATGATGATGGTTAAAGTTGTTAATAAAAGGCAGAAGAACGAAAGATTGCCACTTGGGAAATGAGAAGCTTGCGAAAAGTGGCAAGGGTCATCAAAAAAGAATGAACAATTGAGAAAACAGAAAGTTGGAACAGTGCCATAAAGTAAATGTCATGAATATATAGCCAGGCATAGAATTAAATTACATGGTTTGGGCATATGACCAAAATAACTACCCGTTGATCGAAGGTATTACAACAGACAGATGGGCTGGAGAATAAAAGGAAGACTGAAAAATATAGATTAACAGTGTTAAAGCAATACTACAAGATGCAAAGATTGGAAGATAATAACGGCCAACCAATTGACACACTATAGACAATTTAGGTTTGTGTGGATTGGGGAGCATGAAAGGAATGAGCATTAGTGTGTACATCAAACGAGCTACAGGAGCCTTCAGTATCAATACCCTTCACCCTTTGCTGAGAGCGATTGACCAGGGATGGGTATGCCCAAGTCGATTCTTACAGAACACAAGTAATGCACTCAGTGTCTTCTGATGACATAAATGGGCGGTTGAGCAGGCATGAATGATTGGACTAAAACCGTGCCACTTATCTGTGAAAGGCAAATACACTAGCCTTTGTTCCACTTACACACTCATCAATGTAAACGGCAAGGGTAGTCTAGCAGCAACAGCTGATGTCGAGGATCAAGTGTTAGTGACTTTATTGCACAATGAGAGACTTTATTGTACTTGGAGAGACTTGATTGTACTTAGAAAAACTTGATTATTCTAGGAAAGACTTGATTCTACAAGGAGAGATTTGATTGTACTAGGAGAGACTTGATTGTACTAAGAGAGACTTGATTGTACTAGGAGAGACTTGAATGTTCTAGGATATAATTGATTGAACTAGGAGAGACTTTATTTTACAAGTAGAGACGCCATTGCACTATGACTCAGTATAATAATGGGGTTGGGTTTCTTTCCTTGCTGTCTTTCTTTCTCTAACAGTATGTTATGTATTTATTTGCAGTTGGGCCGACAGTAAGGCTACTCGAACCTGATATTCTTATCTCCAGAAGCGAGAGCTCAATAACTTTCCTGTCCTGACCCTGATTACAACATTATCACGTGTAACTGGTTTCCATAGTTGCCTCTTTTAATGTTACAATATTAGTTATCAAACATATTCTGGTTTGTGAACTTCTTTTCGTCTATCTTCTAGTTGATGGTTACTATGGTGACTGGATGGGGTGGAGTACCTGCACAGTGACCTGTGGTGGGGGCAGTCAACAGAGGAACAGAACGTGTATGCCCCCTAAACATGGCGGTACAGATTGCCAGGGTCCTGACAAGATGGTTCAGGTGTGCAATGCTGAACACTGCCCAGGTAAGGAAGGCCTCTATACCAGGCTTCTACATCAGTTTTAACTGGGGTACAATTGGAGAATTTATAGGACTGAGAATTTATAAGGCTGATGATTTATAGGACTGACGAACAAAGGTATGCCCATACAGTCGCCACATTGTGATACAAAACTACGTCTTACACAAGTTATGAACATGTGTCGTAATTATCAGAAGGCATACATTCAAACCGTTCGGCCACCAGCTCCTCGCCAGTTAGAACAGATGCCCTAAGACGATGAAACAATTGCAGATGGGGAGGAGATGGGGGTATGATCTTATTCTGTTTCTAAGAATCAACGTCACTGCACTCAGGGCATACCCATAGGTGCTCAGTCTCTCTCATCAAATGGCGTAAGGTATGGATGCTGATGGTCCCTGTAGTTCGCTGGTTGTACACGCTCCTGCACCGCCCTCTCATGCACCCCACTCCGCTCGAACCTCGTTTAATGTCGAAACTTTGCAGTCTGTGGATTGCTGCTTCATCTATTGCGGTGTCCTCATCCAGCAGGCGGTCATTGATTGATTTCAAAATGTCACTTCTTTCCATCACCAATGTGCCCATGATGGGAGCCTGTGAAGCCAAGATGTCAGCTCTTTCATTACCCTGAACCCCGGCATGAGCAGGACAGTAGATCCAGGTCAGCGCCTGGAGGTTTGAGACCTCAACAGCAGCTATCCACTCGTACCTAAGCCATCCCTTCTGTACTTTTTGAAGTACGGCTTGCGCGTCTTTCACGATGACTGCCCTTGTTATAGAAGTCTCAGATATCCATTTCAGTGCTGAGGTCACTGCTTCTGGCTCCGTTCTCATACTGGAGGTTGTTGACATGTATGCCCTACTGTGCTCAGCCACGACCTCTCCTCTCACTCTAGCCAAGAAACCCCAGCCTGATGTCCCACTGCGCACGACTGATCCGTCGGTGTATATGACAGCGTCACTCTCCTGGGTATTATCAGCTGATTTACCTCGTGCTCTGCACTCTCGTTGTTCCGTTCTCTGCATTCCTTGCCTAAGGTTATGATGACTCTCTGGTACTCTATCATTCTAACACCAGTGTGGACCCAGTTTTCACCTTTGGCTATCGTCTCAGCTGGAGTGACGTGTCCGATTGTTGTCTCAGCCTGTGCCATCCATGATGACCCTCTCTTGATTCTTGATCCCTTGATATCTGAGATACTACTGTGCAGAGGGTGTTGAGTGTCTGTGGTGACACGCATATAGGCTTTGACTTGTGCCAGTTTATGTCTGGATGTCACCGATAACAATCCCAACATGTACCGCATCATCACAATCGGGGTATCTCTAGTGCAGCCCAGAACCAGGCGCATACCTTCATTCTGGATGTGGTCCAACCTTACACACTGTGTTCATGATAGTGTGAGGATGCCTAGTCCGTAATCGATGACAGACAACACGACCTGACGAAATAGGATGAACAGGAGGCGTTGTTCCAAGTCGGCAGCAGCCATGGTCTTGAGTGCTCCTAACCCTCTCTTGCATCTTTGTACGATGTGGTCAACATGGCAGTTATAGGAAAGACTGCGATCAAATGTCACTCCGAGGTATTTCAACCTGTCACACCTGTCGATGGTGCAACCATCATAAGTGATGCCCGGGAGTTCAGCCTTTACTATGGAATTATTCAAAGAGCACCACATTATGCGGGCCTTGTTCGGATTGATCTTGGAGCTTGAGTCACTGCACCACTGTGAGATTCCTTGCAAGGTTTCCTGGATGTCTTTGATCAACTCTTGCCAGTCCTGTACATTAGGATGTCATCAGCAAATGTCAAAGTTCGCCCTGTCCCTGTGGGTTGAATATTGGCCACTTTTACTGTGTAGATGTTGAGCAGCACCGGTGAGAGCGGAGACCCTTGAGGCAGTCCTGGACATATTCGCCTCGGTTCTGATGTTCACAGTCCCACGCGTAGCGCAACTGTTCTTTCCATCAGGGCAGCTGATATCCAACTAACCAGCCACGGGTTTAAACCGCACTGCTGCAGACAGGTAATTAAGGTCCCAAAATCGACATGGTAGTTTGCGTCTTCCAGGTTGAGTGCCACCGCGACTGTTTCTTGCTTTGACTGAAACCCCTCGTACACATCATACGCGAAAGTTACAGCGTTACCCCAGGTCTCCTTCGCTGTTCTATTACTGCCCAGCGTATCAGGTAGAATCTGCTCCGTTCAAGGTAAGCCATTATTTTCCTGGCCACTATCTTCTCGAGCAATTTGCCATATACATTTTGTATGGTGATTATTCGATAGCTGCCGAGAAGCGTGGAGTCCTTACCAGGTTTAGGCAGTGGGCACAGAAAGCTATGAAGCCAGTCCTCAGGCACATATGCCTTCTCTATAGTGTGGTTGAACTCCTTCACCATATTTCTTATATCTGTCTCATCCAACTGCTTGATGTGGCAATACTGTATTGGAGCTGTGTTTTTGCTTGTACGTAGGCTATTTACGACCTCTGCCTCGGTGATAAGGTCTACATAAGCCGCTTCCCTGATGTCTGGGCAACATATCGACTGAAAAAACTTAGACCCTTCTCTTCATCTGTCTTCATGAGCCTTCCTATGGTGTCTTGAATGTTGGAGATAAGCTGGCTTGTAGTTTGTCCATTCATCTTTTGATGCATGTGCCAGAACGTCTGGAGGGTATTATCATTACCCACTAATGTGATGAACTCCTCCCATTGCTCGCTTTTGGACTCCCTAGCTACCGCTTTAAAGAAATTGGTAGCTTAGCATTTTACCTCCTCCTTCTCGTTCAATGCGTCGACATTAAGACCAGCTCTCTTTCTGGTTTTACGCCAATCCTTTGTTGCCGCCTCCTTTTCTCTCCAGGCCGTATCAACCTCTTGAGTCCACAGGGTGGTTGGACAAAAGGGGATCTAGTGGCCCTGCGTCCTATCGTCTGGTGCAGCTTGTTCACTACATTATCCTGTTCGTACGTGTATCTGAACACCTGTTTGGCTTTCCGGTGTCTGGTGTGTTTTTCTCTGGGTATAAGCAACTCTTCTAGGAGAAGGAAAACTCTTATGACAAACCACACATAAGAGTCATTGCAGGAGCTACGGAGATCGTGCTCTGACGTCGATGTCTCCAGCAAATTGCGATAAGGAATGTGGATGCAGAAGGAGAGGAAGGGGAGAGAAGAGGAGAGAAAGAAAGAAAAGAGAAAATGTAGAAGAAAGTCAGATAGACTTGGGTTAAAAAATGTACGGATAGGCTACTGGAATTGCCGCAGCGCTACACAACGCGAAGTGATTCTCCAAAAATCGGTGTACAGTTTTGACATATTCATGATGTTATTACCATCAGTAGTATAGGGTGTTATTACCATTAGTGGTATAGGGTGTTATTACCATTTGTGGTATGGTGTTTGGTGGAGTGTGGCTGCATCTACCACATATAATTGTAATGCCATTGAACTGAACCAAGTTTTGCTTCCACAACAGTTGATGGTGTGTGGTTAGTTTGGTCTGATTGGGCAGCCTGCAATGTCACATGTGGTGGTGGACACCGGCAGAGAACCAGGAGTTGCCAGCAGCCTCAGTATGGAGGCCATCCTTGTGTCGGAGTATCAGCCGAGTACCTGTCTTGTGGTGAAAACTCTTGTCAAAGTGAGTTCTGGTTTTTGTAATAATTTGTTTGCTGTGTCCTACAGGTTAAATACATCATTTATATATCTGTGTGTATATATATATATATATATATGTATGTATGTATGTATGTATGTATGACACGTGCCAGGCAACCAAAATGTTGTGGGCAGTTCCCTATTTTGGCAGGGAAAACAACAAGAATTCAAATAAGTTTGATACATTAATGTATAGTCATCCATATTGGTAGATCCAATGGACAGGGGTTATTCTAGATCATACAGGCAAGGTGAGTGAGAAAATCCAGGTAGTAGTGAAAAAGCAAATGCAATGTTAGGTATGATAATAAGAAATATTGAACTTAGGAGCAAAGAAGTGATTGCCAAATTGTATAAATATTAGTTAGAACCTAGATTAGATTACTGTGTACAGGTGTGGAGTCCTTATCGTAGATGAGATATAATCATGCTGGAAAGGATACATAGGAGAGCGACAAAACTGACAGAAGGATTCCAGAATTACGGTTATGAGAAAAGACACTGAAAAATCTGGGGTTTTACTCTGAATAGAGTTTCCTATCACTCTTTGAAAGAACTGAATCTTGCCATTTTTAACTTCAATGGTAGCCCATTTCCACCACTGAGTTATTCTCATTCAGGAAGCCTGTGCCAAGCAGTTTGAAGACTGTTGCCGTTTTACATGATAAGGTGGCTAGTCTCAATCACAACTCTCTTTAGTTGCCTTTTACAAAATACATATATGTGTAATTGACCTATTCTTTATTTTTCAATATTGTGAGTCACTAGGAATTAATGAAGGAAATTCTTTTGTTTACCAGGAATGATTGGGAAGGAAGACTAGTATCTTGTCAGGCAAAATATACTGGTCAGGCAAAACATACTGGTCAGACATGTTAGTCAGGTTCAGGCAAAACATACTGGTCAGACATGTTAGTCAGGGTCAGGCAAAATTTACTGGTCAGACATGTTAGTCAGGGTCAGGCAAAATATACTGGTCAGACATGTTAGTCAGGGTCAGGCAAAATATACTGATCAGACATGTTAGTCAGGGTCAGGCAAAACATACTGGTCAGACATGTTAGTCAGGGTCAGGCAAAATATACTGGTCAGACATGTTAGTCAGGGTCAGGCAAAATATATTGATCAGACATGTTAGTCAGGGTCAGGCAAAATATACTGGTCAAGAACCTTACCTTGGCTTCCTAGAAACGGGCTGTTTTCATGGCAGCCTGGCTAACGAGGTGAAAGATCGACATGATCCTCGTAGTAGTGAGTGACACGCAAATGAAGTAGAGCATAGCACAACCGCCTGGAGGACCCCAGTCCACCTTTATCAGCACGCTCAGGATATGAGGAAAGCTACTGCAACCCGCCATTTAAAGTCATTTTCAGGGCGCACAAAAGAGTGACCTACTCATTGTGGGCATTCGCAAACAACCAGGTATGATATATTCTTTAAGTATCTACATGTGTAAACATAATTATTTTTCAAGTCCCTGGAGAATGGTTTCTGTGGAGCCTCTGGTCTTTGTGTACTGTAACGTGTGGTGGTGGAACACGCCACAGAA
Source organism: Ariolimax columbianus (assembly GCA_036924085.1). Lineage (NCBI taxonomy): Eukaryota > Metazoa > Mollusca > Gastropoda > Stylommatophora > Arionidae > Ariolimax > Ariolimax columbianus. The sequence goes on from JAVGWX010000008.1 coordinate 8,758,741, forward strand.
AACGAGAATGCGATATGAACTCCTATAGGGAACTGACATCTCCATGTGTGGGCTCTGCTGGGGAAACAGTCAGCTGTCATGCCTTTGCCTGTTTACCACTAGGTGAGCTCATATTGTTATTTTGTTATTATTTATAATTTGAATGTGTTTTTTTTTGCCTAACTTTTCCAATCCCCACGGCGGTGTGCGTTGCACTGTTTTTTTATTTTGCGCCTGTCGGCCCAGTGCATCCGACTTCAGCATGCATTTTATGTAAGGGTCTGTTTCCTCCTGCATTTTCTAAGGGTTTGCTTCCCCGGGGTAACGGCCGGTGCTGTGATGGGGATCGAACCCAGCACCTTCGGATTGTGAGCCGTGCCACTTAACCACTAGGCCACGCCGTCCCCGAATGTTGTTTGTAACAACTATTTAAAAAAACAAATTTAAAACACGAGAGCAATAAAGTGTTACAAATACTCATCAGACATGTTAGTCAGGGTCAGGCAAAATATACTGGTCAAGAACCTTACCTTGGCTTCCTAGAAACTCGTCATATGGTCCAGAAATATGGAAAATTAGAAACTGTTGGAAGAGAGATTTGAGGCGCATATTTGAAATATATGCAAGAATGAAATGCATCATGTGGAAATTCATAGGTAAGCATGGGATAGCTGAAAAATGTAGTTGATAGTTCGTAAAGATGTCGTTGGTGGCAGCAACAGCAAGCTTTTTGTGATTACTGTAGGTAGCAAACCTTGGGTGTCGCATGCACACGCGCAAATCTGATATAAAATTGTGTCTGTGCTCACCAAGTGTACAACCAAAGAACGTTGAGGGTTTCTATTTGATTTATTCATTTTGTAAACTTGGGGGGGGGGGGGGGGGGGCAGAAGGACTTTCTACAAAAGACATGTATAAGGAAATACATCCTTTTTTGGTAAGAAGTGTTTGTTGTGTAAAGCAGCGGCATATCTCAAGTTCGCTCATATATTGCTGATGACGCCCGACCTAGTCGTTGTCCTCGTATATCAGCAGAAGTATCTGTTCGGCAGGTAGGGGAGATGATTCGAGCTGACGGGCGAGTAATGATAGACAGTGTGGCAACTGCAATAGTGTGCTGGTGTGGTTTAGCCTGCAGCATAATGTATGATCGATTGAATTTGCAGAAATTGTGCTTGCAGGGGTAATCTGACTAACACAAAATAAACTGAATAGGCCTGTCCTTGCACCAAAAAAGCGATGGGATACATGTATCAATGGTGGTGGAGTTTTATGTGGAGAAATAATAAGGCCAATGTAAGTGATTTAATAACTCGTTTTCAAGTTCGTATCTTATTCAGCTCAATTTTTAATAGCCATTTGTGACTTATTTACTGACGTGTCCAAGTAACTGAGAACACATAATGAGATATTGGAGATGTTATGAGTGAGAAGTGAAGTGGCGAAGGCAACCGGAGTTAGACAGTTACATATACAAATCATACTGATTCTGTTCTTTATTTTCCAGATCCATACAATAGTACTGAATGTTTTATTCATATAGATCCAGATCCATACAATAGTTCTGAATTTGTTGTTCCTTTAGTTCCAGGTCCTTACAAAAGTACTAGTTTTGTTGTTCCATAGGTTCTAGAGTCATTCAATAGTACTGAATTTGTTGTTCCTTTAGTTCCAGATCCTTACAAAAGCACTAGTTTTGTTGTTCCATAGGTTCTAGTCATACAATAGTATTGTACTGAATTTGTTGTTCCTTTACTTCGAGATCCATACAATTGTACTGATGGTGTATATCTCATTTTTATTTAAGACTTATTTAATTTCAAGTTTCACGGAGATATGCCCTGACTCATTTAGCCGCACCAAAAATACATTTGAAAATCCACACCCAATTTTTAAAATAGCCAAAAAATGGGAAACAAAATACTTACCTGAATTGTCATTGACAACCTGACAAAATAAACTCAGCTGATAGAATGCAAAGTTTTTATTTGTAAAAGTATTGTATTTTTTATTTATGTAAATTTTTCGCGTGGCATTTTGTTTGTGTGGATTCTTGACAGTTGGTGCACAAAACAGTTAGTGATCATGGTGTCTGATAGTGTCTATCATGAAATCAACAAACGGCATGTCCATCATCCTGTCTACGGACATTCTTCATACTATACATGGACCCAGTTCTGGTTCTTGGTTGTCATTTGAATTTCTGTAGTTCTCAAAAATGTGTGTTAAGTTGTGCTCTGTTGCCTTTCTTGTGGGTTCCATTGCACGGCACATCTGGCTGTGACAGACTCTTTTCTAGAGATATGACCGATCCAATTACAGCCTATATGAGTCAGTTACGATGAGCATAGTTACGATGAGCATAGCTTCATTTTTGTTCGTAGTAAATAGCTTCTGTTTGGAAATAGTAATCGGTTCACACATTTGGTACATTTTCTTTGCCACTTTGTCTCATTAGTTTTTTCATCCCGCCAAGTCAATGTATCCGTATGTTTATATAGCTCTTAACATATTTTTCGAGTATAGCAGTTAGCTTACAAATATACTAATCAACAATACACTGATGTATATCCTCACATATCAAATGTCAATATTTCATTATATTCTGTATTCAATATTGAACGCTTGTGGCTATCATGTGGGATATAACTGCACGTTTGCAGAAGATAAGTAAGTTTCAAGCGTGTGATCTTGTATATAAGTTTTATATAAGAACAATTAAAGTGACAACTGGTCTATAAATGTAGAAATGAATGAGTTGCTTCTAATTATTTGCAAAGTACAGCACGAATTTGTTGATGTTTTTCTCAGTTCTTACTTTGCTAAGAAATTGTGCATACAATTTCTAACACCTTTCTGTGGTAATTGCTGACAAGTTCATATATTTGTTGAAGTTAGAATCTGAATAAATGAACAATTGTATGTTTCCAGCTCACACCTGCACTGAGCTAGGAGAAAGGGGGTTGGTAGATAATGCTATGGCTGAGATTGATCCGGATGGAACTGGTTTATCTACCCTGTCGCCTGTGATTGTGTATTGTGATATGACTTCACGCAGTCGAGTTGGAGTCACGGTTATTGGTAAGTATATCATTGAAACAGTTTATCACATTCCTCTGGCAGCGAATATTCCCCTGATATAGTTTTAGATTAGTGTGATACTTTGATAACAAGTAAATATACTGATGGGTCGATGCAAAGTAGTGGAACATCAGGCTGGGGTTTCTCGGCTAGAATAAAAGACCAGATCGTTGCTGAAAGAAGTGGCGCATACGAGACTACATCAAGTATGAGAAGGGAGATGGAGGCGGTGACAGAAGCTCTGAGGTGACTGTCTGAGACATCTTCAACAGGAGCAGTCATCGTGTCAGACTCCCAAACACTACTTTGGAAGGTGCAGAATTGGTGGCTATAACATGAGTGGATAGCAGCGCTGGAGACCTCAAAACTAGGGGCTGGTGTGGATCTACTGTCCTGATCATGCCGGGGTTCCGGGCAACGAGCGAGCTGATTTTTGTACATCACACGCACCCATAACAGGCACAGTGGACATGGATAAAGGTGACATAGCGAAGGTTATCAAGGACCACCTGATGGAAAACGACACTGCTTTGGATGAGTCTGCAAGGCACATGCTGCGGCACTTTGGAATCAAATTACGATTCAGTGGATCAGGGAACCTGAGAGGACGAAACAGGAAGGTGTACAACCAACAGCCTTCAGGCACCATCAGCATCCACACTTTGCCTCATCTGCTGAGAGAGATTGAGCACCTATGGGTATGCCCAGAGTGCAGTGAAGTCGACTCCTAGAACAGAACAGAACAAATATTTTTTTAAATACGTTATTTGGTAAAAGCTTTTATTTATACTTAGACATGTTTTTTTGGATGTAGTCTGGAGAACGGAATGCTTTGTGCCGCTAATTTAAAGCTTGACTGCAATATTTGCTCCTTTTGGTCCGACATATCCGTCTTCAGCCCTGTGTACACCATTTAAGCTCTCTATGCTATGGGGTAGTTGGTTAAAATATGCGAAATAGAAGTCTACACTAACGGACAACGGCGATGTCAAGTTAAATAAAAGTTTTAATAAATGGATTCAGTGTCTAGGAGCAGCCAGCATTTGATGTATTAAGCAGTTAAGGAATAATGAGCAGAAAAACGTAGAGGTTGTCTTGTATCATCGTTTACCTGTCACTGCAGATGGTGTAGTATAGGCTCAACACTACATTTTGGTTTCCTTAATCAGCTTTTAGAAAGTCCTGTGTCCATTATTTGCAACACGGATTGAGTGGCAATGGCTTTTATATGATGAGGTTGCTAGCACAATTCATGTTTAACAGTCGCTTCTTACAACATGACAGGAAGAAAGGAGTGGCCCTCTTATGTTTATTCCGGAAACCCCTTCTCTACCGAGGTGAGTCTATTGATGTATGATCAACAGTGCAAGCGGACAGCGGAGATGTTGGTTGTCTGCTGTGCTAACAAATTTTAACAGGTTTTAACAGGTCGCAGCTACCTTTAGATGATGATATATTTGCAGAGATTAAGAGAGTCATAGTTACACTTGATGTCCATCACAGTGCAGAGTTTTAATTAGACAGCTGGGTTCTCCTGGTTTTTACTAATTCTGAGTTGGCTGCTGAATACCATCCGACACAGACGACTCCTGAGAGGCATCACCGCTTAGCTAGGACAATCCACTGAAAGGTTGAAAACACTTTCTGAGCTCAGTCGGCATGCCAACTATCGGCAACGGGCTTGCTAAACCCCGCCATATCCCAGTCCTACATCGTACCTCAGCTCGACTGACCTAGCCATCAAACACGCACTGGCTCTCCCCCAGCTCGACTGACCTGGCCATTAAACATGCACCTGCTCTCCCCCAGCTCGACTGACCTGGCCATCAAACATGCACCAGCTCTCCCCCAGCTCGACAGACCTAGCCATCAAACATGCACCTGCTCTCTCCCAGCTCGACAGAACCAAGCCATCAAATAGGCACCTTTTCCCAGAGTTAGACATGTGGTTATCTGTAATAGGTACATTTTTTGGAGGAGGTACATGTCATTAACATTAGAGTTGTACACATATAACAAAAATGTATTTAGAATTCTGCACACATTCTCAAATTCTGATGTCCTAACGTCATTGTTCAACCATTTCGGCTTCTAAAACAACCGATCAAATCAGTCAATCTAAAATGCAATTTCTAAAATATTTAATAAACAATATGTAACACAAGCTACAAATTTCCAGAACTTGACTGTTAAACTGTCATATTTATTTTAGAAGTGTTTACGTTTACAATGAATACGCAGATAACCCACACGAAATAAGGTTGCAGAACCGCGTACCTTATGATGTTGTCAGTGAACAGACAAGAAGACACATATGATATATGTTAGTTACACGTCACTTAGGTGTTCAAATTATAATATACTATGGTGTTACAATCGAACACTGCCCTCCTTCCCCCTTCCTATCCCCAACGAAATAAATGAATATAGACCAACACATTTAGATGTTATCATGCAGTGTTCTCACCTCGATCTAGTACGGTTTTTCTTTGTCAGATTCACGGTTGTTAAACAAATTCCTTGTGTCTAAATTGGATCATTCTTACATACAGAAATAGAAGCAAACGTGAAGGTCGCTGGAAACTGTACATGTTAAATTATGAGCATAACAGGTGGCGTAGTGGTTAGGGTATGACTCATAAACCAAACTAATATGTGTTTAGATTCATGAATCGGAAAGGTCGAGCCGTTATGAAAAGTGGGCCCATTAAAAATGTGTGCTGAAGTTGGATGTACTGTATTGTAAGACGCAAAACAAATTTTACAAGAAACTGGTAAGCTTGATGCTTCTGTTCTTTGCTGTCTGAAATCCGCGTGAATAACATCTTATAACAGATCCCTGGGGAGCATTGGTGGTGGGGCTGGTGACGTGTTCTCGGAGAGCTACGAAGGGGGCTGAAGGGGTGATTGGCAAGTTTGCGGCAAACTAAGGCCACATGCTAACATTCCCTGAGTTAGAAAGAATTATTGATGTTTAGTTAACTTAGTTTCTTTTTTAACCATGTTGTTAACAAATACTTTTGTAATAAATAAATGAATACCTTGTAGATTTGTTCTCCTAAGCTTTTAGAGTTTTTTATGTTGAAGTCGTAATGTCAAGTATTAGATGCTGTCTTACTCAGTTTTCAAGAAATCCCAGATCTGCTGCAATCTATTGCATTAAGCCTCATTTTTGTGAATCAGGTCACGATCAGGAAGTCCGACGCCAGATTCAAGGTTTTGAAGGAGCCAGGGAGTACGAGATGGAACTGGTATATAATGCGAGCTTTGACCATATTCTGTCAATCATTGATCAGTCAGGTTCGTGTGAGCAGTACATCAGCTGGGAGTGCTTTGCTGCTCTCATTCATAACTTCAACGACAAGAATAAGATTACAACTGGTTGGCTTAACAGGTATTTCCTCTATCATTCATTAAATAATCATTTGAATTACAGGTAAGTGGACGCATTATTATGTTCAAGTAAGTGGACGCGTTATTATGTTCAGGTAAGTGGACGCATTATTATGTTCAGGTAAGTGGACGCATTATTATGTATATGAAAATGGTAAAGGTATTCCTATAGCAGACTGTCGTAGTGGATGACCCGTTTATTATGTCAGTGTACTAGGTTTGAGCTTTTCTAAGATGGGCTGAGCAACTCTCTTCCATCTTCACCTTGCTTTACCAAAGTGGGTACCAGTTGCTCATTTACAGCTGGGTAGATGGGAGTGTGTTGAGACCAGAGATTGATACACGGGTATATCAAACAATAGTTTGAAGTGGTAGGTATTCGATAATTTGAATCCTGCATGTTTCAAGCATAATCTGATCTCAATAAATGAAATCTGGCGATCAGTCCTATTGGAGACGGCTGACAAACTCGATAGTCCTGTGTACGCATAATAACCTTTATAAGTTTAAAAATGAAAATAGCGGGCTTTTAATCGCTGTCCAGGCAAACATTCTACAGGTAACAAAATTCTTACCCAATGGTGACCCACATACTGCCAAAAGGAGGCCTCCCTTCCATCATGGACAGACATGACAGACAGTCACCTGTTTCTAGACACTCGATTACAAATGTAAGAAAAACAACGAACCTATACAGAACAGAAGTGGGAAATAGCAGCTGATATGTACTAGGTGATAAGTGTGTTTGTGCACGCGCATGTGCAAGAGAGAAAGAGAGAGACACTCCATCAATCTTTGCCTGTGAATAACCAATTGAACATTACATTTCCAGCCTTAAAATGCTAAATGTTTTCATCGTTTTTAATTGTCATTATATTCTTCTTAGTCAACCTGTATTTCTACAAGGGCGAATACCCCGGTGCAGGTCTCAGGTCTGGTATGATCTGGATGTAGCCTGGAGGAGGATTTCCTGCTGAGTAGGCTATGCTAGATCAGCTTATTACTTCGCTGTGTTGGAACAAGTGCTTCGGAGGGTGGTTAATCGATATGCGTGTCTACCTTAATCGACTCAAAACTCTATAGTAAAGCAAACCCACAGCCTGTTAGGCGCTACCTATGGTGCTCTTAACAAACCGCGTAATCATGGACTGGGGTAATGCCATGTCACACAACAGTTAGTCGCCTCATGCGACATGTTCTCTGTGAGATAGTAGTGCTATATTCATGTCCGTGTTATACACAAAGACCCTGACAGGCCACTTATTCATTATATTTTCTCCCCAATTCTCTTCTGTATGTCTTTTCCTTTCACTGATTCAGCGCGTTGAAAAAACAATAATAAACTAAATTAGATTTGATATCCCACCATGTTCCTCGTGAACGAATCTAAAATTTGTAATTCTAATATAAAATCAATGCTTAAGTATGGTTCAATGAATATAACAACAACAAAATTAGTTAGTAAGTTATTATTATACTTTGATACTTAACCTAACGGGATGTTACACTTAGGTAAATTTCATTTTGAGTGATGCGTTCAACCGACATTAATTTTATGTGCAATTTGTGTGTTGATAACTTAATAAAGAAGTTGGTAATAAAATACGTGTTCTTTTTATAAAATAATTAATGCAGAACACGTGGAATTGCGGATTATTTTGGAGGAGCAAAACCAGGATCACAGAGCTGTGCTTGTGGCATGAACCAATCCTGTGTAGAATCACTTTTTGTGTGTAACTGTGACTCAAATGATGAAATCTGGCGCAAAGATGATGGCTTTCTCACATACAAGGACGATTTGCCTGTTTATGCTTTCGTGGCGGGAGATACAGGTAAGCCTAACAAGTAAATAGACACGCAGTAGATGAAAATATGTGAAAAGGAAACATAGAACAAATAATCAATTTTCAGTTTTAAAAGGGGCAGGCAATATTAAATGTTGAACAAATAGGAAATGTTGATTATTGCCAGTCTCTGATAAGACTAGGCGCCCGATCTCGCATCCCTTGAAAACAGACGAAACTGAAACTTGCAAGATACGAGCATCCACTGTTTCGAGCTCTTAGTTGGTCGTTTTTTGAGACAAGCGCCTTACCTCTCAGCTATAGAGGCACACACATATGCATATCTACCTTGTTTGAGGCTTGAGATGGTTTGGAATACACTCATGGAGTCTACCTTGTTTGGGGCTTGAGATGGCTTATAGTACACTCCTGGAGTCTACCTTGTTTGGGGCTTGAGATGGCTTATAGTACACTCCTGGAGTCTACCTTGTTTGGGGCTTGAGATGGCTTATAGTACACTCCTGGAGTCTACCTTGTTTGGGGCTTGAGATGGCTTATAGTACACTCCTGGAGTCTACCTTTAGATAGCTTGGAGTACACTCCAGGAATCTGTTTGAATGACTGTTTTCCTTGCAGTTATGTTTTGACTGATAGGAATCTTGAGTTGCTGCATATGCAGCTGTTGCTTCAGCTCTGAAATTAGTACAGGTCTCTCCTGCTGGTATCGAATGGTTTTCTATATCACCTTTGAAGTGTGAGATGTAGATGAAACTGCCTCCCCTTCCTGCGCTCTCCGTGACCGATCAATCTGTGTACATGGTCTCAGCCCCTCATCGTGCTCATGCACATTAACGTGACTGACTTCTGTCAAATAGCCAAAGTGCACTGAAGGCAAGTGCATAGAGACAATGCAATAGATGAATCAGCAACTGCAAAACTTGTAAATTGAACAAGGATGGAGCTTAGCTCTGTGCAAGAAAGTAAAGATCAGGAGTGTGTACAATCTAAGTGCTACAGGAGCCATCAGTATGTGCATCTTTTGCCTTTTTTAGAGACTGGTGTTAAGTGACAAATGATATGACACATTCTAAGAAAGGAAACAACATTTGTAACCAGGCCAATGTTGGTTTGAACATAGAATGGAAAAGAAAAGTTGGAGCAACAGAAGACATGGTAAAATGCTAGGAAGAGGAATCTAGGAATTGAAACGATGTTCTATATATTTCATGAATTATGTATTTTATCAGTCTATTTTGGTAACAAGACTTTATACCTTTGACAATTAGCTTGCTCATAATTCGTTGTTTAACTGTTGCAAATGTTCAATGTTTAGAAATACAACTCTCTCCTAAGGTGGTATCAGCGAGGATGGTTACAGTCTGATTGGACCACTTCATTGTCAGGGTCGTCAGAAATAAGTCAAGGCATTGAATTGCGTTTTCTATTTTTTCATCAAATTATCTTGTTACATTGTAAAGTTATTTTATTAACATTCTTTACGTCCACATTGACTTGACCATCACTCTTGTTAATTTGTTGAAAGTATTTTCTTGTCTTTTTCTGTAGAAAGATAGATAGGAAATTCATCCAGCTCTTTAGAGAACATTTCTTTAGTCCAGTTCTTGTCAGGAACAATAATTCTTTAGTCCAGATCTTGTCATGAACAATTCTTTAGTCCAGATCTTGTCATGAACAATTGTTTAGTCCAGATCTTGTCATGAACAATTCTTTAGTCCAGATCTTGTCATGAACAATTCTTTAGTCCAGATCTTGTCATGAACAATTCTTTAGTCCAGATCTTGTCATGAACAATTCTTTAGTCCAGATCTTGTCATGAACAATTCTTTAGTCCAGATCTTGTCATGAACAATTCTTTAGTCCAGATCTTGTCATGAACAATTCTTTAGTCCAGATCTTGTCAGGAACATTAATTCTTTAGTCCAGATCTTGTCATGAACAATTCTTTAGTCCAGATCTTGTCATGAACAATTCTTTAGTCCAGATCTTGTCAGGAACATTAATTCTTTAGTCCAGATCTTGTCAGGAACATTAATTCTTTAGTCCAGATCTTGTCAGGAACAATTCTTGAAGTCTATATAAAACTTTGCAAAACACTATTTGTTCACAATATATATATACTGGAATACTTAATGTTCGTGCACTAATGATACTTTCTCTAGTTTGTTGTGTGCAATATTTTTCCCGAACTTATTTTGCAATTTAATTGCCATTGTTTCTCAAATGTTCTTATTCAATAACATTGCTCATGCGAATTAAAAACTACCCTCTCATATCATCTGTTTGCTGCTGCAGCTCTACCCTGTTGGGATGCGTATCTTATTATGTGTGCTATCTATGTTACAATTGTTACTTTAAATCTATAAATTCAAAGTGTTTCCTTAAAACTATAAATATATCGTTCTCTTTTGTGTCCATGGTCTAAAACCCCTCTCACCTGTTTTACATTTTCACGAGTTTGGTAGATTTGAAATCATTTTGATCATACTTACCAAATGATCTAATTCCTTGTCTGTATCTTGTTGGACGTTATTCCCATTTCCTGTCGGATTTGTTTTTCACTGACCTCCTTTTTTAAACATCACATTTCACATATTATGATCTTTCAGCTTTGGTCATGGTATGTCTTGTAACATTTGCCATTTAAATCAGTATTTTTATGCCATTAAATGTTCCAACTTGCTATGTAGTGATTGCTTTTGGTATACACAGAAATGTGCACATAATTGTAGTTGTAGCATTAATATTCCTTCTTCTTGAACACTTTTTTCTTAGTTAAATTGTTCTAGTTTCGTGTAAATTATACTATCATTCTAAAATGTTCACATTTGTTACATATTACATTTTCTGCTTCAATATTGTAATAGTTTATATAAATATATGTTAACACAGATCTTGATCTGGCAGTCAAAGGGTAGCCTTTTGTTCAGAAATATGCGAATGGCAGTCATTTTCAATTAATAAATCAATCAATAAATCAATACATAAATCAGTGAAGAAATCAACTAATCAATCAATCAACCAGTTAATTAATGAAGCACTTAATCAATCAGTCAGGCACTTAATCAATCAAACAAAACTCTTTTAGCTTCAAATGTGGACCAACACATATTTATGGACATTTATGTTTCTTAAAGTGTCCTCAGAATGGGGTAGCCAGTCACTTGCACAACCGTTTGTCACCTTTTAGAACATCCATGGCAGGTTACAGTGTTACTATACTTTGCTCTCCTTTCAAGCCCGGTAACAATCGGGTAGAAGATATTTTGAATTCATATTATTTTCAATGGCTACAAAAACACCCATTGCTTTCTTTTTCTATAACTGAACAACCAGATTTCTTTTCAGTTCCAAGATGTAAAAAAAAAACAAGCTATAAAAATTTGCAGTGCAAAAAAATTTTTTCTCTTTGTTAGGAAAATTGGGGATTCTAACAATAATAACAATGTTGTTACCGAGCAGCAAATAATAGAGCCGCTGCCTTCTTCTAAGACTGTCGCAGAAGTTGTTGTGCTAGTACTGTGATTGATTTTGAGCGAAAACAGGACAAAAGTAATATGACTGACAATAATAACAAGCACTTGTCACTTTAAAGTAACTTTCATACAAATTGTGCTATTCATTTTTAAATTTAGAAAATGTAAACAATTCTGATACAGTTCTTCTTGTGATCGGATCTTTGATGTGCACACCATCATATGACTTCCTGTAGTGAATTTGATTGTGTTTTTTGGAGCTCCATTTAGCTCTGTACAGTTTGGAGTCAAGTGTTAAATCATTGAATCATCCTTAACTGGCCATGCAAGGGGCAGTCCTGTAATATATGCTCAGCAGTTTGATTGTTTATTCCACATGTGCACAGTGGTGAAGCAGGCAGTTGAATCGTGTTCATGTTTTTATTTATTATGTGCCCTACCCTGGTGCGGAAAGTTGTAGTCTGTTCCTCTGTGTTAAGGATGTAATAGTCGTCATTTGGTTGGATCTGTTCTCATCTGATAGCCTGGATAGATGTCTTTTTCTCAAAGTATGTGATATCTGCCTTCTCGTTCCCTGGAACGCCACAATGAGATGGTAGCCAATGAAGTATAGTTTGCTTCCTAGCGGCTACCTGGTTTAGTTCATTCCTCAGGTGTATGAGTTGCCATCCCTGAGAGCTTGCAGCACAGATAGTTCACCTGTGAAGATACCTACCTGGTGGCAGTCAGAATAGTTGTTATAAATGACATGTCTAGCTTGTCCAAGTTTGTGGACGTTAGTTGTAAAGTTAAAGCAGAATTTACCAGTGGGAATACACCTTGTCTCACTACAGTTTTTGTGGTATGAGACGAGGACACCAGCTTCTATATTCTTGACAGCATTTGTTTCTGATCCATCTTTGTAGGTATGTTTCCACAATTGTTCTGTGCAGTTTACTTTGTTCGTGCTCAGGGTAGCATATCGCTCTTGCAGATCATTATTCTCTTGTTCAGTTGTGATGTCACTGATTGATATTTTAATCTGTAGGATTTCATTATCTTGTTATCATGGTATTTCGTCTAGTGGGAACAGTCTTGTCTTCATAGGTACGTCTGCTTGGTGTTGTCTATTCCTCATTGACCGAAACTGTCATGTTTTAGACAGCCCAAATCGTCTAGTTAAACATAATTCTTATAGTCAAATGTAAGTCCAAAAGGCAGATCATGGAATACAATGGAAGCAGTACCGGATTTCCCAATACACTGACTAGACTGCAGCCTAAGGTTTCAAGATTGCAGGGACCTCTTTTTGAGTTCCATGCGATGTTCTTTTTATCACAAGTTTTCAAAAAGGATCTCATCTTTACTTCCAGCCTAGAGCCAGATGGACGGTAAGTCCTGCAATAATGGGACGACTCCTTCTAACTGCTGACCAGATAGATATGCTGATCAGAATGATCACATTAGGCCACCTGATGTCAGGCACAGATCTGCCTTATTGAATATTGTGTTTCCAATATTCCAATTCTAAGATTTTATAGCAGTAACATATTTCGAATTCAGTTACCAATGATATTTAACATTTTTCAACATTTGTTATTATGGTTGGACAGCACAAGAACTCAAACATTTACTAATGTATAAGAAATGTAATATTGTAATTTTTATATTTCCTAACATTTATGAGTTTTTAAAATTTTTGATCTTAAAATAATATGGATTTTAACAAATTATAGCAATCATACGTTTCTTATTTATGTGAACATTATTTCTTTAATTCTTGCATTTGATAAAATTAGCACACGTTTCTTATTAATGTGAACATTTTTTCTTTAATCCTTGCATTTGGTAAAATTGGCACACCTTTCTTATTCATATCAAATGCTTAAATAGTTCTAATTTATTATTTAAAAGTCCCATATTTCTTACTTAGCTGGAACATTTATATGTTTCACTATTACTTCAATAATAATCACATTCTTCTTATTCCTGTGGAGGCATGTTTTTATTTCTATGCCATTTAATGAATAGTCACATTTGTATTTTTCACATTGAACATGTATTTTTACAGTTAATATAATATTCCATATATCTTAATCATTGTGAAATTATCTGAATATTTATGTTAATTTGCATGTGTACTGGTTGTGAAATATTTAATTAATGTGTTCAATTAAACAACGCATGTTTTCATACCAAAAATTCCATTATAAAATTTACAACAATATTTTTGTGAATATAAAAGTTGTAAAATACTGAATATTATATTAATATGATAAATGTAAATAAGATTTCATAATAACATGGCAAAAGTGAAATATATCATTTCTATCCACGTGTTAACAATCTGTGGTTCCTAAATAATAAATTGTATTTATTTTATTGACCTTCAAGTGGTCGGTAGTTATGGCATTTTCATTCCAGTATATGATAGAACAACTTAAAATAATTAACTGTTACGATCTCTACAAATAAAAAACAAATCTGCAATCTATGCATTGCTAGCTCATCGATTGCAGCATTACCATTCAAAGTGAGGTGTTGTGATCCCCATAGTGGTGAGCTCGCGTTGCGCTACAGTCCAGCAGAGAAGATGTATGAAAAGATTGAACCAACGAGCTACGGGAACCATCCATATCCCTACTCTTCACCATTCATTAAGATGGACTGACCTCCTATAGGTCTGCATGGAGTGCTGGTGGATCGATTCTTAACAGAACAAATCAACAGAAGAACAGAACTTGGGGTTAGTATGTATTTGGTTGAACTCATTTTGAGACTAAAGATTCAGCACAGAGGATGAGGTTGACAGCAGCCAGCAACTCATATCTGGCTACTTGGAAAAATAGATTAGCAAACCAGAGCTGACTGCTTGCATCAGGGTCAGCGAACTACAGTTGACCAAGACCCTATTTTGCCTCCAAGCAGAGGCCCTGAAAAGCAGGCTGCACTAGTATAGTCTGGGTAAGAGAATAGGGATCACAGTGGAAAAGCGAACCCGGTATCCCAAAAATACAGCTAAAATCGTATGTGTCGGGCCAAAGAGCGGAGATATCGCAACCTGGCTGTAAACTACAGCACAGCATCACAACATTCTTTTCACGATGAATGCTGAAAAAGAAGTATAATTCCTTGTAGTTGTACATACATCCACCCAGAAATAATAGAATTAATATAAGTCTTACTTACTATAGGCACATATATACATATGTATATTCTCACTAGATAACCAATTTCCATAGCATATTGTTTATCTTATTTTGCTGTACATACTTCATGCAATCAATTTTGTAAGTACAAATGATCAGCTTTTGAGTAGAATGTTCTCGATGTTACTGTATACATTATGGTTAGGTTGATGCCTGGTCCTTCATGCATATACTAATGACCATTTGTTTTAAACAGGTGGATCAGAAGAGAAAGGATATTCACAGATTGGTCCACTCCGGTGTTATGGTCATACCAGCTCTCGTCGTCATTTGACCTAAACAGGCGACCTTATCTTCATCTTTGCTGTCATTTTTTAAATATTCAAAATGAGTGTCAAGCTCTACCTGTTTGCAACATAAACTTGTTTAAACAATGTCAAATCTATATTTAGAAAATGGTTAATATATGAACACATTTTTTAAAAACAGATTTGATCTAATAAGGCTCTATGCAGCGTTTCTCAACCAGGGTTCCCTGGAACCATCGAGTTTTCCAAGAAATAGTGATTAATAGTTGCTTAATTTTTAGTCTTTAAATACATATTCACTATTTTACTGTACACTTATGAACATATTTTCTTAGAAAATTCTTGGATATAACACGGTCTTCAATCTTTTATATCCTATGTATGTATAATCGAGCCCGGGTGAAGTATTTGTGCACCAAAACTTAAGTACAAGTTTTACATCAAAAAGTAAATTTTAAAATCTAAATTGATTTTTAAAAACATTTCCCTGACACACATATTTGTTCATATGACATTTGGACTTGATTTCTCTTATCTCTTTTTGACGTGGTCAATAAACTATTCAGTTATTACAGTAGCTATTTGTTTTCGTTATACTTATGTGTGTTTTAAACGATGTTGGTTATTTATGCTTAGTTTTTGTTTCTTGTATTGTTAAAATATTTTATTTAAAAAAATTGTATACGTACCTTATGAACTTGAAGTTTTGAAAAGAAATAAAAAGATATTAATAATGATATATAATAATACGTATGTAGATGTTTCCTGAGACGTGGATATTATTTCAAGTGTTCCACGAGGGTTAAAAGGTTGAGAACGGCTGATCTATAGAATAAAGAACTAAGCAAAGAAAAACAACACAAAGGAAACCAGCAATCAAAAGTAATGCAATGCCAGTATTGGGGCAATAATCACAAATGATTGGATGTTATGTCATCAGTACGTTAGTCAGTCCAGAGACTGGCATTTGAAGTCCTCTATTCATCAGTACGTTAGTCAGTCCAGAGACTGGCATTTGAAGTCGCCTGTTCGTATCACTCCATTGTCCTCTATTCATCAGTACGTTAGTCAGTCCAGAGACTGGCATTTGAAGTCGCTTGTTCGTATCACTCCATTGTCTTCTATTCATCAGTACGTTAGTCAGTCCAGAGACTGGCATTTGAAGTCGCCTGTTCGTATCACTCCACTGTCCTCTATTCATCAGTACGTTAGTCAGTCCAGAGACTGGCATTTGAAGTCGCCTGTTCGTATCACTCCACTGTCCTCTTTTCATCAGTACGTTAGTCAGTCCAGAGACTGGCATTTGAAGTCGCCTGTTCGTATCACTCCATTGTCTTCTATTCATCAGTACGTTAGTCAGTCCAGAGACTGGCATTTGAAGTCGCCTGTTCGTATCACTCCACTGTCCTCTATTCATCAGTACGTTAGTCAGTCCAGAGACTGGCATTTGAAGTCGCCTGTTCGTATCACTCCACTGTCCTCTATTCATCAGTACGTTAGTCAGTCCAGAGACTGGCATTTGAAGTCGCCTGTTCGTATCACTCCATTGTCTTCTATTCATCAGTATGTTAGTCAGTCCAGAGACTGGCATTTGAAGTCGCCTGTTCGTATCACTCCACTGTCCTCTATTCTGGATAATAATAAAATATATATTAGTCTCAACCCCAATGTTCTTGCACATCGTGTTGTAACTGTTTTGTTCGCGAACTATCTTTTACTCTAAATCCCTTCTAGCATTTTCAATAACAAACCAACGTGACCAAGTTAAGATCATCTGAATGTTTCTATTCTGTTTATTAGTTGTCTATGTGTCCTATATATCTTTAAATACTTGCTGTTTGAACTGTATTTCTGTCTGTTTATTATCCATCTTGCTCTTCTTTCTGTTAATAATCTTATTTTCTGTTTACACATTATTGTGTTCTTTCTGTTACTTGCCGTCTTATTATCTTTCTGTTAATAATCTTATTTTCTGTTTACACATTATTGTGTTCTTTCTGTTACTTGCCGTCTTATTATCTTTCTGTTAATAATCTTATTTTCTGTTTACACATTATTGTGTTCTCTCTGTTACTTGCCGTCTTATTATCTTTCTGTTAATAATCTTATTTTCTGTTAACACATTATTGTGTTCTTTCTGTTACTTGCCATCTTATTATCTGTCAGTTAATAATCTTATTTTCTGTTTACACATTATTGTGTTCTTTCTGTTACTTGCCATCTTATTATCTGTCAGTTAATAATCTTACTTTCTGTTAACACATTATTGTGTTCTTTCTGTTACTTGCCGTCTTATTATCTTTCTGTTAATAATCTTATTTTCTGTTTACACATTATTGTGTTCTTTCTGTTACTTGCCGTCTTATTATCTTTCTGTTAATAATCTTACTTTCTGTTAACACATTATTGTGTTCTTTCTGTTACTTGCCGTCTTATTATCTTTCTGTTAATAATCTTACTTTCTGTTAACACATTATTGTGTTCTTTCTGTTACTTGCCGTCTTATTATCTTTCTGTTAATGATCTTCTCCTTGTTTGTGCTAACTTTCTCCTCATTTTCTTACTGCTACGGTTGCACTCTTGCTTGAGTTAGGTACTCGATGACTATTTTTTGGTGGCAGGTTACAGTGACTTTTTTCACATCCTGATGCGTAGTTGCTAAGGGAAACCGGGGTCTTCCTGGCTTTATAATGTGAGGCTCACCACCATATGGACCACGATGCCAATCCTCATCTCGCTAGTCACGCTGTCATAAAACAGGGCTAGTCACGCTGTCATAAAACAGGGCTAGTCACGCTGTCATAAAACAGTCTGTTTCTATGGAGAAATCCTTGGAAGTGAGGTAAGGTCTTGATCAGTATGTTTCACCTCATCTTCTTCTTCGTACGCAGTCAGACAGTAACCATTATTTTTTCGAATCACCTCATGAATAACCAAGTCAAAACTCCCCATTTTTAAAATGTTAATTAACTCCTCATTTTCTTACTGTTAATTATGTCATTTACTTGCTTTAATTATCTCCCTATTACTAGCTGTTAATTATCTCCCTATTACCTGCTGTTAATTATCTCCCTATTACCTGCTGTTAATTATCTCCCTATTTACTTTCTGTTAATTATCTCCCTATTACCTGCTGTTAATTATCTCCCTATTTACTTTCTGTTAATTATCTCCCTATTTACTTGCTGTTAATTATCTCCCTATTACATGCTGTTAATTATCTCCCTATTTACTTGCTGTTAATTATCTCCCTATTACTTGCTGTTAATTATCTCCCTATTTACTTGCTGTTAATTATCTCCCAATTTACTTGCTGTTAATTATCTCCCTATTACTTGCTGTTAATTATCTCCCTATTACTTGCTGTTAATTATCTCCCTATTACTTGCTGTTAATTATCTCCCTATTACTAGCTGTTAATTATCTCCCTATTACTTGCTGTTAATTATCTCCCAATTTACTTGCTGTTAATTATCTCCCTATTACTTGCTGTTAATTATCTCCCTATTACTCTATGTTAATTATATCCCTATTTACTTGCTATTAATTATCTCCATATTACTAGCTGTTAATTATCTCCCTATTCTCTTGCTGTTAATTATCTCCCAATTTACTTGCTGTTAATTATCTCCCGATTTACTTGCTGTTAATTATCTTATAATTTTCTTGGTGGTGTTGATCATGTTTCCCTCAGCTTAATAGTAATAAGCTCTTTAACATATTAATGTTTCAAGTATCCATATCTTCTTCCTGATGTTAATCATCTCTGTGTATATTACCTACCTCCATCGTTACAGGTAACAGTAAAAAGGAAACAGTTAAGGAATCCCCTGCTTCTGGATGTTAATGCTGTTCTTTTCTTATCAATGTGTTTGTAACGATAAATTGTAAAGAAAAACATCAAAAATATATTTGTTCCCATCATACTTACCTCTCTTTCTCTTTCCTCTGGGATTCCATGAGAGTGCATGCCTGGCTATGTTGGACGTGTCCACCTCAGCACATATAACCTATCCAACCTCATTTTCTTCTCATAATTTGTTGATCCAATGGCTGGTGTTGGCTTCTTTACCATTACCATCATTCCTCACCATGTCGCGCCACCTTATGCCCAGTATCCTTTCTAGACAACCATTATTGAAGGACAGGAGTTTTCTCTGTTGTATCACCGTTATAGTACTCCATGTTTCGGCTCCATACAACAATATCGTGACAATGCCGTTTCATATTTTATCAATACTGTGAATTATGGTTTTTTTCCAGTCCTATTTTCATTTTGTCTATTAATTGAACTTATCACAGGACACAAATCAGAGCTTCAGGTCAAGAGGAAGACAAAAAAAAGTCAGAGCTTTAGGTCAAGAGGAAGACCAAAAAAAAGTCAGAGCTTCAGGTCAAGAGGAAGACAAAAAAAAGATGGACTGAAAAGGTTAACAGAAACACACAGGCACCGTTAATTTAAACAATTTTGGTTTTTTTCCAGTCCTATTTTCATTTTGTCTATTAATTGAACTTATCACAGGACACAAATCAGAGCTTCAGGTCAAGAGGAAGACAAAAAAAAGTCAGAGCTTTAGGTCAAGAGGAAGACAAAAAAAAAGTCAGAGCTTCAGGTCAAGAGGAAGACAAAAAAAAGATGGACTGAAAAGGTTAACAGAAACACACAGGCGCCGTTAATTGAAACAACAGTCATATAAATAGCCCCCAAAAATATAATATAACACATTTTCACTGAAGTGCACAAATGAGATTATATTTGCTCTAATATGATGGATGTACTAATATAGCAATCCTACATTGCATCTCACCAACTTCTGAATTAATGTTACTTCTGCTTGTCTCCGTAATAATTATTTACAACATGGTTAACATGGATTATAAACCATTCTAAAAGTACATACCTTGTATGAAATGGCTTAGATTCTATCTACCAAACAATGAATATTTGTTTTCATTGACCACCAGGTACCTTGAAAGTTACAAGATATTTCACACATTGGCCTAGCTAAAGATGGGGGTGAGGACAGGGTCTGTACCCCTAAGGTGACACTTTTTTGAGGTGGCATGTTTGCTTTTCCAGAAATAAAATAAAAGAAAAGCATTTTTCAGCCAGGATCGTACAGAACGTCAGACATAATTTCATTATTTACCACTAGTATTTGCTAGCAAAATAAATGAAATGTTAATTTTTTAAATCGTTAAATGTCCCTATCTGACTATGATTCCCAGAAAAAGAAACAATAAAGCATGCATAGCTACTTCTTTATTGGTTAACTGGTTGGAACAAGACCTCAGTGACTGTCCCCGACTCACTTCTAGCTGATACCGGCCAAGAAAGTCTGAATCAATGCGAAGAAATTATACACAGGCACAGTGAGACCAGCTTTGGAATACGGCATTGCAGCTTGGTCCATGGTCCACTGCATCTAAATCAAACTTTGACAAAATAGGGCGCATCCAGAATCAAGCAGCCCGTATCATAACAAGAGCCCTAAAGTCCACCCAAATAAAAGACCTGGAAGTAATGACTGGGTTACAGCCAATGGAAGACCGCCGAGACTGCAGAATCCTACAGCATGCAGAGAAATTCAAAACAATCATGGACTAAATGGGTTGGGACGGGGCAGGCTAAAAAGGAAAAGTTTTACAGTCCAGGCAAAAAAAAAAAGATTAAAAACAATTCTGCACTTTTAAACAAAAAAATAAAACCAATACCGGCATGCTCCCTCCGCTGCCTCTGGAAAGGAAGACCCTTCCCTGATATTATATGCAATATTCCTAACATCGAAGACAAAAAAACACAAACAGAGGAACAGAAAACACACTGACACAGTTACAAATTACATTAACCAACAATTTCCATCAACAGCCTGAACGCACACCTATATGGATGGTCCAGTCAAAGATGCCAATGGGAACGGGGGAGGAGTGTGTGTAAAGTTTCGACATTATGTCCAACAAGGCCACGAAACCACAAAAATTGCGAAGACATCTCGATAGAAAACACAAAGAATATGGCTCATGCTTCAATTTTGTTTTCAAAAATAAAGAGCAGGATCTGTAGAGAAGTATGAATATGACGTTTATAAACCTCTTCAGCTGGTTGTAACAATACAAATGATGCGAGACCTCAATTAAAGTTTTTCAACGGTTACAAAGAACCTGACAAACCACACAAAAGCTGAAGAGCTTATATTACCATTTACAAAAATCTCATTTTCCGTTCTATTTAACGAGAAAGTTGCAACGTACCTTTTATTAATACCATTGTCAAATGACACAGTTAAAAAGCGAATCGACGGTTTGTCAGCTAAAATTAAGAAACAATTATAAGAAAGAGTGTACTTGCCCTTATTTTACTCTGGAACTGGGCGAAAGCACAGACATAAGAAACGGAGTGACTTTATTGCGCCACGCTAAATATGACCACCAAAAATATTTTCCAAGACTAACTGTTTATCATTTTCTTGGTGCACACTACGGCTGAAGAAGTATTTAACAAATTAAGCGCGTTTATCACATATCAAGATATTGATTGGTTGAATTGCATAGGAACATTGATACAAAACTGTTTCTTTAAAAAGCGAAAGCAAAACACCAAATAAGGTAATTAGTTTTCCAATAGGGATGTTATGCTTTCTTGTTTCAACTTGTCTTTCACAAGTGTCAAAGATCGAGAAAATAGACAAAAATATATTAAAGCAACAAAATGTGTTTATACTTATATTTTATTGATACAAACTAAACAACACTTGTCTCAGGTTTTCAATTTAAGAAGAAAATGACAGCAGAAGAATAGATTAAAATAACATACAATTGTCAAGTAGAAAACGAAGCTGCAGCCTGAAATAACAAAGTTATAATAAAAACGAAAATGCGCTTTAGCGTGCAGAATACAAGAACCAAAATTCGTGGTAAAGAAAACATTGATACGAGGGGCGTTCAAATCAAACCGAGACTTGTTAGTCTAGTTTTACCTGAATGAGTTATAGCGTGCTTGAACTACTATCATTAGTTAGAGGCACTTGTGTCCTATAACTGCTAGAAGACCCCCTTGCCATGGCCAGCCACGTGAAAGATCAATAAAAAAGCTGGACAACACTGTTAGCATACGCGTAGACCAGCGTGTTGTGATGAAGTTTCTTGTGAAAGAAGGCGGGAAACTTACAGGAATTTATAAAAATGTCATGATACATTCAACCGCAGTAAGCCATTTGAATGGTGTAAACGTTTTAAAGAAAGCCGTACTTCTGTGAGTGATGATACCGGCTGTAGTGGCTCTCAACCCACCACAATCATTTCTGTGAATATCTAGATTGTGAAACGCCTTATCCTGGAAAATCGCCGCATAATTCTGCACGGAATTGAAAGATCGTTTTGACATGGAAGGACATGACTTTTTGGATCGCTTCATTAAATGTGACGAAACCTGGCCGTATCATTATACTCCTGAATGGAAACCAGCATTCAATGAATGGAAGCATATACAACCACCATCACCCAACAAATTTCGAACAATTGCATCTGCAGATAATTTGATGGCAAGTATTTTGGGACAACATTGACATCATTAATGTTGTATTGTATGACATATTGTCACATCCACCTTACAGCCCAGACTTCGCCGCAAGCGATTAACACCTGTTTGGACACCTACAATAATTTATGGAAGGTCAGCATTTCAGTACTGATGACGAAGTGGAACAGGCTGTTGAACTGGATTGGTTCAGAAATACTGACAAATATTTCTAAATAAAATTTTGTTGGTGGATTTTTTAATCTGGTTTTTCCATGTCAACCTTGGGTCCATTGTTATTCCCAGATAAGTTGGACTTATGTCAAGGAGGAGAGTCTGGCGATTTACTTTCAGGATCACTTCTTGGGGCTTGAGAGATAGAAGATTGTGTACGTGGTTTTGGTTTTGTTTATAGCGATTTGCCATTTTTTTTGTCCATGTCTCTATTTTATTTAGAGCGTCCTGCATTTGGTTTCTAGCTACAGGTGTAGACTCTTCGGATGTCCATAGTGCCAGGTCATCTGCATATAGTGCACTGTGTACTCTTTTAGGGATTTCTGTGACTATATCATTGAGGAACAGCATGGGCGAGAGTATTCCACCTTGTGGAACTCATTGTTCCATTTTCATCTTTTTGCTGAGGTGTCCTTGGAGTTGCACCCTTGCTGTCCTGTTATCTAGGTAATCACTGATCCACTTGTACATGTTGTTGGTTACACCCATTTGCAGTAGTTTGAGTTTTAACCCGCTCTTCCATATTTTATCAAAGGCTTTTTCTAGGTCTATCCAGACTGCCAGTGTTTTCTTTTTGTCTTGAAATGCACCTTCTACCTCCTGCGAGATATGTCACCTGATCTTCGGTCGATCTGTTTCTACGAAAACCTGCTTGCCGGGGAATAAGTAAATTCTTTGATTCTATATGTCAGGTTATTCAAATGTAAACTATAACTCAGTTATTCATTCATCAGTTAATTCATTCTAAAGCGCATTATTTTGTCATTGCATAAATTTATTTATCAAATTATTTATTTATACAAATTCAATTATCCACCAAACCAATCATGTACTTTTCAATTAATTCATTCAAGAGGTATTTATTTTTTATCTAATGTCCTACATTCTCCAACTCATTTACTAACCAGCTCACTTATTTATTTATTACGCTTTCATTCATTCTTCAATTCACTCATCCCTGTATTAATTTTTCCAGTTCATTCACTCATTCGTTAATCCAGTCAATCGTTCAATGATCGACTTATGTATGTATCAAGCAATCAATAGATCAACTGCCACATCAATACCTGCATTCTTTCATTAACTCATTCATTTATTCACTAATTAAATCAGTAATTCAGAAGCCCATTCAAATACTCTATTTCCTGTTTCAGTCATCGACTCATTGATTGGACGAAATAATCAGCCATTCATAAATCCTTTAATTCTTTCCTCAACTCACTACTTTAATGATCATAGTCACAGTGTTTCGTTCATTCATTCATTCAACCAATAACACAATCATTCATTCAATCAATAACACAATAATTCAGTCACACACCTGTACATCATTCATGTAATTAAATTATGACTTAACTTAAAGGGTCATCTTCTGCGATGGGTTTTATGATGAAACTATTACCCCTCTGCTTTACTTTAAAAGTATGATCCTAGCCCCCCCCCCCCCTTCTGTTGTAAGATAAATCCACGACCGACTGCCGGATGATAAAGCTTCGAACCCCCTCCCCCTCTTTATTATATTATGGGACTATGTGCCACACACCTCCCCCCCCCCCCAACCGATCACATGATGAAACTATGACTCCACCCTCTGTTATATTATGCAACTATGACACCCGCCCCCCTCTCCGCCGTTTGATGAAACTATGACCACCCGCCCCTGTTGTTTGATGAAAATGTGACCCCCTGTTTGATGAAACTATGACCCCCCTGTAGTTTGATGAAACTATGACTCCCACCTGTAGTTTGATGAAACTATGACCCCCTGTTGTTTGATGAAACTATGACCCCCTGTAGTTTGATGAAACTATGACCCCCACCTGTAGTTTGATGAAACTATGACCCCCTGTAGTTTGATGAAACTATGACTCCACCTGTAGTTTGATGAAACTATGACCTCCAGTGTAGAAGAGGAGCGACTAAGTAAGTAAGTAAGTTTGTTGTAAAATGAATTTATGTCTCCTTTCCCCCCTCCTCATACCACCCACTGTTGTATGATTAAACTATGTCCACCTGCCGGATGTTGAAACTAGACATGTTGAATTGAAGATCCTCACAAACGGCAGGAATTTGTCATCAAAAGTATGACATGAGAAGACAGAGCACGCATTTTTACTATCAATCAGCTGCTGGAACAATTAATATACATTTCTTTCGCGATTGACTGAGAGAAACCGAAGACATTGGATCTTCACCGAAATACGCTGTAAATGTTTCTGCATAACATAACACACCTTGTAATATAGATCTACAAGTACATTTTCACAATGAAATGATATCCTTCGAACGCGCAGGACCAGTTTTTTATGTATGACACGTCTTCAAAACGTGTGCACATAAGTAATCGATAACATATACATAAACTTATACCTTACACAAAACCTGTACATCAGACACAAATCTGTACACCAGACAAAAACCCGTACACCATACAAAAACCCGTACACCAGACAAAAACCCGTACACCAGACAAAAACCTGTACACTAGACAAAAACCCGTACACCAGACAAAAACCCGTAAAAGAGACAAAAACCTTCAGACAACAATTGAGAGTAAACAGGGAAACAATTGTGCAAAGAACAGTGTTTGCCTGCAGACTCCTAGACTTTGAAATGTGTTTACTTTGTATTTTGATTTGGTAGAACCAATGGTCACATGCGTACATGTGTTCATAAATAACTCAGTCTAACAAAAGAAAAACAAAGCATTCTTCTGATGGTTTCTAAAAATTGTCTTTGACAAATTTAATGTTTTACATTTTTAATAGATGTATTAACCATTTTCCGAGTGGTTTGCCAGGGTCTATGTGAATGACAAGGTAAGCACAACTGCCTCACAGTGAGCATGTCGTAGGAGGCCACTAACTGTGTGGTATAACATGGCATAACACCAGCCATGGTTAAGTGGTTTGTTAAGAGCAGCATAGATGGCGCCTAACCGGCTGCTGTTCTACTTTGCTCTAGTGTTAGAGTTTATTAAGATGGACTTGCTCATCACTTAACCATCCTCTTTTGTGGAGCAATACGCTGCTCGAGCCTAGTCCGCTAAGCAGGGCATCCTCCACCTGGCTACATCCACCTCACATCAGAAATTGGACCTGAGCAGGGGCTTATGCTCCCGTTGAAGTACAGGTCGACTAAGACTATGACTAAGACTAAAACTAAGACTGAGACTGAGAATAAGACTAAGAATATGACTAAGCATATGACTAAGACTATGACTATCTCTATGACTGAGACTAAGACTAATACTAAGAATATGACTAAGACTATGGCTATATCTATGACTAAGACTATGTCTATGACTGAGACTAAGACTATGACTCAAAATCCACAAATACATAATACAGTGTTTGCTGCTGTTCTAGATATAGTAGCATGACCAGGACTAAATCTCCATGTTCATACCGAATGGCACCGGTAAAATGTTCCAGATATTCACAAAGTGTTATCACAAGGCGAGAGTCAAAACCATCCTTGTTGTGACAAAGACACCAAGAGTAATCTGGTTTGCACGGAACCACATTAGGTAGCGGAGGTACTCCAGCCAAATTGTGATGACGTACGCCATACCCAGGTACAAGCCGCAATTATTTCACCAATGGCACCTTTAAATGAATAACTAGTTGATCGTTGCTTGTAAGCCCATGCGCACCTAGACTATGTGACGTCACAGGATGTATGAATGACAAGTATCACAGACAGAGTAATCAGCGTTACGATAGACAGCCATCAAATCCACACAATCGCTTTGTTCGTACCAAATGTCACAGGAAAATAATGACACGCATTTTTCACGCAATCCTTGACAAAATATGGAGCAACCGGTAATAACACACCACCAGCAATCCTAAACAACAGTAGCATTTGATCAGAGTATCTATTTAAAATTTGAAGACCATACGTTTGTCGTTCCGTGTCTTACCTTTCCCATAACCACAAGAGGTCACAGATGGACAATTTTCTAACCAGGCAGGACCCAATCTCCTGGGCGATGTGTTCTAGTTCATTATTGTCCCATGTCAGAACTACACAGATACGCCACAACCAAGATTGCCTGCAACTAGGGCGAAGAGCGTTCATCTGGTGAAGTCTTGCCATGTGCACTAGACCGTAAAAATGCGACACGAGTAACCGTAACACTATTTCATATAAACAATGTTCATGTCAGGATAACCGGATGGAAGAAAACACAAAAAATGAACTAATTAACTAATCCAGATTGGAAGCAACAACACGTGTTGTGGACACACGTGTCAGTTGTCGACTAGTGTCAATTCAAGGCAAATCAATAATAAACTAAAACACCAGAACAAAGTTAGATCCGCAGTCGGCTCGGCGCCATCTTTGTTGCTCACCAAGAATAAACTTGATTATGTACTAGGAGTGATTTGATTGGACTAGGAGAGACTTGATTGTACCTGGAGAGACGAGAGTACTAGGAGATACGTGATTAGACTAGGAGAGACGCCATTGTACTTGGAGAGACTTGATTGGACTAATAAATACATGATTCGACTAGGACTAACTTGATTGGACTAGGAGAGACGATTGAACTTGGAGAAACTTGATTGGACTTGGAGAGACCATTGAACTTGGAGAAATTTGATTGGACTAGGAGTTAAGTGATTGGACTAGGAGAGCCTTGATTGTACTTGAAGAGACTGGATTGGACTATGAGATACGCGATTGGACTAAAAGAGACTTGATTGTACTTGGAGAGACTTGATTGTACTTGGGGAGACTTTATTGGACTAGGAGATACGTGATTGGACTAGGAGAGACATGTTTTGACGAAGATACGTGATTGGACTAGGAAAGACGCCAGTGCACTAGACCTCAGCATTTTAAATGGGTGGGGTGGTCAGTTACTTAAGTTTACGGGCGGTAAGTGTATGTCAGTTCTATTGCAACAATTGTCGTCGTCGCGATGAAGATTACTTTATCTATTAAGCCGCAGCATATCTTCTTCTTCTTCTTCTTCTTCTTCTTCTTCTTCGTACGCTGTCAGACGTCAACCTTTATTTTTTCGAAAAAAAGCAGCTGTCATTCTGAGGCTGTCGACACTGCCATAGAGCTTGTCTAGTGTTGCCACTGGTGATGGCCACATCTGCTTTCTCTGATCCTCGTTTGTCGGGCAGTTTTGCAGCAGATGTTCAGTGGTCATTTTCCCAGTACCGCACATGCATTCGTCAGTGCCACCTATCTTCAATTTATTGAATAGGTGGCAGCCTATCTGAGGTGGGGTGGCCAGTTCCCTTCCTTTCTGTTTTTACCTTCCCATATTCATACACCCGGTACCAATTTACAGCTGAGTCAACTGGGGGAGAAGTTTTACCATGTACGAACCACGGCCCGGTTTTTTGTCTGTCAGTTCGTGACCTTGAATCACTGCTATGCTATAATCCCAATCTCGGACGCCAGCTGACTATGGACAAGCTACACGTGCAAATCTTAAAGTCGGTCGTGAAAGTGCTGAGAAGGATAAACGATCTAGTAGGCTTACAACTAGCGAAAGTGCTGAGAATGATAAACGATATGATAGGCTTACAACTAGCGAAAGTGCTGAGAATGATAAACGATATGGTAGGCTTACAACTAGCGAAAGTGCTGAGAATGATAAACGGTCTAGTAGGCTTACAACTAGCGAAAGTGCTGAGAATGATAAACGATATGGTAGGCTCACAACTAGCGAAAGTGCTGAGAATGATAAACGGTCTAGTAGGCTTACAACTAGCGAAAGTGCTGAGAATGATAAACGGTATGATAGGCTTACAACTAGCAAAAGTGGTGAGAATGATAAACGGTATGATAGGCTTACAACTAGCGAAAGTGCTGAGAATGATAAACGGTATGATAGGCTTACAACTAGCGATAGTGGTGAGACTGATAAACGGTATGATAGGCTTACAACTAGCGAAAGTGCTGAGAATGATAAACGGTATGATAGGCTTACAACTAGCGAAAGTGGTGAGAATGATAAACGATATGGTAGGCTTACAACTAGCGAAAGTGCTGAGAATGATAAACGATATGGTAGGCTTACAACTAGCGAAAGTGCTGAGAATGATAAACGATATGGTAGGTTTCAACTAGCGAAAGTGCTGAGAATGATAAACGATATGGTAGGCTTACAACTAGTGAAAGTGCTGAGAATGATAAACGATAGGGTAGGCTTGCAACTAGCGAAAGTGCTGAGAATGATAAACGATATGGTAGGCTTACAACTAGTGAAACTGCTGAGAATGATAAACGATATGGTAGGCTTACAACTAGCGAAAGTGCTGAGAATGATAAACGATATGGTAGGTTCACAACTAGCGAAAGTGAAAACAATGTTCAATGTCAGCACCCAGCTATGCTGAAAAATCAATGATCGCAATTGATGAGTTGTCTGAAGACTTACACACCGAAAAAGGTATGCATTACTTGAGTGGGCTGAGTGATAAATCAATGTATTTGTCTAAACTTTTGTTAACCAAATTTATGCATATACATTACTGTATCTTGTATCTATTCGATACTATAAATACATTTTATGCGCAACAGTTCGTCAAGATTAAAATTACCATAATACGACATATCGGTGGAGTGCTAGGCGCACAAGATATATAACGAGGGAACATTATTATTTGGTCTATGTGTCTTCTTCTTCGTTCTTTCCTAATCTCCCGCTACTAAGCCCTGAACAGGGCTTTGTAAGTAGCAAGGTGTAGTCCGAAGAACGGGATGCGATGTGTCGCTTGTTTACAGTTTGACTGCGATATTTGCACCTTTCGGTCCGACACATCCGTCTTCGGCAGGGCCGGTGTATATTTTGTCTTTTAGGCCATGAGGCGACATATTTGTTTCGTATCCAAGAGCCAGGTAAAAAATGTAGGAACTTGACATATTTTTGGATGAAAAGTTTCATGTAGGATTGTGCGGAAAGTGTGGGTAAATTGTTCTTGAAAATAAACCCAAATGTGGTACATTTATATGCATTTTTTTCAAAGTAACACTTATTCATTTGTGCTATTTCGTATTTTGTTATGTCTTCGTTGTTTTACAAGCAGTCGGAAGTCTAACCTTACAAGTAGGCTAATTGAGAAGAATATTACACGGAAAAAAATACGAATTCAGTCAGTTAGTAACTCACATGTGGAAATGGGATAGATTACAGATGTAGTTGGTAATTTCTACAGGTGTTATTATGTGGCAGAGATGTCCAGCTCTGTGATTACTGTAGGTAGCACACGTTAGATGGCAGAGATGTCCAGCTCTGTGATTACTGTAGGTAGCAGACGCTAGGTGGCAGCGATGCCAATTTTTCGAAATCGAATCCGACATTCTTCTTTAAACACAACATTGGTTCACCAAGCCTCCTATTCCCCCAATATGTATCCTTACGATTCTTGGATGTTCCCCAAACTGAAAATTCTGCAGATAGGAACTTGATTTGAGTCACGAGAAGACATTATGCGGAATGCGACGACCAAGCTTAACTCAATTCACAACGAGACCTTCCTGAAATGGTTCCAACAATAGCGGGTCAACTGGGTTATATAGCACTAACCTCTGTCACACCCAATAAGTCAAGTTATATAGCACTAACCTCTGTCACACCCAATAAGTCAAGTTATATAGCACTAACCTCTGTCACACCCAACACGTCAAGTTATATAACACTAACCTCTGTCACACCCAATATGTCAAGTTATATAACACTAACCTCTGTCACACCCAATATGTCAAGTTATATAACACTAACCTCTGTCACACCCAATATGTCAAGTTATATAACACTAACCTCTGTCACACCCAATATGTCAAGTTATATAACACTAACCTCTGTCACACCCAATATGTCAAGTTATATATCACTAACCTCTGCCCCACCCAATACGTCAAGTTATATAGCACTAACCTCTGTCACACCCAATACGTCGTTATATAGCACTAACCTCTGTCACACCAAATTTGTCAAGTTATATAGCACTAACCTCTGTCACACCAAATTTGTCGAGTTATATAGCACTAACCTCTGTCACACCCAATACGTCGTTATATAGCACTAACCTCTGTCACACCAAATTTGTCGAGTTATATAGCACTAACCTCTGTCACACCCAATACGTCGTTATATAGCACTAACCTCTGTCACACCAAATTTGTCAAGTTATATAGCACTAACCTCTGTCACACCCAGTATGTCAAATTGTATCGAACCAACCTCTGATAATAACTTACTTATAGCTTCTTCCTCGTTTTACTTTCGAACATTATGTTCCAATTTGTAGGCTGTTCTTTCTAGTTTTAAGATTGTCTTTCTAATTAAACGCTTGAAGCATTTATTTTATGCCGTTTGAATGACTAGAGTAGTTGCCATTTCACGTTAACACGTACAGCGGGTTTATCCAAGAGAGGTCAGTACGTTCATTTGTACTTATATTCCTTGCAGTAGGGAGTATATATAGTTAGGTTCCATTCTCTTCCACGGTGGCCAGTTATTATCTTCTGTTGTCTTCGAATACATCTCAAGAACATCGCATACGTTACTGTTCCTCGTCGGAGTATATATATATATATGCGTATTTATGTGTGCGTGCGAATGCATGCGTATGTATATTTGCGTGTGTGTGTGTGTGTGTGCGTGCGTGCGTGCGTTCGCGTGCACGTGTGCGCGCGCGTGTGTGTGTGTTAGTGTTTTCACTAAATATTAATCTCCGACACCATATTGGAATATTGTGACCACAGGGTACTTTCAGCTACATTCGATCGAGAAAACAAAAAGATGTCATTCTCAAGAAACTTTGCAAACACAGTGCAGGGTTGCCAGATATAAATTTGGAGAAAAAGCCAAACTGCCAAAAAAGGTCAAAAAAGGCCAAACAAAGTCTTAAAAAAGCCAAATAAAAAGGCCAATGATATTTAATCGGTTTTGTCATTTGATCCACTTTGTTTTTTTGAAACAGACCATTCAATCTTTCAAATTCCCGCACAACAGACGTCGCAAACACAAGATATAAATATATTTTTGTAGTCTGACAACTTTTTCTTTAACAATCAAGATTTTAATTTTGTATCAAACTTTGTTTAGACTAACTCAGCAATGCTAAAATGAGCTTTCAGTTCCTCCCAGTTCATCAAAATGTAATGCATTGCCTTTCCTTGCACAAGCCATCCAGTACAAAAAGTTGTTCAAATGGAAAAGGGAAAGTTCGAGCAGGCTCAGATTCTGTACGTGTATTGATCACTTTAAGCAAATCTTTGTAGAATTCCAGTCTTGACTCGCTATGTGGAGACCATAAAATCTGGCAATAAAATCCGATATTTGATTGTAGCATTCATATTGCACGTTGAATGCGCAAAGCAAGGGAATGACATTTACATCTGAGCTGCACACAGCGGGGAGACACATCACACCGAGTTGCTACATCCAACCAAGTTTGACGTACCATCCGATGCAAGCCATATGCAGTTTGTAATATTTTGACAGTATTTTGCAATTTCATCCTGAATCGAATTGAATATGTTTTCTCCCGTAGCCTCTTATGTTTTCTCCCGTAGCCTCTTATGTTTTCTTCCGTAGCCTCTCATGTTTTCTCCCGTAGCCTCTCATGTTTTCTCCCGTAGCCTCTTATGTTTTCTCCCGTAGCCTCTTATGTTTTCTCCCGAAGCCTCTTATTTTTTCTCCCGTAGCCTCTTATGTTTTCTCCCGTAGCCTCTTATGTTTTTTCCCGTAGCCTCTTATACCAACATTAAACCTAGAAATCCAGTCGAAATTTCTGAAGCAAAACACATACGTATTTTTCTGTTGAAATGTCCCTATATTCATCTATCATGGATTCATAATAAAATGTTTCCTTTCAGTCATCAAACAGATCAGTTTTGAGGGAAAGCGAGATAATGTTCATTATTTAGCATGAAGATTTAGTTCTGTTTGCTGTTTGTCCATCATGAGTGATGAATTCTTTTTCACTTTTCGTTCAACCAGTCCTTTCAGTTGAGTATTCTGTGAGTCAGGGTTGTGAATGGGTGCGAATAGTTATGTGAGTCGGGGTTGTGAATGGGTGCTAATAGTTATGTGAGTCGGGGTTGTGAATGGGTTCTATTAGTTATGTGAGTCGGGGTTGTGAATGGGGGCTATTAGTTTTGTGAGTTGGGGTTTTGAATGGATCCAAATAGTTCTGTGAGTCTGGGTTGTGGGAATAGTTCTGTGAATCGGGATTGTGGAAATACTTCTGTGAGTCGGGGTTGTAGGAATAATTCTGTGAGTCGGGATTGTGGGAATACTTCTGTAAATTGGGTTTTTGTCGGAATAATTATGTGAGTCCGGATCGTGGATGGATGCAAATAGTTCTGTGAGTCGGGGTTGTGAATGGATGCAAATAGTTATGTGAGTCTGGGTTGTGGGAATAGTTCTGTGTAACTTTATTTGTCCCAATATGCTCCCTTGTTCAAGATGATTTCCATTTCTGTGATGACATTGTCAAAGATTAAAAACGTTGTATTGTAACAAATTATTTTAAAAAAATATATATTATAAAGGTCCTTGAACACCTGTATGACAAGGCGTCCAGTGCAGTTCTTGTGAATGAACACCTGTAGGACAAGGCGTCCAGTGCAGTTCTTGTGAATGAGAAGCGAGGAGACTGGTTTCGCCCGTCAGTTGGTGTGAGACAGGGTGTACACTCTCTCCAACCCTTTTCAATATACTCCTTGAAGGAATTACGAGTGA
The DNA here is from genome assembly GCA_036924085.1 of Ariolimax columbianus. Lineage (NCBI taxonomy): Eukaryota > Metazoa > Mollusca > Gastropoda > Stylommatophora > Arionidae > Ariolimax > Ariolimax columbianus. The sequence goes on from JAVGWX010000008.1 coordinate 8,792,378, forward strand.
GGCACTTGGAGGTCCCGTTGGTACTGTCAAGATAGGGGGCCGAACGATTACCAACCTTCGTTTTGCAGATGATATCGACGCGTTGGCGAGTTCAGAAGCAGAACTCCAGGAATGGGTAATAAGGCTCGATCAAACAGCTCTAGACTATGTTATGGAGATAAACGCTGGAAAGACCAAATTAATGACCAACAACGCCGACGGCTTCAACAGCAGGATAAAAGCTAATGGTCTGGAACTCGAAGTGGTTGACCGTTTTAAATATCTAGGGTCGATTGTCAGTGATGAAGGATCAAAATGTGAGGTGTTGGCCAGAATAGCACAGACAATAGCGGCGCTTGCACGGCTTAACAAAAACTAGCAAGATAAATGGTTAGCACTACGAACGAAAATCAGATTAATGCGTACACTGGTCCTGTCAATATTCTTCTATGCTTGTGAGACATGGACAGTTACAGCTGACCTTCAGCAAATGATACATGCCTTGTAGATGAGATGTTTCCGAAGACTTTTAAAAGTCACGCACAACGATTGAATTACAAATGAGGAAAAACGAGATAAAATTACAACAACAATAGAGCCTTTTGAAAACCTCTTGGCAACTGTCAAAAGAAGGAAACTCGCTTGGTACGATCACATATCGAGACCAAATGGTCTTGCAAAGCAGATGACGAAGAGGCCGGCTCAAAAATAGAT